>JANAVB010033219.1:19376813-20106703 GCA_029216955.1 Iris pallida | reverse complement strand
CACAATCAAAAACATAGTTTTAATTTTGGAAACCCGATTAAATTTAAGATAGATAAGCTCATATCACTAATATATAAACCAATAGGCACATATCACCAAAGGTATAAGTATAAGTAGAAATGTTATAACGATATTATGTAGATTAGTGATAATGAAGTGCTAAACTTAACATACTAATCATATTCAAAAATATGATACAATTATTGGGCCAACACCCATCTTGAATCCCACATGAAGTCATTCCAACTCGAATTAGGAACACCTTTTAACCCAACCTGCCTACCCAAATTCTGGATATGACCTATTTAAGCCTACTGTCCATATTGGACTTGATGACCCAGGATGCTGCTAGGGAAGCTTTGACCTTGATTGTTGGGGGTTGACCTACAGGATTACGACCTTCTAATTTCGAGGACAAAATTTTTCTAAGGAGGGTTAGACTTGTAACACCCAGTTTTCCAAATAAGGGTAATTTTGAAATTTTGCAATTTAAATCTTTTAATAATGTTATTTAAATCATGATATGGTTTTGGTGATTTTTAATTATTTTAAAACTGTTTTATTGGTAATTTGTGATTTGGAATTTGCCAGTGAACCCTAGAGACTACTTGACCTAGTACCTAACCAGTGATTAGGATGTTTTACTTACCATTTTTGGCCTAGGGATATTTTGGTCATTTTACATTCTTGGAATTAATTGTAAATTGTTTGAGTGATGGTTGTTATTTTTGACCTTTGCTAGTTGAGACTATGGAGACTAACCTAGATGTGACTTTGACTATGGTGACTTGGTTAGCATGGTGGACCTAGACTAACTTAAGTCGACCCAAGTTGACTTGTTGGGCTATTTTGTATAGAGAGAATAGGTGCTTAGGGTGCTTGCACTTTTGACTTATAGATTGATTCATTTAGCATTGAAACTTAGCCCAAAGCCCAATAGCCACAACCCTAACCCTACTTCTTTCCCTACATGGCCGGCCCCTAGGGATTCCCCCCCCCCCCTCCTATTTAATGTCTTTTCCTAGTTCTTGCATCTTTTTACATCACATCAACTATTGGCAAAAAAGGTATTGGTCTTTCTTTATCAATCCATAACTTCTTCATCATTTTAATTCATTTTTGACACTAGTCTCTTGCAATAGAAACCTAATCATACTCTATTTACTGTTCATGAGAGAAATCTCAGATTTTGTACAATTTGGAGCTTTTGACTTGCAAGAGGAATCTCTTCTATTTGGGGCTTTTTCCTTGAGTTGATACTCAATAGGTAAATACCTCAAACTATCATTAATCTTGATTTCTTTGTATGGTTGTCCAGATCTAGGTGTCCCCTAGCTGTGGTGTGTGTTGGTGAATTTTGCATTGGTTTCATGTCCGTATCAGACACGTATCATTTTTATTTACAAGTGTTTGTCGAAATGCCTCTGAGAACTTTTTCGTTTTATTTTCAAAATGTTTTTGATTGGAAATATTGATTTTGATGTGCTCTTTGTTTTCCCTAAACTGTGAGTTGATTTTCGAGTCAGTCGTGTCCACACGAGACACGAACATGCTCGCGTACAGAGCTAGGGTTTCCCCTGCTGCTCGACTTGGCTGTGGGATACGACACAGTATTGTTCGACACAATACTGTAAGGACACGTGGGGGCAGTCTGCGAACCAGACCCCCAAGTGGCTCGAAGTATCGTGTCGTATCGGACACGTTCTCGCTCGTGCAATGGATTTATACGTACACGTACATGCGCACAGATCGCGCTGATATGCGTCTCACACCGACACGGGGACACGTAGACACCTCGTGTTGTGTTCAGTGTGTAGCCTTAGTGCTAGGCTACACGTGGACGTGACCACGTGGACACACGTGTCATGTGTCATGTCTACGAACGTGTTGAACTTGTGCACGAGGCAGTACACTGTTCTCTTTTGCTCGTGTGTTAGATTTGTATTTGATACGTTTGTGTCCAGTTTTATGGACACCATTTCACTTGTATGACACATACACATGTGCACTAATGTTTACCAACCCATTAAATTGAATTATACTGTGTTTTCGAATATGGATTTGTGTTTTCCCCCAAAACTCTGATACGCACAGTATCAATATTTTTCTGATTTTTGAATATGGTTTAAACTCGATTTTTAATGCTAATTATATGTTTATATGTGTTATTACATGCTAGGATAGGTGTTTGAGTGTTGGGATTCACATGTGGAGTTTGGTTGGATTATGGTATATTTTCGAGTGTGTTTTGACACTCGATATTAGCAATGTCTGGACTGTCATATATATATATATATATATATATATATATATATATATATATATATATATATATATATATATATGATATATCATGTTCTAACCTATACACTATTTACATACTGTACACTATTCTGAACACACCCACACACATCACCTAATACACACACACATGTTCACAAAGCCTGTGTCACACTGAAAATTGAAACTCACACACACCCCTACTGCCTATTGTATGTCCCATTACTCTCACAATGCTCAGTCTAGCCCCACCCTGTTCACTGAATATGAACTGCATTAGAAATGATCAGGTTGAACCTGGTTTAGTATCCTTTATGTTCAGACCCAATGGCTTAGCCATTCTTCTTCATTCATCTGCATTCTTCATAGATGTACTTAATATCCTGCATATAGGATCCAGTTGAGCCTTATATATGCATCTGTCCATCCATGTTATGTTCATTCGAAATGAATTTCAGACCTTGATTGTGTAGTCCATTGATTGTGTTCAGTTTCCTTTATATTGGGTTCAGAACTTGCCATTCATGTCTGTCCATATGGACTATTGATTAGCCATATTAGTTCAGTCATTGCATATGCCTAACCACCCTCCTTGTTTTGTCCATTTGATCTATCTGTTCACTGCACCTTATCCATACTTCATATCCATCACACAATGCCTAGTCCATACCTGTATAACTACTGCATTACCTGTTATCCTCAATTGCATTCACTACATATGGTATTAGAGCATTACCAGTATGCCATGCACATGTCCTGTTTGGTGACAGTCCCATTTTAAGGAGCAAGCTATATTGATCAGTCCCCCTCCTCATCATTCAGTCCCTGCTTTAATAGGTTCAGCTCTTGTTCATCATTTGTTCAGTCTTCATGTGTTCAGTCCTATGACTGATACATAATTAGTTCAGTCACTCCTTATATAATCAATCCTTCATTTACATTCTTTGTTTTTTCCTATTCCTGAACACCTAATACACACACACACACCATTCACTAAAGCTGGAACCTATTACATACATACCCTACTGCTATACTCACACACTCTAAAACCTGAGAACACAATTGAACACATACACACATTGTACACACACACTATACACCACTATCACCCTATCCCTCGCTCTCTCTCTCTCTCTCTCTCATCTCTCTCTCCTCTCTCTCTCTCTCTCCTCTCTCTCTCTCTCTCTCTCTCTCACATTGTACACACACACTATACACCACTATCACCCTATCCCTCGTCTCTCTCTCCTCTCTCTCTCTTCTCTCTCTCTCTCTCTCTCTCTCTCCTCTATATAATATATATATATATATATATATATATATATATATCTATATAGATATATATATATATATATATATATATATATATTCATGCATGATAATATGTAAATATATATTGTATGATTGCTTATATACTTTGTATATGTAAAATGTGGTGAATATAAAATGTGGTAAATATATATATATTATAAAAATATATTATATTATATATATATTATTATATATATATCTATATATATATATATATTATATATATTATAATATATATATATATATATGTATATGTATGTATGCCAATATAGATATGTATATAGGCATATAGCCCTATATGATTTTCCTATATGTATGCCTTATATACATTATGTGTATATGGGTATATATACATGAAATTGTGTGTTTGATAGCTTGTGTAGCCTTGTGACTTGTGTGAATGCTAGGATAGACATGGTTAGGCTTAGTGAGACTTGTCTGGGTTAGGACTTGACCTAGTTGACCTAGTTTGACTAGTGTAGTTGACTAGAGTTGACCAAAGGTTGACTTTAGCCTAGACTGACCCAACATCATGTAGAATGCATTGTAATGTTCTATTTTACCACTCTGGACATGTTGTGACTTGTGCTGTTCTAAATAGCAGTCAGACACCTCTCCTCAAATAGTATATTCACTTCAGATACTCAGGATATCAGGCGAGTACATTCTCTGACCGTTTCATACTTGATAGAATTTACATTTATGCTGTAGATTACTTTACTTGATGATGTCACGTCGTTAACACGGATTGGTACTATATGGATCCTTTCATGAGATGTTATCCCCCTCGGGAGCATCGGATACATCATGTCATATGTATTTTACGTTCATCATGTATTCATGTGCTTTCACCATTCATGTGCACTTTCGTGATTCATGTACTCTCATGTTCAAGAGCCCCTATTTTTATATTCATGTACACCCATTTATGGGCCCCTATGTAAAATTATGTGCAATAACATAACCTGTCTGTATTATTGTGTATTGATTAGGGTACGGTGGAGTACTAATGGTCATGTGAACAATTCCAAAGTAGTGTAGTCATGTACAAACTTTTATGTTTATTATCAAGCCGTTCACATGTCTATCTTGTACTCTACATCACTAGTCACTGTTAGCTCCTTACTTATAGTAGATATTTTTTTACAGTCATCTCTTTTACTTCATATATCTCCCAGCGTTTCATGTATCTTACTCTATAGCATATTTGCATATCCTGTCATATTATGAACTGCGTGAAATGTATTGTGCTCGCTCCTGTCCTGACTGGACCTATTGAAAATATTATAGAGGACGAGGATGAGGCATGTTGTACCACCTACTACGGGGCAGCATTAGAGGACATCTGTGACTTGGACTTCCAGTAGGATCCATTACCTGCTGACGATACTCTCATAGTTTAGTTATCTTATTTCAGTTGTATCTCATCTGGATATTTGTATTAGAGATTTGTGATGATGTGGATTTATGGAGCTTGTTAGATGTTTATCTTAGACACTTTGGATTCTCTCTTTTATCATATTTCATCTATGGATTCTGTTGACATTCTTATCTATCTTATCGTACATCTTCCTTAGCTATGATTAAGATTTGTACTTTATATTGTTCCTCCATTCGGAGAGTATAACTGTACAATATACCTTAACTGTTAGATGCATGTGACCTAGGACAGCATTCTACCGCCGATACTGTGGCATAGGCTGGACGTACCCACTTCTCGTGCCCTTACACTAAGGGTGTGGATCGTGACATGGTTCAAGTCAAGTAGAAGAATATACAGTAGCCACTTTCTGGGTTTTAATATTAGAAAATTTCACGCGACCGCTTATCGTCGAGATCGGTCCCGTAGCTTAGGAGTCTCCAATGAAGTATGGAAAGCATGGACATGGATAAAGAAGTATAAGAAAGAGAAAGCAAGTTATATCATATATAGGCCTTGCATTTACGTCGAGTATAGAAGTCGTCATAGGTGCGTGGTCATGGACAACTTGTGCACAAGGGGTAGTCTTCTTCGACATGATCGTCGGGGCCTCGGGATCATGTCGTTCCCGGAGGAAGCGAGTTGGCTAAAGAAGGATGCTGGATGTACGCATAGGAGATTTGAGGCTTCCACGGGCTAGCTACCCGTTTGGATGATCGCCATCTATCCTCAGCCAAATCGAAGATAGCTTGACATTGCTAGTGACCTTTCATATAGATGAGTCGGTGTGCTGAGTGGCAATCCGCATGCACGGTGTCGATCAAATCAAAGAAAGTACAAGCACGACATGAATTAAGTTAAGAAGGTGTGCATGGTTACAATACCATTATGGAGCCTAATATTTGGCTATAACAAGGACATGTGCTTTGGTACGAAATGTGGCATCGTATTTGAGTCGTCCACATAATTTCTACAAGTCAGGATTGAATCATCTCGAGTTAAGTCAAGAAGGACCGAAAGGCAAAGTTTGGCTAAGTCAAGTTGAAATGTGAGGCATGGCCTCAATGTTTGAAGGACGGATCAAGTCGATGACACGAAACATATTATTGCGTTCCAAAGTATGAGTCAAAAAGGCAAGCACGAGTTGACACGTTGATGTTGTTGGCACGAGAAATGTCTAGAGACACGACGATAAGTAAGTTATCGATGCGATGTCACAGTGATGGTCTAGAGACACAAATAGGCCAAACGTCAATGTCCTACAACTGATCCTAAGACAAATTAGAATGACAATAGAAAGGATATGTTGCACAAAGTAAAATTACGTATCAGTTTTGTATGGGTGGGCAAGGAGCTCACACCACCAGTACAGTTGAGTATTGACACCCACAAAGTGTTTATGTACAGGCATAGGTAGAAGATTAATCGGCACGGAGCTCGCTTGGATACGTCGAAGCATGGAGTTCCTTGGCATTTTGAGGCGTGCGGCCGTATGGAGTGAACTTATACGGGACATAATGTATGGACATCACCTTCCAAAGCATCCGTAAGTTGCAACCTTGAAACTTATATCAAGAGATGAGAGAGAGAGCATAGTGACTTATATTGTGAGAAGAGTGAGACTGAGTGATTGTAATCATGGCCACATGCCACATTGTAATCTTTATTTCAATATAAATAAAGAGTCCTCATTTTGTATACTCATGTTACCTTCGTTATTCAATGTTTATGCTTGAGACTTCTGTGCGACGATCCCGTCGCTTAGCCTGTAATCGGCCGTTATGGAACCAGCCTTGCGTGAGCGCAACCTAGGCTCAGGCATCATCACGCCTTAGCAAGGATGATCGATCCTACGGGACCGGGGCATGATATAATGGTATCAAAGTACGGCTTTACGTCATTAGACTTTCGATTGAATTTTTTAACTTCAATGATGTTCCGTAAACCCTAATGTTTTACAATCGATATCGTTGCTGCGCTCTCTCTCAAATGTCCTACGAGTGTCCATACAATAAGTCTATATATTTTTAAAATATTATGAAAAAAATTTGGTTGAAAAAAGTTAACTTTAAGTAACCACGGTTGGCTAACTCGGGCCGGACATATACACCAAGAATTGCAGCAACCTTAGCAAAGTCGTGTGCGGGATTCAAATTATTTTGGATGAGAATAAGTTTGACTCGATTCATATTATGTGGGATGACTATAGAGGTACGATCGAATGACATTGTCGTCGATGCGATATAGGTAAATTGTGCTTGGATTTTGAGGAATGGTTCGAACGAAGATTCAAAATAATATGTTCTGATTCGAAACTTGTTTGGAGGATTTGTCTAACGATTTTATCCTTGAGTGGTGTATGGGATAGCCTTAGGAATGTCGATCGTTAGAGCATATGGGGTGCCAACGAGTCTATAAGCAAGCGTCGCAATATGCAAAGCCTTAGATTAAGTATCATTAAGTAAGTTGTAATCTTGAAATTTTGACGAGATGGTTCAAACAGACAAGAAGACGACACAAATCGACAGGATTGCACAGAGTATGAAATGCAAAATAATTGATAATAAAGATTGAATCGATGAAAAGTTAAGGTGTAACGAACGGATGACTCGATAGAGGAAATTGGTATGAATTATATACAAAAAGTTAGCACGATTGAAAGTTAGCATGCATAGAACTGATTCGAATATTTGAGAATGACTCTAAAGGATTTGTGATATATGTTGCTCGATGACTTAAGATAGATAAATGAACACACATGATTTTGGGATTGAACGAATTGACCATGTAACTAATTTGGGGGATAATGATCGAACTTGATCTGAATGTCAAGAAGATTATGGTATATCCAATTCAGATGATAGCATCAATTACACGACTCAGAGTTTATTGCAGCGGAAGATCATCAGGTTATGTATATCATCGATGGTATTGAGGCGTATCAAATATCGATGTACGATAACTCGAGGGTACTCTAATTCGAGGAATAACGACCGCGTAAAATGTTATTATTCAAATAGATGCTATACTTGAGATTTTGATAGAAATGAATATTTGGATGAAAATAAAAGTATCTTGATTGTTTCGAAGATAACCACAACGTTGACGTTTTTGTCTTGTGTGAGTGCAATTCCAGCCTCGCACATGCGTCACGCCAAATTTGGGCGATCATTCTACAGGAGCACTGACATGGTGATTCATGTCCAGCGTGAATGATCGAACTTGCGGAAGATTACGGGATGGCAATTAGATTCTTTTAGCTTGTGGTTTGATGCAAAGATGAATTTGAGGATGGTTAGGATTTGTGATTGACGATTAAGTAAATTTAAGGATTGAGTAGATCCAATTTATGTATCAAGAATGAATTAGTCTAGATTTAAAGTAAGAGTTACGCCCCGATCAGGATGATTATCCCGCGTGAGCGTTAGCATGGTGATTTTATGTCCATCATAGAAAATCAGACTTGCATGAGATTGGGGCATGACATATTGCTATGCTAGATGACCTCGTGATCGAATACGTAAATTATGGTAAACAACTTATAGAATATGGAATGAGAATTATGATTTAGTGACAAATCATCTCATGGTATACTTGACTTGGATAGGATAGATAGGTGAATTATATCGACATATTTGAAGAGATAGGCTATGCAAATTGCTAGTTTGGACGTGCGATAGAAATATACAGAAGATTTGGCTGAGCAAAACTTATCGTAGGATGGCTTTGATGAATGACTCGGATCCCTGAACTGAATACTATGAATGCGAATAGGAGAAATCTATGCTCGAAGTTTAGAAATCGGAGTGATGCGAGCTTGGGTAGAAAATCTCGTACTATCAACTTGGTTTGACCTTAGGATTGGGGTCAGTGTTGATATTATTATTTGGGAACGGTGATTCCAATATTGACGGACGACTTTAGCTTAGAGAGATGGCCTAGCGGTTAGGCAAGACATCCCTATTTCGAGAGTTAGTATCGGTACAATTGATCTTGAGGATTAATAGGATTAGATACTAGTGGATAGAATGATTCAAGAGTATAAAAATACCATTCACGAGGCTTGGCTAAAATGCATATATTTTAGGGACGCTTGAATATGTGCATGATCCGACTCGAGTAGAAATGGAAGATTCACTATCACGAGGCTTGGTTGAAATGCATGTATTTTGGGGATGCCTAAAATATATGTACGATCCAACTAAATAAAACGTTAAATTCAAATGAAACTAAAGGAACGAAAGAGTATCGAAGATTTCAAAATCATGGGTTTCAAAGAAAAGATTGATGGTGGTGCGATCGTTGGATTTGAAATAAATGAATATTGATTGAGGCATTGATGCAAGTCAGGTTTCAGAGATTGGTTAAGAAGGAGTTTGTGCGAGGATCATTGGATGTTGAATCAAGTGATAAGTTGATGAGTGTGTACTCAGTAAGTTTTGAGGTTGAAACTTTTTATGAGTGGTGTATAATATAATGCCCCATCCCGCTCAGTTTAATCGGAGGAATGAAAATGCCAGCGGCGTTCGAATTTAGCCATGCAACAACTTGTTTGAAGTCCTGCTCGGTCGAGGAAGCTCCTCACTCAGGTGGGTGACTTCGGTGAACTTGTCTCAACTTGGCCTTCACACTAATAAAATAATAAATTTTAACTATACAAGTAGTCTTGATAATAAAAGAGACGAATCCACATAGCTAAAAAAATAATCCCAAGTTGGGTTAGATTGAGTTAGAATATAGAAAGCTTCTACGGTTGCCTTAGAAGTGTTGCACGTAGTGCTTTTAAATAGACACTCAGTCCTTCGTCCCATGGCATGGAAGAAGGAAAAGTTGGTCTATATGCCACAAGACTATGAACCTAACATAGTCGTAGGCGTCGCACGATATAGATGCTTGATAAAGCATGTACTGTCCCACTGTCCAATGTTTGGCATAGAATAATTGTTCCACAATACAAGTTTCCATGGTGCAAGGCTTGGGTTAGCCTTTGTTCATCCCACGGGTTAAGTTGTTGCTTAATTGACTTAGGCAAGAGTTATATCACGAGGTATCGAAGTTATAGCAAATACCGTCCCACGTTTTCTTTGGTTGTTATAGCCAACAGTCATACGATCTCAAAGCTCATCATATAAAGTATGACTTGGGCGGTAGCGTCGCACAGGACACAATTGGTTTAAGACACGAAACACAACCGTTTATGATAGGATGCCATGGTCTATGGCACGTAATAGACACGTATGGTTCAAGTCAAGTAAGAAAGATATACAATAGCCACTTTCTGGGTTTTAATATTGAAAAAGTTTACGTTACCGTTTGTCGCTGAGATCGGTCCCGTGGCTTGGGAGTCTCTAATGAAGTATAAAAAATGGACATGGATAAAGAAGTATAAGGAAGAGAAACCAAGTTATATCATCTGTAGGCCTTGTATTTACGTGGAGTCTAGAAGTCGTCATAGGTGCGTGGTCATGGATAACTTGTGCACAAGGGGTAGTCTTCCTCGACATGATTGCCGGGGCCTCGGGATCATGTCGTTCCCGGGGGAAGCGAGTTGGCTAAAGCGGGATGCTGGATGTTCAGGAGATTCGGAGCTTCCACGGGCTAGCTACCTGCTTGGATAATCGCCGTCTATCCATAGCTAAGTCTAAGATAGCTTGACATTGCTAGTGACCTTTCATGGTTGCAACACCATTATGGAACCTGAGATTTGGCTATAGCAAGGACACGTGCTTCGGCACGAAATGTGGCATCGTATTTGAGTTGTCCACACAAGTTCCACAAGTCCGGATTAAATCATCTCGAGTTAAGTCAAGAAGGGCCGTAAGGAAAAGTTTGGTTAAGCCAAGTTGAAATTTGAGGCACGACCTCGATGTTTGAAGCACGAATCAGGTCAATGGCACGAAACATGTTGTTGCGTCCCAAAGCATGAGTCGGAAAGGCAGGCACGAGTCGACACGTTGATGTTGTTGGCACAAAAAATGTCTAGAGACACAACGTAAGTAATTTATCGATGCGATGGCACGGTAATGGTCTAGAGACACAAATAGGCCAAGCGTCAATATCCTAAAACTGATCCTAAGACAAGATTAGAAAGACAATCAAAAGGATATGTTGCACAAAGTAAAATTACGTGTCGATTTTGTGTGGGTGGGCGAGAAGCTCATAACACCAGTACAGTTGAGTACTGACACCCACATAGTATTTATGTGCAGGCACATGTAGAAGATTAGTCGGCACGGAGCTCGCTTGGATATATCAAGACATGGAGTTCTTGGCATTTTGAGGCGTGCAGTCGCATAGAGTAAACTAATATGGGACATAATGTATGGACATCGCCTTCCAAATCATTCGCAAGTTGCTGCCTCGAAGCTTGTATCGAGAGATAAGAGGGAGCAGAGTGACTTGCATTATAAGAAGAGTAAGACTGAGTGATTGTAAACATGGCCAAGTGCCACATTGTAATATTTGTTTTAATATAAATAAAGAGTCCTCATTTTGTATACTCATGTTGCCTTCACTATTCAATGTTTTTGCTTGGGACTTCTGTGCGACGACCCCATCGCTTAGCCTGTAATCGGTCATTATGAAATCCATCTTCCGTTAGCGCAACCTAGGCTTACACGACATCACGCCTTAGCGAGGACGATCGGTCCTACGGGACCGGGGCATGACACCCCACTCTTGGCAGTTCACTATGTAATGCTTGCAGCTTGTTGACTCAGTCTAGATTGAGTATTGGGGGAAACCTTTCAACATAATCAATCATGGGCAAAATACACTGAACCTTTCCAACTCATGGATCAGCTTGTGTTGGAATGAGTTAAGAGTTTTCATAAAATATTTTGCTACTTGGTTTTGATGAATGTGTTCTTGTGCTTGTTTTCGATGATTGGTTTTATTGCTTGCTTTTATCGCATTACGAATTCATTCTAAATCTTGAAAAAAAAAAGATCGAAGTATGATAATCAAATGTTGGTGCAAGTTTCAGGATGCATAGGCGAGACGTGACCATTGTGTGAAGCTTTTCTTTCCCTTGAATATATTCATTTTGGTGGGTTTCTTTGACCGGGCAATCCTTTATCTTCACTCCTTAAAAAGAGATCTCTAGTCCATTCTATTGTTGCATTCCTATAATCAATGATACTGTAACAATATAAGATGAGCTAAAAGTGATGTATTGTATACTGAAACATAGAACCATTCCCATGCTTGCATAAATAAAGAATGATCACATGTTTCCTTTTATCGTATGTTATTAAAAGTAGAACTACATGCTTTGTTACACGAGATAGAAAAATCGTTGCCAACCTTGCATTAGTAAGATTAATTACATGTTTTCTTTATCAATTATTGCAAGATAAAATTATATGAAAGAACTAGTAATTTTAAAAAAAGTTGCATAATAGAGATGATACGACTTGTCCATATAGAGAATAGAGAAGAGAATAGATGGAAGTCTTTACTGCTGCATAGATGTTGCATCATAGAGATTTATCTAGTACAAGTTGCATTCACACATCGGTCTCGAACAAGTTGTGCACAAAGGCAATCCCATGGCCGGTTCATGGGCACCGAAATCACTCGGCCTAGGGGTATTAGAAGAATACCCTAGGTAAAGAAACCTCACGATCAGTTGGTGTTTATGGTTATTAGTGAGATGGACTTGTATGTCCCAAATTACTAATAATAGAAATTCACCCGTGGACCACCATGTATTTAGGTCACATGTATATGTAAAGATTATTGCAAGCCTAACAATGCATAGACGAAAAAGGAAATTCGATATATTTTCTATATGCAAATTGTGCTAATCCTTGTCTATTACAGGGATGAACATTCGTCATGGATAAGAATCACTATATAAGTGATACCTTTATTGTTTATATTTCTTTTACGAATTGTTAAAAAAACTAGATAAGTAGAAAGATCATTCATTAATTAGTTGCTAGCTTCACATGTTTATTTAGTATTGAATTCAGGTGAGTTCGGTTACAGTATACGGCATGTACTGACCTAGTAGATATCCCCAGTTACTGAGATGCAGAAGAATAATCTAAGGCGCTTGAAGCTTGTCTAATCGAGTGGAACCTTGTTCATTGTCTCAAAGTTTTTCAGTTCAAGTTTAGTAGTTTCCTTTCAAGGTGTTTTATCTTTTGTTTAGTAAAGGGATATGATATATGGGTATTGGGTCTACTTTCAATTTTATAAGAAAGATGTAAGCCAGATATGGCATTTTGAGTTAGCAAGCAATAGTACTTTGTAACCCCTTTCAAGTTATCAATAAAAAAATTATTTTGTTCCGATCTCTATATTTAAATTTGCTCATTATTGAAAGTTTCGTTGCATGGTTGTTAGTTTATTCTCTTTGTTATTGTACTGGTCCATGCCTTGTAAAATCATAACTTAGGATTGTGTGTCATCATGTCCAGTGGCGACATAACGGTCCTCCAGGATCCGGGAGACATAAGACATGGACTACAAAGTATGATATAGACTTGTGTAAAGTAGAACTATTTATCATATCGCAAGTTATGATATTAGTGTAAAGATGTGGGCCTGTTACTATGTTATGTTTTATGACATGTAGTACATTCTTTTCCTATGTTTTGGATATGATATAGCATAGTAGTTTATTTATCATGTGGAATGTAGTCATGATGTTTTCATGTAGGAAGACTATTATATTGTGTTTCAGAGTTAGAATATGGTAACGATTTAAGACCATTAGGTTGCTAAGGCCATATCCCTGGACTGGGAGCTGTGTAAGTATGGAATCCTTGAACTGGGAAGTTTGTCTCGAGCGGTGGCTGAGGTTTAAATTAATAAAAAAGATGTGTTATTGTACGTGCTGAGTAGAGATGCCTTATATAATTATTTTAGTCTATACCATACATATGTTTTAGAATATATGTTCACATAGTGGCATGGTCATGGACAAGGATTTATGGGTTTCCTCGAAAAGGGTTCAACATTATGGGTTTCCTCGAAAGGTTGTCGGGACACCGAAATTGATTCGGCCTAGGAGGACCCAGGATGCCGTGGTCGACGAACTGGCACCGGGTATTGTAGGAGCATCAGTAATCAGACTAAAGGGTATGACCCAATACACGGTGATTTAAAAACTCTTAGTAGAGGCTAGCTACCAGGGTTGAGAGGGAGTCGTCTAACTCGAATTGTTATGTGTTGTATATTATTAATAAAGAGAGATTTTTTCTTATATCTTATGTTGATTCAACTTTTGCTTGGTATTATATTGTGATGAATTTGCTCCTTAGTTGTTCAATCGGCCATTTTGGTGCTTGCATTGTACAAGTACAATTTAGGCTTGTGTGATATTACGTCCGGTGGCAAAATTCGATCCTACGAGATTGGACGTGTTACATTAGCATCAAAGCATTGACTTACGTCCTTGGATTGTCAATTGATTTGTTTTAACTCTAATTGCTTTCGTGATCTATGTTTTTGACACTCTCTCTCGATGTTTCGTTGGATGTTTCATACAATAAGTTTAAATATATTATAGTATGTCTCATGTGGGTGTTTTATTAATTGGCCAGGGAAAGCTTGAAGAACATTTGGATTTGAGTTGGTTTTGAGGCAAAATATTTGGTTTCAGAGGATTTGTGTGATTAGTTGAGTAGTTGGGTATTTGGGATGATGATCAGTTGGATTTGGTTAACTTGGTGTTTGGATGAGTAAAAAGTTATCAGATGATGGGCTGCAGTATGATTGAGTATCCCTGATATGAGTATTTAAGGAAGTGTGCTTGCATTCTAGTAGACTTGTTCAATTCAATTTTTTGAGGATTGCTAGTGGCGTTGATTGGATAATATGTTATGATCATTAAGATCACCACGGTATTGGATTATTCAGCAAGGATGTTGTGATTCAGAGTTTTTAAGATATATTGTTTGATTTATAGAGTGGCTTGATCCATGAGTGATGTATTGGGCAGCCATAGCGGTGCTTGTTGGATTTGAGAATTTGGGTATCGATGAGTCTATCAGCAATGAATAGGTTTATACAAAGCCTTATATTATAATTATGCATGATTGAGGCCGATTTTGTATGCCTTTTGTTGGACTGATTCAGATGATTGAAAATTATTGTTGGAAGATTAAGATTGCATTGGATAAGGATTCAACATTTTGAAATAGATGGCTTGGTTGAGGAGATCAAGATGGATATGTATCAAATGGTGGCTTGAATCAATTGGATTGAACTTAGAGCTGAATGGTCGTTTAAGCAATAAAGACTCGATTGTAGGATCGCAAGGCAACTCTAGAAGGGGCTGAATAGAGTGCAGTAGAAAATTATCCCTCTTAAAAATAATAAAGGCACAATACCAACTAATAAAGCAATAAGTACATATATGAAATTTTAAATTATAGAGTTTAGAGAGTGCAAACGCAAAAACCAAAATTTTTATACTAGTTTCTCTCTGATACGACTAGTCCAATCTCGAGAACTCTTTCTCGATGTTGAATTCAATATCAGTAAAATACAAGGTTTAATTCGTAGGACTTGCGACTTCTTACATCTCGTGCTTTGATCCGAAGAGCACGACAACTTTACAATCATAAGTTTTTGATACAAAGAGCTTGTCGACTTCAAACAACAAGTATAGAGACAACACTTGGTAATCCAAACTTTACAACTCGATCAAACTTCTAAAATTGGTACCACGTTGGTACTAGAAGACTGGGAGTTGATCTTGGGAATGGAGAACGTTTATAGATCAACTAGATAGGCAAGTGAAGATTGAAAGAATTGGTGAAAAATAATAGAAAATTTAATGCCTATTTATAGGTTTATTAGGGATTGAGTTTGGGCAGAGTTAGGCCCCCTAATGTCCATAAATTCGAATATTAGAAGCCTAGTCTTCAGGAAAAGGAGGCTGACCATGGAATTGGGTTTTACCCTAACTGAGTTTGATAGAGTTCGAGCAGAACTCGGACCGAGTTCGGTCACCCTATTTCCAGAATGGTTTGGTTTTAGATCAGGTTCATTTATGGATTATAAATATGATTTAGGTTGAGGTTTGAGCTTCCTAGTGCCAACACGACCCAATACACATTTGGTCCTACAAAAAAATATAAATATATAATAAAACATAAGGACACAAGCAGGCTATAGACTTCTTGAATGATGACTTTTTACTCTGACGACAGTCGTCCAAAGATAAACATATCTGAAAATCTGAATACCTTTTGGGGGCTTCGCTACTGAACCCCCACGGAGGCATTGTACCCTCAACCCCGCCTGCTGACCAAGCTACGGAACCCCTGAGTGCGAGGCCCCGAAAATGTTGTTGGACGGTTCAGAGAAATCTCCTGATATAATGTCTTCTTTGGTCCGTTATGAATTCTTCGTTGCATTTCATGTTTTGATCTTTCTGGCTTCTTTTATGCAAATCCATGTTAGACGAACAAAGCAGTATGATATATTTAATGCACATTAGGACAATACTAAGTTTAATTATCAATAATATAGTGATTGCATGAATACTAGTGATATCATAATCTTACACTTAATCAACAAGCCATATTCAAAAACATGATACAATCATTAGGTTAACATTGATAGTGATTGTAAGACCTGATAATGTGATTGGAAGTCTGTAGGAAATATCTGAGAATGACTCTTAGGATTTGGAACTGTGTTGCTCGATGACCTAATCTATCGTATATCTTATTTGATCCTGAATATGGATGAGTTGATCTTGTAATGACTTGGAAGATAGAATTGATTAAAACAATATTTAATTAGTGAATGGATGTTCTCTTGATTATTCATATATTTGAGGTGATTAAGGTTCATAAAATATCAATAGGCGTAAAACGATTCAATGTTAGATAGTTGATGATTATATAACAGATTGAATCACTAAAATTGTGGTGGTCTCGATGGATTATAGCACCTGGACTATTGGTGGATTGAATGATTGTATCAAATGTTTCAGATGAATGGATTAGATGGACTCTTAGCATATACGAATGGATGTTAGTTTGACTTGGCTTGATGAATGTTTGGAAATTTTTCTATAATCGAGCTAATTGATGCAGGATGATTACGTTTTACCCGTATTTTGTCTGAAATGGATTCGTACGATTGAATTAATCCATGACTCTGAAGATTGATATAACTTATGGATTGATAACGGGATGACCTTAGGATCGTACAAGTGAGATTAATGCATGGATTAAGGACTAGTTGAATTGAAATTGGAAGTAAGTTATAATCGGCAGAATTTTGATTGAGTTTTAAATGGCAATTGAGATTTAAGTTGGAGATCAGTATTACATCTTGTAATGGATGATTTTGAGATTATATGTCATGATTTTGTGAATAAGGTATACGAATTTGGATTCAGTGGATCTATTGAATATATTGATAATGTAGACTATAAGGTTTGCTTGGATTGATATCATTGAATCATGATATAATCGAGGATGATTGTGGATGAATTTATCCTAGAAAAGACTTTGCTGGATAGACATTAACCCATGGACTTGATGATGCTATTGTTAGCAGGATGTTCGGTACTGGATGATTTCTGCATTATATAAGAGGAGTTTGGGTATAGTCCCTTAGATTGTTGAAAAATGTCCGACCCTAGGACTGACGTGAGTGTAGTGATTTATGGTTATTCTGATGGAAGTGGTGATCTTGATATTTGATGTGGATGATGAGTTAGTTGGCCTAATGGTTAGCAGACTTCCCAATTTTGAGTGTTCGGAATTGGTAGGATAACCCAAAAAGTTGTTGCCTAGTCAGACTACCTTAGAATAGATCTAGAAACGGCTAGATGGAGAGATTAGGTTTGAGATGCTTCTGTGTCAAAAATATTGACTGATGGTTTGCGATTAGAAGGAATAAGATGGTATTAAAAATTTGTCGGATGGATTACCTATCGAATAGTCTTATTTGATGATAATCATGTAGAGGTGTGGACAAAATATTGGTTGACAAGGGAATTAGCGCTTAGAAGAAGCGATAGATAATAATATGATCTTAGAATTTGATATAGCTCAACTTTGGATGGATATTTATTGAGGTAACATTGATGTGTGCATATGCTGGAATATATGGAATGGATCGCATTTGATGGGTCAATTCTTCATGTATTGGAAGAAATGAGTGAGACGGATATATGTTTTGTGATGTTACAAGCTAGTAACGAATTGAGATTGACCATTGGGTTTTGAATGTGGATGATTTTAACTTGGTTGAAATATGGCGATGCCAAAAGGATTGAAATTATTTTTGGAAGAGTATGACTAAAATATGTATAATAATTGATTCATAATGGTTAGTGCTTCAGAATTGGTTGTCTCTGTTTGCCATTAAAATTCTTTTATTGCAAATTTTAATACAAACAGAACAGTGTTACAATATAGGACTTAGATGTAGTCCTAGGAGCACACTTTTGTTTATCTGGGTCCCTTGTGCCGATGGAGTGAGTGGTAATGCGTTGACTCCGTTGACGATCTGACGACAGTTATCGGTTCTCTGAAGGTTTGGATTGCTCTGGGTGCTGGAGCTTGCTGATAGGAGGAAAACGTTGAGTGTCTGTATCTGCCTCTCTGGTGGTATGTTCGTTCGTTGGGTGTTCTGTCCGTGTGTGAGAAGGAAATGATCCCTCTATTTATAACTTTGCAGGCTGGCTGCTCATGCGCGCATGTAGGACGCGCCTGTACACGGGGACGCCACGTGGTGATTGCTGATGGAGGCGCATAGACGATGTGCCCTGATCGAGGGGTTGACTTCTTCATGTTGCTGTTGTGAGCCGGCACGTAGCAAAAAAGAAGATCTTTCTGTTGCTGAAATCTTGGATGAGTTGAGTCAAAGGACACGTGTCGTCGACTCATGGCTCGGAGATCTCGGATTTGATGGGGGGAGGTGATCTGGTAGGATGTGCCTAGGATTGGGCGCATGAGGAGACTCTGGCTCGTAACCTCTAGGAGTCACGAACCATTCTGGGCGCATGGCTTTTGAGGTGCATGCAGGCGACTTTCCTTCTGTCTTTTGGGATCAGAGAGCAGTCTGGGGCGCATGGCTTTTGAGGCGCATACAGAGCTTCAAATAGAGACTTTTCTTCTTTCTTTAGGGATCAGTGAAAAGTCTGAGGTGCATGGCTTTTGAGGTACATGCGGATGGTTGGGTGGCCACGTGACGGTAGCCGTCAGAGTAAAGTAATGATGATGCTGACGTTGCCAACGCTTCGTCTTCTAAAAAAGCTGTCAACTGTTCAGACTTCGTGAGGCGTGCTGCCAACTCTGTCAGTTCAGCATTTAATGTTTCTGACATTCGATGGACAGCTGAATGGGCGCGTCGATTGGCGTTCCACTAGGCGTATGGGGACGCATGGGGGCGCATCCTCTGTGATACGCTTGGTACTGAAGGACGCGTCTGTGCTGATGCGCTCGATATTGAAGGGCGCGTCTGTGTGATGCGTGGGCTGGCCAGCGCATCCGCTCCGTGATACGTTCTTTAATACAGCGACTGTTACGTACTTCGAGTGCTTTAAATAGCCGTTTTGATTTGGCTGAATTCGAAGCGTCTGGTTCATCCATTAAATACAAATTCATTGCACGAAATTCGGAGAGCCATCCACCTGGCGCATGGGTTTGATTTGCCCGGCCTATAAATAGTGGCATGGAGAGAGGGTTTGCTTCTCGTTCTCTCACGTACTTCCGACATGAACTTGTGTACTCGAGTGCATTCTGTTGACGAAGTGCTCCCGAGGGTGAAAATGCGACGCTATGTCTTCATTGATGCACTTGAAGGCGACTGTTACATCCAAAAATCGAAGTCGAGGGCTTCCGAGGCAGGCGGAAGGTGCCTGTTGCATCCAAAGATAGGGATGCCCGGGCCTCGTCTTCGTTGTGCAGGAAGAGCCGTAGATCGGAATGGCGGTGCTGGGCTCTTTCTTCAAAGTGGGTGTTGCCCACTCTGGTTGTGTTGAAAGCTGCTTCTTTAGCCGCGGTTTCGATCACGGTCTTCCTTGGCCTTTGGAGGCTCTTTTGAAGCCTCCCCTGGCCACAGGTTGGCTTGCGGTGCTCTTCTCTTCCTCGACTAGAGGGTTGATTGCCACCCTCGTTCTGCTCAATAAATGCTTCATTAGTCGAAGCACTTATCAGGTGAACCTGGCTGGAAGGGTGGCACATAACTGTGCTGCTGAAGGGATGCACATAACTGGGATGCACATAACTGAGCTGCTGAAAAGGATGCGCCTTGCTGAGGGCGCATGGTGGGATGCGCCTGACTGAGGGCACATGGTGATTGCTGCGCCTGCTTGAAGGCGCATGGTGATTGCTGGTTGTAGACTTAGGATCTCTTCTTTGTAGAAGCTCTCCTTTGTACACCCTTTTCTTAGACATGTAATAGACTTTTATATGTTAAATAAAAAGTCCTCTTTCAATGTCTATACTTGTTGTTTTTGCTGTGAAGTACTTTGTCTAAGTTCTGGCGCATGTAGTCTGGCGCATGGGCTTTCTGGTTGTGAAATTCCATGCTTCTACAAGACCCCCTTCAAAGTTTTCAAAACTTTTTGGATAAGTTTTAGAATACTTTGAATAAGAAGCATGGTGTTAGAGGCGCATGACTGTCGGGGCACATAGATACTCCGCGTGTCAGTGATGGGGCGCATGCTCCGCTCAAATAATGACGCCTCGATAACCGAAAAAGATTAATGATGATCTTTTGGGTTTTATTTGCGGTTATCTCTTCACATAGCCCAAGGCGAGGGCTGAGATCACACGTCATTGGTTCACGCGTGCGACCAAGCCCTATAAATAGGCGAGAGATGGAGAGAGAGGAGTTCTTCTTTTTTATGCCTTTGCTTTTTTAGAGTTCTTCTTCAAAAACCCTAACTTTTCTTCTTTGAGAGAATGGCTCCCAAGACTCCTCGCGGCGGTGCTGGCAAGGGAAAGGACCCTGTGAAAGTTGCGACGGCTGACGTTCCCCGTCGGCCTGTCGAAGTTTGGCTGGAGGTGGTTGGTAAGTTTTATTTTACGTACACCAACGCACATAGACCTTGAGTCTTTGATAATGTGTCACGGTTTTTGCCCGCCGACGCACTTGGGTTTAAGCCCTGAAGATGCGCCGAGGCTCTTCCGCTGACGTGCATGGGTTTAGACCCTGATGATGCGCCGAAGCACCGCTAACGCGCATGGGCGCACACCCTGATGATGCGCCGAAGCTCCACTACTGATGCGCATAGGTTTACACCCTGATGATGTGCCGAAGCTTCTTTTTTAGACACACTATGCGCTTATGATGGGTCTTAGACTCTTTTTCTAACATTTTCGAATCTTTGCCAGTGTCGATGACTATCCCACTCTGGAATGAAGTGCTTCTGGATGCTGCCCTCAGTCAGACGGGAGTAGATTATGACGAGGAAGTGATAAACCATGCTCAAGATGTTATTATGCTGGATCAGCATCCCGAGAGAATGACTCAAATCCGGAAACAACAGTATGGGTTCCTCAAACGGATGATGGAGCGTAGAGTTTTAAAATCTGCCACATCTGATAAAGTGACCTTCTTGAAGCCTGAGTTCCTGTTCGGGGACCGCCTCACTTCCACTGAAGCGACGGTATTGAAGGTCAAGGAGGACTGGTTCTTTGCAGCAAAGGGAGTGCATATGACTGTTAAGTAACTTGAACGTCAATGGCCTTTGACGGCCTTCTGTCGTCTTGCTTCCAAGAGGAGGATGTCTTGGGATCTTACCCCCTCTCAGGGGGGAGCGGTGATTGGCATCATCAAAATTGATTCTACCTCCGATCAAAGGGATACTTTGACCGTCGTACGGTCTGGGCCTTCTTTCACCTGGCGGACTTTACGTCCTGGGAGCATTTACAGTGATGTTCCCATTGATACGTTTGCTTATAGTGCTTCGACTTTTGCACATCGTATGCTGTTGATGGAACGCTCATACCCGAAAGGAGAGTTTCGGATGGAGGGTTGGTGTCATCACGTTTCTAAATGGGATAAACTGACACTCTGGATCTTGTCGCGGTTTCGGACTGAGCTCCGAGAGATTGGGTTGACTGCCGCGATCCATGCTACCCAGGCGGGTGTTGACATTAACAGGCATATGTTCCTCGCACTCTTGGAGATGTTTGATATCCATATTGGGACCTTTTTTACTCCGGTAGGGGAGTTAGGGCTCGCACTTCATGAGATGTATGAGGTGTCAAAGCTCCCTTGGGGGTCGGAACCCTATGAAGAGTACTTTCTAACCAACGAAGAGTTTCAGGTCCTGGAGGACAAGGCTGAGGAGATGACGGCCGTCTTTAAGGAAGTGGCGAGTCATCATTACTATATGCAGAAAAGGGATAAAAGCGAGTTGCAGCCCCATGTGACCGCTTGGAGAGATTACATCTTTAAACAAGATAAAGAGGATCCCTCGTAGTTCTCCACTCCGCCAGCGCTCTCTCGTAGCGAAATGCTCTCTAAAATGAGCAGGTTAGGTGAAAAGAATCCCCGGGGGAGCGAAGAACAGCAGTCGGATGAACGCTCCTACAGCTGCTTCTGGCATCTTGCTTATCGGATGTCGTCGAAAGCAGTATTGGTCGCGTATCTCATGGTTTGGCTTCGGGATTACGTCTTCTCGGATGGATCCGACTCTGTAGAGAGGGTGACCCGGAACTTAATCCTGCCAGCCGTGAAGTTGGTCTTTGGCCGGCGTTTGGCTCTACTCCCCGCAATGGTATGTAACCTGCAGCGAGGTTTACGAGAGTTTGCGGGAAATGTGATTCATGACCGAGGTAGAAATAATAACTTTCCGCGTGCTGAACTGCCGTTTCACTATTTGATGGGGTGGTTAATTTTACACCATCCCAATGTGATGAGTCCGGGTTCAGAAGAAGATTACAGGGCCGGAGATGCATTCCTCCGCCGTTTCTACCAGAGGAGCTGGTCACACACTGGCGTCCCTGTTTGTAGAAAGGTTTTATCCCGTCTTCAGGGATGGGAGATCACCAAAGTTGGTCCAATCTTCTTGGGTTTTGAGGCCAACGAAGACTTAAAAGATTTGGGCGAAGGCGCCACCGCTCTGCCTCCATGGGGATTCCGCTAGTTGCAAAGTATCCGGCCATCCCATCTGGTGTACCGGAACAGGAATCAGTGCTACCTGGAACCGTATTTACCGAGCCGCTTTGCACGGCAATTCGGTTATGCTCAGCTGATGTTGGATAACCCCAGTATCACTCTGGAGAACGCTGGAAGTTTGTTGGATGGTGCACGAGCTTGGCATTACTATAATGCCGGATGTACCGGGGCTCATTTTACGTTGCCCGTCCCGGATCCGCGGCCGCCCATTCTTTACTCGGCCGCCAAATTTTACTGTGTTATGGCTGCCGCGCCTCCCGGATATGATAGAGAGACCAGTCTTATCGCAGGCACTCAGTTAGCAGTGGCCGGGGACACGCCGACAAAAGCTCGATCGTACCGTCCACCAGGGGCGGGTTATCGGGGTGCCCCTTCCGTGCCCACAGGGGGTCAGGCAAAACCCTCGGTCGATCAATCAAAACGACGTACAGATACAGGGGCTGGATCTCCTGTGTCGAAGAAGCAGAAGAAGGCATCATCACCGACGGTGTCATCGGATTCAGCATCAGCAGAGGTAAGGATGTCCTACATAGTCTGGTTTAGGTTCCACATTTCATGTAATCAATGCTTTCCCCTTTTTTTTGTAGGAGCCGCTAAAAAGAAAACCTCGTACTCCAAAATCTGGTGGGAGCAGGCCAAAAGAGATGGCGGGCTCGTCTGAAGTGCGCATCCCGCCGACTATGATGTCTCCCATGGAGAAGAGTCCGGAGGATGTTATCGTCGTGGAGATTCCAGCATCCCCAGATTATGTCAGAAAGGAAGCTGAGGGTGCAGCAGCTTTCGAGATGATGAAGGCCGCAATGGGGGATTCGGATGCCGAGGGTTTAGCAGACATGCGGCTTCCTGGTGATGAAGTGGAATGGAGTTCGTCGTCTTCGGGTGACGTTGCTCCAGAGTTGCAAGAGCCTGTTGCGGGGGCAACAGAGGTGGTTGGGACAGAGGAGAGGGTTGATTCCCCTTCTTGTCATGATGAAGGGGGATCGGCTGCAACATTGCCGAGCCCTACCCCAGACTTAGCGACGGAAGCTGAGGTGGCTACCAATCAGAAGGTAGCGACAGATCTTATCCCCGTAGAGGGAGTTGATGTAGAAGATGAGACTCGTCTGACGGCCCCGACTCCTGGAGCGGGTCAGGAGACAAGTGTTGATCTCCCTATTCTGCCAGGGGAGGTACTGGCTGCTGATAGGACGTTGGGGGCTGAAGAGGTGGCCACTGACGTCAGTAGTACTTCCGAGTTCGGGAAAGGTAACAGTGTGATGGAACCCTCTGTTGCTCCTTTCACTTAGGGTACTATCTCGACGCATGTGTCGGCTTCCTCTGTTCCCTTGGCTCATCGGGCTAGCAGTCCAGCCCCTGTTGATGAAGAGCATGTTGGTGCCGAGGTTCCAGCCTCGCAAGTTGAGGTCGGCGGACCTTCTTCCGGTCCGCTAACTGGAGCAGCTCCTCCAACTCCTGCTATGACGCCGCGGGTACTAGCGGATACAGATGAATATGTGAAATTCATCGTCGAGGTAGTGTATAAAATGCTACAGAGGGGTGTATCTGCGGTGATGGACGCCAATGGGAGCTTTACAATGGCAAGAATTCTGGCGATGTCTTATATCGACCTTATCCGTCTTCACCAAGGCCATGATCATATGGCCGAGATCCTGGAGGCTTCGGTGGTTGAGCTAGACCAGCGGCTCTCGGAACTTCAGCGCATCCAGCGAAATGACCTCTCCATCTTGATAGATACGGAGAAGGGGAAGCTGATCACCGAGATTGAGTCTTCCTACCAGGCCACTGTGAGTGTCTGGGAGCGCAAAGTGGCTGAGACTGAATCTGCGGTAGAGCGGTTGTCTCAGTCTATGCGGGAGACAGTGGAAACGCGAGCTGCGTTGGATGCTAATATCGCAGAGATTAACGCCCAGATCCACCGCCTTGAGGACCAGCGGGCCCGACTCCAGTTAGATGCTGAACGTGTCCAGGCTGAACACGTAGCATTCAAGAAGGAGGAAGCAACTTTCACTCACCGGGCTCTTGTCCTGGCTCAGCAGCGACAACAGCTTGATGAGAAGCATGAGAACGATACTTCTGCTGAGGTTGTTGAAGCGATGCGTCAAGAAGCTAAGCGTCGAGTCCTGGCGACTGTGGAGACTCGTACGACAGACTTGAGACGTCGAGTTAGAGAGCTTTCAGCCAACCCTGGGGATGCTTAGGGATTGTAGTCTCTTCTTTTTTGTATTTTTGCAACTCTTGCTGGGAAAAGTATAGTCCTTTACTCTCTTTTTTTTAGAAAATAAAGAAGTACGCAATTTTTTGTGATGTGTTCATTTTTGTTATCATGAACTTGATGATTTGTGTGGACCTATTATCTTTTGCGCACCTTGGCTTTTAGGTACAGATAATAAGTTTGAAAGAACCAACATGTTTGCTCAAAGGTAATGTGGACGTGGCAACTATGGGGTTCAAATGATGGAATCTTCCTACTCAGAGGTATTATGGACGTGGTAGGAATGATCCTGGGGGATACGCGGAACTACTCAGAGGTAATGTGGACGTGGAAGTTCTGCGATCAATGTACAACAACGCAGGGGTTGTCTGTACGAGATGTTTACTCAGAGGTAATGTGGACATGGTAAACATGAAGGATAGCGTAAGCTTACGAAGTGTAAGATTCCGCTTTGTAGGGTGTAGAGGGACAACTCAGAGGTGATGTAGACGTGGTTGTCCTTCTGCTGGAGGATGCTACGGAACAGCTGGGTTCCGAAAGCGTATGATTTTATTGGAAGGGAATTGTCTGTGAGTCCTGATGATTGGATCCGCAGATCCCCTTGTGGAAGTACATATCTGAAAGATGTCAAGAGTAGTACTTCTTTAGGAACTTGCCATTGATGGACATCATGAACAAGTCCCCATTGGGTTTGGCGAGGCGGTAAGCATCGTTTGAGTATACCGTCTCTATGATGAAAGGTCCTTCCCACTTGGATTCGAACTTTCCTGGTGTCTTGTGAGTTAACACCATCGGCCTCCTGACTGCCAGAACCAGGTCGCCAACTTGGAAAGTCCTCTGCTTGACCTTCTTGTTGAAAGCATGTGATATACGGGCTTGGTAGAGTTCGATGCGTTGTTGAGCTAGGAGACGCTTTTCATCAAGTGCCTCCAGTTCCCGCAGACGACGACGTTGATTGTCTTCTTCGGTGAGTTGGTTTGTGATCGCTACTCGGAGTGAGGGTATCTAAATCTCAAGAGGCAGTACCGCTCCCGTAGACCAGGAAGAATGGTGTGTTGCCTGTTGGAGTCCGTACCGTTGTGCGGTAGGCCCAAAGGCATTCGCCGAGCTTCTCGTCCCAGTCGCGTTTGTTAGATGACACGACTTTCTTGAGAAGCCTGACGATAGTCTTGTTAAACGCCTCTGCTAATCCGTTTGCAGCCGGATTGTAGGCGGTTGATGCCACATTTTGAATGCGATTCTTATCACAGAATCTGCTAAAAATATGGCTGATGAACTGAGGACCATTATCGTGAATAATCCTCCGGGGTACTCCAAAATGGTAGATAACGTGGTGCTTGATGAAGCTGATCACCCTGGAGCTTTTCACTTCTGCTAGCGGAACTGCTTCTGCCCATTTGGAGAAGTAGTCGGTGATTGCTAGGATGAAGCAGTGTCCTCTTGATGAATGAGGGGTGATTGGTCCCACAATATCCATACCCCAAGCTTCGAAGGGCCAGGAGGCGACTGTAGGATGTAGTGGTTCTGACGGTGTATATATGAAGTCTGCGTGAAGCTGGCACGCATGGCATTTCTTAGCATATTCAACAGCGTCAGCGACCATGGTTGGCCAGTAGTAGCCCATGCGTCGCAGTCGGTCCTGCAACTTAGGGCCAGGTTGATGGGCCCCGCGGGTTCCATTACGGGCTTCTCGAAGGGCTTCAGCTGCTTCTTCGTTAGACAAACATCGAAGAAGAAGTCCATCATAGGAGCGTCGGTACAGCATTTTAGTGGTCGTATCGTAGTAGAATCGAAGAGAGCGTCTCCTGACTGAGATGGCTTCTTTCGGGTCTTCTGGGAGAATTCCGTAGACAGCAAAGTCGATGAACGGGAACCTTCCGTCTCAGACATTAACACCAGTATTTGTCGGCATAGCGTGGGCCATGTGTGAGCATAGGTTGTTTTTAGGACAGACCAAGTCTCTCCCGGCGACGGTGACATAGTATTGAGTCCCGAGGGGCGCTGCCAATGAGGCCGCGAGGCCAGCCAGAGCGTCGGCCTCCAAGTTTTGTAGACGGGGTACATGTTCGATGAAGAACCCAGTGAAGGTTAAAATGATCTTCAATGCAACATCATGGTAAGGGATCAGATCTTCATGGCGAACTTCGTAGTGCCCTCTGATCTGGTTTACGACGAGTTTCGAGTCACCGTAGGCTTCCAGATGATTTACCCCCAGCTGTTGCGCCAGCTGGAGTCCCATAATGAGCGCGTTGAACTCGACAACATTGTTGGAGCATGACTTCGAAAGGGAGTAAGCACGCTGGATGACCAGCTAATCGGGGGAGACCAATACCACCCCCACTCCTGCGATGATTTGGCCTTTGGGGCCTGTTCTTGAAGTGTCATCGAAAAACATCTGCCAGACGGAGCCTTCTTCGGTGACGTTTGATTCTTGGACCTCATCCGGGATGTCTTTATAGAGTTTTGAGGACTCTGGGATGGGGTGTGCAGCTAAAAAGTCGGCCAGAGCTTGACCCTTAACAGCTTTTTGCAGAACAAACACCATGTTGTACGGTGTTAGCAATATCGCCCATGTGGCTAGCCGGGAGTTCAACGATCCTGGCTTCGTCATGAGGACTCTGAGCGGATTGACTCGGGAAATGACATGAATTGTCTGGCCCAAGATATAATGACGAGTCTTTTGGATGGCAAATACCAAAGCCAAGTACTCCTTTTCAACGGGTTTGTACCGGTGTTCCGCCCCGATGAGTGTTCGACTGAGGTAGTAGATTACTTGCTTATAGCCTGTGTCGCTGTTATGAGCTAGCAGAGCGCCGAGGGAATGATCCATGGCACAGACGTAAAGGAGAAACGGTTTGCCGGCGACGGGTGCCACCAGGACTGGTGGGCTCGTCAAGTAGGCTTTGATGTCGTCGAAAGCCTTTTGGCATTCCTCTGTCCAGACGTAAGAGACTCCCTTCTTCATGAGCTGGGTGAAGGGTTGACATTTGCCGGAGAGGTTTGCTATGAACCTCCGGATGTATGCCAGACGTCCCTGTAGGCCTCGAAGTTCTCGAAGGTTCTTCGGAGGGTCCATATCAAGGATGGCTTTGGTCTTCTCAGGATCGACATGAATGCCTTTCGCCGTGATGATGAAGCCCAAGAACTTTCCGCTAGAAACCCCCAGGAAGGATTTAGCGGGGTTCATCTTGAGTTGATGTGCCCGCATGAGATCGAAGACTGTCTTGAGGTCTTGCAGGTGATCTCCTATGAGACGGCTCTTGACTGCGATGTCGTCAACATAGCATTCAACTGTCTTGCGAAGGTGTTGACAGAAAATGGTGCTCATAGCTCGTTGGTATGTCGCACCGGCGTTCTTTAAGCCGAAGGGCATCAATGTGTAACAGAAAACGTTCTTTGGAGTCCGAAATGACGTGTGTTTTGCGTCATCGGGGAACATCTTGATCTGGTTGTAGCCCGAATATTCGTCCATGAAAGATATGCGCTCGAAGCCACATGTGTTGTCGATCATCACGTCGGTGATTGGAAGCGAGAATTCGTCCTTCGGGCAAGCAGAGTTGAGATCCCGAAAGTCGATACAAACTCATATCTTTCCATTCTTTTTGATGACGGGGACGATGTTGGCTACCCAATCTGGGTGTTATTCTTCACGGATGAAGCCACTGGTCAAGAGTTTGTCCACCTCCTGGTCGATGGCGTTCATGATATCCGGAGGAAAGCGTCGCTGTTGTTGTTTGATAGGCTTGGCATCAGGTAAGATGTTCAGCCTATGCATCGCGATGTGGGGATCGAGTCCCGACATATCTTCGTAGCTCCAAGCGAAGACGTCGATATACTCTTTAGCCAGCTGGATTAAAGATTCTCGGTCTTCATCTTTCAGGATTTTGCTGACGAAGATGGGTTTGGAAGAAGATCCATCCCCAAGGTCGATCTGTTCGACTTCGTCTTCGGTGGGAGGTTCACGTAACTCAAAATGAGACTCCCATTGTTCTCCTAGGCGTTGAGCCTAGGGTTCTTCTTCGAAGAATTCTGGCGTTTGATCTTCACCTTCTTCTTCTTGAGATTGTGCAGACGTCATGTTGGCTGACAGCACTCTCTTGAAGACTGAGCCGATACTGGTATCGGAGTCCCATGTTAACGCTTCAGACGAGTGAGAATGTTCTACTTCTTCTGTGTCTGAACTCTCTGGAGTTGATGGTGGCGTGAAATAGCCTACCCCCCCCCCTCCCGTCGAGTTCGGTTGTAGTAGTCCTGCGGCTTTCCTTTAGGAGTCAGAAGCCGGAGAGGGAGACACCGACCTTTGCCGTAGTTCAGGCCTTTGTCGCTTTTTAGGTCGTAACCCATCTTCTGGATGAGGTACTTGGCCTTGTCCGTGTACCGGTAGAGTTGTATTCTGCCGGCATCTGGTTCTGGCTTGAGTGGCGGGAGGTCTTGATGACGCTCGACTTTGCCGAAGATGATGGATTCTTCCTCTCGACTTCGTGGCGGAACTATGTAACAGACTCCTTGAGACGGGACTACTCGATTTACATGATGGACGATCGTTATTTGTGTTTGCAACGACCGTAGAGCGTTATCTAATGTATACATGGAATTCCAATGTGGAAGACAAGAATAATTAAAAGACACTCTATTATTGATGAAATACGAGATTTTATCCTGCGGGATTACATTATCCAGAGATGGGGCCTCTACATCAGCCGAGATATAGTCCCCCAGCTCTTCATCTGTAAGCACTGGAGTAGGATCGGGAGAGTCCACCACAGTGTTGGTCTTGGAGTTCGAGAGGACTACATGGGCTTTCTCCGACGGCTGGGATGGTGGCGGCCTGCCTTTAAGACGCACCTTCAGAGGTGCCTTCGCTGTGCCTCCAGTGACTGGCATATTCCCCTGTAGTTTTGCCACAAGGGGAGCCGATGTTTGAGGCGGCTTTCCCTTGAGCCGTATCTTCAGGGGAGCTTCAGGAGCAGCTGGTGCTTTCCCGGGTAGCTTAATGCTCATGGGAGGCAACTTCTGAGGCGGTTTTCCTTTGAGTCGGATCTTCAAGGGAGCGTCGGGAGTGACCTCAGGCTCCATGTCCGGCTCTGCTACCGTTTCTGCTTCGTCGTCAGCATCATTGGTCTGCTCCTCGTCCGGTGACTTGTATAAGTCGGCATCGGTGAAGTAGGCTTCAATCACTTTGAAAGGATCGATGTCCGCGAACTCCGTACGGATGACGCCGTTGGTGGACACATATTTCATATACTGGTGGAGCGTGGATGGCACCACCATGTACTCATGCAGCCATGGTCGACCGAGCAGGATGTTGTAGTTGACATCGGCATCCACAACGTAGCAGGTCACCTCTGTTCTGAGGTTACCGATGTGACACTTCAGTGGAATTTTTCCCAGCGGCTCGATTTTGCTGGCGTTGAAGCTACTGATTGTTGTGTTAGAGGACGCCAGCCGGTACATTGGGATCCCCAGTGTTGAGAGCAGTGTCTTCGGGATGATGCTGAGGGAAGACCCCGGATCGATCTGAATCTGCTTCACTTTGACTGAATCGATATACCCTGTATAATACAGCGGCCGGTTATGTCGGTTGTGCTTGAGCAGCATGTCTTGTTGGGTGAAAGTTATGTTCGGGATAACTTCATCCGCACAATGACAGTGTGCACATGTAGTTGGGAGATCTTCAGGCTGCTTGACCTGACTGAGAAAGGATTCAGCATCCTTTAGAGCTTCACATAGAGCTTCTCGGGAGTCTTTGGAAAGACGCAGGAGCTCGAACAAAGATAGGCGGGCAGGAGAACTGGCCAGTTGTGCCAGTATGTCGAAGTTATGGGGCTTGGCTAGTCCCGAAGCATTCTTCTTTCGTAGAGGTCTGTCGAAACGAGCCTCCACATGCTTCTGCTTATTGGCTGCTGAGGGCTTAGATGGACCCTCCTCCTAGGCAGCAGGGACGGTGCAAGGAGGCACCACCTCGGCGGCAGCTTCGTCGGGTTGGACATTCAGTTGTGAACGCGTCTGCACAGGAAGTGCCTCTTCCGTTGAAGAAGAGACCGTACGGCAAGACTTGATCTTCCTGCCTTTGGATTTGGAGGTAGGGCGTACCTCTGGTTGAGACACCTCGGAGACGAGGTCGGGGTGAACCCATAGGACCTCTCCTCGAGATATGGTGAGTGGGATGAGTCCACTCACGTTGTCACGGGTAGGTGGTTGGTTAACCACCTCCATTGTCGCCTTGGGGATGGGGACGACTCCATCCTGTGTTGTTGTTGGCGGCAAGGTGCCGAACTGGAGTGACACCACGTTGGCCGACACCGTCTTCTCCTCGTAGTCGACGGAGATTACATCCGCATTGATCATGCGCTGGATGTAATTCTTGAGGACATAGCAGTCCTTGGTCGGGTGTCCGACAAACCAATGGTAGTGACAGTACCTTGGGTTGTCCACTTTCCCAACTTCGTCGGGACGCTTCGGGTCCGGAAGCTTGATCTTGTCACCCTGCTTCAGTATCTCAAAGAGTTGCAGGGTGTCTTCGTCGTTGAACGAATAAACCTCCTTTGGCCTTGGTGCGAGTGGAGGCTTCTGAGTAGGTGCTGACGCACCTTTTGAGGCATTGACAGTCAATGCATGTTTCCCCTTTGTCTCTCGTCTGGGGTTGTTGGCTGCAGGCCGTTTCCCTTTGTCCTCAAAGGCGGGGAAGCTGACTCCCAGAAGACGAGCATTGGCCGCCTTCTTCTCTGCGGTTTCTGCTTCAATGATCAAAGAACTCCAGTCGGGAGGAGGAGTGGAGTTGGGCCAGAGTTTAACCGCAGGCAACATGTTCATGCTGCAGGAGGAAAGGAGTGCATGTTCTGGCATGCCCGGGGGCAGTCTGAAGCAGGCCTGTCGGAAGCGTTCGATGAACACTCGAACCGTTTCCTTCTCCTTCTGGCGTATCTCTATAAGGGATGCCATTGTCATGTCCTTCCCGCCGTCGTCGAAACGGTCGAGAAAGAGGCACGTCAGGTCGTCGAAGGAAGATATTGAATTATCGGAGAGGCTGCAGTACCAGTCGTACGCTACTCCTTTCAGTGCCCCAACAAATATGCTGGTGAGTAGCGCGTCCTCCTTTGGAAGATGTCCCGTCTGAGACTGGAAGTACGTCAGGTAGCGACGCGGAGAGTCCTTCCCGTCGTACGGCGTCAGTGTTTGTGGTTTATACTTTGGAGGATAAACCACCTTGTTCTACTCGAGGGGATAAGGCTGGGGGATGTCCATCTTTTGGCGCTCCTCTTGTCTCGTCTTAGACTCAAAGCGCTCGCACAAGTCCCTGATCATCTCGACCACGTCTTCCGTGGAGCTGGGAGTCGGGAAAGGTGGTACCACCTGATGTTGTGTATTTGAGGGCTCTGATGTCCGAGGTGCTTCTCGGCAATCTGTGCCCAAGGATACCCGTTGAAGGGGTATACTCGATTCCCCATTGGCCCCTGGGTCGGGACCGGTAGAAAGTGTCCTGGCCAAAGCTGACCATATCTCAAACACTGCTTGAGTCAGTGTTTGTATGGAGACAGAGAGGGTTTTGAGTCCTCCCTCCAGGGTATCTATGCGCTGGACGAGGTATGTTGGCGGCGCATCAGACTCGATATCAGCCCCAGTCACGTTTACTGTCATGACGCGGTCAGGAGTGGATGGATGGGTCGAGGCTTCACTCTCGGCCTCACTCTCTTGTAGGGGAGTTGCCTCTCCTGGAGCCTCGTCTTGGCTACCCCCGGCTTTGTTCGGGAGAACATTCATCACGGGCGCATCTGCAAGGGCCTGATTACCCTCGTCTTCGTCTTGAAGGGCTTCTTCGTCTCCGGAACTCGGGTCCGCAGATGCCAGACCACCCCCAGCTATGTTCTGGGGGATATCCTTGTCTTCGAGAGCTTCTGGGAGGCTGACTTCGCCTCGAGGATCTGCCTCAGATGTGCTTTGGACATCCTCGTCTTCGGAAGGAGGCTCGACAAGGGTCTGACTACCCCCAGCTTCCTCCAAGATCTTCTTCCTCCCCTGAGTGCCTTCGAACACTCCGGAGGATGAGACAGCTGTCTTGGTCTTCCTCGGCTGGCTTTTGGACGAGGAAGAGGAATTGCTGGTCGCCTTTCGGACTGATGAGGGTTGGAGATCACGTTGCATGAAGCAACCCTTGGCACTTCTTCTGTTGACACCTTCTTCCCGAGGCGACGTCGGAGAGGTGTCGATGATTGCAGCCGCTGGAACACCGACTGCCTTGGTGGGACTGCCGCTTTGCAACAGCAGTTGATAGTGATGACAGCACAAGTGTGCCCTGTGAGGGGTGCATCGTGCCTGTCAGTCGACTCTCCTGATCGGCGCTTGTGAGTGATCACGTTACGCAGATCGTTGGATGAGAGTGCCACCTTCACATCCCCTTCAGGCGCATGGCAAGGACAAGCGTCGGGGTGGTCAAGTGAGTGCTGCGCCCCCAGATCTAATACCAAACAGGCATCCCGATCAGTAGTGGGGGAACCACAACATTTGAAGTGACTTGAACGGACCTCAGACGCACAACCAGAGGGGGCGCGGGAGTTCAAGACCACTGAATTTGCCTCACTTGACTTGGTTGTACACGCAATAGATGCGTCCAAGTGAGACGAAGACTTTGAAGGTTGGCTCGTTTCTGGTGCCGCAACACTCGAGTCGACCTTGTATAGCTTACCATCAGCAGCGCGCACGATTGTGAGCGCATGCTGCTGGCTTGCTGCTGGCATAGCACGTTTGGGGCGCATGGCCCGTGCCGCCTTAGATTTCTTCGTACCAGCCCACTGGGGCGTATAGTACTCAGAATCCAAATTCTCTTCGTCATTACAGCGAGTGAGTCTGTCAAAGACAGAGACTTTCTGTTGCGCATCAGAGGTGATGCGCGGGGCATTGGCTGCGCCCCTGCTCCGTGGACGCATCTTCCTCGCCTGAGAGGGAGATGGCTGGGGAATGTGGTTAGCCGTACGCTTCCCCGAGAGATGCGCTGCACCTGTGGGCGCATCTTGGTTGCTGAGGACGTCAGCAGGAAGGAAAGGCTGGATTGGCGCATCCCCTTCGGTGGTGGTGCCCGAGACGTCGACCTTACGCACCCAGACTAGGCGGGTCTTCTTCGGCTTCGACAGCCGCTTTGAAGGGCTCGCACTTCCTTCAGAGATGAACTCCTCATACGCCTGTTGATTGAGGCATACGACCAGCGTCTTGTGGGAGGAGCCCACCTTCACGTCGTCGGATTGCGACACAGCTTTCTCCGTGGAAGAGAAAGAGGTCCCCAGCAGAGTCGCCAGCTTGTTTGCCATTAAAATTCTTTTATTGCAAATTTCAATACAAACAGAACAGTATTATAATATAGGACTTAGATGTAGTCCTAGGAGTACACTTTTGTTTATCTGGGTCCCTTGTGCCGATGGAGTGAGTGGTAATACGTTGACTCCGTTGACGATCTGACGACGGTTATCGGTTCTCTGAAGGTTTGGATTGCTCTGGGTGCTGGAGCTTGCTGAGAGGAGGAAGACGTCGAGTGTCTGTATCTACCTCTCTGGTGGTATGTTCGTTCGTTGGGTGTTCTGTCCGTGTGTGAGAAGGAAATGATCCCTCTATTTATAACTTTACAGGCTGGCTGCTCATGCACGCATGTAGGACGCGCCTGTACGCGAGGACGCCATGTGGTGATTGCTGATGGAGGCGCATGGACGATGCGCCCTGATCGAGGGGTTGACTTCTTCATGTTACAGTTGTGAGCCGGCACGTAGCAAAGAAGAAGATCTTTCTGTTGCTGAAATCTTGGATGAGTTGAGTCAAAGGACACGTGTCGTCGACTCATGGCTCGGAGATCTCGGATTTGATGGAGGGAGATGATCTGGTAGGATGCGCCTAGGATTGGACACATGAGGAGACTCTGGCTCGTAACCTTTAGGAGTTACGAACCATTCTGGGCGCTGTAGAAGCATGGAATTTCACAACCAGAAAGCCCATGCGCCAGACACTACATGCGCTAGAACTCAGACGAAGAACTTCACAGCAAAGTCAATAACCATGGACATTTGAAGAAGGACTTTTCATTTATATATAAAAGTCTATTACATGTCTAGAAAAGGTTGTACAAAGGAGAATTTCTACAAAGGAAAGATCCTAAGTCTACAGCCAGCGGCTACCACGCGCCTCCAGATAAGCGCAGCGGCCACCATGCGCCTCCAGTTAGGCGCAGCAGTCATCATGCGCTGCCAGTCACCATGCGCTGTCAGTCAGGCGCAGCAGACATTATGCGCCTCCAACCAGGCGTATCTCACCATATCTTCAGCAGCTCAGTCATGTACATCCAGCTCAGTTGTGTGCATCCCTTCAACAGCCCAACTATGTGCATCCCTTCAGCCAAATTCTTCCAGCCAGGCTCACCTGGCCGAGCAGAGCCCAGTTATGTGCCGCTCTTCCAACCAGGCTCGCCTGATAAATGCTTCGACACAAAGCATTTAACCCTCTAGCTGGAACCAAGGAAGAGAAGAGCACCGCAAATGCTGTGGCCAGGGGAGGCTTCGAAAGAGCCTCCAAAGCCGAAGGAAGACCGTGATCGAAACCGCAACTAAAGGAGCAGCTTTCAACACAATCAAAGTGGGCGACACCCACTTTGAAGGAAGAGAGAGCCTAGCACCGCCATTCCGATCTACGGCTCTTCCGGAATAACGGAGACAAGGCTCGAGCATCCCCATCTTTGGATGCAACAGGCACCTTCCGCCTGCCTCAGAAGCCTTCGACTCCGTCTTTTGGATGTAACAGTCACCTTCAAGAGCATCGAAGACAACACAGCGTCTCATCTTCACCCTCGGGAGCACTTCGTCAACAGAATGCACCCGCATGTTCAAGTTCATGTTGGAAGAACGTGAGGGAATGAGAAGCAAATCTTCTCTCCATGCCACTATTTATAGGCCGGGCAGATCAAACCTACGCGCCAAGTGGATGGCCCTCCGAATTACGTGCAATGAATTTACATTAAATGGATGAACCGGACGCCTCGAATTCAGCCAAACGGCTATTTATGGCACTCGAAAAGCGAGACAGCCGCATCATTAAAAGACATGTCCGATGCGCCAGCCAGACAGCGCATCACACGGACGCGCCCTTCGGCATCAGGCGCATCACACAGACGCGCCCTGCAGTACTCGGCGCATTACAGAGGGTGCGCCCTCACACATCTCCATACCGAGTGAAACGCCAACCGACGCGCCCACTCAGCTGTCCATCGAACGTCACCAACATTAAATGCTGAACTGACAGAGTTGGCAGCACGCCTCCCAAAGTTTGAACAGTTGATAGCTTTATTCAGAAAACGAAGCGTCGGCAACGTCAGCATCATCATGACTTTATTTCCACGGCTACTGCCACGTGGCCACTCCACCATCAGCATGCGCCTCTACGGCCATGCGTCCAAATCAGCATGCGCCTCAAAAGCTATGCGCCTCAGACTGCTCTCTGATCCCGAAAGATAGAAGGAAAGTCGCCTGCATGCGCCTCAAAAGCCATGCGCCCCAAATGGTTTGTAACTCCTAAAGGTTATGAGCCGCAGCCTCCTCCTGCGCCCAATCCAAGGCGCAGCTCACCAGATCACTTCTCTCTACCAAATCCGAGATCTTCGAACCATGAGTCGACGACACGTGTCTTTTGACTCAACTCATCCAAGATTTTAGCAACGGAAAGATCTTCTCTCTGCTACGTGCCGGCTCACAACAGCAGTATGAAGAGTTCTCCCCCTCGATCAGGGTGCAGCATCCGTGCGCCTCCATCAGCAACCTCCATGTGGCATCCCCACACCGGCGCATCCTGCATGCGCGCATGAGCAGCCAGTCTGCAAAACTATAAATAGAAGGATCATCTCCTTCACACACACACAGAGACTCAGAACACACAAGAATCCACAACAGAGAATCACCGAGAGGCAGTTCTAGACACTCAACGTCTTCCTCCTCTCAGCAAGCTCCAGCACCCAGAGCAATCAACACCTTCAGAGAACCGATAACCGTCGTCAGCCTGTCAACGGAGTCAACGCATTACCACTCGCTCCATTGGCACTAAGGACCCAGCTTAAACAAAAGTGTACTCCTAGGACTACATCTAAGTCCTATATTGTATCACTGTTCTGTTTGTATTAAGATTTCAATCAAAACAATTTTAATGGCAAACAAGCTGGCGACTCTGCTGGGGACTTCTTTCTCCTCTACCGAGAAGGTTGTTTCACAGGCCGACGACGTGAAGGTGGGCTCCTCCCACAAGACGCTGGTAGTGCGCCTCAATCAACAGGCGTACGAGGAGTTCATTTCTGAAGGAAGTGCGAGTCCTTCGAAGCGGCTGTCGAAGCCGAAGAAGACCCGCGCAGTCTGGGTGCGCAAAGTCGACGCCTTGGGCACCACCGTTGAAGGGGATGCGCCCGTCCAGCCTTCCCTTCCTGCTGACATCCTCAGCAGTCAAGGTGCGCCCGCCGATGCAGCGTATCTCTCGGGGAAGCGTGCGGCTGACCACGTTCCCCAGCCATCTTCCTCTCAGGCGAGGAAGATACGTCGACGGAGCAGGGGCGCAGCCAATGCCCCGCGCATCACTTCTGATGCGCCACAAAGAGCCTCTGTCTTTGACAGACTCACTCGCTGTAATGGCGAGGAGAATTTGGATGCTGAGTACTATGCGCCCCAGCGGGTTGGTACGAAGAAATCTAAGGCGGCACGGGCCATGCGGCACAAACGTGCTATGCCAGCAGCCGACCAGAGGCACGCGCTTACAATCACGCGCGCTGCCGATGGCAAGCTGTACAAGGTTGACTCAAGTGCTTCTGCACCGACAACGAGTCGATCTTCAAAGTCCTCATCTCGCTTGGGCGCATTCACTGCGTGCACAACCAAGCCGAGAGAGGCAAACTCAGTGGTCTTGAACTCCCGTGCCTCCTCTGGTTGTGCGTTTGAGGTCCGTTCAAGTCATTTCAAATGCTGTGGTTCCCCCACTACTGATCGTGATGCCTGCTTGGTATTAGATCAGGGGGCGCAGCACTCACCCGACCACCCCGGCGCTTGGCCCTGCCATACGCCTGAGAGGGGTATGAGGGTAGCACTCTCCTCCAACGACTTGCGCAACGTGATCACTCACAAGCGCCGGTCAGGAGAGTTGACCAACAAGCACGATGCGCCTCTCGCGGGGCACACTTGTGCATTGGTCACCATCAACTGCTGTTGCAAGACGGCAGTACCGCCAAAGCAGTCGATCTTCCAACGGCTACAATCATCGACACCCCTCCGACATCGCCTTGGGACGAAGGTGTCAGCAGAAGAGGAGCTAAAGGTTGCTTCATGCAACGTGATCTTCAACTCCTCATCTGTCCGGGAGACGACTGCCAATTCCTCGTCTTCATCCAAAAGCCAGCCGAGGAAAACCAAGGCAGCTGTCACGACCTCTGGAGTGTTCGAAGGCACTCGGTCGAGGAAGAAGTTCTTGGAGGAAGCTGGGGGTAGCCAGACCCTTGTCGAGCCTCCTTCCGAAGACGAAGATGTCCAAAGCACAGCTGCGGCAGATCTTCATCAAGGCGAAGATGGCCTCCCTGAAGCCCCTCAAAATGACGATGTCCTCCAGGACACCGCCGGGGGTAGTGCTGGAAACGAAGAGGCCCTTCAAGACAGAGCTGAGGGCAGTCAGGCCCTTGCAGATGCGCCTGTCGAAGACGAACTCCAGAATGTGGCTGGGGGTGGCCAAACACCAGGAGAAGTGACTCCCCCACATGAGAGCGAGGCTGAGAGTGAAGCCTCAACTAATCCATCCACTTCCGGCCGTGTCATGACAGTATACATGACCGGGGGTGATCTTGAGACTGATGCGCCGCCACAGGACATTGTCCAGCGCATAGACTCGCTAGAGGGAGGACTCAAAACCCTCTCTGCCTCAATGCAAGCGCTGACTCAAGCAGTGTTTGAGATGTGGTCGGCCTTGATCAGGACACCTTCAAATGGTCCCGACCCAGGAGCCAATGGAGAGTCGAGTGTGCCCCTCCAACGGACACCCTCAGACACAGAAGCACCCCGGACGTCGGAGCCCTCAAACGCTCCACTCCAGGTGGTACCTCCTTCACCGACTCCTAGCTCCACGGAGGACGTGGTCGAAATGATCAAAGATCTGCGGGAGCGCTTCGAGTCCAAGAACAGGCAGGAGGAGCGCCAGAAGATGGGCATTCCCCAGCCTTATCCCCTTGAGTGGAACAAGGTGGTTTATCCCCCAAAGTATAAACCACAAACACTCACGCCGTATGACGGGAAAGACTCTCCACGACGGTACCTGACGTACTTCCAGTCGCAGACAGGGCATCTTCCGAAGGAGGACGCGCTCCTCACCAGCATCTTTGTTGGGGCCCTGAAAGGGGTGGCGTATGACTGGTACTGCAGCCTCCCCGATAATTCCATATCGTCCTTCGACGACCTGACACGCCTCTTCCTCGACCGCTTCTACGACGGTGGGAAGGACATGACGATGGCGTCTCTCATTGAGATACGCCAGAAGGACAAGGAAACGGTTCGGGCATTCATCGAACGCTTCCGTCAGGCCTGCTTCAGGCTACCTTCAGGCATGCCAGAGCATGCGCTTCTCTCCGCTTGCAGTATGAACATGCTGCCTGCAGTAAAGCTCTGGCTTAACTCTACTCCCCCTCCCGACTGGAGCTCCCTAATCATCGAAGCTGAAGCTGCAGAGAAGAAGGCGGCCAATGCACGTCTTCTGGGTGTTAGCTTCCCCGCCTTTGACGATAAGGGGAAAAAGTCCGCAATCAACAACTCCGGACGAGAAACAAAGGGGAAACAGGCATTGACTGTTAATGCCTCGAAGGGCGCATCTGCGCCTACTCAAAAGCCTCCACTGGCACCGAGACCCAAGGAGGTTTATTCATTCAATGATGACGACACCCTGCAACTCTTTGAGATACTGAAGCAGGGTGACAAGATCAAGCTTCCGGACCCGAAGCGGCCCGATGAAGTCGGGAAAGTGGACAACCCGAGGTACTGTTACTACCATCGGTTTGTCGGACACCCGACTAAGGACTGCTACGTCCTCAAAAATTACATCCAGCGCATGATCAATGCGGATGTAATCTCCGTCGACTATGAAGAGAAGACGGTGTCAGCTAATGTGGTGTCACTTTAGTTCGGCACCTTGCCGCCGACTACCACACAAGATGGAGTCGTCCCCATCCCTAAGGCGACAATGGAGGTGGTGAACTTGCCACCCACCCGTGACAATGTGAGTGGACTTGTCCCACTCACCACATCTCGAGGAGAGGTCCTCTGGGTTCACCCCGGCCTCGTCTCCGAGGTAACTCAACCGGAGGTACGCCCTACCTCCAAAGCAAAAGGCAGGAAGATCAAGTCTTGCCGCACGGTCTCTTCTTCAACGGAAGAGGCGCTTCATGTGCAGACGCGTGCACAACAGAACTCCCAGCCCGGTGAAGCTGCCACCGAAGTGGTGCCTCCTGGCACCATCCCTGAGGAGGGTCCATCCAAGCCCTCAGCAGCCAATAAACAAAAGCAAGTGGAGGCCCGTTTCGACAGACCTCTGCGGAAAGAAAATGCTTCGGGGCTAGCCAAGCCCCACAATTTTGACATCCTAGCGCAACTGGCCAGTACTCCTGCACGCTTTTCTTTGTTCGAGCTCCTGCGTCTCTCTAAGGACTCCCGAGAAGCTCTCTGCGAAGCTCTGAAGGATGCCGAATCCTTTCTCAGTCAAGTCAAGCAGCCTGAAGACCTCCCAACTACTTGTGCACACTGTCATTGTGCGGATGAAGTTATCCCAAACATAACCTTCACCCAACAAGACATGCTGCTCAAGCATCACCGACATAACCGACCGTTGTATTACACAGGGTACATCGGTTCGGTAAAGGTGAGCAGGATTCAGATCGATCCAGGGTCTTCCCTAAGCATCATTCCAAAGGTGCTGCTATCAAAGCTGGGGATCCCAATATACCGGCTGGCGCCCTCCAATACGACCATCAGTGGCTTCAACGCTAGCAAGAGCGAGCCATTGGGCAAGATCCGGCTGAAATGTCACATTGGCAGCCTCAAAACTGAGGTGACTTGTTATCTGGTGGATGCCGAGGTCAACTACAACATCTTACTCGGACGACCATGGTTACATAAGTACATGGTGGTGCCCTCCACGCTCCACCAATGTATGAAATATGTATCCACCAACGGCGTCATCCGGACGGAGTTTGCAGATATCGATCCCTTCAAAGGGATTGAGGCCTACTTCACCGATTCCGACTTGTACAAGCCCATTGACGAGGAGGAAGCCAATGACGCTGATGATGAGGCAGAGACGGCAACAGAGCCGGACATGGAGCCTGAGACGACTCCCGACGCCCCCTTGAAAATCCGTCTGAAGGGGAAACCACCCCAGAAGGCGCCTCCAATGAGCATCAAGCTATCAGGAAAAGCGCCAGCTCGCGAAGCTCCCCTGAAGATACGCCTCAAGGGAAAGCCACCTCAAACAGCGGCTCCCCTGGTGGTAAAATTACAAGGAAAGGCACCACTCATCGGAGGCGCAACCGAGGCACCTCTCAAGGTGCGTCTTAAAGGCAAGCCGCCGCAGTCATCCAAGATGCCGGAGAGGGCTCACATAACCCTCTCAGACCCTAAAGTCAGAGCGGTGGAGGACTCTCCTGATCTGGCCCCAGTGCTTACAGATGAGGAGCTTGGCGAATATATCTCCGCTGATGTAGACGTACCCTCCTTCGACAATGTAATCCCACGGGATAAAATCTCGTACTTTATCAATAATAGAGTGTCTTTCAATTATTCTTGTCTTCCACACTGGAATGCCATGTATACATTAGACAACGCTCTACGGTCGTTGCAAACACAAGTAACGACCGTCTACCATAATCAAATAGTCCCGTCTCAAGGAGTCTTCATAGTCCCTCCACGGAGCCGAGGCCAAGGCACCATCATCTCGGGCAAAATCGAGCGTCGTCGGGACTTCCCGTCAATCGAGCCCGAACCTGATACCGGCAGAGTACAAGTCTATCGGTACACAGATGCGGCTAAGCACATCATCCAAAAGATGGGCTACGACCTGAAAAGCAACAAAGGCTTAAACTACGACAAGGGTCGGCATCTCCCTGTCCGGCTTTCGATGCCCAATGGAAAGCCACAGGATTACTATAATCGGACTCGACGGGGGTTAGGCTATGTCATGCCGCCATCAACTCCAAAGAGTTCAGACGCAGAAGACATAGAACATTCCCACTCGTCTGAAGCATCGACGTGGGATTCCGATACCAGTATCGGATCAGTCTTCAGGAAAGTGATGTCAGCTAACATGACATCGGCGCAACCTCAGAAAGAGGAAGGCGAAAACCAACCGCCGGAACCCTTCGAAGAGGAACCCTGGGCTCAGCGCCTAGGAGAACAATGGGAGTCTCGTTTTGAGTTACGAGAACCTCCCACCGAAGACGAAGTCGAGCAGATCGACCTCGGGGATGGGTCTTCTTCTAAACCCATCTTCATCAGCAAAAGCTTGGAAGGAGAAGACCAAAAATCTTTAGTCCAACTGGCTAAAGAGTATATTGACATCTTCGCCTGGAGCTACGAAGACATGTCGGGTCTCGATCCACAGATCGCGATGCATAGGTTGAACATCTTACCAGATGCCAAACCTATCAAACAACAACAGCGACGCTTCCGCCCGGACATCATGAATGCCATCGATCAGGAGGTGGACAAGCTCTTGACCAGTGGCTTCATCCGTGAGGAACAACACCCGGACTGGGTAGCCAACGTCGTCCATGTCACCAAAAAGAACGGGAAGATACGAGTCTGTATCGACTTCAGGGATCTCAACTCTGCTTGCCCGAAGGATGAATTCCTGCTCCCAATCACCGATGTAATGATCGACAACACATATGGCTTTGAACGCATGTCCTTCATGGACGGGTATTCAGGCTACAATCAAATCAAGATGTTCCCCGATGACGCAAAACACACGTCATTCAGGACTCCGAAAGGTGTTTTCTGCTACACAGTAATGCCCTTCGGCTTGAAGAATGCCGGTGCAACATACCAACGAGCGATGAGTACTATCTTCCGTCAACATCTTCGCAAGACAGTTGAGTGCTATGTTGATGACATTGCAGTCAAGAGCCGCCTCAAAAGAGATCACCTACAGGACCTGAAGACGGTCTTTGATCTCATGCGGGCACATCAACTCAAAATGAACCCCGCTAAATCCTTTCTGGAGGTTTCTAGCGGCAAATTCTTGGGCTTTGTCACCACGGCAAAAGGCATTCATGTCGATCCCGAGAAGACTAAAGCCATCCTCAACATGGACCCTCCGAAGAACCTTCGAGAACTTCGGGGCTTACAGGGACGTCTGGCATACATCCGGAGGTTCATAGCAAACCTCTCCGGTAAATGTCAACCCTTTACTCAGCTCATGAAGAAGGGAGTCTCTTACGTCTGGACAGAGGAGTGCCAAAAGGCTTTCGACGACATCAAGGCTTACTTGACAAGCCCGCCAGTCCTAGTGGCACCTGTCGCCGGCAAACCATTCCTCCTCTACGTCCGTGCCATGGATCATTTCCTCGGCGCTTTACTGGCTCAAAACAGCGATGCAGGCTACGAGCAAGCAATCTACTACCTCAGTCGAACACTCATCGGGGACGAACACCGGTACAACCCCGTTGAAAAGGAGTGCTTGGCTTTGGTGTTTGCCATTCAGAAGACTCGTCATTACGTCTCGGGCCAGACAATTCACGTCATCTCCCGAGTCAATCCACTCAGAGTTCTCATGACGAAGCCAGGGTCATTAAACTCCCGGCTGGCTACATGGGCGATCCTACTAACGCCATACAACATGGTGTTTGTCCCACAGAAGGCGGTCAAGGGTCAGGCTCTGGCTGACTTTTTAGCTGCACACCCCATCCCAGAATCTTCAAAACTCTATGAAGACATCCCGGATGAAGTCCAAGAATCAAACGTCACTGAAGGAAGTCCCGTTTGGCGGATGTTCTTCGATGGCGCTTCAAGAACGGGCCCCAACGGCCAAATCATCGCAGGAGTGGGGGTAGTCTTGATCTCCCCCGATCAGCTGGTCATCCAGCGCGCATACTCTCTTTCGAAGCCGTGCTCCAATAATATTGCTGAGTACAACGCACTCGTCATGGGACTCCAGCTAGCACAACAGCTGGGGGTGGATCATCTGGAAGCCTACGGCGACTCGAAACTCGTCGTAAACCAAATTCGGGGGCAATACAAAGTTTGCCATGAAGATTTGATCCCTTACCATGAAGTCGCATTGAACATCATTTCAACCTTCACTGGGTTCTTCATCGAACATGTACCCCATCTACAAAACTTGGAGGCTGACGCTCTGGCTGGCCTCGCAGCCTCATTGGCCGCGCCCCTTGGGACTCAACACTATGTCACGGTAACTGGCCGAGACTTGATTTGTCCCAGAAACAACCTATGTTTGCAAATGGCTCACGCCGTACCAACAAACACCGATGTTAATGTCTGAGACTGGAGATTCCCGTTCATCGACTTCGCCATCTACGGAATCCTTCCGGAAGACCCGAAGGAAATCGTCTCAGTCAGGCGACGCTCTCTTCGATTCTACTACGATACAGCCACTAAAACGCTGTACCGACGCTCCTTCGACGGGCTTCTCCTTCGATGCATGTCTAACGAAGAAGCGGCCGAAGCTCTTCGAGAAGCTCATGACGGAACTTGCGGAGCTCACCAACCAGGTCCTAAGTTGCAAGATCGACTGCGACGTATGGGCTACTACTGGCCAACCATGGTCGCCGACGCAGTGGAATATGCTAAGAAGTGCCATGCATGCCAACTTCATGCAGACTTCATACATACACCGTCTGAACCTCTACATCCTACAGTCGCCTCCTGGCCATTCGAAGCCTGGGGCATGGACATTGTAGGACCAATCACCCCTCCTTCATCAAGAGGACATCGTTTTATCCTGGCCATCACCGATTACTTCTCCAAATGGGCGGAAGCAGTCCCACTAGCGGAAGTAAAAAGCTCCAGGGTGGTCAGCTTTATCAAACACCATGTTATTTACCGTTTCGGAGTACCCAGGCGAATCATTCATGACAATGGTCCCCAGTTCATCAGCCACATTTTCAGCAGGTTCTGTGACAAGAATCGCATTCAAAATGTGGCCTCAACCGCCTACAATCCGGCAGCAAACGGATTGGCCGAGGCGTTCAACAAAACTATCGTCAGGCTACTCAAAAAGGTCGTGTCATCCAACAAACGCGACTGGGACGAAAAGTTTGGCGAATGCCTTTGGGCCTACCGCACAACGGTACGGACCCCAACAGGCAACACTCCATTCTCCCTGGTCTACGGAAGCGAAGCAGTACTGCCTCTCGAGATACAGATACCCTCGCTCCGCGTGGCAATCACAAACGATCTCACAGAAGAAGACAATCAACGTCGTCGTCTGCGAGAACTGGAGGCACTTGACGAAAAGCGTCTCCTAGCTCAACAACGCATCGAACTTTACCAAGCCCGTATATCACAGGCTTTCAACAAGAAGGTCAAGCAAAGAACTTTCCAAGTTGGCGATCTGGTTTTAGCAGTCAGAAGGCCAATGGTGTTAACTCGCAAGACACCAGGGAAGTTCGAGCCCAAATGGGAAGGACCCTTCATCATTGAGACGGTATACTCAAACGGTGCTTACCGCCTCGCCAAACCCAATAGGGACTTATTCATGATGCCCATCAACGGCAAGTTCCTAAAGAAGTACTATTCTTGACATCCTCCAAGACATGTATTTTCCTAAACAATCTCTTTTCACAAAAGCAAACGCTTCCGGAACCCAGCTGTTCCGTGGCATCCTTCCGTAGAAAGATAACCACGTCCACATTACCTCTGAGTTGTCTCTCTACATCCTACAAAGCGGAACCTTACATTTTCGTGAGCTTACGCTATCCTTCATGTTTACCACGTCCACATTACCTCTGAGTAAACATCCCGTACAAACAACTCCTGTGTTGTCGTACATTGATCGCAGAACTTCCACGTCCACATTACCTCTGAGTTGTTCAGCGTATCCCCCAGGATCATTCCTACCACGTCCATAAATACCTCTGAGTAGGAAGATTCTATCATTTGAACCTAATAATTGCCATGTCCACATTACCTCTGAGCAAACATGTTGGTTCCTTCAAACTTATTATTTGTACCTAAAAACCAAGGTGCGCAAAAGATAATAGGTCCACATAAATCATCAAGTTCATGAGATCAAAAAATGAACACATCACACACACAAAAAAAGATAGTGTATTTCTTTATTTTTCAAAGAAGGGAGTACAGAAATACGCTATTTCTCCAGCAAGAGTTACAAAAACACATAAAAAGAAGAGAAGCTACAGTCCCCGATCCTCTCCAGGGTGGGATGAGAGCTCTCTGACTCGACATCTCAGGTCGGCAGTGCGAGTTTCCACAGTCGCCTGGACTCGCAGCTCGGCTTCTTGACGCATTAATCCGACAGCCTCAGCAGAAGTTTTACTCTCATACTTCTCATCAAGCTGTCGTCGCTGCTGAGCCAAAGCAAGGGTCCACTGAGTAAGAGTCGCTTCCTCCTGCTTGAATGCCACGTGTTCAGCCAGGACACGATCAGCTTCTAGTTGAAGTTGGGCCCGCTGGTCTTCAAGACGGCGCATCTGAGCATCAACCTCTGCGATGTTAGCGTCCACCGCAGCCCGCTTCTCCGTCGTCTTCTCCATAGATTGAGACAACTGCTCCGCCGCAGCCTCAGTCCCAGCCACTTCACGCTCCCAACTGCTCACATCGGCTCGACGGGAAGCCTCGATTTCAGCCATCAACTTCCCTATCTCTGCATCTATCAAGACAGAGAGGTCATTTCGTTGGATGCGCTGCAGTTCCGCGAGCCGCTCGTCCAGCTCAATCACCGAAACCTCCAAAATTTCGGCCATATAATCATGGCCTTGGTGAACGCGGATCAGCTCGATACAAGGCATTGCCAAAGCTTTTGCTGTCGTAAAGCTCCCCTTGGCATCCATCACTGCAGATACACCTTTCTCCAGCATTTTGTACACTCCCTCGACGAGGAACTTCACATACTCGTCGGCATCCGCCAGCACCTGCGGCGTCATAGCAGGAGTTGGAGGAGCTACTACAATTTGTGGACCGGAGGAAGATTCGCCAACCTCGATCTGAGAGGTTTCAACCTCGGCAGCAATAGGCTCTTCATCAACAGGGTCCAGACTGCTAGCCCGAGGAGCCGAAGGAACGGAAGGAGCCGGCACATGCGTCGTGATAGTACCCCAAGTGGAAGAAGCAACAGAGGGTTCCACACCCTTACCCTTCTCAAGCCCGGAGAAATCACCGACGTCAACGGCCACCTCTTCTACCCCCGACGTTCTATCAGCATCAGCTACCTCCCCCGGCAAAACGGGGAGATCAACATTTATCTCCTGGCCAGCCCCAGGAGACAAGACCGGCAGAAGGGTCTCATTCTTCTCAAGTCCCTCTACAGGGACAGAATCTGTCGCTACCACCTGATCGGTAGCCATCTCTATGTCCATGGTTGAAGCCAAGGAAGGATTTGGCAATGATTCAGCCGACCTCCCTTCATCATGACCAGGAGGGGAATCAACCCTCTCCTCTATCCTCACTGCTTCTGCTGCCCCCGCAACGGACCCTTGCAACGCTGGAGGGACGTCACCAGAAGGCGACGAACTCCAATCCACTTCATCATCAGGATGCCTCGAGTCTGTACGACCCTCAGCGTCCAAGGCCTCCACGGCAGATGGTACTATCCCAGAAGTTGTTGCGACTTCAAAGTCAGGAGATACTAAAACCTCCGCGGGAACATCTTCGGGACCCTCCTTCACAGGAGACATCATCATTGGTGGAATGCGCTCCTCAGAAGAGCCTGCCACCTCCTTCGGCTTACTGGTGCCCGGTTTCGAAGCACGAGACTTCTTCTTCAATCCCTACAAGAAGAAGAACATAAGTCGCCACAATGACATAAAAAACTAGAATTATGAAACACTCCTTACCTCAGCGGGAGCCGATCCCGTTGGCGTTACAAGTGGCACTTCCGTCACATTCGGATGATGTAAGATCAGCCACCCCATAAGATAATGGAAAGGCAGCTCGGCCCGGGAAAAGTTGTTTATTACCTTTCTCGTGGATCACATCATCAGCAAAAGACCTCAAACCGCGCAACAGGTTGCACACCATCGCGGGGAGGAGAGCTAAAGGTCGTCCAAAGGCCAACTTCACTGCAGGCAAAATGAGATTCCGATGTACCCTCTCAACGGCACCGGATCCCCCTGCAAATATGCAATCCCGGAGCCATATCATCAAGTAGGCCGTCAACACTGCCTTAGATGACATCCGGTGCGCGCAGTGCCAGAAACAGCTGTACGTATCCTTGCCGCTCTCATTGGAGTGTGGGGTCCTCTCGTCTAGCCGGGTTATTTTGGAACTCACTTCCGCGGGGTTCAAGCCCTGCGGAGTCACAAACCGGATCCTCGAAGGATCCGCCAAATCCTGCCTGAAGACATAGTCCCTCCAAGCAGTCACGTGAGGGTCTTACCCTTGTCCCTCCGGTACATCAGATAATGATGGCTCGTCACCTCCTTGAAAACGGCCATCATCTCCGGGTCCTTATCCTCCAAGACCTGGATCTCTTCATTTGATGGAAAATATTCCTCGTACGGTTCCGAGCCCCAAGGAAGCTTGGACACTTCGTACATCTCATGGAGGGCCAATCCCAACTCCCCCACTGGAGTAAAGAAGCTGCCAGTCTGGGCGTTGAAAAGCTCCAAGAGCGCAAGGAACATCGGCTTATTGAGGTCCACGCCTGCCTGCGTGGCCCGAATGGCGGCAGTCAGCCCTATCTCTTTAAGCTCAACTTTGAACCTGGAAAGCACCCAGGAGGTCAACTCGTCCCACTTTGGGATGTAGTGACACCAACCTTCGACTCTAAAACCAGCTGTCGGATACGTGACTTTCGACGTCAGCATCCGATTTGCAAAAGTCGGGGCACTGAAGGGAAACGTATCATTTGGGACTTCACTATAGATGCTCCCGGGACGTAAAGCTCGGTAACTGAACGAAGAACCGGTTCGTGAGGCGGTCAAGGTGTCTCGCTGGTTCGAGGTGGTGTCAATCGAAAGGGAATCCCCCAAGGCACCTCCTTGAGAAGGAGTAAGTTCCCAACCCATCCTTCTCTTCGAAGCTAGACGATAAAAGGCTGTCAGTGGCAACTGATGGTCAACCTGCCGCATGTATAACATCATGCCCTTAGCAGCAAAGAACCAGTCTTCTCTGATCTTTAATATCTTCGCTTCGGAAGAGACTAATCGGTCGCCAAACAGAAAGACAGGCTTTAAGAAAGTCACACCTTCAGAATCAGCAGACTTCAGTTTACCGCTCTCCATCATACTCTGGAGGAAAAGCGGCAACTGGACCTGGATTTGCAGCATCCTCTCACGAGGTTGGTCCTGAAGGATAGCATCCTTTGCAGGGTTGATCACCGCCTCATCAAAATTAACTCCCATCTGACAAAGAGAAGCGTCCAGGAGGACCTCATTCAACAAAGGGATCGTCATCGACACTGGCACAACAAAAGTGGAAGTCAGGTAAAAAGACAAAATATGTCAAGCAGACTGGCGCATTGCCAGGGTATGAACCCATGCGCATCTGCTTCGGCGCATCATCAGGGTATGAACCCATGCGCATCTGCTTCGGCACATCATCAGGGCATAGGCCCATGCGCGTCAGCATGTCTCGGCGCATCATCAGGGCGTAAGCCCATGTGCGTTGGCATTGGAGCTTCGGCGCATTATCAGAGCATGAGCCCATGCGCATCAGCAAAGGCTTCGGCGCATCTTCAGGGAATAAAACCCATGCGCATCAGCCATTAAAACCTCGGTGCATGATAAAGGTATAAACCTATGCACGTTGGCAGGATAGAACCTCGGCGTATCATCAAAGACCGAAGTCTATACGCGTCGGCAGTTAGGGCACAGGGCCCAAAGCAGAGACGAAACTCACCTGTCACCTCAGGACGAACGTCGGCAAGAGGCGCAAGAGTGATAGGTACATCCTCATCGACAGACTCCTTCGCTTTCTCCTTTCCCTTGCCGGCAGCACCGCGAGGAGTCTTGGGAGCCATTTCCTCGAGGAAGGAGAAGTTAGGGTTTTGAAGAAGAAACTCTAAAGAAGCAGAGGCACAGAGAAGAAGAACCCTTTCCTCTCCAACTCTTACCCATTTATAGGGCTTGGTCGTACGCGTGAACAGATGACGTGTGATCTCAGCCGTCGCCTCGGGTTCTGTGCAAAGATAGCAGCAAATAAAACCAAAAGATCATCATTAATCTTTTCGGTTACCGAGGCACCATCATCATTAACTGAGAAGAGCATGCGCCGAACAGGCATGCGCCCAGAAATCATGCGCCCTGACCTCCATGCTTCTTATTCAAAGTATTCCAAAACTTATTCAAAAGTTTTGAAAACTTTGAAGGGGGTCTTGTAGAAGCATGGAATTTTACAACCAGAAAGCCCATGCGCCAGACACTACATGCGCTAGAACTCAGACGAAGGACTTCACAGCAAAGTCAATAACCATGGACATTTGAAGAAGGACTTTTTATTTATATATAAAAGTCTATTACATGTCTAGAAAAGGTTGTACAAAGGGGAATTTCTACAAAGGAAAGATCCTAAGTCTACAGCCAGCGGCTACCACGTGCCTCCAGATAAGCGCAGCGGCCACCATGCGCCTCCAGTTAGGCGCAGCAGTCATCATGCGCTGCCAGTCACCATGCGCTGTCAGTCAGGCGCAGCAGACATCATGCGCCTCCAACCAGGCGCATCTCACCATATCTTCAGCAGCTCAGTCATGTACATCCAGCTCAGTTGTGTGCATCCCTTCAACAGCCCAGCTATGTGCATCCCTTCGGCCAAATTCTTCCAGCCAGGCTCACCTGGCCGAGCAGAGCCCAGTTATGTGCCGCTCTTCCAACCAGGCTCGTCTGATAAATGCTTCGACACAAAGCATTTAACCCTCTAGCTGGAACCAAGGAAGAGAAGAGCACCGCAAATGCTGTGGCCAGGGGAGGCTTCGAAAGAGCCTCCAAAGCCGAAGGAAGACCGTGATCGAAACCGCGGCTAAAGGAGCAGCTTTCAACACAATCAAAGTGGGCGACACCCACTTTGAAGGAAGAGAGAGCCTAGCACCGCCATTCCGATCTACGGCTCTTCCGGAATAACGGAGACAAGGCTCGAGCATCCCCATCTTTGGATGCAACAGGCACCTTCCGCCTGCCTCAGAAGCCCTCGACTCCGTCTTTTGGATGTAACAGTCACCTTCAAGAGCATCGAAGACAACACAGCGTCTCATCTTCACCCTCGGGAGCACTTCGTCAACAGAATGCACCCGCATGTTCAAGTTCATGTTGGAAGAACGTGAGGGAATGAGAAGCAAATCTTCTCTCCATGCTACTATTTATAGGCCGGGCAGATCAAACCCACGCGCCAAGTGGATGGCCCTCCGAATTCCGTGCAATGAATTTATATTAAATGGATGAACCGGACGCCTCGAATTCAGCCAAACGGCTATTTATGGCACTCGAAGAGCGAGACAGCCGCATCATTAAAAGACATGTCCGATGCGCCAGCCAGACAGCGTATCACACGGACACGCCCTTCGGCATCAGGCGCATCACACAGACGCGCCCTGCAGTACTCGGCGCATTACAGAGGGTGCGCCCTCACACATCTCCATACCGAGTGGAACGCCAACCGACGCGCCCACTCAGCTGTCCATCGAACGTCACCAACATTAAATGCTGAACTGACAGAGTTGGCAGCACGCCTCCCAAAGTTTGAACAGTTGATAGCTTTATTCAGAAAATGAAGCGTCGGCAACGTCAGCATCATCATGACTTTATTTCCACGGCTACTGCCACGTGGCCACTCCACCATCAGCATGCGCCTCTACAGCCATGCGTCCAAATCAGCATGCGCCTCAAAAGCCATGCGCCTCAGACTGCTCTCTGATCCCGAAAGACAGAAGGAAAGTCGCCTACATGCGCCTCAAAAGCCATGCGCCCCAAATGGTTTGTAACTCCTAAAGGTTATGAGCCGCAGCCTCCTCTTGTGCCCAATCCAAGGCGCAGCTCACCAGATCACTTCTCTCCACCAAATCCAAGATCTTCGAACCATGAGTCGACGACACGTGTCTTTTGACTCAACTCATCCAAGATTTCAGCAACGAAAAGATCTTCTCTCTGCTACGTGTCGGCTCACAACAGCAGTATGAAGAGTTCTCCCCCTCGATCAGGGCGCAGCATCCGTGCGCCTCCATCAGCAACCTCCACGTGGCATCCCCACACCGGCGCATCCTACATGCGCGCATGAGCAGCCAGTCTGCAAAACTATAAATAGAAGGATCATCTCCTTCACACACACACAGAGACTCAGAACACACAAGAATCCACAACAGAGAATCACCGAGAGGCAGTTCTAGACACTCAACGTCTTCCTCCTCTCAGCAAGCTCCAGCACCCAGAGCAATCAACACCTTCAGAGAACCGATAACCGTCGTCAGCCGGTCAACGGAGTCAACGCATTACCACTCGCTCTATTGGCACTAAGGACCCAGCTTAAACAAAAGTGTACTCCTAGGACTACATCTAAGTCCTATATTGTATCACTGTTCTGTTTGTATTAAGATTTCAATCAAAACAATTTTAATGGCAAACAGGCGCATGGCTTTTGAGGCGCATACAGGCGACTTTCCTTATGTCTTTTGGGATCAGAGAGCAGTCTGGGGCGCATGGCTTTTGAGGCGCATGCAGAGCTTCAAATGGAGACTTTTCTTCTGTCTTTAGGGATCAGTGAAAAGTCTGAGGCACATGGCTTTTGAGGCACATGCGGATGGTTGGGTGGCCACGTGGCGGTAGCCGTCAGAGTAAAGTAATGATGATGCTGACGTTGCCGACGCTTCGTCTTCTGAAAAAGCTGTCAACTGTTCAGACTTCGGGAGGCGTGCTGCCAACTCTGTCAGTTCAGCATTTAATGTTTCTGACATTCGACGGACAGCTGAGTGGACGCATCGATTGGCATTCCACTAGGCGTATGGGGACGCATGGGGGCGCATCCTCTGTGATACGCTTGGTACTGAAGGACGCGTCTGTGCGGATGTGCTCGATGTTGAAGGGCGTGTCTGTGTGATGCACGGGCTGGCCAGCGCATCCGCTCCGTGACACGTTCTTTAATGCAGCGATTGTTACGTTCTTCGAGTGCTTTAAATAGCCATTTTGATTTGGCTGAATTCGAAGCGTCTGGTTCATCCATTAAATACAAATTCATTGCACGGAATTCGGAGAGCCATCCACCTGGCGCATGGGTTTGATTTGCCCGGCCTATAAATAGTGGCATGGAGAGAGGGTTTGCTTCTCGTTCTCTCACGTACTTTCGACATGAACTTGTGTACTCGAGTGCATTCTGTTGACGAAGTGCTCCCGAGGGTGAAAATGTGACGCCATGTCTTCATTGATGCACTTGAAGGTGACTGTTACATCCAAAAGTCGAAGTCGAGAGCTTCCGAGGCAGGCGGAAGGTGCATGTTGCATCCAAAGATAGGGATGCCCGGGCCTCGTCTTCGTTGTGCAGGAAGAGCCGTAGATCGGAATGGCGGTGTTGGGCTCTTTCTTCCTTCAAAGTGGGTGTTGCCCACTCTGGTTGTGTTGAAAGCTGCTCCTTTAGCCGCGGTTTCGATCACGGTCTTCCTTGGCCTTTGGAGGCTCTTTTGAAGCCTCCCCTGGCCACAGGTTGGCTTGCGGTGCTCTTCTCTTCCTCGGCTAGAGGGTTGATTGCCACCCTCGTTCTGCTCAATAAATGCTTCATTAGTCGAAGCACTTATCAGGTGAACCTGGCTGGAAGGGTGGCACATAACTGTGCTGCTGAAGGGATGCACATAACTGGGATGCACATAACTGAGCTGCTGAAAAGGATGCGCCTTGCTGAGGGCGCATGGTGGGATGCACCTGACTGAGGGCGCATGGTGATTGCTGGCTGTAGACTTAGGATCTCTTCTTTGTAGAAGCTCTCCTTTATACACCCTTTTCTTAGACATGTAATAGAACTTTATATGTTAAATAAAAAGTCCTCTTTCAATGTCTATACTTGTTGTTTTTGCTGTGAAGTAATTTGTCTGAGTTCTGGCGCATGTAGTCTGGCGCATGGGCTTTCTGGTTGTGAAATTCCATGCTTCTACAGTCTCTTGGATTAAGGAATTCTTGGGGATTAAATGTGGATCGAATGATAGCGAATTCAAAGATATTAGAATTTTGCTAGAATTAAGAATTGATGTATGATTTTGATTGAGACTTTGACAAAGGCAGGTTTGGAAAATTTATGGGAGCTTGTGTCTGATGTCGTGAGAATCATTAGAATTACTTGAGCTGCAATATTTGATATTCGATTGGAGATGTTGATTGATTATATTGGCTTTGTTCTTGTGGATTCAAAATATTTTTAGGTATAGTGCTTGGGTATATGGCCCTAGTTCTTAGTTAATTCCTTGGGTGGTGAGTGTTTGCTTGTCGAGTGAGTTCATGCATAGTGGTCCTGCGTAAGGCACATTTTGGATGGAGGCAGAGTTATGGTGAAGCTTTGGATATTGGTTCAAGTTCAGTGGTATAAGTTATTCGAAGGTTTTGGCTACGGCTTGCATATTGTGAGGAATAATGGAAAGTTGTTTTGGATTGATCTTTGATGTTCTGCAAGGCACATTCATGTTGGATTTGAGGAAGATGCTTCATGGAGTTCATGTGTTTGAGTTCATAGCAGCTGTAGATTTAGAAAAGTCGGCTTGAGTAAAGAGATTACTACGAATGTGTTTATTGTGTGCATAAGTTCTACTCCGTATTAATCATGAAGGGAAGGTGTTGAATGATTGATTTGGTTGATCTTTATGTTTCGATGGTATTTCTGCTGTAGAATTGGTATGGGAGTTTGATTAAAGAATGTATAGAAGTTCTTCACTGGTCAGTGATGCAGTTGGTGTTGTTTGTTCTTGCAAATTTTAACGACGAAGATTCTTTTGAGTAGTGTATTATGTAATGGCCCACTCAGCTTGGTGCATTGAAGATGGATTGTTTGCTTGAGTCAGCCATTTGGGGTCGTATTCAGGTAGAGGCACAATTTTGGCTTTTGAGTTTGTTTTGTGGGATTTGAATTAGCATTTTTTTTTGCCTTGTTGCAGAGTTCTTTGCATTCACATGTATTGTTATTCATTATCAGGTGGGTGGTCTTGATGAACCTCCACTCCTTTGGCACAATAATAAAATAGAACGATACTTTTATGGTTTTTTTATTGCTATGAACCCTTGCATGCTAAAAAAATAGAGAAAACCACATAGATAAGAGAGCAATCATATTTTGTATTATGCTGTTATAGAATTGAATGTGAACTTGATGCAATAGATAGACTTTTATGGTACTGTTTTAAGACATGGACTATGAACTGTGATATTCATATTTGCAAAACGTAGAGATTTTTATTATATTGCATAGATTATTATATTGTTGTATATATATGTGGGCTTGTAACTTTGTTGTGTTTTATACATAGAGATAACTCTTTCACTATGTTTTGGATATGAATATAGCATCATGGTTTAGTTATCATGTGGAATGTAGTAATGGTGTTTTTATGCAGGAAGACTATCATATTTTGTTCCATAGTAAGAATATGGTAACGGTTTGGGACAGTTGGGTCGTCAAGACAGTATCCTTGGACAGGGAACTTGCTGTCCCACTAGTCATGATCATACCTGATTTTGATAATCAACATCAATTTTGGTTGATACAAAAATATACACAGCTACAGGAATCAAGTCAGAATGTCTGCCCCGATTGCTACAAACATATCGTAGTCATCAAGAACCAAAAGTGATGGAATCAAGATCAAGACTTTTACATCTTTCTTATGTATTTTTATTTTTATTTGAGTCTAGGAAAGTATGTAAGATTGATCGGATCAGTACTGGCTTAGCTATTTTTAGTCCACAAAATACAGCCTTCCTATCCACCAAAAGTTTTATCCAAAGTCCACAAACAAAATAGCCAAAAATCTATGTTGTGTAAATATATCCAAATAGCCAAAAATTTGTTCTGTCTGAACCCTGATAGAACTTGGCTAGAACTCGGCCCGAGTTCGGTCAAGTTATTTTTGGTCTTCCTGGATATTTGTATCCAACATTCGAATACGAGATTTCTGCATCAGAACTCTATCCGAATTTGGTTCACAAAAACACTATAAATTGAGAAGAACTTTCATATTTCAAATATCTTATTCACTTTCTCTTCTTCAATTCCTTAAGTGTTTTCTACGAGCTATACACTTTCATATTTAGCCTTTAGCCAAGCCAGTATCAGTTTTAGTTCAATCTAGAGTTTGGTTTAAAGAGTTGTATCAGATGCTATCTCAGAAAATGTTTCCGTTTTCAAACACCTTCAGGAGTCGGTCGTGCACTCGTCGCCAAGTAAGGCGTTGTTGAAGTTGGCCGTGCACTTGCCCCTAAGCATAGTGTTGTTAGAGTTACAAGCACTCAGTTAAATCTTATGTCATAGTTGATTAACATCGAGCAAGAGTACTCGAGACTGGATTAGTCCCACGAGGGATATCATTATATATCGTTGTGTCACTGAGTTTGATTCTTCTTAACTCTTTACTTTTACTGTAACTGGTATTCATCTGCTCTTACATGTATTTGGTTAGCAATATTAAAATAATTTTTTAATTATGATATTTATTTTGTTGAATGCACACACTCTATTCACCCCACTCTAGAGGTGCTCAACAGTCCTACAATTGGTATCAGAGGAGGTTAGACATATACATAACCACCTAGAGAGTATATATGTCAGCCGTTAAATCTATGTTCAATGGTGAAGGGCAATCCACAAATATACCTCCACTATTTAATGGAACAAACTATACATATTGGAAAACATGAATGAGTTTCTTTGTTAAGTCACTGGACTTCGATCTTTGGTCAATCATTATAGAAGTTTATAAGAAACTACCTAGAACAATGATTGATGGTGTTCTTGTAGGCAAGTCCCATAATAAGTATACTGAGCAAAAAAAGGCAAAGGCTAGTCTAGATACACGAGGTATAAATGCACTATTCTGTGCAATTGACAAAACCGAATTCAATTGTGTATCTATTTGTGCCACATCTAATGAGATTTGGAGACTTCTTGAGATAACTCATGAAGGAACTTCCCAAGTGCAGGAATCTAAGATCAGTAGATTAACACAAGAGTACGAGTCATTCAAGATGAAACTCGGTAAATTAATTACACAGAGGTTCACTCGTTTCTTAGATATTACTAATCATCTACAATCTCTTAGATAAGATTACATCAACCACGAAAAGATCAGGAAGGTACTGCAGGGTCTAACTAAGAACTAAAACCCGAAGGCCACCGCGACCATAGAAGGAAACGACCTCACCACGATGACATTAGAGACACTTGTGGGCAAGCTCATGACCCATGAGCTAGATTTGCAAGACTTTGAAGAGGCAACCCCCAAAGAAAAATCCATCGCCTTTAAAGCCCAAGCCAGAAGAGTCTCATGTAATGATACTAATGATGAAGATTCCGATTGGTGATGCATAGGCCCTACTGGTAAAACTTCAATAAATTCTTAAAGTTTGAGCGATCAAGTCGAAAGAAGAAGGATATCCATGAAAACAATGAAAAAAATACTATATGCTTTGGATGCAAGAAGTCAGGGCACATGAAAAAGGATTGTCCACTAGCAAAGAAAAGCACTCCATATAACCGACCAAGATCAAGCAGAAAAAGCAACAACTGGTCGAAAGTACGCAAACACTAGCATTTGGCATGAAATTAAGGCCAGTGAATCAGAAGAGAAGGTCAGACCCAACATCAGATGTCTGCCTAATGGCATATAAAAAGGTATCAGAAAAACCACTTTATGATGATTTTATATTTTACCAGTTAGAAATGCCTATAGCGAACTACTTAAAGAGCACAGAAATGTATTGGACAAGTATAAGCAGTCTCGCAAGGAGATTAAGGCATACACAGCCGAAGTAGCAAGACTGTCTAATCTTCTTGAAGATATCAAAGAGATGTCTACTACCGGTAACACGGAGGAGAAGCCAAGATTAGATTGGACTATCATAAGGCTATCCTACTATAGAAAAGAAAGAAAGAGACTATGTCAAAGTGCAAGAATTGTATGACATAGAGAAGAAGAAACACTTGGTCACCGCACAGAGACTCACGGATATGACTGCTAAATTCGAAGAGTCTTGTGTAATCTCTCAAAAATTGAAGAACAAATTATGCAAACAGGTCACCCCTGTTACACAGCCTAAGGTTAGTCCTAATATTATGCATGTACCACAAAGGACTAAACCAAATAAAGCACAAAAGCAACATGTTTCTCATAACTATGCTTTCACATACAGGATTTCAAGAAAGACAAAAGAAGCATGTCAACACAGAAACAAAGAATACTACCTCAAAAATCACATGTACATAATGTGGTAAACACGAGCACATATCATAGTAATGTAGAGCTGAAAAATTAGTTGACACAAATATGCTTACTTGGATTCCTAAAACTAATCAAGTTAGACCCTTGATGAAATAGGTACCAAAGGTTACATCTACTCGTTTTGTAGGTGTACCTTCAACCCTCTCATGCTAAAAGAAAATGGACCTTCAATAGCGGATGTTTGCGGCATATGGTAGGTGATGCATCCTTATTCGCTACGCTATCGATGAAGAGAGAAGGATATGTTTTCATTGGTAGTAATTTTAGAAGTAACATTATAGGTAATGTTACTATTGGTATATCTCCCTACACATAAATAAAAGACATTTGTCTAGTCACATAATTGAAACATAACCTGTTGATCATTAATCATTTAGCATATAACGGTTACGGTATGAACTTTGTAAAACATAAACCTCTATATATGTAATGTCTACTGGTAGTCCCGTATATGAAGGGATTAGGGAAGACAATATAGGGGTGACCAAACGATCGGTTCAATTGAACCGAACCATTTTTACTAATCGAACTACCAACCGAATCGACTATATTCAAGCCGAACTAAACCGTTCGAAAATGAACCTGATCCGAACTGAATCGAAATTACTATTTCGGTTTAATCGGTTATTTTGGTTTATGAGCTTTCCGGGGACTTAGAAAAGAGGTCGGCCCAAAGCTCCAAAAAAGAACTGCAGAAGTATAAATATGTTTAAAAAATTTGGTTTTGAAAAACAGGCTGGCCCAATGCTAAAAAAATGCAGGGTTCCCAAAAAAAATAAACGTACCAGACAATTACAATTTATTATCATCTATAGATTTTCACCTACATAGTTCAAAAAACCGGCAGAATGTTCAAATATGTAGGCTTCCAACTTATACAACACAAATTTGTACATCACAAATGTATATAGAATGTTCAAATTTCCATATAAAAATCCAGTTCCAAATTTCCTAAGGCTAAGCTACCTAACCCTTACATAACCTATTACACTAGGGGTGTGCATCGGTTGGTCGTCGACCTATTTGGTCCCAATCGAAGTCGAACCGAAGTTAATCGGTTTGAAAATAAATAAAACCGAACCAAACCAACCAAATGGTCGGTTCGGTTTTGAAACCGACCGATTTGGTTCGGTTTGGATCGGTTCGACTTGGTCGGTTTTGATCACATAAAAAAATGGACTATATGCTTTTTTTTGTGAAATCTCAGTCAACTTGTACTTTGCAACAGTAAATACAATTCAGCAGCTTCAATTCAACTTGCACTTTGCAGGTGAAGAAAAATGCCAATTATACATAAAAAAAAAATCATATACATTCAACCAAAAGCCCCTTTCATGTGCACATGAGCAATTAGAAAAGAATATGAGCCTCCTCTTTGAGACTGAGAGAGAGAGCGCTTTCAACTTCAACTTAATAAATGGTTGTGATGTGAATAAATGAACCAAACCGGTATAATACAACCCAATGAACCCATACCCAACCGACCAACCCTAATTATTTAATAAGGATTTGGTTCGGTTCGGTTCGGTTTAGACGGTTTTTGGCATAACCAAACCGTAAACCGAATCGAACTGGTCGGTTTTGAAAAAATTGAAGCCGAACCAAACCAACCGAACCATCGGTTCGGTTTAAAACCAATCAGTTCGGTTTGACTTGGTTCGGTTTGGTCGGTTTGACTTAATTGTGCACAGCCCTATATTACACATCCAACATATTCAAACAATTTAGTAATCTACATAAACACCTATTAGGCATCCAACATGTTCAAACAATTTAGTAATCTACATAAAAACCTATTATGCATCCAACATGTTCAAATAATTTAGTAATCAACATAAAAGTCTTACTACTAACACAATATTTTTGTGCATACAGAAATATAAACTCTAAATGCCCTAAACTAATGTAATGAGATGTTAAACTCAAATTATATATGGGATGCTAGATTATACCAGTGAAAACGTTAAAGGCAAAAGGCCGAGAAGGCGAGAACTCGAGATCGAGAACATGGTCCAATTGAGAAATCTGTCAGCAAATAATTATACAACAAAAAAACTCATGGAGATGTAAATAAAAACACAAAATTCAGAATACAGTAATAGGGAATGTTGAAACTTACCAAATTCCGAGAAAGTCGTAGAGTTGAGAGCCTCAGAGAATGGGTCCTGGAGAGTCGAGATTATAAATCTAAGTTTAGTTTAGATTTGTCATGCAGATCTAAGTGTAGATCTTGTTATAGCCATAGGAGCTTAGATGTAGAGAGGAGACATAAATTACGGTTTGCGAATTAGAGTACTCGGTGGAGAAAAAGAACAAAGAGGAGAACTCGTCTCTAGGAGCAAAGAGGGTGTAGAGAAGAGATTGATAGTGGAGAAGAGAGGACTCTGCAGAGAAGACGAGTCCCGTCTCCGGGAGAGGAAGAGGGGGAGGGAGAGGAATTTTCTGTAGAGGGATAGGAAAGTTACGGCTGAGCTTTAGAATTAGGTTTAGGTTTAGATAATGAGAGGAGAGAGAAAGTTAGTGCAGCAAAAGGGTTTTATATGGGTGAGGTAAATTTGTAATTGCACAAAATAAAATCAGTTTTCGGTTCGGGTCGGTTACATGAACCCAAAACTGTAACCCGACCTAAAACCCTAATTTGCAAAACCTAGGAACCGAATTTCAAACCGTGCAATAAAAAATCGAACCAAATGCTAATTTCAGTTCGTTCGGGTCGGTTTTTTAGTTTTCAACCATTGTTTGCTCACCCCTAAGATTATATATATATATATATATATATATATATATATATATATATATATATATATATATATATATATATATATATATATATATATATAATATATATATATATATATATATATATAATCAAGATGAAAGCTGGCTATGACACATAAGGTTAGGACATGCTAACATGGATACTATCTCAAGTCAAGAAACTAGTAAAAGGATATATATATAAATAAATAATATATATATATATATATATATATATATATATATATATATATATATATATATTCTTTTTAGAAAGTACTAACAGTGCAGGTAAGTGTCTAGTAGACAATCACGATGAAAGCTGGCTATGACACATAAGGCTAGGACATGCTAACATGGATACTATCTCAAGTCAAAAAACTAGTAAAAGGACTCCCAAAAATTTCCTTCAAGAGGATGTGATATGTTCAAATTGTGAAAAGAACAAAGCAACTAGGTCATCATTTAAATCCATCAATGTTGTAAGCACTTCTAGACCCTTGCAATCAATTCAAATGGATTTGTTTGGTCCTAGTAGAGTCGCTAGTCTTGGCGGTAAGCTCTACGCTTTTGTTATTATTAATGAGTTCTCTCGATTTACACGGGTTTATTTTCTATCAAATAAAAGTGATGCCATTTTTGAATTTCAAGTATTTTGTAAAAATGTTCAAAACAAAAAATGGTTCATGATTACTCGAATCCAAAGTTATCATGGCGGCGAATTCAAAATACTGATTTCAAAAAGTTTTATGATGATAATGGATATTACCATAAAATTTTGTGTCCTAAAATTCCTCAACAAAATGGTGTTGTGGAGCGGAAGAATAGGATTCTAAGCGATATGGCTAGTGTCATGCTTAACCAGCACAATCTTTCAAAATATTTTTGGACAGAAGCTGTAAGTACAGTCTGTCATGTTTTGAATAGGGTGTTAATTCGGCCTATATCGAAAAAAATCCCCTATGAATTGTGGTTTAGAAAGATTCCTATTATTTCTTGTTTTAAAGTTTTTGTATGTCATTGTTTTATCCTGAAGACCAAGGATAACTTTGGTAAGTTCGACTCGAAGGCAGACGAAGGAATATTTATGCTGCCAAGGGCAAGGGATATAGGATTTTCAATAAGAGATCTATGATTACTAAAGAATCTATTAATATTTTCTTTGATGAGCTCAACCGTCGGAAATCTAGCGACAGCGATGACAAAGACGTATAAAACCAATCCAAGGCAGCTGAAGGTACTGCTACCGACAAGAACTATCTGGAGAGGTTGCCTAAAAGATAAAATTTATGCCAGACCATCCAAAGACACTTATTATAGGTGATGTATCCAAAGGAGTAGGTACGCATTCTTCTACTAGAGATATAGCAGCTAATGCAGCTTTTATTTCTCAAGTAGAACGTAAATCAGTAGCAAATTTTTTCTCGATGAATTTTGGATTAATGTCATGCAAGAAAAACTTAATCAATTTGAGATAAATCAAATTTAAGAACTTGTTACTAAACCTATTGGTCAATCGATAACTGGTACCAAATAGGTGTTCCAAAATAAATTAATTGAGGATGGACATGTTTTACGCAACAAAGCATGTCTAGTAGCACAAGGTTATAATCAAGAAGAAGGAATTGATTATAACCAGACTTATGCTCTTGTTGCTGGACTAGAATCTATTCGCATGTTTTCATAATTTCAAACTTTTCAAATAGATGTTAAGAGTGCATTTTAAATGGGTTTATAAAAGAAGAGGTTTTTGTAGCAACCCCTGGTTTTGAGGATTTTCAAAATTCTGATCATGTTTTCAAGTTAAGAAGACACTTTATGGACTCAAACAAGCACCTCGTGCTCGATATGAACGCCAAAGTACTTTTCTACTTGAAAATGTTTTTCAAGAGGAAGAATTGATACAACTTTGTTTATTAAAACTTCAGATGATAGTATTTTACTTGTGCAAATATATGTTGATGACATAATATTTGGTTATACTAAAGAAAAACTTTGTCTAGATTTTGCTAAGTGTATGCAAAGTGAGTTTGAGATGAATATCATGGGAGAGCTCAACTACTTCCTAGGACTTCAGATCAAATAACACTCACAGAGAACCTTCATCAATCAAGTCAAGTACACGAAGGACTTACTAAAGAAGTTTGACTTCGACAACGTAAAGCCTATTGGCACGCCAATGGCTACATCAACTCGACTTGAACTTGATGAAAGTGACAAACCAGTCGACCGGCGTATGTATCGAGGTATGATTGATACTTCACTATATTTAACTGCTAGTTGCCCTGATATTATGTTTAATGTTTGCATCTATGCACGATATCAAGCTAACCCTAAGGAATCATACATATTCATTGTTAAGCGTATCTTTCGATACCTTAAAGAAACTTCTACTGTCGGCTTATAGTATCCTAAAACCATATTGTTTGACCTAATCGGTTACTCGAATGCTGATTTTGCTGGATGCAAAGTAGACCGTAAAAGTACTAGTTGTACGTGTCATCTCCTAGGTAAGGCTTTAGTATCTTGATTTAGCAAGAAACAAAATTTTGTAGCTTTATCAACAATTGAGGCTGAGTATATCACCACATGACATTGTTGTGCTCAAATTTTATGGATGAAGCAAACTTTAGAATACTATAATCTGCTCTACACTAAGATCCTCATATTCTATGATAACACTAGAACAATTAATCTGACTAAGAACCATGTATGTCACTCACGCACTAAGAACATAGAAATATGTCACCACTTTTTACGTGATTACTACCAACACGGGAATATTTGTCTAGAATTTATTGACACAGATTATCAACTAGAAAATAAATTCACAAGACCACTAGCAGAAGATCGTTTTAACTTTTTGCGTCGCGAGCTAGGCATTCTTAAATTTTTGGAGTCATAATGTGTTATGATTAATAAAATACTTAAAACTTAAAATTCAATAATTTTCTAATCGAAGTTATTTTGGGTACAAGCCAAAAGTCCCTTCTGTCACACATGTGTAAATAACCTGAAGCTACACGGTATGTGTTCCCTAGTGAACCACCGCTATCTGAGATCCGTCCCCTACAGCTAACCAAGGTATAGATATTAATTAATCAATGAATTCTAAGTTTCCAAGTAATTTTTATCTTTTATTACTCATAAATGAACTAAATTCAAGATGGCCGAACTCGAACCGAGTTCGGACCGAATTCAGCTGAGGTATTTTTTGCAACCCGAGAGCATCAGCAGCCTAATTGTACTTCTTCTTCCCTAAATCAGCCGTAAAACAACCCCCCAAAACCCTAAACTTTAAAACTCTAATCCTAGAAAGCTTCATTTTAGGATTCCCAACCCAAATTTCTTGGATCTAAGGTGTTCTGAAGGCTTCCTCTTTCATTTTTGTTCATCTTGAGAAATAATTCTCTATATTTCTTTCTCAATTTTGTTATGGCACCTAGATTGTTTAAGAGAAAGAAAAGTAGAGATGTTGCTTCTTCATCTACTTCTAAGTATGAACCTGTAAATCTTTTTTGTCCCCTTGTCCTGATGACGATAAGAAATATGATCCTACATTATTTGTTTCTCTAGAGAGATCTATTAACTAGTTTGATCATTTTCGTTATCATGAGATATGTTTGGGAAAATAATTAATTTTACTGTTTTAATGGAATATTTTAATACTTTTTAAAATCTTGGTCTTCGTAAATATTTGGAAGTTACAAATCCGATATATAAAAATATGGTCAGCATGTTTTATTGTAACTTGCAAGAATCAGAAGATTGTATTCATTCACCGATTAGCATGATGAAATTTGAATTTAATTCTGACAATTTGAGTGAGTATTTTCAAATGCAAAATAATGGTGACGCTCTTGTCGACATAATTAAAGTTCAATTTCCTGACGGTATGACCCTTGAATCTTTCAAAGTCGTATTGGGTCATCCAGATCTGGTTCCTTGTAAACGGCTATACGTACGCAAACTGAACTAGCACTTCTATGAGTTGCATCGCATGATTATTTCCTTTATCTTACCAAAGATGGGATCTACAAACGAGATCACGTATTTGGAACTATCTGTGATGTAACATATTCATTTTGGATTTGCTTTTTCTTTTCCAAAATAATGATAGCACTCATGATCAACTGTAGAAGGGCAGGCCGTAACCTCCTTTACCCAATACATCTAACGGCAATCTTTCAGAAATTTTCTATTCCTTTGGATTCTTGTAATATATCTGGAATGTCTTTAGAGCTTCTTAGCTCTAGGGGATTCCCACGTCCTCCTAGGGATGCTCTACCTCAGCCTATTCCATCTCCAGCCCTAGCAGACGCTCCAGTTGATATTTCATCCCCTGCAGCCCTGGTTCACACTATCGACGAGCTGTATCAGCGATTTGACTGTTAAGGGACAACAGCGTCAAGCCGATCTGACTCATTATAGTGAAACTAAGTTTTGCCACATCTTCCAGGTTCAGATCTTGAGAAATTCTATGGCAGATATTAAGTGGACTGTGACTCATCATCCTACTGCACCGATGCCTCTCATCCGTCACCCTGCCTTTGAGGGACCGAGACTTGATGAGGATCAGACCTTTGCCTTCTTCGACCTGATGACTGCATGCTTTGATTCGACCCAGCAGCCTGCTGATGCTGTTGGTGATGCGGATAGTTGATATAATATTTTTCGACTTAATGTTATGTGGATATTTCTGATGATGATGATCTTTAGTAGCATTTTGGATTTTTGCATCCTTTGTAGTGACACTTTATGATAAGTGTTAGACTATCATAAAAGTTTCTTTCTATTATGCAAGCTTTTATTTTTCATATACTACTGCTGATGTTCTAGTTTTTTATTTTTTTTAATTAGCTATGATTTACTACTTGAGTTGTAATGTGACTTGTGATTACATATATTATTTGGTATTACTCAGTTGTTTCTTTGTTATTGTTTGGCTTATTAATTGCGGGGGAGCCATCTTTTGATTACATGACAAAAGGAAGATGAGTATATCAAAATCAAAAGTTTCAAAAGTTTCAAGCTTTTGGACAAGTTAGGTATATTTTCAAAGTTAGAAGATAATATTTTGGTATAGACTCAAAGTTTTTCAACTATCAAAATGGGAGAGATTGTTGGCCCACTAGTCATGATCATACCTGATTTTGATAATCAATGTCAACTTTGGTCGATACAAAATATATACACAGCTAAAGGTATCAAGTCAGAATGTTTGCACCTACTGCTACAAACACATCGTCGTCATCAAGAACCAAAAGTGATGGAATCAAGATCAAGACTATTTATAACTTTCTTATGTATTTTTATCATTATTTGAGTCTAGGAAAGTATGTAAGAATGATCGGATCGGTACTGACTTAGCTATTTTTAGTCCATAAAATATAGCCTTCCTATCTACCAAAATTTCTATCCAAAGTCCACAAACAAAATAGCCCAAAATCTATATTGTGTAAATATATTAAAATGGCCCAAATAGGTTCTATTTGAACCCTGACAGAACTCAGTCAGAACTCGGGCCGAGTTCGATCAAGTTGTTTTTGGTTTTCCTGGATATCTGTATCCAATGTTTGAATGCGAGATTTCTGCATCCGAACTCTGCCCGAATTCGGTCCATAAAAATACTATAAATAGAGAAGAACTTTTACATTTCAGATATCGCTTTCACTTTCTATTCTCTCTATTCCTTATGTGTTTTCTATGAGCTATACACTTTCATATTTGGCCTATACAACTCTTAGCCAAGCCAGTATCGGTTTCAGTTCAATCTAGAGTTTGGTTTAAAGAGTTGTATCGGAGGCTATCTCAGAAAATGTTCCCTTTTCAAAATGCCTTCAGGAGTCGGTCGTGCACTCATCGCCAAGCACGGTGTTTGTGACGTTGGTCGTGCACTTGCCCCAAAGCACAGTGTTGTAAGAGTTACAAGCACTTAGTTAAAGATTGTGTCATAGTGGATTAACATCGAGCAAGTGTACTCGAGACTGGATTAGTTCTCTACGAGGGATACCAGTATACATCACTGTGTTACTGAGTTTGATTCTTCTTAACTCTTTACTTTTACTGCAATTCATATACTTATATTCATCTACTCTTACCTGTATTTGGTTAGCTATATTAAATAGTTTTTAAATTGTTATATTTATTCTACTGCACGCACACACTCTATTCACCCCCACTCTAGAGGTGCTCAACGGTTCTATAGAAATGTGTAAGTATGGAATCCCTGGACTGAGAAGTTTGACTCGAGTGGTGACTTGAGGTATATAGTAATGAAAAGAGATGTGTTATTATATGTGCTGAGTAGAGATGCCTTATATGATTATTTTAGTTTAGTACCATACATATACTTTAAAATAGATATTCACGTAGTTGCATGGTCATGGACAATTTGTGCACAAGCATTTATAGGTTTCCTTGAACGGTCATCGGAGCACCAGAACTAATTCGGCCTAGGAGGAACCAGGATATCATAGTCGATGTACTGGCATGGGGTATTACGAGACCTTCAGTAGCTAGACCGAAGGGTGCGACATAATACATGGTGATTCAAAAACTCTCAATGGAGGCTAGCTACCCGAGCTGAGAGGGAGTCATCTAACCTAAAATAGTCTAAGATGGCTTGTAGTACCATTGACCTTCATATAGAGTTAGGTTGTATGCTAACGTCAGTTTGCTTTACAGGCCTAACTTGAGATAGAAGATATGGACACATGTTACATATGTATTAATGATAGCTAACAATGTCTTATGCAAACACATGAATGGGACACACTTATGTTTGTATTGATGGATTAATGCATTGTTATGATATATGTTGTATTGAACAGAAAAGAAGGATAGTAAGTTTTGGTAAGTTCTGCTCTGTCACGTAACACATTTATGATTTTAGACACAAGTATGTTATGCCATGTAACTGATCATAAGACAATATTAGAAAGACCATATAATATTACTTACAGTTACTATATTAACATGTTGGTCTTGTAGTGTCAGTGAGATCATGCTCACAAATATGCGTCATATTGATACCCTCCTAGTCTTGTAGGTGCCGGGAGCGACTCGGATGTGCTGAGGCATTGGTGTAGAGCTCGGTTGGCACTTTAGGCTCTGTAGTCGAGTTGAATTTTGTTTGTTTATAAAGTACATAATATATGAACATCGTTATTTGTATAATTCTCAAGTTATAAGCCTTGTGGCATGATTCATTATATTGAGATATAAAGATAGAGAGTAATTGTAATCGAGTTGTACTTTTGCTTTGAGACGTTGTAATTCCACTACATGTTACCAAAAAGAGAAATATTTTCATATATGTTGTGTTGATTCAATTTTTCTGCTTGAAATTTTGTTATGTTGACTTTGCTCCTTAGTTGTTCAATCGGCCATTTTTGTGCTTGTCTTGTACAAGCACAATTTAGGCTTGTACGATATTACGTCCGGTGGCAATTTTCTATTATACGGGATCTGATCGTGACAACGAATTCGGCCAGGTACATTGTACAAGGTATGTAAATATAGTACGATGATCACAATTGTGTAGAAGATAAGTGGGTGGACCCTAACAAGCATATTACGTCAGTCTTAAGGCCAACAATCTTAACATATCAATCCAACAACAGCAACTAATAAGAATATCATACATGAAAGTACAGAGACATCTAGAATACATGTCATATATGATCATGAAGCTAAAGAATAAAATGCTACACTAGCAGAATATGAATATACATGATAACAATACTAGCCATGATCTAATATATACAATCAAGCTGACTGACTCAGAGAGAACGGTGTCCAAAAGAATAAGGCCAACACATGCCCAGGCTCTAATGCCACAAAAAGAATAAGAAATGTGAATGGTAAAGAAAAGATCTCCAATCGCGAGCTAAGGTCGCTGATCTACAAATGTGGGCCATCAAGCTGAAGGTATGGCAGATCCTCCAGCTCCTTAAGTAAATTTAGCCAGATAAAACCAGTAGAGCCAGAACCCCAAGCAACAAGTACAATAAAGGATCCTGAAGTGAATGAAAAAATCTACAACAAATCAACAACACAACAACGATAATAAAGACAGAAGTAAATAAATACGAGCTAAAAATTGTGCGGTACCAATGCACGCATGTCGAGAATAGAACAAAGAATACTGAAATGAAATAGTGAACAAGATCTAACTATAGAGCAGGTTAATATGGCAAGTGGCAAAAGAGCATAGGAACTACTTTGGAGCAGGACTACAGTACATAAACCAAACAAGGACTGGGGTTGCAAACCATTACCCAAGCAAAACGTAGCCGTCTAACAATATACAGGTAAAATAGAACTAAAGTGCGAGTATAACAGATAATGAGCAACCACAAGAGAACGACCAAACATTTCTACGTCTTGATAAAATTTAACTAGCTAGGGTTACCACTTTTATTACCAAGAATGAAAATTGATGAACTTCAGTACCACATTCACTGCAGGTATCCGGATTGCCAATGGATCGAGTACGCGCTTGTAACACAAACATATCATAAGCAACTAACATACGAGACATAACATACGAACAAATAAAAAGTGTCATAGCACATGAACTTGGTAGGTCATGGAGCCCTTGCCAATCAGGACGTTCATGCTTCATGGGGCCCTTAGCGATCGGAGTTGCTGGTAGTGCTACTATCCTACCCTCCTAAGGTACTAAATAAATTTTAACTTGCCAATTATCCTACAAGATTGATTCTAGATTCTCAAGTCATAGACACTAGAAAATTGCCCTTGAATGACGAGTAATATGACGAGCTATTCACGAGTTATCACTGGCGAACTCATCGCAACTCATAATACGTGATATACTGGACAATACTCACCCTTAATTGTCCAAAGTCAAGATGCAATAGGTTAAGCATGCAACATATTAGCTACTTCCATTGTGTCGTGAATAACATAAATTCGTGTCACAACATATGAAATTAAAATAGTTAAACAAAATATCGAAATAGGCAAACTTGGGTGTCTGGGTGATATACACTGATATACCCAAAAAATACTACAAGTTTTACCACAATCAAAATGGTACAACACAGTATACTGTCGCTCGGACTGAATTAATGTAGAAAATTACATAAAATAGTTTTTTGGGAACCAAAACTTGCACCGATTCTACCAAATCAAAAAACCAACATAATACAAATGTAAGGGCGGGTCTTTTATAGCATATATGACTAAGTTTGCAAGAGAAACGTAGGTATTGCGATACTTGGTTTTCACTATGGTATCACATTATACCACCTAGAATCTTAAATCTATTCAAATCCGTCAACCAAAACCAAATAAGCCATATACAAAAGATGAAAATAATTTGGAGAAACCCATTTTGGACCAAAAAAGATGCAACCTACCAAGGGAAATGAGATACAAATAAATCATGGTTGTTTTTACTTTGAGCAAGATATACTTGCCTTAAGTAGCCCATAGACACAAACCTAAGATCCCACTAAGGGAGAGCACAAATCCAAGCTTCCAAGCAAGCTTCAAAGATCATCCCAAAGAAAAGAAGAGAGAGAAATGAAGGGAGAGAATAAGAAAAGTAAAAAGAGAAAGAGGGAGGGAGAGAGAGAGAGATATTAAATAGAAAGATAGAATGAATGAGAGTCCTTGGATCTGCTACGTTAACGATCTAAGTACTCTCTCAATCTATCTCAACCACTGAAACAAAACTAAGAAAACCTTGAGTAAAGAAATGACTTGGTTAATAACCAAGGGATGAGTCATTGGCTCAAGGCGGTATATCGACGGTAAGTAACGGTATGCCAGTGTTATACTGGTATAACTGCCAAATTTCCTTTTTAAGAAAACTCAGGGATTCCATTCTACGTGCGGGTCCTAGCACTGGTTTATGGCAACGGTAATGGGTATTCTACAAGTCCAGGATAGTCTATATCATGTCAAAGAAAAAGTCAAATGAAAATATGTAAACGAGATATGCAAAAACATGAAATACAGCATAAGCTCGATTTTATAAAAAATAATAATACAAAAAAATCCAGAAGTGCGAAAGCAAAAAATGAGCATAACATCAATTATATATAAAATGATGTGCAGACACCATACTGGACAGTATACTGCATGTACTATGTAGGAGCAGAAAGTGGGGTTGAACCTCGATTCGTACGAATTGTTCTTTGGTCAACCGATTCACAACTAAATCAAAATTCGAAAAGTGTGACATGCTCGATATCACTTGTAGATGTCATGTACAAACAATCACGACTAACCACTATAATTAAATGGACAAATTCAATAAAATGACCAAAATTTAATCGATACTCTATTGATTCAAGTCTTGTCAAGGGAAACGGACGGGCTCGAAACATCCAGTATTCTCGACTACAAACAATGACAATCAAAGTCGAAGAGAAATTCCAAGAGTTTACATGAAAGTATGTCAAAAAATAAATCAATATTTTAGGTCAAGAGCAAGGTGTACTTGCCTACGGGCGAACAATGCAATCGACAAGGACTCTTAGGATGTTCTGCACTGTTCGCATCCACCCCCAGGCCATCTCAAAAGTATAAGTTTCGCTCCCTTGACAATCTCGAGCTCGTAGGAAGAGATGGTGAAGTGAAGGAGTGAGAGAGAAGGGGAGTTCTTTTCCCTTGGATCAAGAGAAACCACAAGAGAGAAAGAAGGAATTAGAAATAATGAGGGTTCTCACCATTATATAAAATTCCAGAACAGATCATAGCAGTTGGATCAAAATCCAATAGTTGAAAATGACATGCATAGTCTAAAACCACACTCCTAGAAGGAAAATAGTATATTGTACAATATATTGGGACTATATTGTATACTCTTAGGCAGGAAAATTAAAAAAATCATAATTTTTAGGGCTCCGGTTCTACTTGTGGGTTCTAATCGGGGTACATGGCCATGTCATGGGTCTCTACAAGTCTTTGGTGGTCTACAAGTTAGCACAGTTCTTAATAAACTCATAAAAAACTTTAAAGATACATAAATTATTAATTCGATTCATAATTATGATATCATTCGAATATCCTACTTTTGCGATACCGTGGCACAAAAATGGAGATAACAAAGCTAGTCAAAACCAAGGTACCAACTCAAAATTGATTCAAGAAATCGAGACACCGATCTACAAAAATAAAAATACTATACAAATATGTTTTTCGAGAAAAAAATTGAAATACTGAAGTTTTATAAATAGGAAATCCAAAAACGGACTCACATAAAGGAAAGTAAAAAAATTAAGAGTTAGAAAGTGGGACCAAAATAGAGAGGGAACAGAGAAATAAGAGACGGGGAGAGAGAATCAAAATGTGGGTTGCATGAATTAATGAACAGCAAGAATGTCTTTCTTTCTTTTTTAATACTTACAAATTGTTTGAGAAGGGAGTAAAATGGGGGGGGTGGGGGGAGATTGAGGCAAAAATGGTAGGAAGGAAAATGAAGGAGGGGAATATGACGGGAAAAAATTAGATGGGTCCCACCAAAAAAAAAATTCCAAAAAGTGGGAGAAAATGGAGAGAGATAAGATTTTTTTTGAAAATTTACCTAACTACCCCTCAAAATGCTAAGCATAAATTATGATTTCAAAAACCAAGGACTAAATAGTAATTATATCTTTATTTCCACAAACAAACAAAAAATTATTTATCACTTTTCCTCCCTCCACTTTTTGTCCTCCGAACAAGTGAAGGAAAATTAAGGTTACCTTCATCTTACTCTCTTTCATTTTCCTTCCGTTCAAAATTTTATTTCCCTCTCAAAAAAAAAGTTTCCCATACACACCAAACACCATTAATAAACGGCTAATTCTAAGGGCACACCATTTTTTGCTAGGGGCTATCCCTAACTAGGGGACAACCCATAATAGTGGAACTTTTACTAGGGACAGCCTGAAATTTACTTGGGGCTAGCCCACCTCCCCAAACCCTTTCTCCTACTTAAAATTTTCATTTCCTTTCTCTCTATTTTTATTTCTTAAACCCTAAACCCTTTTCTCTTCTCCACAACTTCACTCCCAAAATTTCTATCCCTAAATTTCTTCTCCATTCCTTCAAATCCAATCAATGGCACCCAAGCCCAAACCCTCATCCCAATTTAGGTATGTTTTGACATAATTTTGGTATATTTTCATTTCAAATTTATTGAATCTTTCATAATTCTCTAAAAAGTTTTGATAAAATAGGTTAGAACACCTTTAGGGTTCATGTATGGATTTTTTGAACACGATAAATCCTTTATTTTCCATGAAACCCTAACCCTAGAACACGACAAAGGATCGGTTTGGCCGTTCTGGCCGCCACAGTCGCGCACGTCGACATTAGAACTGCAGGCAGACAAGCATTCCTAATGTGAATAAGGACTGCAGACAGTCTGGCAGTCCTAATATAAAGAAGGACTGCAAGCAGACAGGCAGTCCTATAGTAAAGCAGGACTGCATGTCATCCTACAGTCCTAAAATACTGTTGGACTGCATCTCATCCTACAGTCCTCTATAATTTTAGGACTTTATGTTGTCCTATTGTCCTGACTATTTTTTTGATATTATTTACTGACTGTATGTTGTCCTGCAGTCCTGCGACCACTCCCGAAAAATGACCTACCGCATCGGCGCGTACGGGACGCACTATTTCCACTTGAGAGACCAATAAGAATTGCCGAATTGCTTTCAGAAAGTGAAGTCACTACACCGACTGGCTGGTCTCGGACGAAGACACCGGCTCACCAAACTCGGTCAAAGCAAACAACTCCTCCTAGTCCTCCATCTTCTTTCGATGATGACGTGCCTATTGGCCAACTTCGCACACGTGACGGTTTCGGGCCTTCTCAGGAGCCTGTCCGTAAGGAAGGTTGCTCAATGTTGTTGTCGTTTGACAACCATATTGCTTATCAAATATGGAAGGACGTATATATATATATATTAGGGAAATGTTTGGTTTACAACCAAACTTTTACAACCTTCTTACAACTTACACCTATATGCTGACATGTGGGCCAGGCCACCACCTGGCCCACATGTTAGAAAATGGGTGAGTGATTGTAAGAAGGTTGTAAATGTTTGGTTGTAACTGTAGCATTGCTCTATATATTATAATTCTAATTTTATCATATTGTTTGACATACATAGGAGCTTTCGTATGCTTAGGGTCGTGAGCCACGGGAAGAAGTCTGGAGTCTAGCAGTTTAATAGTTTAGGGGAGGTCGTCCAGAACAAGATCATTCCGAGCGGCTTGCAAAATTTGGCTCGACGCGCCTACAAGACGATGGACAGTGCTCTCATATCAGCCTTCGTGTAGAGATGGCATTCAGAGACCAACACTTTTCATCTCCCAGCAGGGGAGATGACGATTACACTTGACGACGTCCATCAGATATTGGACCTCAATGTTACCGTACGGGTCATGATGAAAGAACTCTTCCATGAGAAATCCCCTGTTTGGTACGACAATATTGTAGATTTTGTGTCAGAGAATCTTGGGGTTGAGGCTAATAGTTTTACAACCCTTCAAGACTTCAAGAAGTCCTACGGACTTCCTTTGTCATATTTGGAGAGAATTTTATAGAGACGGAGGCCGATAATGATGAAACCGTTGACATAATGGCCCGTGCGTACATCATTTTCATACTTGGATCCATCGATATTTCGGACAAGTCCAGAACCTTGATTCATGGGAGGTATATTCTGAATTTATCCGACATGGATGACGTAGAAGACATATCTTGGAGAAGCGGTATACTAGCAAATCTTTACCGCGAGCTTGGTATAGCATCCCATGTCGGTACCAAGACAATCGCTAGATGCCAGACTCTACTCCATGTAAGGAAATTTCTAACTTCTTAATCTCATATACGAAATTTTGTTGTTTATTTGTTGACCATTGATTTAAAAATTGTACATGCATGGATATATGAGCACTTTCCGATGCTGAAGCGGGGTGAGCTGAACCCAAACTATGGCGACCACCTTCCAAGAATGTGTCGATGGAGGCCATCTCAGTCTGAAACTAAAAATTATCGAACACTGGCAACCATTCGCAATGTACTTGATAATTTGGTGCCAGAAGATGTAAGTAGGTAGCGTAGTTAGCATATTACTTGTTAGATTTTATGGTCATGACGATAAATTAAGCTATGCATGCACAAATTTGTTTAGAAATTTTTCCTACAGATAGTTTGGCATCCATACCAGGATTTGTGAGAGATTAATCGCCATCTGCAACCAGTAGCTTTATTTTATGGTATGATCACATGCTATGAAATTACGGAGCCTTACATGCCTGATCGAGTCCTTCGTCAGTTTGGCTTCGTACAAACTGTGTCGTAGCGCACATTAAAGTTACTGGAGCCTCCGCGCGGGATGCAACCTTTGAATTATAAACCGACCAAATTCGACTGGGCTACGGACTTCTACTCCGAGTGGCAACGGCATGTGCTTGGGAAAGCTGAAAGACAACCGGTGAAGGATATGGCCGACTGCAGTAATGACTACATGGCGTACTCTGCTGGTGTCAGACATACTAAGTTGTCGAACCCTAGCAAGCCAGGGCCCGTTGCTGTGGGAGCTCTGGGACCTCTTTCCTCAAAAAATGTCTTATATGCTTCATTGGTGAATATGGTGAGTTTTAAATTTGTAGTCTGTAAAGATTTCTAAGTTTGTAGACTTAACTTATGTCGTATCATTTACAGGCTACAAGGGTGAAGGAATTGGCCAAATGTCTCCATCAATACCAGGGCGAGAAATGTGTCGCAATCGCCAACGAGATGGAGCGCATCGACGACACTATAGATTTTCCTTTTATGCAAAATCGGAAGCAGTGTACGAAGGCCCAGCATGATAACTAGTTATTTCTGGATATTTGGATGTTATGTGTTTTGAATATTTGGATTTGTTTTGAATATATAGATACGTTTGGATATTTGGATGTGTATATTTGGATACATTTGGATATGTAGACATGTATGTGATGTAATTTTGGATATGGTTTGGTATGATTGCATATTTTTTGATATAGTTTGGTATGATTACATATTGTTTGGTGTTATTTGGATATATTTGGATTGGTTACGACTTGTGAAACTCTCTATATAGTGAGTTTGGACTTGGACTGCCAGCTACTTAACAGTCCTTGCTTCATGCAGGACTGCTAAGAAGCTGGCAATCCTAGTTGAAACTCTCTGTACAGAGAGTTTCAACTAGGATTGCCAGCTTCTTGGCAGTCCTGTACAGAAAGTTTCAACTAGGATTGCCAGCTTCTTGGCAGTCCAGCATGAAGCAAGGACTGCCAAGTAGTTGGCAGTCCTAATTGAAACTCTTTGTACAGAGTGTCCTAACCAAACTCTATGTACAGAGAGTTTGGATTAGGACTGCCAGCTTCTTGGCAGTCCTTGCTTCATAAAGGACTGCCAAGTAGCTGGCAGTCCTAGTCCAAACTCTCTATAAAGAGAGTGTCCTAACCAAACTCTTTTTACGGAGAGTTTTGATTAGGACTGCCATCTACTTGGCAGTCCTGCATGAAGCAAGGACTGGCAAGAAGCTGGCAGCCCTAATTGAAACTCTTTGTACATAGAGTATCCTAACCAAACTCTCTGTACATAGAGTTTGGACTAGGACTGTCAGCTACTTGGCAGTCTTGCATGAAGCAAGTACTGCCCACAAGCTAGCAGTCATAGTCCAAACTCTCTGTACAGAGAGTTTTAACTAGGACTGCCAGCTACTTGGCAGTCCTGCATGAAGCAAGGACTGCCAACTAGCTAGCAGTCCTAGTTGAAACTCTATGTACAGAGAGTTTGGACTAGGCTGCCAGCTTGTGGGCAGTCCTTGCTTCATGATGGACTTCCAAGTAGCTGGCAGTCCTAGTTCATGAACTCTGATACTCTGTTAAACACAAATTTCACACTGATACTTTGATACATTTTTGACACAGGTAAACACAAATTGCACATTAAGACTTTAATACATTTTGCACACAGGTAAACACATATAGCACACCGGTAAAAGGGTAAAACATAAAACATATATTGGACTTCATATTTCAAAATAATATAATTTACTGTATACAAAAGTGGTACTCCATATACAAAATACCAAAGTGTAAATTACTCCATATTCAATCGTTTACGTAACAGTCGATTTTGATGTCGTAGTGGCCGACAGGTAAGTCTTTTGGCTCCTCAATCTTCAACAACTTCTTACAATGATTGATTTGATCAATAAAAGGTGTGGTCTAGGCGATTGCTTCGTCTCGTGCATATTTGTACCAAATTGTTGAAAGTGGAGGAATCGGAGAATGATCGATCAACCTTAGTATGACAAAGTGGTTCCCGATATGACCTATAGTACATAGGTTAGATTGTCTGTGCTCTACCGGAGGATCGCACATCCAAAAGAATGTATTGTTAATACCCATCGAAATAAATGCAATAGGTATCATGTACCTATTAGCAAATAAATAACCGGCAGACGGGACGGACATGTACTGGTCTTTACCGGTAACACTGTCAGTGCAAGGAATACTTGTCAACAAGCTTCCAACTGTATCTTCGCTTAGGATGCAGGAGTAGAATGGAAGACGAGTCTCTAACTCCTCATACAGCTCCTGCCTCATCTGTCTCTAACGTCTTTGTCAGAATAACCAAGATGCCTTGCAAGCACATGAAATCCGCAATGGCCATCCCCTAGGACATCAACAATAGACCAAATGTAACTACGAATTTCAGGTTGAAAACTGTCAATATACAAACCCAGTGTATGTCTATCCACGGTATCTTCGCTTGGCATGTATGTTTTCTACTTTTTCGGCGAATGACAAGCTTGCTCTTCCGTGCAAGCGGAGCTTGCTCTAAACTTCGCTTAATATGCTCAAAGGACGATAGATCTCTTTTAGTTGACTCCAAACTTCTCTTCTGTGAACTACTCATTCTTGTTTGAGGCATGCCCTTAGGATTGGAAACAACAGATGGCTCATACATTCTAATAGTCACCGGGCATATAATTTCTTGGATTTTAAGCTCAATGCACTCCCGCTCTGCTCCTATTGAGGCACACCACCTTGCGTGGAAAAGTTTCACTTGTGGAAAAGCGAAGAAATCATCGCCACTCTTCACCACGGGCATTATAAACAACTGCCTCCAACGTTCATCGACAGCACCTACTGGAATAGGAAAGGGTTGACGACGATATTCATTAATCTCATGTGCACAAGGGAGGCCCAATGTATTTCGATGTACAAACCCACAAACATCGGATCAAACCCGACAAACTTTGACCTATCAATCACATCAAATAGTAATGCCAATGCCTTGTGAGATATAACACACATTAAGCATCTAAGAGGGCTTCCTTTCTATGCTCATGCTTGACAATATTTAAGCTCATCTCAAATGATGCCTTAATTTCGTTCGCCGTCTGGTCGACCATTAGATGTATAGCTTTCCAAACCGAGACAAAGTTGCCGAGGGATGACCTTCGACATGATTGGTAGTTGTCGTTCCATAATGCTTCACCACGCACATTCGTCAATGCTAAGATAAAATGTTCTTTGTGCGGTTCAAGCCATGTATCTTTGATGTAAAAAATGCATGCCGGCTCTTTTGCCTCCTACTTTTTCTTGAACAAGTACCATGCGGCGACGTAACTGTCTTTCTACCCATACACAATTCCAATCATTGTAGAATTCTTCAAAAATTTCCATGTCAAGATTACCATCCACCTTCCCAAACTTCAACTTACATTGGAATTGGATATTACGATTGATATGACAAGTTCATAGCAATGTATCCGCTTGAGGAAACACAATGCGTATAACATTAATTAGGGCATATTCTCTGTCCGTAACAAGAACAGACGGCTCTCTATGACCGGTGTAAAGTATTTTAAGTTTCTCTAGCGCCCATGTAGTCTTCAAGTTTCTCACTCTTTATGATCAAAAAGCAATTGGAAATGTTTTCCACGTATAGGTGAAGCCAACAACATGAAAGAGAGGCATCTTGAACTTATTGGTCTTATACGTGCAATCAAGAACTAACACGTCGATGAAAGACCTAGCCAATGTGTGCAATCGGGATAAGCCCAAAAGAGTGAAATGACTTCATTACTCTGGGGATGTCTTCTATGGTACTCAACATAATGATTATCTGCAAGCAACTTCGGCACTTATTGCATCGCCATTCTTGATTTCGTCTGAATGGCGCTCGAAGAAGATAGGATGTTGTAAATTGACTTCATTGTTTACTTGTTCTTCTCATCTTTATGTCGTATGACGGAATATATTTGTCTCGGTGCAACTCCGAAAGTGGACAAGTCTTCGACTATCTTCTACTCTGTATTGTTCAACCGTCCGACATACGGATGACCCAAAAGTGTTTCGGCAACAACATGGTTGTGGATTTCATTCTTGACTTCGACTGTCCACTTCGCTTCTTCTACGTTTCTAATATGGATCTTGAATCGACAACCACATTTTCTCGTTCCAATTTCTTGAAACATTACTTTGGAGAACTGTATCTTTCTTATGGTTTCTGAATACACCGTCTCTTTCACATCCAACCACAACAGTTTGTCATCCCGGACGGTTTCGGACCGATCTGGATATCACAAGAACATTGTTTTCCCGTCCAACTTCTCGGCACCAATGTAGCGCTTCTTCGTTTGATTCAAACCAAATATCGGTCGAGAATAAATTGCCTACATCAACGACAATTGGAGGAGGTACCGCAATCTCGGAAGATAATAAGCCCTACAATAGAATTTAAAGTTAATCAAACTAAACAACTGCACAAGTATGAAAATTACTGCAAATAAATAGGACTGCAGACAATGAAGCAGTCCATAGAATACAAAGGACTGCATCCTTCTTGGTAGTCCTCTATTTTCAGGACTGTCACACTGTTGACAGTCCTATTTTACAACCGGACTGTCAACACTTTGACAGTCCTATTTCATTGTTGTACTGCCAGCTTTTCCGCAGTCCTGTGTGTTACAAACCCGACTTTCACCCGACAAAAGGTTCAAATTTAATTACAAGAGTGCTTCCGAAGCATTAATGTGTTCTTCGGACGTAGCGGGACGAGAGTCTAGTACATTTGATGACCCGGGTTCTTCCATGTTCATTTTTCCTACATTAAACACACATAATTAAATATTTATATGTGAAATTATTGTTTGAAACTCTAAACATATATTAATTCGATGACATACCAAATGACGGTAGATGTCGATGAAACTACTACTAGAATTTCCACCCACAATCTTCACAAAATGTAGGTTGGAAAAAAATTTGAGCTAGGGTTTAATTATATGACCTAGAAATGTTGGTAGAGAAGAAAAGAGTAGAGGGAGAGAAGAAAAGAAAAGTTGGTATTGATACTATTATGTGGGCTAACCCCAAGCAAAGAAAATGAATGGCAAACTTGTAATTTTTTGAAAAAGAAATTGGGCTAGCCCCTGGCAAAAAGTAGTGTGCCCTTAGAGTTAGCCTAATAAACAGGCACAACCAAGTAAACGATATTCAACGAATACATTCACCTCATTTCAAAAACTATTAGGGACTTGCATAGATATTTATCATTTAACTATTGTAATTTTTCTTTTCAAACATCCACTTAAGGCTCATTTGGTTCGCGGAAAGGAATGGGAATCAATACGCTTTGAAAAATTACAATTTTCATTTATTTTTCTTTCATATGTTTGGAAATGTCAAAAAAATTGGAAAGGAAAATGAATATTTCAAGGTGGGATAGTGATTCCTTCTTTGGATGGAATCATTTTCAATGGTGTGTTTGATTGCAAGGTGGAAAATACGTGGAAAAGAAATTAATTCCATGGAATTATTTTCCTAGGAAAAAAATTTCATGGAATTTTAAAATTTTCCATGAAAAACTTAATTTGGTTGTTTGATTGTCATTATTTTCCACGGAAAATAGTTATTTTCCATGGAAAATGATATTGTCCTATGGGTTAGACAAGTTTTATTTTCCACCATTTTAGAAGAAAATATGGAAAATGATAGTTTTTGGAAAATAATTCCATGGAAAATATAAGCTATCAAACACTACAATTGGTGGAAAATTTGTGGTGGAAATATTTTCCATGGAAAAAAAAAGCCCAATCAAACACAGCCTAAAATATTTTCCGACTCCATGATCCCACGAACCAAACGAGGCCTAACAATTTATGTTAGTTTATTATTGTGTCATCTTTAACTTCTTCTTTTTTTTGATTTGATGCAAATAAACAACATTTTCATTACAAAATTTAGGTTTTTTTTCTTTCCAAAAATCAATAGAAACTAAGCTTGTTCAAAAGTTTGCACTTGCAGTCAAGATCCTTGTTTTTGGTTTGACAGAAAGTCAAAAATTAAAAAAAAAAAAAATAAAAGATAAGAAAATAAAAATATTTCTTATGGAAACTTTACCTTCATTTACATATAGGAGTCGGGCTTCATTTTTCTTTATCTTCCAAACATGTCCTTAGATGTTCTTTTTATGGATAGAGGAAACGTCAGCTCGATTTGGGAACAAAAATTTGGCCAACTAGAACTTATTTGAATGACCACAGTTTCTTGGTTCTTTCCCAAGCCCCCTCGACTTCCATATACCAAACAGGGTCTTGACTGATTTGAAGGTTTCAATTCTTGTGGAGTGTTCATCTTGGATCTGACATCTCTAGAGAGGGATCCTGGCCAGGATATTCTCAGCCTGTTGCATCTCTGTCACACCCAGGCTCATCAGCACAAAATAATACAACATACCATTCTATGGTCTTAACAAGATCAATAAAACATAACCCTTCTAAAAGATGTTTACACTGTTCAACATGTTACAAGCTTCTGAGTTTAATTGGGAACTTAATCTCAACTACCAATTTAAATGATAATGCCAGATTACAACCACCACTGCTACTACTATGACTCTAAGAACATGTTACAAATTTTATTTAGTTTGAAATGTCCGTCAGTATTTTCTCAACTACTATTTGAATAATACTGCCAGATTACAGCTGCCACGGCTACGACTCCGACTCCGTATACCATCTTAGATCCCAATGCCGATGATGATGACCCCAATGGCGCTTCGGGTGGTTCTTGGGGTCGTCCCTTTAATTTGAGAGACAACTTAGAAAGGAGCAACGGAACCAACCCTAGTTTCTCGGCTGTCGAATGCAAAATAATATGAGATCTTGTATTCTGAGAGATAAAAAGGCAAAGGTTTGTATATACAGTGACAGCAAAAATATTTTAGAATTACACAGAAAAGGCAACCTAAATTCGATTATGGAACATGTTGAATAGGCAACTTGGTTTGATTTGCAACTAGATGGTAAAGTGAATAATACAGAATATCAATAAACACTTCAATCTTTCTAGAAACAACACAAAAATGAGAACTGATTCCAAGTCGAATATCAAAGAATTTAAGATTCCATTGCTCGGGTAAATAAAAATAGGGGAAATATCTTATAGACGAAGGGGCTCTCCAACAGAGGCCAGATAAAGAAGCTAGTATGGAGAAAGTAATGTGTTGTTCAAATGTTAAATGCTTCGTCCGGATATCAGCATTAGTTAGTTTAGTGTCCAATTTATACCTGCCCTTGTCAATATAAACGAAACAGTCTTACTCTCTGCTCCTATGCTTCTGCAAATTAAGACATTTGTTTGCCTTAGTTAGAATGAATACTTCTTCCAAGATTTGTGGCATTTTTTAAACCTAATGTGTGATTTGCCACTTATTCCTCTTCTCTTGCTAGTGGCATTCAAAATCACTTTGAAATTAGGTATTGTGTGAATATTAGTAACAACAATTAGTGTCTAGAAAAAATGTGGGAAAACATAAGGTAATTCGGTGCTGATATTCTTAACCGTCCTCCACCTTGCTATTTGAAGCCCCATCTATGTTTATATATTTAAGCAGATGAATAGGAGGCGGAGTCACCTTCTTCTTCACCCTAAGTGATTGTCTATAATTGTAATCCTGCAATATGTTTGTCTGTGATATAAAATATTAATTTGCTTTGTAGCAGTGTTAATTTCAAAAATAGCCTCTGCAACAGCTGTTTAACCTGCAAGTTCTGTCTACATTTTTCTTTCTAATAACGTATTTCTGTCCTCATTCCTACAGAAAACTTGTGGCAGCCCCAGTTTCTGACCACCTCATCTCCTTTACTCTCCTTTAGTTGCTCCAAATTTCCCTTTCCAGAGTTAATGACACTCATGATTGAACGTAACATAAGTCATACAAACTTGTGGACTGATAACTGCTTGCTGTCATGCCCATAAATTTCTCTACTTCATGTCATTTGTTATTTCTTCTGTTCACTATTTTTCCATTTTAGTATATTGTTGCTTCATAGATTTTGGCTTCATTTTACATGTTTGTGGTTTTTTTTGTCAGTGGTTGGAATATTCGTTGCATGGATTCTGGCAATTTGCATCATTTCGTTGGTGCTGATGATTCTTGTATAAGCTGGGGTAGTGGCCAATACGGGGAGCTTGGTTATGGACCGATGGGACAAAAGTATGTGTTTGTGACATTGGATTAACATTACTACCAGTGATTTTTGTCATCAAACGTTATTCACTGATATTCATTATAGGTCTTCTGCGAATCCCAAAAAGGTCGATATTCTAGATGGAATGCATGTTACGAGGTACCTATCAAAAAACCTGCCTTCTTGATTTTGCATACTTAGCTCTTTACATTTGGGCTCAGATTTTCAAATATTTTCAACAGTGTGGCTTGCGGACTTGGTTTTTCTCTAGTCGTGGTAGACAGAACAAAAGCCAATGATCGCTTAGACAAGGTAATGTTGTAGACAACTTAAATGCTTCAGTTGTTTTGTATCCGATCATCCAGTGTTCTAAAAGGCGTTCTAGGCGGTGCCCGCCCGATATCTGCCTAGGCGCCCTCCAATGTCACAAACACATACTTTTGTCCCATCGGTCCATAACCAAGCTCCCCGTATTGGCCACTACCCCAGCTTATACGGGGTTTTTGTCATCAAACATTATTCACTGATATTCATTAGGTCTTCTGCGAATCCCAAAAAGGTCGATATTCTAGATGGAATGCATGTTACGAGGTACCTATCAAAAAACCTGCCTTCTTGATTTTGCATACTTAGCTCTTTACATTTGGGCTCAGATTTTCAAATATTTTCAACAGTGTGGCTTGCGGACTTGGTTTTTCTCTAGTCGTGGTAGACAGAACAAAAGCCAATGATCGCTTAGACAAGGTAATGTTGTAGACAACTTAAATGCTTCAGTTGTTTTGTATCCGATCATCCAGTGTTCTAAAAGGCGTTCTAGGCGGTGCCCGCCCGATATCTGCCTAGGCGCCCGCCTAGCCCCCCCCCCCCCCCCCCCCCCCCCCCCCCCCCTCCCCACGTTCGACTATGCATGCTTTGGGGTTTTATGGACTTTTTGTACAATTTTCAGTAGGTTTTTGGATTTTATTTATTTATTTTTGAACCGCCTAGAACTAGACGACTGCCTAGGCGGGCTAGGCGCTAGGCGACGAGTGCCTCCGACTAGCGCCTAGTGCTTTTCACAACCTTGTGATCATCTGATATTTCTGATAACCATAATTATTCTTGTTTCTTATATGGGATTATTAGTTATATTTGAACTTGAAAAGTTCTCAGACAAGTGTAAAGAAACTGCCATCCACACCCTATAGAATTACAAATTAAAACCACCAAGGGTGTGGTCTAGTGGTAACACTAGTAAGAGAGGAGAGGAGTGGGCTTTGGTTCGAATCCCAGCCACTAAGGTGGTAGTAGCCCAGGAATGGGACGGTCATTAATGACTCACCTTTATCTAGAAACAAGAATGACAAATTAAAGAAGACAACCCAATCCTTGAAGACTCTAACAAACTGAAGTATATAAAAAGCAAGAACAGCTAAAAAAGCATGGACAATTTCAGGAATGACCATCTGGTGACACTTTAATGCAATATATAAGTTCACTCTTGCTCAGAATATAGCAAATAACAGAAAAAGTGCAATCTAATTAAAATTTGTCAACTTTACAAAAAACGAAAAGCAAATCTCAAAACAGAACTGTCTACAACTATGGAAATATTAACTAATATTAGAAACACGGTATTGGTGGTTGAGAAATTTCGTTAGGTTGCAAATTGGAGAATCAGTCTCTCAACTCTAGGCACTTTAGAGAATTTTAAAGAATGCTAACTTTTGAAAAATATACGATATGAAAATTTGAAATCGAAAAATAATTATTTCAGCGTAGAATTAATTTTATTTCATGATTCGTATGATAATTCAAATGATAACAGGATGAGTTAGGTTCTGGTCTTACCATGTTGCATGAAGAAAAAGGGACCACATGATTTAAGACGGCTTCCCTTTTTCAAAACAAAGTATGCAGCTAGGATCCCACCTACGCCCCCACCATCTCTTTTTTGAAATAGTGATCGTCCTTCTTGTTCCACACCACGAGGCAACAGTTCATGTTTTAATTATTATATAAGCTTCTCGATCGTATCTTCTTGTTGATTATTAGTTGTTTAGTTCCACATCATGTCGAGCATAGTGAGAACGCTAGTCCACTTCTATATTTGTAACATATCATATTAATAATAACTATCCGATTATTATATCCTACATGGTATCAGATCCAAAATCCTAACCCATCATCTTCCCTTCCGTTTTCTCATCCAAACTTTAATCCTATCTCTAGCTGCTACCACTACTACATGGTAGGAGAGGAATAGCTTTCTCACTATTCTCTACCAGATGTGGGACTAAACAACTAATACTCAACACCCTCCCTAAAGCTGGAGCATAGATGTCAATCATGCCCAACTTGTTACAAGCAAGGTTTGAAATATCGGTATCGAAATCGGTATGATGAGAAAATATACAAAAAGACGTGACATAGTGAGACCGGGTGTGACTCGATTTGCAACGGCATTCTTGACTTTGCAAAGTATGTTTGAGAAGAAGCATCAATTTCATGCAATGGTGGGTTCTTCTGATTGGGAATCAAGCAAATTGTGTCATGGTACCGCAAAAGGAAAGAAAGCCTATGCCATTGTGGTAAGTGCAAACTTTTGGTCTGGTGTAGCACTATGCTTGCGATTGTTTGCTCCATTAGTCAAGTTACTTAGATTGACCGATGGAGATAAGAAGCCATCAATGGGTTTTATTTACGGGGAGCTCAAGCAAGTAAGAGAATAAGTAAAGATTGTGTTTCAAAACAATGAGATGAGCTATAGGTCGATCATTGAAATCATCGATTCAAAAGCCACCGGCCGTCTTGATAGCCCCTTGCATTTGGCGGGCTACTTACTAAATCCTTATTATGCATATAAGGATACTAGTAGCTTTGATGATCCAACACTTAATGATGGTCTTATACAATGTGTTGAGACTTTCTTCTCCGACGATTTGGACATGCAAGATCGAATCATGAATGAGGAGCTAGGAAGATACAAGATGAGAGAGGGTTCATTTGGAAGAGCCTTAGCACTAAAAGGATGTACAAATAATGATGACAAGTATAATCCAGGTATAATTATTTAATAATGTTTGTCTTAAGTTTCATTAAAATTTTATTTGCTACTAATTTACTTTGATCAATAGTACTTTGGTGGTCAAACTATGGAGGTTCTACTCCCAACTTGTTGAAAATTGCAAAAAGAATTCTAGCTTTAACAACTAGTTCTTCCGGATGTGAGAGAAATTGGAGCACCTTTGAAGGGGTAAGTTTAATATAATTAAAATACTTGTAATTTACTACTTGATTGTTAATTTCAACGATTCATATTTCCTTGCAATATCTAACTTTGTAGTTTATATTTTTTTTATGTAGATACATACAAAGAAGAGAAATAGGCTAGATGTGGAAAGGTTGAACAATCTAGTCTATGTGCAATTTAATGCAAAACTTATAAACAAGAAGAAAAGAGAAGTGACAGATGATGTACTACAGTCTAGTGAGCCAATCCATACTCAAGGATGGGTTGTAGAGGGTGGAGATGATGATGAAGATGATAGTGGACCACATGAGGGACTTACTTGGGCAATGGTTGGACAAGCATCGGGTGCGGACGACTACTTACAACCTAGAAGTAGCAGAAATGTCGTGCCAGAACAAGTTGAATCAGAAACCGAAGATGAAGGAGATGAGAATCTGGCTTTTGTTGATTATGAAAATGAAGAAGTGGGATCCATGCCGACGGACACTTAGAAGAATGAGAGGAGATATTCTTATTTTGTTGCTATAATATTGTTAGCTACTTGAATTATGTTGAACTTGTAGTCTTGTCTATGTTATCTTGAACTATGAATTTGATTTTGTTTAGTTATTATGAGAAACTTTAAATTTGGAGTATAATTTTCACTTTAGCATATTTTAATTCTTATGTTTTTTGCGGTGACCGCCTAATATTAGAAGGCCGCCTAGGCCCCGCCTAGGCGGCCTAGGCGCTAGGCGGTAGGTGGCCGCCCGCCTACCACCTAGCGCCTTTTACAACCTTGGTTGGGAGTCGAGAACCCAAACAAATAACGGAAAATTTCAATCACAGCAGCCAACTTTAATGAAAATGTGGTGAAAGCATAAAGTTTACTGAAATTATGATAAGAGAATAAAAATGCCCAACCGTATGGAGTTTTTAAGAAAACGCCCAATGTTTGGGCGTTTTCCTTGTAAAACTTTATATTAAGTTACCTAAAGCTGGATTTAAGCCTTTTCTTAAAAAAAAAAAACCCAAAGGGCACATTATGTGAAGAAAACGCCTAACGTTAGGCGTATTCTGCTCAGGAAATGCCTAACTAAAGGGCATTTTTTGACAATTTTTTTAGGATTTTATTTTATTTTATTTGACAGTGAGTGGGGATTTTCTTTATTTATTTAATTTTGAAATTTTTTATTTTATGTGAGAGTAAAATTTAAGTAGGTAACAAAAGTGGATAAAAGTGGGTGTCAACACCTATCAGTTTTATTTTATTTTATTTTATCTTTACTTCCCCTCTCCCATTTTATAATCCACTTCCCCCAACCAACCAACGCACATTTAATCTCATCCATCCACGTTTAATCCAACCACAGGTCACCAATCCAACCCAAAACGCCCTTTGGTTGGCACATTCTGTGCATAAAATGTCCTTTGGTTGGACGTATAATGCTTAAAAAACGTCCAACAGTTGGGCCTTTTTTGCACGGGATGCACCCAACGGTTGGGCGTATCTACCGATTTTTTTGGTTATGGTAGGGTATTAAAGGAAAATGGTTGTTGTCAAGTAAAACGCCCAACAAAAGGACGTTTTTGTTCTTTGTTTGTAATTTTATAAAACTTATTGTTGTATGCACAATTTCCTTAAACTTGGATGCTGTGTATGAAAATTTACGAACAATTAAATACGAAAATCCAACAATGCTCGACTAATAATATCACCAAAAAACTGGTGCAATGCTAATAAATAATTTGCTACTCCCAAAAAAACTAGTGAAAATCACCATAACTTTCGACTAAAATCTGCTAATAACTATGTCAATTTAAATAGCTACTGAAGACTTCTATTAAATAATGTGCTAATAACTATCAATATGTAAGACAGACTAGTGAAGATACTAGATTCACCAAAATACTACACTAAGAAGAAAAAGAAAGACGAGCATTACAATATCAACAATTAAGAAAGGAACACTGAAGTAGAAGAAATAAAAAGAATAAGAAGATAACAGAAGTTTCTGATTTAGGATAGTTACTCGTTAAGTAATATTGGGCATTATACCCATTAAATAATAAAAAACCAATCAATAGATATATTGCTTACCAGATATTTTAATCATTGTTCCAAAAAAACTAATAACGGATAAACAGAAGAGCAGTCGGCACTTAATCTGATTACTGGGTGGCCGGTTAATCGAATATTCGAAGTGGCTGCATACTGTGAATTGTGATTTATAGGTGCCATGGACAAAGCGCACAAGTAAAACTGCTTTAGAACATTATTTTGTTTAATTAGTATAAGTTAAAAGGTAAGCAGAACTACCAATTATTCCAAAATGGTTCATGTCAGCCGTTGTTGTACCCCATTATGTACCCAAAAATGTTGGGGGCGACATATTGGTTCTAACACGATACGTTGGACAACATTCACCAAAACGCCCTATAGGTGACATTTTAGCATGTTGTGGCAGCTAAATAGTGGCTTTTTATAGCAGACACTACGAACGTCATTTAGAACAATAAAAAAATTAACAGGTAAGGGGCACAGGCACAGAGATCATGTTTCTATAGCTAACCCAAATGTGAACTCGAGCTTAACCTATTAGGTCCGCTCAATAAACGCGCTAGTACAGGGTAAAGAAAATGGGAACAAATGCAAGACTATACTAGTCTTGCCCAAAGCTAACTTGCTGCCAGCCCTAATATGTGAGCAGGTGTCCATGCTCAGGCATGAGACAACTTACAAAACTAAAGAGGGTTAGGCATGTCAGTACTTGATTATAGATCCCATGTTCATAGATCTGTAGCAACAGAAAGCATAAGGTAGTGTCTATGTTGGATGATGCAAATTTATGACTTGTTTAATGATATATTGGTATCAAATATCCATAAATAAAAAAATTACTCTTAAGGCAACTGTCTATAGTTTAAGACCTCCAGCTGAGGATGCAAATTGATAAGTGTATTATTGTGGATCCACATACAGTAATAAGTGGTAGCTTATGGGAATTTAAGGTCTAGGTACAGTCTTCAGTATAGTCAATTGGTCATCCACCTATATCTACAATTAGCTTATTTAAGTTGCAAGATCATATAAAGAATGATTTGACAAGAGTAATTCTAGACATACATTGAATGTTCTACTGGTCCCTCTTGTCAGAAAGGTGAAACACATACCTCCCTTATATGTAATATAACCTATGTGGTTCATTTCATAGTATAAACATGATAGTTCACTTGACATGATCATAAAACTGCAAATGGAAAATGTTTAGCAACTTTTGAACCCTAACCTTTTAAAAAAACACGTAAATAAAGTGGAATTAAGTGATTATTCAGAACATATGTCAACAATTTGATGTGAACTTTTCATTATGTAGTTCTTTGTAACCTTCACATAGTATACAACAAGTACACACATGAAAATAACTTTTTGTAGATACATTCACGAGGCAACCAGTAACTCACCTAAGGTTATCCCATGTAGACTTGGAAGCACTAACACTCCAAAATTGGTTCAATGATCCTCTTGCACACATATCACATATCAAATGCAACACACTCCACAATACACCAAAACTGGAACCGTATCCATGCCATTGTGCCATATCGTGTCACGTCATATATGTCCATGTCACAGTATCTAGGCAAGCTAGATGCAAGAACTTCATTGCAGAGAACAGGACCGATAGTCATTTAATCCTAATACGAAGGGGTGTGAATGTCTCACTTTCTTATAATTAAAATGAGGAATACCTTTGTAAATCATATGTAAACTTTCTACCACAAAGTAAAGGCTCAACAAGTTGACAGTAAGGCCTCAGTTAGCTCTCTGATCAAGATCAAAAACCAGATTTGGTGCAAGCTTCTACTGGCAATCATAAGTATGTGGTGGTGTTAATGCTTTTTGTACAGTTCGATAGCCACAAGGATAGGTAGGGAACAGAAGTAGGAAACAAGAAAATTGGCTCTCTCCAAAGTCAACACGAAACAAAATAATTTTCTTGATAACAACGTGGATGCTCAAGTTTTCACGTATCAAAAAGTAGAACATGGTGTAATAGTTGCTTCAATTGCTTGATATGACAACACAATAAAAACTGGTGATGTAAGAATTCAGTTTTCGGTTCATATAGAAAATAATAGACCATGATTACTTTGATTCAGAACTAGAAACTCAAAGGTTAAGTTAAAACTGCTGAAAATGTTAATTATAGAGCATTCCTTCACCCAGTAGTAGGATAAATATTTCTTCCAGGCATAGATAGCTACTATAAAAATAATTCAACTACCAAAGAAAAGTACCTTGGGTTTTTAATAATCTCTCCTCTTCACCAACTCTCCTTCGCACGACATTAAACAAAGATCCAAAATATAATGCTAAAACAGTGCAGGTGAATGTAATGACATTATATGGCATGCTAAAATCAGGAGTCGTCAATGGCACAAGCAATACTTCTGTGTATGAATGAACGGGATTTCTTTCCTGCAAAACATCAAAGAAGACTCAGAAATTACAGCATAGGATTAAAAGGAGTTAGAAGGAGGAGGTCCTATGACTGGAAGAGTTGCAACAGAAGAAGTTTAAGCATTCATTCTCAAGTCTCAACCAGCTGATGAATATCAGATGGATACCTGAAACTTTTGTAGCAGCGGGGACTGGTCTAAGGAATCTTCTATAAGATAACTTCTGCTTGAATAAATGTCTGGAAAACTAATCAGAGCTGATGGAATGTCAAACCCCTGATTAGCATCTGGTGGATATTCATCTATGTGTAAGAATCCCTGCACAGTATAAAAGTTTGTTAGATTAATACGTAGCAAAATACCAATATTTGAAAGATTTTCCGAATTATAAGATACAAATGTACAGCAGTTCAAAGAACTATATGTGTATAAATTACAAACACTCAAAAATCTGCTTTCGCACAATCACCCCTTTATAATTAGAATATATACACTGTAGAAGTTCAAATGTTTTCAAGTATACAGTTCGAATATTATTATCTACTTATAGTCGACAAAACCAGAATTGAGCAGATAGTCAGCTGCCCAATGGTATTACGAATCTCACCAAAGTAAGCTATATCTCAACCTTAAAACCTTAAGAAGCCACAGAATAGTCAAATGTTTCCTTCAAACAAATTAGGCTCAAAAGCTTATAATTCTATCAACTTCATGCATTTCATGCCAGTGATAAGTCACAACAAGATTAGGCTTTATAAAGTGAAAGTAGTGAGCAATGTGCATACTCTGCATTAGTACAGTGGTTTAGCTAGCTTGAAATACAATATTCGGCAGGGACAAGCTTATCATGAGGCTATTAACTAAAACATATAAAATATTGAAGGCAAAATAATCAAATTAAATGCTTACAAGAAAAATTATATTAAAAGGCATAATTTAGTCTTCAGTACACTTGTATAAGAAATAAAATAAAGGATATTGTACAACTGTTATTAGACTTCTTACCCAAATAGAACCACAAAAAAAACAGATGGAACTACTATCAATGTGCCCAGATAGACTGACTAAAGCAACTTATTCAATCATCCATGTGGCTTTTTAGTCATTATGCAGATGTCACATTTTCCATGGAAAAAATAAATGGTATGTGATCAAATTCAGTGCATGTGCGTGAAAGAATATAGACCCACGTGTCAATATACGTGCATAAGCCTGCATAGGGGTAGTCTCATTTGAGATGATTCAAATCAAAAGACATCAGAACAGACCTTATCAAAATCTAAAATCAAGGCAGCTGATTGCATTCTGCATGGGACCCGAAGCATCATTTCTATTGATCCAGGTGACACCTTGTCTTCCGAAGGAGAGACCAATATCTTTTCGACCACTTCTGAGATGATCTGTGGCTTACCATCTATGAAAATTTGCAGCGTGTGGTAATATACTTTGACATACCACGGAACAACCTGAAAAACCAAAACCTGCACCGTGCACCCTTGTGAACCTTCTGAAAACCATCTGTATGACGGTGTCGATTGTAGTGAAATAGCAACAGAGCCTCTCTCATTGCCACTTCCCATTAGAAATCTGCTTGCGTAGAAAGGTGCATGAGGACAAGACCATTTCAAAGGAAGCTTCCATGTAACTCCAACATCTACTGTTTCATAGTCATCGAAGTTAACTCTATATTCATAGAGAACTGAAGTGCTTTGACCTTGCAATGTATTAGATTCTCTTATCACCCTGTGTGGTGGAACAGACAATTCAAAAACTGGATTTCTCGATGAATAACTGGATTCCAACTTCTCAAGTTCAGAAACTAAACCTTTGTCCAGTTCATAGAAAATTCTACTAGCTTTAGAAACAACACATTGTCCAGCCACCTTCTTTCTCAAAACTGAACTAAGAGACCAACTTGGCTGAAGGGAACCATCAGTGGAAGAGACTTGGGCACTCCTTCCAACTCTAGGTTGGAGCACAACAGTTAAACTCTGCTCAAGAATCATACCAGTCAATTTAGTTGATATTAACCGCAGTCGCTGAGAATGATAATATCCTCTATAAATTGAAGGCCTGTCCAACAGAGAAGCTAGCCCAGCTTTGTCTCGGCAAGGCAGAAGTTTTAACCAGGGCGTTAGGTTCTCAGTACACACTGCTTCACGTGGTAATGCACCATACCTTAAGTTGCTTGCATTTGAGCGGAAACCCCAATGAGGAGCTGTATAAGCATTGGAAGATGCGAGAAAGTTAATTGAAGAGCAGAAGAGACCAGAGAGAGAATGAGTTAGATTTCCCCAAGTCACATCAACTTCATTGGTTGGGAGGTCAAAAAGGGCCCACAACTCAACACCAGGGGGCTTGGCATTGGTGCTGGACATGGGATCAGAACCACCCCAGCTCTCATAGTTCCAGCGACCCTGTGTGAAAGACAACTCCAGCTCTTGAATATGAAACTTCTGGACCTGGATTAGAAATTTTTATGTCAATTTGCAGTCGTAAAAAAGAAGTCTCTTGAGCATCATAAAAAATTGCCATTTAATCTACCATTCAAGAATGCTATTTTCCCAACCTTTTGACAGACTAGCGATGTAACTCGAACAAGCCAGTTACTCTTATGACTTTGGGTATAAACTCGATTGCTGGGCCTACAAATTTATGAACAGCTTATGAATTCCCTATATAAAAAACCAGTAGGCGACTTATCCACCTTTAAGGAGACAGCTTTTACATAGTGAGGGATAAAGTAAATTGAAGACCATCTTATGGTTTGCGATGATAAGAAGTTTCTCCCACACACAAGACACCAGTTAATGACTTGTGCTTCGTGCTCCTCTATGAACTGCAAAGTGCACCTGAAACAACAATGCAACTTCACCCTGCATAATGCAAAGAATACACCTCAACATACAATGCACCCCCCCCCCCCCCCCCAACACACACACACCCACCCACCCAACCACAAAAGGGGTGGGTGGGTTTAATAAAAGCTTAAGGTAGACCAAGTCCATTTTATTAACCAATCCTTCAAAAGGACTAAGGGTGGGACACATGAATTAGAGGACAACATGCAACAGGCCTTTGTCTCAATTTTTTAGGGTAGGTTGTTTGAATCATTTACTATCATTCATCTCTATTAAGAGACATCTCCTCTATAGCACAAACAAATCATATCCTTCTTTAAAATTTCAATCCATGTTCATTGACGCATACCTCTATCCTAACGGCTCCTTTAACTAGTATCTTATCGCTCTTTATCAAGTTTGTGATGCACATGCCCAAACCACCTAAATGGTTTTTTTCGTTTTGTCCTCAATTGACGTCACCTTCAACTTTCCACGAATATATACTCATTTCGTATCATATCTTTTAATGGACTATCACTCGTCTATCTTAGCATTCTTATTTCAGATTCACTAAATATCTGGACATGTTTCTTAAGTGCCAACACCGATTCATAAATCATGGTTAGTCTTATAGTAATCCTAACTTTTAAATCAACTTCAAAAGTATTTTGTGATACCAAAGTACTCCAAAAGCATTCCTCCATTTCAACCATTATATTTTAATTCTATACACGACTGATACGACCTCTTCCTACTGACACAGAATTTGAAGAAGATCGAGTAGTATTGGCCATGGTGAAACTAGGATTTCAATGACATCTAAGAGTTTGGGGGAAGAAGAAGACTTTATTGCAATCAAAAGAGAATTCAGTTACAATCAAGAATAACATTCCATACAACTATAAGTTTTTCCCTCCTAAACTCAGGTATTTATACAGTTTGAAAGATATACAACAATAATAGAAATACCTTGCTACCTTTGTTTTGCTGATTCTTTCTTTGCACTCAGGTGGTTAACTCTACTCTCTACTACCATCTGCTAAGCTGGACTCCAAGCTGGACAATTGATGAGTTGGATTAGTGCTGACCGTAAGTAACTGCTATTGCTCTGCTATTGCTGACTGTAAGTAAATGCTATCTGACTAATTGGAGGTAAATGTCATGAGAGCTATTGCTACTTTAGCTAGTGATTACGATTGGGAATGTATCAATACTCCCCCCTTAATTTGACCTTGCCTCAAGGTCAAAAGTAAGGTAATGTTTTAATAAACTCCTCATATGGAACCCAAGTTGCTTCTCCTGCACTCCTATTCTTCCATTGTACAAGTAAATCTACTTCTGCTCTATTGTTTCTTTTGACTAACCTCCTCTCTAGAACAGATTCTGGTTCCATCAGTAATTCCTCCCCAGAATTAGGAATGCCATCCTGCACTACCACCCTTTGACCTATATGCTTTTTAAGCTGAGACACATGGAAGACGGGGTGTATGGAAGCTTCATCTGCAATGCAAGCCTTATAGGCTACTGGACCCACCCTTGCTAACACTTGATAGGGTCCAAAATGTTTTGGTGGCACTTTCTTAAACTCTCTGTGATACAGAGATTTGTCTGTAAGGTTGCAACTTAAGGTAAACCCAATCACCAACTGCAAATTCCCTATATGTTCTATGTAGATTTGCTACTCTTCATTTTGTTTTGAGACAGTATCAAATCGTCTTTAAGGACCTGGAGAGAATTATCTCTTGTAGCCATAGCTTCTGCCACACCTTGATCTTGTACTAACTCTGGAACATATGCCAAGATATTGGGAGGTACTCTCCCATAGACAGCCTCAAATGGTGTAGTCTTGGTAGTTCAGTGCCAATTGGTATTAAACCAATACTCAGCCCATAACAAATGCCTTACCCATTCCTTTGGTTTATGGCTACAAAAACACCTTAGGTACCCTTCAATACTCCTGTTAGTAACCTCTGTTTGTCCATCTAACTGAGGGTGATAGAAAGTATTGTAGTTCATCTGAGAACAGTGTTCTAAAAATCGCTAGGCGGACTCGGTGCAGCAGAGGTCCGTCTAGCGCCTAGCCCGCCTAGACGGCCGCCTATATATTTTTTTTTTTTTGAAATTTTAGAAATTTTGAATTTGAAATTTCAATGTTCTAAAATCCAAATACTATCTTAAAACCCAAACAAATATCCAAAATACAACTAAGAATAAGCAAAATCAAAAAACACAGGCCGCCTAGGGGCGCCTAGGGCCCGCAGCTGATAAGGAGGACGAGATGGGTTACCAGCTGGGCAATGGCTTTGGGGAAGAGATGGTGGTGGCGGCCATTGTCGGCGGAGGGAGGAGCGGTGCTCTGGAAGTGGAAGTGGGCCAGCAGCTTCCGATCCGGCAGAGGCCTCAGGAGCAGCTCCTCGGTGAACTCCTCCTCTCCGCCTCCGCCTTCCGATCCCGCCAGGACGGAAATCGCACGGTGGTGGAGGGGGATGATAAGGAGGAGGAGGAGGAGGAGGGAGAGGAAGGAGGAGATGATCGCCATTAGAGGAAGGGGGAGATCGAGCGTCCTTCAACGAGCTTGATTATTCGAGCAAATGGAAAAATATTGTTTGATTGTAAGGTAAAAATATGTGAAAAGAAATTAAGGTAGATTTAGACAAATTATAAAGTTACTTCAATTCTTACTCAGGGGCTGTTTGGTTAGCTAGGAGTGGGATGAAAGTAGCATTTCAGTGAAACTGGTGGTCGACATCCGCACATTCGGTGTTTGGTTGGCCGCAGCAACCGTGCGGTAAGTGTCCCATCGTTGCAACTGTGTGGTAATTATTCAAAGAATTTTCTCAAGGCTCAGTTGCAGGCAAATATCAAAGGAGGTGGGCCGCAACTGAACCTTGGACTCCTCGAGGTAATCCACCGGATCCGGATCCGGATCCGGAGCCGGTGCGGTGGGGGAAGGATGCGGTAGGCGAGAGGAGGCGATTCCAGACGAGGAAGCAGGTGAGGACGGGACGGGCGACGTGGTGGGCGGAGACGATGTGAGGGGCGATCGAGGGCTCCGGCGCCGAGGAGGAGGAGTGTACGAGCGAGGGCTCCGGCGCCGAGGGGAGGGTTATGGCCTTGGCTGTGCGGATGAGGGCTCCGACGTCGAGGGGGAGGGCTCCGGCGCCGACGAGGAGTTTTTTCCTTTTCCTCTAGAAAAAAAAATTCTCTGATAGAGAGGAAGGGGGAGACGAACAAAACAAAGGATGAGGAGAGTTTGTATAGATAATTGTGTTATTTTGTATAGATAATTGTGTTATATTAGGAATTAGTCCTATATCATGTAATTATTATTTTGTAAAATTATTTGTATAGATAACAGTGTTATTTGCATATAAATGGGTTTGGTGTGCATGGAGAAGAGTTTGTGGTGAAAATAAAATTAAAATTAAAATTAATAATAATCATAATTATTATTATTGTTATTATTATTATTATTGTTGTTACTGTTATCATTATTCTTAGTAGTAGTGATTATTGTAATGTGTTTAATTATAATAATTAATTTAATTTGCCTTCAATAAAATTTTTACAAATATTTTTCTAACAATTTTGATAGTTAATGTATTTTTTTCATTTAATTATGGCAATTAATTTAATTATGGGTTACCATATCTCCAACTCCAACGTCCACTTTCAACCACCATCCAAACAACTGAACTCATTTTTTTTTCAACTTTCAACAACCATCCAAACAACACTCTCATTTTTTCTTCCACTTGCAAGAGACAAAAAGTATCCTATCCAAACACATTTTGGAAAGTGACACTTGTTGCAAGTGCACTGTAATTTAACATAATGTAAGTGTCACTTTACACTTCCAAGGAGTTACTTCTATCCAAACAACCCCTCAGGGCTACTCTAAAAAGAAATTTTGTGTAAAGTTTGGCACTTGAAAAATTACTCAAAACTAGTCCAAATGTTGGTATATAGGTCACTCTTTTTTTTTTTCTTCTTTTTCACTTCTCTCCGAACATCCTAAAAACTTTCTCATCCAAATCTCAACACTCATATTCTAAATATTGCAGTTTTCTAAATTTCGGTCTAGGCGACCGTCGGCCGTACCCAAAACCCCCTAGGCGCCAGTCCTAGGCGGGACCTAGTCGGCCCTAGGCGGCCCTAATCGCCCTTAGGCGGCCGATTTTATTTTGAAAATTTTCAAAAAATTTAAATAATCAGATCTGAAATGTTTGAAAAAAAAATCTGAAAAAATCATATCAAAATTTTTTGAAAAAATCAGATCTGAAAAATCAGATCAAATTTTTTTGAAAAATTCAGATATGAAAAAATCAGATCTGAAAAAAAAATCAGATCTGAAAAAAAGAAATTGTACTTACCTGCTGGCACCGTCGTCGCCGCCGCCGCCGCCGTCGTCATCGTCGTCGTCGTCTCCGTCACCGATTGCTAGTGTTGGCTGATGTTGTTGCTACTGTTGGAGGGGAGGGGAGGGCCGGGGAGGGTGGGGAGGAGGAGGGGAGTAGGGGTGAGCATTATTCGGTTTTGGACCGAAAACCAAACCGAACCGAACCGAATAAGAGATTCGGTTCGGTTTAAAAAAAATCAGTTCGGTTTCGGTTTTGAAAATACTAAATTTTCTTATTCGGTTTCGGTTTCGGTTTTGGATTTCGGTTTCGGTCCAAAACCGAAAACCGAATAAGAAATATATATATATATATATATATATATATATATATATATATATATATATATATATATATATATATATATATATATATATATATATATATATATATATATTAGGTATATACTAAATATATATATAGGTATATACTATAGGTATATAATAAATATATCTAGGTATATTTAGTTATTATATATATTAACAAAAAAACACAAATAAACCCAAAAACCGAAAACCGAACCGATTTAATTCGGTTCGGTTCGGTTCGGTTATTGACCAATTCGGTTTCGGTTTTGCTTATTCGGTTTCGGTCCAATTCGGTTTTCGGTTATTCGGTTCGGTTGGATCCGAATAAACCGAATACTCACCCCTAGAGGGGAGAAGAGAGTTGTTGTTTGCTGTCTCTCTCCTCCCCTCCCCCTTTCATAAAGTTAACAAAAAAATGACCCTCCAAGATTCGAACCCTGAACTTTCTTGTGAAGGCTTAGACATGGTTGTACTAGCCAACTAGCCATAAGAGCCCACAAGACTTTTGTGTATACATGCTACATATATGTTATATATACATATATATATACACGAGCCAAAAAAAAAATTGGCGCGGCCCTAGGCGCCGTCTAGGCGCCCTAGGCGCTAGGCGGGTGCTCAGCGCACCGATTCCGCCTAGCGAAATCTATAACATTGAAATATTGTTCCCAACCCATATTCATGCCTAAATTTCATCTTCTACTAGCTAAATTTTGATATAGGATTCATTTTAGGCGGATATTCGAAGTTTTGAACCTATTTTTATGGTTATTATAACAAATTCTTTTAGGACTGTCAAAAATTTTGACAGTCCTAACTGTTGCCAGGATTTTGATAGTCCTAACTGTTGTCAGTATTGTCAAATATTTTGACAGTACTAAAAGGAATATGACTGTTAAAAAATTTGTCAGTCTTAAAAAAATTTGCTACTAAAGCAAGTTTTTTAGGACTGTCAATTTTTTTGACATTCCTAAGTGTAACAGTAAGTTTCAAAACAATTCCAACATCACATTAGATTCACAATCACACATAAAAGTTTAATAACTTCACATTTCAAAATCAACATCGCATTATATTCAACACCAACCAAAGTTTAATAACATCATAAAAGAAACAACTAGTTTCGAGTAACCATCAACATTGTACGCCGATCAAAGTTCAATAACATCATCAAAGTTAGACACAACATCGCCAAGCATTTAATTATAAATTTAAAAGTTTCTAATTATCATGATAACTCTTAGTACGCCGCTATCTAATTTCAAGAAATGGAAAATCAGTGGTATTATCGTTGTTCTGCAACTGCTCACCAACTCAACAGACGTCAAGGTCCTACTTTGCGTCACGACTATAAATAAAGAAATATTTAAAGTAAATTAGCATAGAATTAAAATTAACAAACATACAGACTGTAGAAATTTTATAGTCCTGGAATGGATTGTAAAAAAATTCTACAGTCATGTAATTTGTCAGGACTGTAGCACAATCATGTGTTCTTCCATCCCGTGGTTGATCCAAATAACCAAACCCAAGTAAGTAAAAAATAACAATATACAGGACGAGTAACATGTGTTCTTTTACAATATGATATTACATTATGACATTAAGTTATAACAAGGATTAGGAAGCATTTTTTGTTAAAAAAATGAAAAGAACCATACCAAATGAAGAAATGGAGAAAATGGAGGAAGAAGATTGAGAACAAGAGTTATATCTTGATTGTGAAGAATCTTTATGTGCCATCTCCGAAATTGGGAAAAAAATTTAGTGAAGAACCTTTATGTGACATCTCCTCTGCTCCATCTTACTTCTTTTTACATATATTTAGTTAGAATTTAATATGGTCCAAACATGTATTGGTGTTTAATTGAGAATTGACACGTGTGCATCTCTTAGGAAATTTCTTACGTGTCACCTTAAGAAACTTTTCTCTCTTTTCTCCCTTTTCTCTCTTTTCATAACATTAGTGTTGACTGTTAGTAACTGCTATTGCTCTGCTATTATTGACTGTAAGTAACTGCTATCTGACTAATTAGAGGTAACTGTCATGAGAGCTACTGCTACTTTAGCTAGTGATTACGATTGGGAATATATCAACATCCTTCTCAACCTATCCATCATGATGGATGATTCATCTTAGTACCGAAAACTATGACTCTTAGATATCTCTTGTCCATCTCTATATACTCCCTCAATTATCTTTTCACTTGTGTCATGTACTTTACTTGGTTTTCATCCTACTCATTTTAAAACTCTTAGGTTCCCAAAGTTTCTCCACACTTTTATTCTAGCATGTAAACCTTCTCTACTCTCACGGTCTCACCAACCGGCACAATATCGGCAACACACAGGACACCATGGAGCCTCCTGAACATGCCTATTAATTCAATCCATAACTATGCAAAAAAATGTAAGGGCTTAATGATGATCATTGATGTAAGCCAAGAGTGATAGAAAATGGTTTGTTATCTCTTCCAATGATTTGCACAGTCGTTATAACTCATCATGCATATCTTTAATAACTCAACATAGCTATTTGAGATTTGTTTATTCTTCAAAGGCCACCACAATATCTCCCAAAGACTTTATTATAAATTTTCTCCAAGTTAATAAAAATCATATACAAATCCCTAATTTTCTCTCTAACTTTTTCATTAACCTATTAATAAGTAATATGCTTAAGTAGTAGTCCTCAAGATAAACCATAGGCCTACATTACTACCATAATCCTACAATTTTGTACTTGGATTTTTTTATAAAACGAGTAAAGAGATCATCAAACTTGTGACCAAACACAAATCTAAATTACTCAATCGACATAAAAATTCCTCGTGCTTTTTTAGCATATAAACCCTCTAATACCTCTAATATATTCAATATTGTATGCATAGCCCTATAAATTTTCTAATTGTGTCGATGCCCTTGGAAGTATTTCTTTTTGCACAAATATGACACAACCATCCATGAACATATGTAATTTAAGACACGCTTAACAAAATTCATACGATTATAATCCATGATGAATAAAAATGTTGTCTTCCCATATTGTTAATACGAGTAATTTACCAAAGCTGATTATCAATAATTTTGAACTGATTTTTTTTCTTTCTAATTTCTCTCTTTTGTGGTGATCTCTTCTCAATCCTTAGTGAAAATTCTAGATAAATGGAACAATATTAACAGATGCTAACTATAAGGGTACATATGCAAAATAAACATTTTTAAGGTATATAAATGCAATTAGAAATTTTAAAAGAGTGTACATATAAATATCGAATGTTTAAGAGGTATACATGTATTAAACTCATTCCTCACTCCTAACATCTAGATCACAGACCAATATCAATGAATTTGGATTAGTAAAACCCTAATTCGGTACTTCGGACATTGATTGGACATCAACCTGGTCAAGGCTCCAGGGTCAACGAGTCACTGGTCCAACTAATAGGTCAACCATATACAATTAAATTATATATATATATATATATATATATATATATATATATATATATATATATATATATATATATATATCATTTTTCAAGTAAAGTATACCATTATGGCTTATGGCTTCTCAAATTGAGAAGAGTGTAAACAAGCCGAAAAGTGAGCAGCTCAAGATTTTTCTAATTGGAAATTGTCCATAAAGACAAAAAAATCCCTTACAATACTTGAACAAAAATATATAATCATGAAACACATTGTACTAAATAACCTAACATAAGCACGAACTGTCGGGTCGCACGGGTTTACAATACCCGGCCGGTCAATCGGTTTTTAACCGAGTCGATGGAAAATCGGTCCAACTGTGACTATGACTGGATTAACCAAGAGGTCACCAATTTTCGGGTTCGACATTTGGCCTAGTCCAGCTTTGTTAACTATGACTTCACACTAGAGAGTATCTTTTTATTAAAATAAGGTTATTCTAGAACATTACTCTTTCAAATGGTAGTTTAGAAAGATATTACCAAAATAAGATACTTTTAAAAATTATTTTTCCGAAACACGAAGTTTTGCAGAGGAATCAATGTTATGGAAAGACAATTTCATGTCAAAAATATAGTGAAATCGCATTTCGAAAAAAATGTGACTCATCATTAAATCATGTTTCCAAAATGCAATATTTCTTAGTTAAATCTTATTTTTCGAAGGGTGAGTCTGAAAACTACTTTATGTTGGTAATACTTTCCACAGCTGCCATTTTTTAAACAATATGTTAAAAATAAACCCCTATTTACTCAAAATTCCCAAAACACGGATCAACATACAAACTCCCCATCACAAGTTTTATATCACCCATATAAAAGATCATATAAAAGATGAGTGGTGATGGCAAACATCACCGTAATAGGAAGAATCCAACCTAATTCAAATATTTCAGGAGTTTTTCAGTAGAGAATGTTTTCAGGGATAAAATTTGTGTGTTGAAAACTCTACTTTGTTGAAGAAATCAAGTTAACTTATTCTCTACATAACTTCGTGTTTCGGAAATATGATTTTTAAAAGTATCTTATTTTGGTAATATCTTTCTAAACTACCAATTCAAAGAGTAATGTTCTAGAATAACCTTATTTTAATAAAAATATACTCTCTAGTGTGAAGTCATAGTTAACAAAGCTGGACTAGGCCAAATGTCGAACCAGGAAATCGGTAACCTCTTGGTTAATCCAATCATGGTCACAGTTGGACCGCTTTTCCATCGACTCGGTTAAAAACCGATCTACTGAAAAACTCCTGAAATATTTGAATTAGGTTGGATTCTTCCTAACTCATTCCTCACTCCTAACATTTAGATCACAGACCAATATCAATGAATTTGGATTAGTAAAACCCTAATTCAGTACTTCGGACATTGATTTGACATAAACCTGGTCAAGGCTCCAGGGTCAACGAGTCACTGGTCCAACTAATGGGTCAACCATATACAATTAAATTAAATATATATATATATATATATATATATATATATATATATATATATATATATATATATATATATATATATATATATATATATATCATTTTTCAAGTAACGTATACCATTATATGGCTTATGGCTCCTCAAATTGAGAAGAACATAAACAAGCCGAAAAGTGAGCAGCTCAAGATTTCCCTAATTGGAAATTGTCCATAAAGACAAAAAAAAATTCCTTACAATACTTGAACAAAAAATATATAATCATGAAACAATGTGTACTAAATAACCTAACATAAGCACAAACTGTCGGGTCGCACGGGTTTACAATACCCGGAGGCTCACTGGTATGAAAATACTGTGACCAAACACAATTAGAAAATTGACATTGGTCTGTGATATAAGAAAACAACTAAAGAGATCTAATATTCTAGAACACTACCATTTCCAATTTTGTATGTTAGGAATTATAATCAGGCCAAATGATGAGTCACGTTTTTTAGATCACAGACCAATATCAATGAATTTGGACATCAACATGGTCAAGGCTCCAGGGTCAACGAGTCACTGGTCCAACTAATGGCACTCGTCTTCTATGTGATCTTTTATATGGGTGATCTAAAACTTGTGATAGGGAGTTTATATGTGTGACGCCCCAGAACCAGAATACTGGAGAGCGGGGGCGAACATAGCCAGCTACATATATTGAAATAGAATCCACCTCGCTATACGGTCACGGTTGTCTAGATATGAGGGTTTACTACAAGCCAACGGTCTCTTAAGGTCAAGCCTATTGTCTCAATCTCAAGCAAGTAATATAATTACAAGATGTTAGACCACCAAATATACAATAAAAGGCCTCCCAAATATTTACATATTCAGCTGATCATGAAGCTAGTCATACAAAATACGAGGACTAGCAAGAGTTAAGTCATGCATGATCAACCCTAGGATTTGTTAATCATGTTACAGTCCGTAGGCAGACAGTAAGTAAAGATGCATCGAGCTAACAGGTGCTCGTCGGCTAAACGCCTCAAAAGAATAAATTTACAATGTAGTGGGTGAAACAAAATAGAAAACCCACTCGTAGCCCGGGTTCCTTCTAGTCGCCACCATTGGGCTGGAAGTTCGGTAGATCCTGGGGTGCTGCTCCGAAATCTGGCCACACAAAACCAGCTGGGTCAACCCCAGAAAGAGCAAGTGCCACAAAGGAGGCCACGAAATAAGAACAAAAGCCAGCATATCAGAACCATAAGAAAATGGAAGAAAGTACAAGTAATAAAGAGTACAACAGGATAATGAGTTAACGACTAAGGACGTGGAACCGTTCCGGGAGCCAGGTTACAACCCGTAAACCAAACAAGGACCGGGGTTGTAACCCTTTGCCTGAATAGCGCCTTGTCTCTACCCATTTATTGTTAAAGATAAGTAAAACAATCATGTACAGGAGTACCAGGTACAGGGACTTAGACGAGACTTAGACCAGGCTGGACACCATCCATTCACAAGCGGCCAAGCAAATACTACGGCTTACTACTTAACTAACTAGGGTTATCACAAGCCTAATTACTAACAAGATGCAAATGAGAAATTCTCAGTCCCAAGCCCTGCAGACTATCCAGTTATCCTTCCGCGGGTTGAGAGTATGGTTGGGTACATCGCCCAGAAGACGATATACCCTTAGGTGACTTAGAGGGTGCAACACATGACAGTGTGCTGGAAATGTGCCCTACTCGTCGGCAGGCTACAAGTCCATTTAAAGTGCCCAAATAACGAGATCGCCTGTGACTGGAAATTCTCCATGAACTATAGTTGGATCTAGTCATTAGCCTAACCCATATTCAGTGTGAATCCCTGACCGTGGTAACCAGGGAGTCACGTCCTAGACATGATACGAGACAAGACAAGTGGATTGCACAAGGCAGCAAGAATGAACACCCACGGCGTCAGAGTTGATTATACGAGTCAAGTTAGCCATCGCAACAGCATCAAGTCAAGTCAAGTTACAAGTGTACAAGTTACAAGTCAGGAGTGCGCCGCCACGGGCCACTATCGAGTTATCCAGTATCAAGATTAATCATGAATTACAGGTTAAAAGTTAAGGGCGCACCCCATCGGGTCACTATCAAGAAGATCAGAAAGTACTAGAATCATACTTCACAGAAATCACGAAAAACCATACTAGTCATAAGCAAAACACACAAAAAAAACCGTGCCAGGTCGTGTTGGATCGAGACAGTCGTGTTGTTGGAACAAGATCTCAAGACTCCAATCCACAAAAGAGAAGCCAAGTCCAAGGAATAAAACCAAACCATCATGGGCAAGTGGGTTGCGCTGGGGTTAGATTGCGGTAGGGTCAAACTGTGCAGGAAATGAACTGCGCATGAGTTAAACTGCGCAGGAAATGAACTGCGCACAGATGAACTGCGCATGAAATGATCTGCGCACAGATGAACTGCACACAGTTAAATTACGCACAGTTGAACTGTGCACAGATGAACTGCGTACAGTTGAACTGTGCATGGCCTTGTGCTAAAGAGCGCTGGCCGAGGGTCATCTTCTCCATCAAGCCGAGGGAAAACCCAAGAATCACCAAAATTTCCAAATCTCATAACTTAGCCAAATCAAAATGAAATTTGGATTTTCAAAGTTCTAACTTGTGTAAAATTGAATTCTCTTCCACATGGAAGCCTCAAAATAAGGAAAAATCTAAGTTTAATATATCAAAACCAAGAAAATCCGAAAATGGTAAAAACTTATATCTAGAAAAATGGAAGCTCCAAATCACAAAATACCAAATTCTAATGTTGTTTACCATGGCCTAATCTAGCTAATGGACAAATAAAATGGGGTGCTTATTTGGTGGCAAGGTGCACTTGCCTATGGTGTTGGTGTTGTGTGGAGGAAGGAAGAAGAAGATGAAGAATTAATGGAAGTTATGAGGAGAGAGAAAGTTAGGTGGGGTTTTAATGAGGGAGGGTATGTTGTGTTGAGGGTGGAGATTAACTAGGGTGTTCCAATGCATACTAAACCAAACCAATTCCTTCTCCACAAAATAAAACCAAGCCAGGTCCAAAACCCGTTTTACGAGAAAACCAAAATCCGCAAATTAAGCCAAAATACAATTACAGGCCATAATCTGAGAAAATAAAATACAGGTCCAAAATACATATTTGCCTAATTAAAATACGTATTCCGAAATACGAATGTTACAACTCTACCCACCTTAAAAGAATTCCGTCATCGAAATTTAAATCAAGATGCATAGAGATGTAAGAGCCAGCTATGCTATCCACAATTAAGCTACACTAAGCAAACAATCAAACAATCATACATGCAAGCAAGAGATGGCAAGCATAAGGCATAAGGAAGACATTATACCTTACGAGTCAAACAAGTCGGGATATCGCGATCGGATGTCGTCCTCATGCTTCCACGTTGACTCACCTAGAGAGTGATGACCCCAAGCAACACGGACTAAGCTAATAGTCTTGTTCTTGAGTATCTTCTCTCTCCGGTCCAATATAGACACGGGCCTCTCCTCATACGAAAGGTTGGTACCAACAACCAATTCCGAATGGCCCAGGATATGGCTCGGGTCCGGGATATACTACCGTAATTGGGACACATGGAATACATCATGCACCTCACTTAGCGACGACGGAAGAGCGAGACGATAGGATACATCTCCTACTCGCTCCAGGATATCGAACGGCCCTATATACCTAGGACTAAGCTTTTCCCATACGCCAAAGTGAATGACGTCACGGTTAGGCGAGATCCTAAGGAATACATGGTCTCCGATAGCAAACTCTAAGGGACGCCGATGGGCATCGGCCCAATGTCGCTGGCGATCTTGGGCCACTCGAAGACGATCTCTGATCCCTCTGACCACTTCAACTGTCTGGGAAATCATTTTTGGACCGAGCATCTGCCTTTCTCCAATATTATCCCAGACTAACGGGGATCTGCACTTCCTACCATACAGTGCCTCGAATGGGACCATCTGAATACTGGCCTGGAAACTATTATTGTACGAGAATTCCACCAGGTGCAGGTGATCCTCCCATGAACCACCGAAGTCAAGGGTACAAAATCTCAATATATCTTCAAGAGTCTGGATTGTGCATTTCGACTGGCCATCTGTCTGCGGATGATAAGCTGAGCTAAACTGAAGGTGAGTTTCCAAACTCTCTTGCAGGCTGCGCCAAAAGTGTGACATAAACCTTGAATCTCGGTCTGAGGTGATACTGACGGGCACACTGTGAAGCCTGATAATCTGCCTGAGGTACATCTCTGCTAGCTGAGCCGTAGACTGTCCAACTCTGAATGGAAGAAAATGAGCCACCTTCGTAAGCCTGTCAACTATAACCCAAATAGCATCTCGACCAGCTGGGGATCTAGGCAATCCAGTCACAAAATCTATGGTCACATGCTCCCACTTCCATTCCGGAATCGGCAAGGGCTGAAGAAGTCCAGCGGGCCTCTGATGTTCAGCTTTAACCTGCTGGTAAACCAAACACCGAGAGACAAACCGGACTATCTCCCTCTTTATGCCATTCCACCAGAAATACTAACGAATATTATGGTACATCTTCGTGCCACCAGGATGAATAGAATACTGTGAACTGTGAGCTTCTGCCATGACCTCCTGTCTGATATTTCCACTGGGTACACAAAGACGAGTGTCGTGTCAAAGTGTACCATCTTCATGGATACATAACTCTGGCCTTCTTTCTGCCTCACACTCTGCTCTGAGTCGCTGAAGCTTAGAATCTGCTGACTGCGCTCTCCGGATCCTCTCAACTATGCTGGACTGAACCTGTAGACTGGCCATCAACGCCACGTTGGTAGGAAGAACCACTTCGATTTCCATCTTCTGAAGATCTGCCAATAACTCTGGTTGCGCTGTTAGGAAATAAACTCCGGCTCTCCTACTCAATGTATCTGCTACAACGTTGGCCTTCCCTGGGTGATACTGCAAGTCCATATCGTAGTCCACCAGTAGCTCGAGCCATCTTCTATGCCGCATGTTAAGGTCCTTCTGGGTGAAAACATACTTCAGGCTCTTGTGATCAGTAAATATCTCTACTCTATCTCCATACAAGTAGTGCCTCCACAACTTAAGTGCAAACACTACTGCTGCCAGCTCCAAGTCGTGGGTCGGGTAATTCTTTTCATGATCACGAAGTTGACGTGATGCATAAGATATTACCTTCCCATGCTGCATCAAGACACACCCCAATCCTCTGCCTGAAGCGTCATAATAAACTGTGAATCCTCCGGTCCCATCTGGAAGTGCGAGAATGGGAGCTGTTACCAAACCTCGCTTCAACTTATCAAATGATTCCTGGCACTATGCTGTCCAAGCAAACTGTACATCCTTGCGGGTCAACTGGGTCATCGGCGCCGAAATTCTTGCAAAATCTAAAATGAATCGCCGGTAGTAGCCGGCTAATCCAAGGAAGCTGCAAACCTCTGCCACTGAGCTAGGTACTGGCTATGTCGGATAGCCACAATCTTCTGGGGATCTACTTCCACTCCTCCTCAGGTAATGATATATGACCCAAATACGAAATGCGATTGAGCCAGAACTCGCATTTACTGAACTTAGCTTACAACTGATGCTCTCTAAGCGTCTGAAGGATGATTCTGAGATGCTGCCCGTGCTCTGCTTCGCTCTTGCTGTAGACCAGGATATCATCTAGGAACACGATCATGAACTGATCCAAGTAAGGCATGAAAATGTGATTCATGAGGTCCATAAATACGGCCGACGCATTGGTCGCTCCAAAGGGCATAACAAGGAACTCCCAATGCCCATACCTCGATCTAAACGCTGTCTTTGGAATGTCATGCTCTCTGACTCTGATCTGGTGGTATCCTGACTGCAAGTCTATCTTCGAAAACACTGAAGCTCCCTTGAGTTGATCAAACAAGTCATCTATCCTCGGGAGAAGGTATCTGTTCTTGATTGTCATCGAGTTCAAGGTACGATAATCTACACATAACCTAGACATACCATCCTTCTTCTTCACAAGAAGCATCGGGGCTCCCCAAGGTGACCCACTTGCACGAATAAATCCTTTGGTCCTCAGTTCTTCAATCATCTTGTACAAAATCTCCAACTCTGAAGGTGCCATCCTGTAGACTCGCTCTGATACTGGTGCTGTCCCGGGGATCAAGTCTATAGTGAACTCAATCTCCCGCTCTGGCGGCATCCCTGGAAGTTCCTCTGGAAAGACATCTGGAAACTCTTCAACTATCCTGGGTAACTGTACTACTGCTACTGCCATCCGCAATACTGGGGAAGATGGTTCCACTGTGCCTCTGGAAAATGAAAACTCTGGCTCGCCTGGAATACTAAAGACAACCCTGCCAACATGGCAGTCTATCCTAGCATACTGGTTCCTCAACCAATCCATGCCTAAGACTATATCATAGTCTGCCATAGGGAATTTTATAAATCTAGCGGGGAACCCTCTACCGCTAACTACGATCCGACACGAGAAAAATACTCGATCTACTCCCAAAAAACCATTACCAGTAAGTATATTGAGCCTCACTGATAATGACTCGGGCTCCAATCCTATCCGTGTCGCGAATCGTACAGACATGAATGAATGCGATGCACCAGAATCAAATAATACCAATGCTGGAGAGGAGTTGACGAGAATAGTACCTGTCACTACCTCACCTGGTGCAACTTCTTCTTCCATAGTCATCATCATGGCCTGACCTTGTCCTTTAGCTGCGGGTCCCCTCTGCTGGAAACCTCTCTTCCTACTCTGCACTTGAGCCTGGGTATGCTGCTGGTTCTGCTGATGAAATGCCTGGGCCTAAGACAACAATGGCCTCGGGTACTGCTGCTGCTGCATAGGTGCTGGTCCCCTAACCGATAGACTGGTTAGGTTAGAAGAGGACGAACTACCCCTATTCGGGCAGGCTCCTATCTTGTGATCTGCCGCTCCACAAGCCAGGCACAATCCCTGTGCCCTGTGATAATCTGCCACCACGTGCCCTGGCTTTCCGCAATAAGAACATCCCATCGCGGAAGTCTGCTTCTGCTTCTGCTGCTACGGGTACGTCGGGGTTGAATGCTGAACCAATGTTACTGAGGCCGCCCGCCTCGGAGTTCCAATGGTCAAACCTCTTGCTGCCGGGACTGGAGCTGATGATTGGTGTATCTGATTGTGGGATCGTTTCCTACCTCCGATCCTATCCACGATCCTCTGGGAGGTGTACTCGTGCCTCCTAGCTGCCCTTAATACTGCATCGAACGTCTGGTGCTCGAACTTCTTGACTGCCAACAAGATCTCCAAATGCAGTCCCTTCTGGAACCGTTGGGCCCTATCAAACTCGGTCGCCACCAAGGTTGGGGCAAACCTACTGAGTCTAGAAAACTCAGATGCATAACCGTCGACCGTTCTGCCTCCTTGCTTCAAGTTGGTAAATCTCGTCTGTAGGTCGTACCGAGCTACAGCATCGAAATACTTCGTCTGGAATCTTTCTCTAAACACCGCCCAAGTGACCGGCGCCGCTAATCCTACGGCCTGTGCCGCCCACCAACTGCGAGCCAAGTCTAGCAACTGTAGGCGTACCACCGCCACCTTCTCATTCTCAGGTGTCCTAGCTGCTTCCAGAATCACCTCGGTATCCTAAAGCCAAGCGTCTGTGGCAATCGCATCTTCGCTGCCATCGAAGAATAGAGGATTCAAGCGCTTGAAGCTGTTGGCCGCGCTGTTCCCTAGATGACCGCCTCTGGTCAAAGCATCTGCCACTACCTGGTGCAAGGCATCTCCTCTACGATCCTGGAAAGCTATCAAGGTCCTGATGAGACCTACCAAGGTGCCATCGTCAGGCTCGACAGGTCGAACGGGCTGAACTGGGGGCTCTCCTCCAGTAGGTACAACTCTGGAGGCTACTCCGAAATGCTGGGCTTGATCTCCAGGTTGTGGCTGGTCCACGGGAGTTGCTCCGCCTCGCTGATCGGTAGGGTCAGGTACAGTGCCGCTGAAGAAGATGACACAGGAAAACAATAAGGAAGGACCAGGACATATCAACGATACAAGCATGTGATCAGGTCAAGATTCTCAGAGATTTGAAGATACGAGTAGAGATTAAGGACGAATACTGATTGAGACATCTATTAGGTAAACCCTCATATTCTTGAATGCCAAGACCTGCATGGGCCACCACTTAAACCATGTGACGCCCCAGAACCAGAATACTGGAAAGCGGGGGCGAACATAGTCCGCTACGTATATTGAAATGGAATCCACCTCGCTATACGGTCACGACTGTCTAGATATGAGGGTTTACTACAAGCCAACGGTCTCTTAAGGTCAAGCCTATTGTCTCAATCTCAAGCAAGTAATATAATTACAAGATGTTAGACCACCAAATATACAATAAAAGGCGTCCCAAATATTTACATATTCAGCTGATCATGAAGCTAGTCATACAAAATGCAAGGACTAGCAAGAGTTAAGTCATACATGATCAACCCTAGGATTTGTTAATCATGTTACAGCCCGTAGGCAGACAGTAAGTAAAGATGCATCGAGCTAACAGGTGCTCGTCGGCTAAACGCCTCAAAAGAATAAATTTACAATGTAGTAGGTAAAATAAAATGGAAAACCCACTCGTCGCCCGGGTTCCTTCTAGTCGTCACCATTGGACTGGAAGTTCGGTAGATCCTCGGGTGCTGCTCCGAAATCTGGCCACACAAAACCAGCTGGGTCAACCCCAGAAAGAGCAAGTGCCACAAAGGAGGCCACGAAATAAGAACAAAAGCCAGCATATCAGAACCATAAAAAAATGGAAGAAAGTACAAGTAATAAAGAGTACAGCAGGACAATGAACGACTAGGGACGTGGAACCGTTCCGGGAGCCAGGTTACAACCCGTAAACCAAACAAGGACCGGGATTGTAACCCTTCGCCTGAATAGCGCCTTGTCTCTACCCATTTATTGTTAAAGATAAGTAAAACAATCATGTACAGGAGTACCAGGTACAGGGACTTAGACGAGACTTAGACCAGGCTGGACACCATCCATTCACAAGCGGCCAAGCAAATACTACGGCTTACTACTTAACTAACTAGGGTTATCACAAGCCTAATTACTAACAAGATGCAAATGAGAAATTTTCAGTCCCAAGTCCTGCAGACTATCCAGTTATCCTTCCACGGGTTGAGAGTATGGTTGGGTACATCGCCCAGAAGATGATATACCCTTAGGTGACTTAGAGGGTACAACACATGACAGTGTGCTGGAAATATGCCCTACTCGTCGGCAGGCTACAAGTCCATTTAAAGCTCCCAGATAACGAGATCGCCTGTGACTGAAAATTTTCCATAAACTATAGTTGGATCTAGTCATTAGCCTAACCCATATTCAGTGTGAATCCCTAACCGTGGTAACCAGGGAGTCACGTCCTAGACATGATGCGAGACAAGGCAAGTGGATTGCACAAGGCAGCAAGAATGAACACCCACGACGTCAGAGTTGATTATACGAGTCAAGTTAGCCATCGCAACAGCATCAAGTCAAGTCAAGTTACAAGTTACAAGTGTACAAGTTATAAGTCAGGAGTGCGCCGCCACGGGCCACTATCGAGTTATCCAGTATCAAGATTAATCATGAATTACAGGTTAAAAGTTAAGGGCGCACCCCATGGGGTCACTATCAAGAAGATCAGAAATTACTAGAATCATACTTCACAGAAATCACGAAAAACCGTACTAGTCATAAGCAAAATACAAAAAAAAATCGTGCCAGGTCGTGTTGGGTCGAGACAGTCGTGTTGTTGGAACAAGATCTCAAGACTCCAATCCACAAAAGAGAAGCCAAATCCAAGGAATAAAACCAAACCATCATGGGCAAGTGGGTTGCGCTGGGGTTAGATTGCGCTAGGGTCGAACTGCGTATGAGTTGAACTGCACAGGAAATGAACTGCGCATGAGTTAAACTGCGCAGGAAATGAACTGCGCACAGATGAACTGCGCATGAAATGATCTGCGCACAGATGAACTACGCACAGTTAAACTGCGCACAGTTGAACTGCGCATGGCCTTGCGCTAAAGAGCGTTGGCCGAGGGTCATCTTCTCCATCAAGCCGAGGGAAAACCCAAGAATCACCAAAATTTCCAAATCTCATAACTTAGCCAAATCAAAACGAAATTTGGATTTTCAAAGTTCTAACTTGTGTAAAATTGAATTCTCTTCCACATGGAAGCCTCAAAACAAGAAAAAATCTAAGTTTAATAGATCAAAACCAAAAAAATCCAAAAATGGTAAAAACTTAGATCTAAAAAATGGAAGCTCCAAATCATAAAATATTAAGTTCTAATGTTGTTCACCATGGCCTAATCTAGCTAATGGACAAATAAAATGGGGTGCTTATTTGGTGTCAAGGTGCACTTGCCTATGGTGTTGGTGTTGTGTGGAGGAAGGAAGAAGAAGATGAAGAATTAATGGAAGTTATGAGGAGAGAGAAAGTTAGGTGGGGTTTTAATGAGGGAGGGTATGTTGTGTTGAGGGTGGAGATTAACTAGGGTGTTCCAATGCATACTAAACCAAACCAAACCAATTCCTTCTCCACAAAATAAAATCAAGCCAGGTCCAAAAATCGTTTTACGAGAAAACCAAAATCCGCAAGTTAAGCCAAAACACAATTACCTGCCATAATCTGAGAAAATAAAATACAGGTCCAAAATACATATATGCCTAATTAAAATACGTATTCCGAAATACAGACGTTACAGTATGTTGATCGAGTAATTTTGACCGTGTTTTGGGAATTTTGAGTAATAGGGGTTTCTTTTTAACATATTCTTTAAAAATTGGCAGCTGTAGAAAGTATTACTGATTTAAAGTAGTTTTCAGACTCACCCTTCGAAAAATAAGATTTAACTAAGAAATATTGCATTTTGGAAACATGATTTAATGATGAGTCACGTTTAAAATTATTGATAATCAACTTTGGTAGATTACTCGAATTAACAATATAGGAAGACAACATTTTTATTCATCATAGCTTATAATCGTATGAATTTTGTTAAGCGTGTGTCTTAAATTACATATGTTCACGGATGGTTGTGTCATATTTGTGCAAAAAGAAATATTTCCAAGGGCATCAACACAATTAGAAAATTTACAGGGCTATGCATACAATATGGAATATATTAGAGGGTTTATATGCCAAAAAAGCACGAGGAATTTTTATGTCGATTGAGTAATTTTGATTTGTGTTTGGTCACAAGTTGGATGATCTCTTTACTTGTTTTATAAAAAATTCAAGTACAAAATTGTAGGATTATGGTAGTAATGTGGGTCTATGGTTTATCTCGAGGACTACTACTTAAGCATATTACTTGTTAGTAGGCCAAATGGTTTCACTAAGTTTTCGACATAAAATTGTCTTTCCATAACATTGATTCCTCTACATAACTTCGTGTTTCGGAAAAATGATTTTTAAAATTATCTTATTCTTAAATTCCATTTTTGAACTGATTTTTAAGGTATATAAATGCAATTAGAAAATTTAAAAGGGTGTACATACAAATATCGAATGTTTAAGAGGTATACATGTATTAAACTCATTCCTCACTCCTAACATTTAGATCACAGACCAATATCAATGAATTTGGATTAGTAAAACCCTAATTCAGTACTTCGGACAATGATTGGACATCAACCTGGTCAAGGTTCCAGGATCAACGAGTCACTGGTCCAACTATTGGGTCAACCATATACAATTAAATTAACATTTAGATCACAGACCAATATCAATGAATTTGGATTAGTAAAACCCTAATTCAGTACTTCGGACATTGATTGGACATCAACTTGGTCAAGGCTCCAGGGTCAACGAGTCACTTGTCCAGCTAATGGGTCAATCATATACAATTAAATTAAATATATATATATATATATGGTCACCTTCTCGGCACATAGGAGTATGGTTACCAGAGGCATGTCGGCTTCGGGACGAGATCATCGAGGAGATGTCGGTTCATCCGAGGAGAGAGTTTACAGCAAGAAGAGACGTGTTGGCCCACTGCACGACGGACTCCGAAGGGAAGGGGGACACTCCCATGTTCTTGGTGAGGCGTTATGTGTGGACAATCCGGCTTGGGCTCTGATGCTCTCACAGGCAACAAACCAGCATTTCCCTACTCTTGGGGTGGAGAAGGACATGACAGCGACGGACGTGGTACCACCCCCGGGTACCAGTCCAGGAGAAGTTCAGGGTAGGGCTACAAATGAGCCAAGCCGTTAGCGAGCTGCTCGAAGCTCGGCTTGATAAAAGCTCGTTTGAGCTCGGTTCGTTTACTAAACAAGTTGAGCTCAAGCTTCATTTTCGAGCTCGTTTAATAAACAAGCCAAGCTCAAGCTTAGAAGTACTCGGCTCGTTTGAGCTCGCAAGCTGGCTCGTTTATGAGCTTGCGAGCTGGCTCGTTTAGAAGCTCGTTTAGGAGCTTGTTTAGAAGCTCATTTGTTCTTTATTGAATTCTAATTTTATATATATTTGTGCATTATATATTTATATGTCCTTATTAATTGATATTAAGAAACTTTTTTAATTAAATTGTTAATATTACAAGTATTTGAATTCAAACCTAATTAAATTGAAATCGAGCTTGTTAAGCTTGAAATCAAGCTTAATGAGTTTGAAATAAAGTTGAACGAGCATGAAATCAAGCTTAACAAGCTTGATTTTGAGCTTATCGAGCTTGTTTATCAAGCTTGAATCAAGCTTTCTTATCAAGCCAAGCTCGAGCTCAAACCAAGCCAAGCTCAAGCTTAATATAAACAAGCTCGAGCCAAGCTCAAGCTTTAAAATAAAAAATTTATCAAGCTCGATTAATTCTAGTAAAGCCAAGCTCAAGCTTACCAAAGCTTGGCTCGGCTTGGCTCGTTTGCAGCCCTAGTTCAGGGGAACCTCACTCTTAATAATTAATGGCGGTTATCGCCTGAAATGTGAGGGGTGCGTGCTCCTTAGGAAGATGGAGGAAGATTTGTGGGGTCTTACGCAGAGAGCATTGTGACATCTCTGTTTTGCTGGAGACCAAGATTAAAGGAGAGAAGACTCTTGACCGACGGACCCCCACTCTTTGGGTTCAAATCCACAATCTAGCACTTTGTGACATGACGAGGATCTGGGTTAAATGGAATACCAACAGTTGGGGAAGGGATTTGGTCCTGATGTCGGAATAGCTGATTGTCATCTCCTTCACAAATAAGGGGATTTCTGGTACTTGCTAGGAGCGGTGTACGGCCACAATGACATGCGACATCGGGAGGCCCTGTGGAGTGACATATCCATAGTTGCTTCCGCTGCTGATTCCTTGCATCTTTCGCTTCTCTTGATGAACGACTTCAACGCCCTTCTTCACAGAAGGAAGAAGATGGGTGGCAGAATGGTTCCAGACCAGATTTTATATGACTTCCAGAGATGTCTTCTCCAGGCGGGACTTCAGGGATTGGCACGTTCGGGACATATATAGACCTGGCATAACAAAGCTGTCCGTAATAGGGTTGCATATAAGTTGGACAGAGCTCTGGACAACGGGGAGTGGTTTCGCTGCTTCTCCAATTCTTTGGCGGAGGATCTGGCCGCTGGGATGAGCGATCACTCTCCCATCAGGGTTGGCTTCACAGAGCGGTCTACATGGAAGTCGCGCCCTTTTCGGTACAACTATATCTGGTTCTTTTCAGGTGGTTACTTGGAGGCTGTTACGGAGGGTCTTCTTAGGCAACAGGAGGATACGGCTCAGTACCGAATGGTGCATATGCTCAAGCACACGAAGAAGGCTATCCGGAGTTGGGTGAAGAGATTGCCCAAGTCCTCACTAGAAGATAAGGAAGCGGAGCTCATGGTCATCCAAAATTCTATGCAATCTGACATGCTGAACAGGAACATAGCGGCTAGAGAGAAGGAGCTGATCGGAGAAGTCAACATTCTTCGTCTGCAGATGGAGATTAGTGCGACCCAGTACGCCAAATGCTCCTGGCTCAAGGATGGCGACCGCTGCTCCAAGTTCTTCTATGATGTTATCCGGACCAGATAACATAGGAACAGCCTTTCTCAGCTACTTGATGGAGAGGACAATCTGGTGGGGTAGCCGTTGAGGATCCAAGGAGAGACTGTCAGGTATTACTCAGAGTTGTATTTTCAGACTGACTATCTATTTGTGTTTCCGGATATCTACGAAGAGGTTGGTGACACCTTATGGGAATAGCCAACTACTTGCGTCGGTCACTTTGGAGCAAGGTTCACAGTATCGGTATCGGAATCGGTATCGAACTATTCCTAGGAGTATTGGTATCGACGATATCGGTAGTATCGGCTGTTTCGGATCGGAGTATCGAATTTTTTGGTATCAGAAAACAAATAATTATTAGTAAATTGTTTACATTTAAAAACATATATTTGATACATTTAGGCATAATTTTAAGTATTTTTAGTATTATTTTTTTAATAGTTTTGAAATTAAATGAAATAGTAGTCACCCTTACCGATTGGTTTACATACAAATATATTGATTTTCTTCTTTTACATGCTTTTAAAACCTTATAATGCTTTAACCCTTGCTGATTTGTCTTTTTCGTTTAATTTCTTTGCCGAATTGACTAAAAAAGATAACCCAATGTCGGTATCGGTCAGTATCGGGTATCGGTCGGTATCGGATCGGGACATGACAAACCGTATCGGTATCAGCCATATCGGATCGGTATCGGCCGATACTTTAAACCATGCTTTGGAGGAGGTGGAGGCTATCATCATGAAGACGGATCCCAATAAAGCTCTAGGGCCTGACGGATTTAGCTGTGGGTTTTACAAACGCCACTGGAATATTCTGAAGTTCCCGATTCTCGAGGCGGTCCAGGAGTTCTTCACTAAGGAGAAGCTGCTGAAGGAGCTGAATCATATCTTCCTGACTCTTGTACCAAAGAAAGGTACGACATCCTTGGCAGACTTTAGGGGATCATGTAGGACTTAGTCTCCCCGAACCAGGCAGCTTTCATAAAAGGGAGACGATTGTTGAGCACAGTCTCCTTGCACATGAGATGGTGAGGGGCTTTAATAAACTAGGAAGAAAGAAGGCGTGCATAAAGCTGGACCTGAGGAAGGCCTATGACATGGTCAATTGGGACTTCCTGTGCCACCTAAAGATTGCTATGGGATTCGATGATCGGTGGGTTGCGAGGATTCAGGAGTGCATCATGACCTCCATCTTCTCTGTCCTCATCCAGGGTACCACGTATGGGTTCTTCCGCAGCAATCGTGGACTCCGGCAAGGTGACCCATTATCCCTTACCTGTTCACTCCTGTCATTGAGTACTTCACTTGTTTGATGGATATGACGGTGCATAGTGGGAGACTTGTCCCGCTGTTCAGGAGGACCGACCCACCTGTTACTTATCTTATATATGCAAACGACCTACTGGTATTCCTCCAGCCTTCAATTGAAGGATGAACACGATCTCAGAGATTATGGGAGATCTAGAAGCTCTTACAGGACTTTAAATGAATTGAGAGAAGAGCCGGGTCTACTTCAGTTCCCTTTGCCCCCGGAAGGAGGAACGAGTTGTAGCTTTGGGTATGGAGAGGAGTGATCTTCCGATGAAATATCTAGGAGTCCCTCTGACAGTCAATTATGTTCGAGACCAGGATTGCCATAGTCTGGTGGAGTATGCCCAAAGAAGGGTTGAAGGTTGGCAGGCTGTGGGATTATCATTTGGGGGACATATTGAGTTGGTTAGATCGGTTATCTCGGCTCTGGCTTAGTTATGGCTCCAGTCTATTTTGATTCCGGTCGCTACCATCCGGAAAGTGGAGATGATTTGTGCGATTTTATCTTGAGGGGTGGTATGCTTGCGATCTCTTGGGAGCAGCTCTGCCTCCCGAGGAAGAAGGGAGGGGTGGGACTTAGACCCTTGCTGGAGATCAGGGAGGCCTCTGAAGAACAAATAGGTAACTCTAGAGGGGGGTGAATAGAGTTTATGATAATAATATCCAATAAAAAATTAAGCTCTTTCACCAACAGTAGATAATCAGAGTAAATGCGAAAATTATAAATAGCGAGAAAGCATACGCAAACACAGCCGATTTTAACCTGGTTTCTCTCGTGGAGGACTAGTCCAGGCCTGAGAACTCTAGCTCAGGATTAAATCCACTATTTGTGAAATAGTAGTTACACCCCGTGCCTTTTCTTCAGAAGAGCACGTCAACTTCTTATAGAGATCGCAGTGGCGATGCTTAAAATTTTCTAAGCGACTTTTGAACTCTGCACAAACTCCTAACTGAAGAGCACTGAGAACTTTGAGGCTTAGGAGCTTGTGGCTAGTAGATGAGAGGTTAAGACTTGTGTAAGGATTTGTAGAGAGAAAAGAAGAGAAGAATGGATGATTGAAAAAGTGAGAATTCAAGGCCTATTTATAGGATTCTAGCTAGGCAGAATTCGGCTAGAATTCTGGGTCAAGAATTCAAATTTTTGGCCGTTGGACAACTAGCATACAGCAAACCCTAAAAATTAGGTTCCTAAAATTTAGAGGACAGAATTCGGCCCGAACTCTATGTGGAGGCAGAGTTCGGCCTGAACTCTGTCTCCAGAAGACGGAATGGGTCTAATGGGCTAGTTGGTTTTGGTGGAGCTTTTGGTTTAAGGCTTGGAGATAGGAATAGGCCTAAATTACTCAGTACGACTCAGTTTACATTGATCTAGACTCAATAAAAGTAAAAATACAGACTCGAAAACTGAGTGAGCTGCAGGATGGAGCCGACGTCTGTCTTGTACTGATTTTAGTCTTGATGTGTCATATTGAATTATGACAAGTATCATAGTGTCAATGTTATCAATATTTGGTTACTGTAATTTTGTATCAATAATCTTTCCCATATTAATAATTGACAAAATGATATTTGTATATTCAATTGTTCATACCTGGACACATTTATAAAAGCAATAGCTCCTCCGTAATCCATGCGGAACTAACAATAGCTCCCCCGTAAATATTGCTTCTTCTTTTGTCCTGATAAATATAACCTTTCCCAAAGTATAGATAGACAATATGATATGATAGACAATATGATATGAATATTCAAATAATTCTCCCCCTTTTGGCATTTATCAAAAACAACTAGAAAATTCAAAAATAAAAATAACTGGCAAGCACACCAAAAATAATAATAAACTGCATAAACTACATAAAGTGTCTCAAGAGTCACAGATAATAGAGAATTCTAATACAATCAAAAGCAACTACATAAACTAGAAAGCTATAGTGCATAAAAAAGTAAAATAAGATCCTCAGCAGCAACAGCAAGTAGGAGACCACATCCATCACGGAGTTCGTGAAGGTTCAGCGTCGTCAGATTGATCAGTGAATGAATGACGAGGGTCTATAAAAGCTGAATCCGGATCCATATAGTGTATAACCCAAGGGTCATCGATACGGTATCCATCGCGAGCAGGGTCCCGCTCCATAGGAATAGGCATAAAAGGATGCCGGGACATAGAGTACCGAATGTCATGCAGTGAGTTGTTGATGGCACTCATCTGCAGAGTGGTATGGTAATCAAGCTGGGTCCAGCGATCATCCTCTAATGTGAACCGATCGTGAAGCATAGTCTGAATCGACTCAAGATTAGCAGGAGGAGGAGGCGCATCCTGTCCAAGAGCAGGTGCGTCAGCCTGAGCATCGGAGTGCTCAGACTCAGCAGGTGAGCCAACTGTTGCCTGAAGTCGCCGTGCCTTAGATAGGAAGGCAGGGGCAGGGAGAAATTGGCACTCATCGAGTGGAACATGAAAAGCACAAAAAATCATAGGAAGATAGAGAGCATAGACCAAAGACCTTGGCTTTTTCCTAGCATTAATCATCCAGTCCATCATGGTACGTGGACGATTAAATGGAACATGGAAATAAAGTTGATACAAAGCAGAGATCTTAAAATATGTAACCTCATCAGTCGATCCCGCTTTGGGCATAATCGTATTGAAGACAATGCGATGAAGTTCATAGAAGTAAGGATTGAGAAATTTGGCAAGAAGCTTGCGTAGACGTGTGTTTAGGGTACACAAATCATCCTTGAAATTTTCTAGGGATGACCCATCGGGGAATTGAAACTTGCGAGCTTCGACAAGTTTCTCCCATGAGTTGGGCTCCGGAATTTCAAGGTATTCAGCCAAGTCAAAGTCATCAAATGAAATGTCAATGCCAGCAACACGTGAATATAAACGTGTATCATCATGAGTAAGATTGCAATAAAACATTTGAATGGCATTTAGATAGATAACTGAGTTTGTATTGACAAGGTCACCAAGACATAAATCATGGAATAAGGCATCATATTGTGAAAATATGGTAAAGTTAATAGGATGACCCGCGTACACGGGACGTGATCGAAAATTACTAAACTATTCGTTTGAAGCATCTAGTGACACAAATATTCGGTCATCGTACGTGTTGGGGTCAATAGGATGAGGTGGATTGAACAACGGGTGAATGGGTTGTTGAATAGGTTGTTCAATGGGTTGTTCAATACGAAGAGGAGGATTCGAAGAGGATGCACCCTCGGTTCGAAGCCTCTTTCCTCTATTAAACAACTTGGAAGCCATGAGTAATGAAGAAAATTGAAGAAATTGAAATGGAGAAAAGAGTGAAATTATACCTCAAAAAGTTGATAAAGGATGGAAGAGAATGGTGCAAGAAACCCTCTTCTTGAATTTGGAGAAGAAATCTGCACTAGGTTGAGAGAACTAGGGTTAGGGTTTGAAAGGGAAGTGTTTTGAGAAGTTTAGAAGGTGGCAATGGAGGAGAGAGAGGAAGAGAACCCGGTTATAATGTTAGCGGTTCGAATGGTCGGAAGGAATCTGGACCATTGGATCAATTTCAGATCAACGGCTGAGCCCGCTTGAGGTTCTGGAAAGACCAGACTGAATTCGGCCCAAACTCTGTGTTAGGCAGAGTTCGGCCCGAATTTCAGTTTCTAGGGCCAGAATAGAAATCAGGCTGGAAAAGTTTGAAAATAAAGATAGATTTAAAAGAAATGAAGGAAAGGAAGAATAACATGAAGTTAAATCAAAAGAGTGAAAGCTAAATCAAAAGAATAACATGAAGTTCAAAAATTTGAATTTAGCAAGTTATAGATAAAAGTGTACCATGTAATAAACAAGGAGTTATGCCATAATTCAGTATGGTGAAACTGCCATGGGGTAGCTGCAGGGGCCGGATCCCAGCTAGCGGTAGTCCTGAGGACTAGTGCACCATGTCGCTTAGGCTTTTACGCCTTTTTGTCAGAAGGACCCTTTCGGCTTGTACCCATAGCAAATTCAACATAAGGAACCGAGACATAATCGATATTTATGCAGGTTGCTTTAATGAATAACTGCTTCGTCCAAAATTCTGAGTTTACGACAAAGAAAGTTGAAACGCTCTTCGGATAGTGGTTTAGTAAAGAAATCTGCTAGCTGATGATCAATGTCAATAAATTCTAAGTTTATAGTGCCATTTTGCTGGTGATTGTTTTCCATAAATAAATTCACTTATTTATTGTGTATCTGGGAAAATTACAACTGTAGGAATCTGATCTAGAAGACGATCACTTTATCCCTTGGACTATGCGAAGAAAAAAAGCTCTCAAAATTTTGACAGTAGATAACTATGTATCTGTACAATGAATGAGAAAAAGAACTCTATTTATAGAGTCAAAAATAATAACTGAAAAGATAACTGTCTTCACAGCCTGTGCTTAGTTGAAAATCACGCAGGATTTAACATACGCAAGGTTGTGAACAGTTACTTGACGTGACCTGTAACTGTTGGACACATGGCGATCATGCATGAGTCGTGTGCAAGTTACAGGACACGCAGGCGAGAGATCAGTGGCATGGCTGCCACATACTCCAATTTGATGAAATCCACGCAGACTTGTTGAAGACGAAATCCACGCAGACTCGGGGCAGAAAGCTTCAAAATCCACACAAACTTGGGGCAGGAAGCTTCAGGATCCACGCAGACTCGAGGCAAAAAGCTTCAAAATCCACGCAGACTTGAGGAAGAAAACTTCAGAATCCACGCAAACTTGAGATAAAGATCTCACAATACACGCAGACTTGAGATAAGACTGCCAGCTATCTTGATTCGACGTGCCTCGACTGACACAAAATCTCTGACAGTGATTGCTTTTGTCAGTCGCATTAAATGACAAGAAACTCTTTTGGTACGCCAACTTGACGAAGGTTGAGTCTTGCTGAAGAAGATTTCGAAAGTCACACAATAGTTGGCTGTGATCTCTCGAGTTCTGTGCATACGTGGCATACGAAGAGACATTCTTCGACTGTCGTGCTATCAGTCATAATTACACTCTGACAAATGATGAGCTGTCTCCTCAGCGTGATTTATAAATATTGTCCTGATCAACTGAGCGTGACTTTTGAGTCTGTCCTGATCAACTCAGCGTGACTGTTGGACTTGTTCTGATCAACTCAGCGTGACTGTCATTTTTGAGGCCTACAAAACCCCCTTCAAAGTTTTCGAAAAATGATAAATTATTTCAAAATACTTTGAAAATGAGATGATAAAATGAATTCAGTCACGCTGAGATGACTTCAAATTTTTCGGAAGTCGAAAAGACTTCGAAGTTCTTTGAAAACATCCAAATGAACTTATTAAATGTCATAATGACTCTTCGTTCTCCGAGACTGATTGCATCCAATTTATGGTGGAATATGAACCGCCGGCGAGCTCTGTTATATAAACAGGGAGAAGATTCATTTTTAATCTTCATCTTACGTCAACATGACACCAAAGGAAGAAGCTGAAGAAGAAGCACGCAAATTGGGTTTTTGTTCCCATGGTGATCCCACTTTTGAGGGTAAGGAACCGGAGCCCCTAGTCTTCGAGTTCAAAGACGATCCCATGCATTTAGCCAAGAATTTCCTGAGCTATTTTGGTCTGGATGACTCGTCTTCTTCTGACGGACGCAGCCTTGCAGAGCAGCGTGGAATGTTGAAGGCTCTGTTACACCGCATGGAGGTTAAGAGCGTAGAAGAACTGGGCACTAAGCTCAGTCGCTCTGCTAAATAGAGCGTATCTTTTATGCTTTTGTCTTCTTTTGAAAATGTTGCACTTCTTCTTTTGTCCTTTGTAAGGCCATCAGTGCCTGTCTTGAAGAATGTAGTACAACTTTTGTGTTTGAACAGCGTGCATTAATGAAGAATGTTAATTAGCTCTCTTTGACTGTTTCCAATGTTGCGTTGTCTTCCAAAGCACACGTGTTATTCATTCCATAGTTTACGAGCGCTATTTACGCGGATCTTTTCCAAGAATAAGCTTGTACTTTGTCCTTTAAATAGATAGCTGAGTTTCAAAGATACTCATCTCCCATTCTTCTTCTTTTTCTCTGAGAATAAATTTTTTGGGAGATTTCATTCTCAAACAGGAAAGCAATGCTTTCTAATGTTCGATTTCTGCACACTGTATCAAACATGAGTTTGCCAATGCTTAGCACCAATCTTGAAGGTAAATCCAGTATAGTACGCGTACTATTTTATTGCTGTTGAAAATGGGCTTTTTGTTTCTGACTGAATAATGCACGCTTGACTAGCCAGTGCGTGCCAAATGACATTTCTGTTGATTAATCTCCTCTTCCTTGATACTTTCTGTAGGAATTCGGCTGAAAACTTTCTTTAGAACTGGCATTGGTGATGTGGATGCTGTGGAGAATATTCTGCTGACACCTACATCAGGGAGCTCATACGCTTTTGACGCGTACAAGTTCTCCTTTTTGATACGATCGGACTCTGTCTTTCTTATTAAAAGCTCTTGAGATTCTAGCTTGATAGAATTCAATATTCTGTTGAGCAGATAATCGCTTTTCATCCAGAGCTTCTAATTCTTAAAGTCGAAGACGATCATTATTTTTTGTAGTGAGTTCATTAGCGATTGCTATCCTTAAAGAAGGAATTTGAATCTCTAATGGAAGAACAGCTTCGCAACCATACACCAGAGAGAAGGGTGTACATTTAGTAGCATTACGAACTGTAGTGCGATAAGCCCACAAACATTCACCGAGCTTCTCACTCCAATTACATTTGTTAGTAGAGACAAACTTCTTTAGGAGTTTGATGATGGTCTTGTTGAAAGCTTCTGCTAATCCGTTAGCTGCCGGATTATATGCGGTAGAAGCCACATTGTTGATCCGGTGATCGTCACAGAATCGAGTAAACTTCTGACTAACGAACTGTGGTCCGTTATCATGAATAATGCATCGAGGAACACCAAATCTGTAGATGACGTGGTGCTTAATAAAGCTGATGACATTGGACGTCTTAACTTCAGACAAAGGAATGGCTTCGGCCCATTTGGAGAAGTAATCGGTTATTGCGAGAATAAACCGATGACCTTTGGATGACGGCGGATTGATCGGGCTGATAATGTCCATGCCCCAAGCTTCGAAGGGCCATGATGCTGCCGTCGGATATAGAAATTTCGAAGGTTGATGAATAAAATCCGTATGGATTTGACAAGCTTTACACTTCTTTGCATATTCAATGGCGTCTGATACCATAGTGGGCCAATAATAACCCATACGTCGAATACGGTCTTGAAGTTTTGGTCCAGGCTGATGTGCTCCATAAATTCCATCATGTGCTTCGCGAATAATTTATTGAGCCTCATCACCGGCAACACATCGAAGAAGTAAACCATCATAAGCTCGACGATATAAGGTCTTTGTTGTATGATTATAATAGAATCAGATATTTCGTCGTCTGATAGATGCTGCCTCACTCGGATCATCCGGAAGAATATCATACAATACGAAATATAAGAAAGGAAGTCTCCAATCCGTATCCGTATTTTGATTCTCGGCCGAGTTACTGAAGATGAATTCCATGCTGGAATCAGATGAAGATGATAAAGATTTACGACTAAATCCAAATCCTCTTGTTGTGTTGACGTCATGAGATGTTGATTCTTCAATGTCAACTGGAAGTCCTAGAGTCAAATTATTTTTGAGATGGAATAGTTCTCGATTGCGAACAATAATCATTTGTTGCCGTCTAATCGGAATAGCCAACACCGCCGCAAGATTAGCTAGAGCATCAGCTTCTGTGTTACATGCTCGCCTAACATGTTCAATGAAGAATTTTTCAAATGAAGAAGCCATAGATATAGCTGATCTATGATAAGGAACCAGATCTTGATGGCGAACTTCATAAGTACCCCTTATCTGATTGACAATGAGTTTAGAGTCTCCGTACGCCTCCAAATGTCGAATATTCAGATGTTTAGCGAGTTGAAGACCAATGAGTAATGCATTGTACTCAGCTACGTTGTTTGAACACGGCTGATCGAGAGAATAAGCTCTTTGGATAGCAAGACCTTCTGGCGATACAAAAACGATTCCAACTCCAGCGACAATATCACCATTAGGACCTATCCTTGAAGCTCCATCAAAGAATAGACGCCAAGTAGGATCTTCTTCAGCAATTTGGTTTGAATCTAGGACTTCATCTGGAATTTTGTCATAGAGTTTTGAATCCTTTGGAATTGAATGAGCAGCCAGAAAATCAGCTAAAGCTTGTCCTTTGACTGACTTCTGAGGAATATAATGCATGTCATACTGAGCAAATAGGATTCCCCAGTTAGCTAATCGAGAATTCAAAACACTGGGTTTCTTCATCATGATTCGTATAGAATTGATCCTGGAGATGACATGAATAGTCTGGCCAATGATATAATGTCGTGTCTTTTGAACAGCGAACATCAAGGCTAGACATTCTTTTTCGACCGGTGAATATCGAGGGTCAGCTCCGGTCATAGTACGACTGAGATAGTAGATGGCTTGTTCATGACCATTTTGATTCTTTTGAGCGAGTAATGCACCCAATGAATGACTCATTGCTCGAGTATATAGGAGAAATGGAATTCCTAAGACGGGAGGTACCAATACTGGAGGGCTCATTAGATATTGTTTTATATCATCGAATGCTTTCTGATATTCATCATTCCAGACAAAAGAAACACCTTTCTTCATAAGTTTGTTGAATGGTCTGCAGCGTCCTGATAAATTAGAGATGAATCTCCTGATATAAGCGATCCTTCCTTGAAATCCTTGTAGCTCTTTTAAGGTGCATGGAGGACGCATATCTTGGATGGCTTTGATCTTCTCGGGATCCACGTGTATACCTTTAGAGGTAATGACGAAGCCGAGAAATTTACCACTAGAGACGCCTAAGAAGGACTTAGTAGGGTTCATCTTTAATTGATGCTTACGTATTAGATCAAATATAGTCTTCAAATATTGGATATGATCCTCCTTTTGTCGACTTTTGACTGCAATATCATCAACATAGCATTCGACTGTTTTCTGCAAATGTTCACGGAATATAGTGCTCATAGCTCATTGATAAGTTGCTCCTGCATTCTTGAGACCGAATGGCATAACTGTATAACAGTATGTACCGATCGGCGTTCTGAAAGAAGTGTGCTTCTCGTTATCTGAAAATATTTTAATCTGATTATACCCAGAATACCCGTCCATGAATGACATCCGTTCAAACCCACAGGTATTATCGATCATGACATCAGTGATTGGTAGAGGGAATTCGTCTTTAGGACATGCCGCATTGAGATCGCGGAAGTCTATGCAAACTCTGATCTTGCCAGTCTTTTTAAGAACAGGAACTATGTTAGCCACCCAATCGGGATGTTGTTCCTCTCTAATAAACCCAGAGGCCATGAGTTTATTAACTTCAGCTTCAATTGCATCCATGATGTCTGGACAAAATCGTCGCTATTGTTGTTTGACCGGTTTAGCATTTGGCAAGATATTGAGCTTGTGAGTTGCAATTTGTGGATCAAGTCCTGGCATATCTTCATAACTCCAAGCGAAGACATCGATGTAGTCACGAATGAGTTTGATCATGTCTTGCTTATCAGTTTTTGAAAGACTTTCACTGATGAATATTGGTTTGGGAGATCCCTCTACACCAACATCTATTTGAACAAGTTTGTCTTCAGTCGGAGGTTCTTTTTGCTCAAAACGGAACTCCCATTGATTATCTAACCTTTGGGCCCATTGTTCTGATTCAGGTGAGATTTCAAATTCATCTTCGTCTTTATCACTTTCTTCAGAACGGTCAATGGAGACCATGTTGGAAGACAGAATGTTGTAGTAAAAATCACCGATACTCGTATCGAAATCCTAAGAAGTGGTACTGGAAGAATCAGATCTCTTATCTTCGTCAGATTCGGGATCTTCATGAACAATATTGATAAAAGAAGTAGGAGCAATATAGCCAAATCCGCATTTAGTCCTCCCATATTTCAGAGGGGGAATCCGGACAGGCATTTTTCTTCCTTTTCCACTATTGAGGCCAGTTCTGAAGTCATAGTCCATATTTTTAATGATGTCTTTAGATTGCTGACTATAACGACGTAGTTGTAATCTTCCAGTATCATCATTTTTGTCATCATCTTCTAAATCAGAAGGACTTTGGGGCCCTTTGTAGAAGAATATTAGAATGTCTCCTGGCTTTCTGCTGGGAACTAGAAAGTATGAAGATTGTACAGGTTCTAGGGATACATCTGTATGAACAGTCTGTACAACTCCTATGGTTATTGTGTTCAAGTCATCTAACAAATGTAAATAACTATGAACATAATTACACACATCAACGTACTGCAAAGATGGAGACTTTTCATTAAATGTAAAAGCAGCAATATTTATATTGGAAGAAGGTTGAGCCTTAGAGATCTTAGCCAAATCAATAACTAAAGGAGGAGAAGATGAACGAGAAGAAGCGTTGTTTCGATTAAGATCGATAACAAATGGCTCAGAAGAGGTGAGCTCCCTTGAAGCTTGAGATAGAAGAATAATCCGCCCTCCAACTGGAATTAGCAGAGTATCCTGTTTCACATGTGAAGATGCAGGAATTGCAGTACGCCCACTGACAGGAATGATCATTGTGTCTTGAGCAAACGACTGAGGTAACGGAGAAATCCGTCCACTCACCGGAATGATGAAAGAACCTTCTCCAGAGGGTTTGGGAGATTGTTGCTGAGTAGTTCGACCTTTAACAGGAATTATTAAGGTCTCACTTTGTGAATCCTCTTTCTCCATAGCTTGTATGACCCTTGTATACTCTTCTTTGTACATTCGGGAATCATTGAAATAAGCTTCAACCCCATGGAAGAGATTTATGTCAGCAACTTCTTTTTGTACTCTTCCATTGCTATCAATGTATTTAAAACACTGATGAAGAGTAGAAGGCACTACATTATTTTCATGAAGAAAGGGCCTCCCAAGAAGAAGATTGTAGGATCCCACAATCTCGATCACATAGAAAGTGATTTTGGATCTGAAATCGCCTATTTGAAGCTTCAGATGAATCTTTCCCAAAGGCTCGCTTCGGCTTTGATTAAATTCCACGATAGTAGTAACCGTCTTGGAAAGCTTGTGAAGAGGGATTTTTAGTTCATCCAACAGACTCTTTGGCATTATGCTTATAGCAGACCCTGGATCAATGAGGATACGATCTATCTTCATTGTATCGATATAACCGGTGTAGTAGAGAGGCCGATCATGTAGATTATCCTCCAGTAGCATGTCGTCTTGTGTAAAGGTGATATTTGGGATAATCTCCAGTACACTGTTGCAATGTAAGCAAGTGGCAGGTTCTACATCTGGCTTCTTTAATTGTGCAAGACAAGAGTCAGCCTGTAGAAGTGCTTCACTTAACGTCTTCCGAGTCTCTTTGGAAAGACATAGAAGTTCAAAGAGGGACATTCTAGCTGGAATATTAGCAAGCTGAGCTAAAATGTCGAAATTATAAGGCTTCTGAAGTCCAAGAGGAGAGGACTTCTTGATTGGCTTATCAAACCGAGCCTGTTGTTTGCCTTTCTCAAGAGCCGTAGGCTTGGGAGGAACAGGTTCAACTGGTATAGTTGAAGGAACAGGTGCAGTGGATGATTCTTCTTCAGGAGGAACATTAGGAGCATCTTTATCAGCTGGAGGGATATCAGGAGTATCCTCAGGATTCTTGGAATAATCCTTTAGATAAGGTTTCCCCGTTCTAGTAGCACTAACAAGTGCTTCTTCTTTCTCTTTTGGCTCTGTGTTAGAGATAGATCCAAAAGAATTCATATGACATGACTTAATCTTTCCAGCCTTCTTGGACTTTCGAGAAGTAGTCCTTTGAGGAGATTCAAAATCTGCCACTAGATCAGGATGAATCCACATAATTTCTCCAGTTTCCAAAGTGATTGGCACTAATCCTTCAGATTGCGGAGGAGGAAGATTCACTATTTCAAGAATTGCCTTAGGAATAGGAACGATCCCACTTTCAAGGAGTTGAGGAGGGAAATCTCCGAATTGCATAGAGACGACATTGGAGGTGACAGTCTTCTCTTTTGGAGTAAGAGAGATAGCTCTAGATTTAATCATTTCTTGGATCTTTCCTTTCAGTACATAACATGTACGAATTGTGTGACCCAGCATTCTGTGATATGGGCAGTATTTGGGATGATCTGTCTTACCAGCTTCATCAGGTTTCTTGATCTCAGGTAATTGTATCTTATTACCTTTCAGCAGACATTCAAAGATACCAAGGACATCATGATCATCGAAAGAGTATTCTTCTTTAGGGCGAGGTATTCTTGGTTGTTGAGTTGTAGGAGTTTGAACAGTTGATGCATCTTTGCTCTGAAGATTAACTTCAAGAGTTTCTTTTCCTTTGCCAGCATTGTTTTTATTGTTAGTACCTTGACCTGTTTCTTTGGGAGTCATCTGCACTCCTAAACCTTTGAAGGTTTCAGCACTAATTTCTGCAGCCTTGGCACTAACTATAAAAGAAGGCCAGTCTTGGAATTGGGTGGATCCTGTCCACATGCTGATGATTGGCAACAAGTTTGATTTGCATGTGTCGATAGTGACAGCATCAGGAGTTCCAAGAGGCATCTTCAGAGCTTCTCTTCGAAACCGTTCAATGTACTCTTCTGTAGTTTCATTATTTTTTTGCTTGATTCTAATAAGAGCAGACATAGTCATATCATTGAGCCCTTCATAGAACCTTTCAAGAAACATCTGTTTGAAACCGGCAAATGAGGTAATGCTCCCATCTGGGAGACTTCTATACCATTCATAAGCCGTTCCCTTGAGACATCCAACAAATACCCGAGTAAGGAGGGCGTCACTTGGTTGCAGCTGATCAGTCATCACTTCAAAGTGATTAATAAACTGACTTGGAGAAGTGGTTCCATCATAGAATGAGATAGTAGAAGGCTTGTATTTAGGAGGATACGATACTTGCTTCTATTCTATCGGATAAGGTTGCTTGATGCCTAACATTTGTAAACCATCCTTCTGTTTGAATGTCTCGAATTGAGTTTTGAGATTCCTCAATTCTTCATTAACAACTCTAGAGGATTGTGGAGTTGTAACTTGTAGAGAATAGTTGGGAGGAGGAACAGCATTATAAGCACTACCCCCAGCTCCAGAGAGACTAGGATTTGGTTGAGCTAGTCCAGGAGTATTGGATTGTACTGCTGGAGAAACTTGTACTGGACTTATAGCAGTGTCAATTGGTATGGCATCTGGTACAGTCTGTCGATTTTGCATCTGAGTTGCCATGAGTTCATACATCGACTTCATAGTATCAGCCATAGACTTCATTTGCTGTTCCAAAGAAGCAATACTTTGTTCTTGAGGAGTCAAGGAAGAAGAAGGTTCATCAGTATTCGCATCAACCATATAAGTCGTGACTATACGAGGAATCATTGATGAACTGGTGGATGTTGTTTGTTCTGAATCATTGATTTGTACATCAAAGTCAATTATAGGAGAACTACTCCCAGTAGGAATAGGTGGGAAATTAGATTCTCCCAGAAATTCAGAATCATCTTCAGAAATTAAAGTTCTTTGATTAGAGGCTAAGACTCTTGCTCTGGTGTTTCTATATACTCCATCTGGACTATCAACTCTACCCCCAGTATCCCGAGAGGTCATGTTGACAGAAGCAAACAAAGGCTCATCTTCATCAGGCATAGGTTCACACTGAATCCAATTGAAGACAGATTGTCGTTTAGTTTGACATCTGCATTGCATTGTGACTCTTGGCTGGAAGTTACATTCATGATCAACATGGTCGTGAGCCACTGATTGACATCTGTATTGAATTATGACTCTTGGATAGAAGTCACATTCAGCATGATCCTTTGACACAGAATTAATCCTTCTCTTCTGTTGAAGATATTCTCGTAAATCTGTTTGTGAAGATTGAAGAGTATATTTCCTGTTCTTGGGTCTTGATGGCTCTTGATTATATAGAGAATGATTAATATGAGCCACATAGTTTCTTGCATACTCTGCATCTGGATCTCTTATCCTTGTTTCCAACTGGTATAGTTTCTTAACACCAGAAGTGTTAAGTTTTGTTCTTAGATCAGTTGGAGGTAACATATTGGTTTTGGAAACATGGAGTTTTCCTTCCATTGATCTGGATATTTGCAGAGAAGGAAGAGTTGAACCATCCCTTTGATTAGAAGTTGGTAACAGACCCTCTTTTATGGACAGATTCTGTGCCCAATTTGAAGAAGTCATAGAAGAAGACACTAAGGAATGTTTTTTCTTAGACTCATTCAAGTTTTGAGACATAGAATGTCCAGAAGGAAGAGTAGTCAAAAGACCATCTCATTTTCTTTGACTAACAAAATTGTCAGTCAAAGCTGTTCCTGAAGTAAAAACTACAGGAACAGAAGAAACAACTAAAGAGTTATTCCTTTTCGAAGGGACTTTGTGTGGAAGACCACCCCCAGTTCTAGTAGAACTTGGCAAAGAAGAAGAGATAGCTAAAGAGCTATTCTTCTTAGATGAAATACACGCTGAAACAGAATTAATTAAAGAACCAATACTGTTAGCGTGACTTTTGACTTTGGAAGTACACGCTGGAACAGACTTGGCTAAGGAGCCAGTACTGTCAGCGTGATTTTTGAATAAGAGATTGCACACTGGAACAGATTTAGCTAAGGAGCCAGTACTGTTAGTGTGACTTTTAGGATTGAATTTGCACGCTGGAACAGATTTGGCTAAGGAGCCAGTACTGTCAGCGTGACTTTTGGAATTGAATTTGCACGCTGGAACAGATTTGGCTAAGGAGCCAGTACTGTCAGCGTGACTTTTGGAATTGAATTTGCACGCTGGAACAGATTTGGCTAAGGAGCAAGTACTGTCAGCGTGACTTTTGGAATTGAATTTGCACGCTGGAACAGATTTGGCTAAGGAGCCAGTATTGTCAGCGTGACTTTTGATTGCTGTCATCTTCGAGCGCACAAGAGTGTGCGTGCTTACAGTAGAGTCTTTGCCAGTGTTAGGAATAAACACTGTGGCAGAGACTTCACCATTGGCTGCCAACTGATTCTTAGGGACATAGACAGAGTGTCCCTTCGACTTGGCAGTGATGATGGAGGCTGTAGTAGACTTGCCACTCTTAGCCCGCTGCATTTCTTCATAGGCGAGTTGATCGAATTGGATCATCATCACCTTCTTCGTCGAGCCGATTGACGAAGTGTCGCATTGAGTTGTTGCCATCTCAGAAGAGGAGATGGTTTTCTCCAGCAGAGTCGTCAATTTGTTTTCCATAAATAAATTCACTTATTTATTGTGTATCTGGGAAAATTACAACTGTAGGAATCTGATCTAGAAGACGACCACTTTATCCCTTGGACTATGCGAAGAAGAAAAGCTCTCAAAATTTTGACAGTAGATAACTACGTATCTGTACAATGAATGAGAAAAAGAACTCTATTTATAGAGTCAAAAATAATAACTGAAAAGATAACTGTCTTCACAGCCTGTGCTTAGTTGAAAATCATGCAGGATTTAACATACGCAAGGTTGTGAACAGTTACTTGACGTGACCTGTAACTGTTGGACACATGACGATCATACATGAGTCGTGTGCAAGTTACAGGACACGCAGGCGAGAGATCAGTGGCATGGCTACCACGTACTCCAATTTGATGAAATCTACGCAGACTTGTTGAAGACGAAATCCACGCAGACTCGGGGCAGAAAGCTTAAAAATCCACGCAAACTTGGGGCAGGAAGCTTCAGGATCCACGCAGACTCGAGGCAAAAAGCTTCAAAATCCACGCAGACTTGAGGAAAAAAACTTCAGAATCCACGCAAACTTGAGATGAAGATCTCACAATACACGCAGACTTGAGATATGACTGCCAGCTGTCTTGATTCGACGTGCCTCGACTGACACAAAATCTCTGACAGTGATTGCTTTTGTCAGTCGCATTAAATGACAAGAAACTCTTTTGGTACGCCAACTTGACGAAGGTTGAGTCTTGCTGAAGAAGATTTTGAAAGTCACGCAATAGTCGGCTGTGATCTCTCGAGTTCTGTGCATACGTGGCATACGAAGAGACATTCTTCAACTGTCGTGCTATCAGTCATAATTACACTCTGACAAATGATGAGCTGTCTCCTCAGCGTGATTTATAAATATTGTCCTGATCAACTGAGCATGACTTTTGAGTCTGTCCTGATCAACTCAGCGTGACTGTTGGACTTATTCTGATCAACTCAGCGTGACTGTCATTTTTGAGGCCTACAGTGATCACACAAAAAGTGGTGACGAATCTCAATGTGTTTCGTGCGTGAGTGACATATAGGGTTCTTAGTGAGATTGATGGCACTAGTGTTATCACAGAATATAGGAATGTGCATAAAAGAAAGGTTGTAGTCTGCAAGGATTGCTTCATCCACAGAATTTGTGCACAACAACGACCAGCTGCAATATATTCAGCTTCTGTTGTGGATAGTGCGACAGAATTCTGTTTCTTGCTAAACCAAGAGACTAGAACCTTGCCTAATAAATGACACGTGCTGCTTGTACTTTTACGGTCGACTTTACATCCCACGAAATTAGCATCCGAATAACCAATAAGGTCAAAGGATGTAGATTTGGGATACCATAAGCCCACTGTAACAGTACCCTTAAGGTATCGAAAGATACGCTTAACGGCGGATATGTGTGATTCCTTAGGACTAGCTTGATAGCGAACACACAGACAAACACTAAACATGATATCGGAACGACTAGTAGTTAAATAAAGTAAACTACCAATCATACCTCGATACTTACGTTGATCAACAGGTTTGCCGCCTTCATCAGGTTCCAGCATGGTCGAAGTAGCCATTGGGGTGCTGATTGGTTTGACATTGTCAAGATCAAATTTCTTTGGCATATCCTTTGTATATTTAGACTGGCTGATGAAAGTTCCTTGCGAAGTTTGTTTGACTTGCAATCCAAGAAAGTATATGAGCTTCCCCATCATGCTCATCTCAAATTCGTTCTGTATACACTTAGCAAAATCTTGGCAAAGATTTTCATTAGTAGAACCGAATAAGATATCATCTACATAAATTTGCACTAAAAGAATAGTGTTTTGAAAACTTTTGATAAACAGTGTAGTATCAATTTTCCCTTTTGAAAAACCTTTATCTAGCAAGAAATTGCTTAGGCGTTCATACCAAGCTCTAGGGGCTTGTTTGAGGCCATATAGCGCTTTCTTGAGTTTGAAAACATGGTCGGAAAATTTATAATTTTCAAAACCAGGGGGTTATTTTACAAAAACCTCCTCCTTAATAAATCCATTCAGAAAAGCACTTTTAACATCCATTTGAAACAATTTAAAATTTTGAAAGTTAGCAAATGCACAAAGCATCCGAATGGATTCTAGTATTACAACTGGAGCATACGTCTCATCGTAGTCGATACCTTCCTCTTGGTTGTATCATTGAGCTACTAGACAAGCTTTGTTGCGTGTAACTGATCCATCTTTATTTACTTTGTTGTGAAAAACCCATTTCGTACCAATAATCGAGTGATTAGATGGCCTAGGAACAAGTTCCCAGACTTGGCTCCTCTCGAATTGGTTGAGTTCTTCTTGTATGGCAGAAATCCAAAACTCATCATTGAAAGCTTCTAAAATAGTTTTAGGCTCAATTTGTGAGATAAAGGCAGTGCTAGCAATGGAGTCTCGTAACGATGATCGAGTACTTACTCCGCGTGAAACCTTATATATTACCAAGTTTTCTGGATGAGACGGCTTGAAAGATAATTTCTATGGCAAGCCCTCCAGAGAATTAGTTTCAGGGGTGGTATTCATTGGCGTAGAAGTTGATAGCTCAACATCATCGTCAGTAGTAGCTGCTGCACTGTTATCCTCATCAAAAGTCATATTGGTAGACTCTTCCATAATTAATAAGCGTTTGTTGAACACTCTATATCCCTTGCTCTTAGCAGCATAGCCAAGGAAAATACCATCGTCAGCTTTGGCATCAAATTTGTCTAAGTTGTCTTTGGTGTTAAGAATAAAACATCGACAACCGAAAACTCTAAAATATGAAACATTTGGAGTTCTTCCAAACCAAAGCTCATAGGGTATTTTCTTCGTAATAGGTCGAATGAGCACCCTATTTAAAATATGGCACGCTCTACTGACAGCTTCAGCCCAAAAATATTTCGAAAGTAAAAATTTATTCAATATGACTCTAGCCATATCGCCAAGAGTCCTATTCTTCCGCTTTACAACACCATTTTGTTGAGGAGTTCTTGGACAAGAAAACTCATGATCAAAACCATTTGAGTCACAAAACTTTTCAAAATCAGTATTTTCGAATTCGCCTCCATGATCACTTCGGATTCGAGTAATCATGTAGCCTTTTTCATTTTAAACCTTTTTAGCAAAAATTTTGACAACAGAAATCGCATCGCTTTTGTTTGAAAGAAAGAAAACCCAAGTAAATCTAGAAAAGTCATCTACTATAACAAAAGCATAGAGTTTTCCACCAAGACTGGCTACTCTACTAGGACCAAATAAGTCCATATGAAGTAATTGCAAGGGTTTAGTAGCACTTAAAGTGTTTATAGAATGAAATGAGGACTTGGTTGCCTTATTCAACTCACATTCGGCACATACTGTGTCCTTTTTGAATGTGATGTCGGACAAGCCTCTAACTAGCTTCTTAGTCGATAGCCTGGATATAGTATCCATATTGGCATGACCAAGATGCTGGTGCCACAGTAATCTCTTATCCTTGTGAGCATAGAGGCATCTCCCTGCACTGTTAGTATCTCTAGATAGACAGAAAATGTAAATGTTATCCGCTCTTATCCCTTCAAAAGCGATGTCTTCCGTTGACCTATCATAAATATAGCATTTATTTTGTCCAAAGTTAATATGATATCCATGATCAGCAAGGTGACTTATGCTGAGCAGGTTATGCTTTAACTCGGTCACAAGGCAAACATCCTTTATTACAGGAGAAGGAGGATGACCAATAGTATCATTACCTATGATGTATCCTTTTAAGTTGTTGCCGAAGGATACATACCCTTCCCTCTTCATCGATAGTGATGCGAAAAGATTTACGTCTCCCGTCATATGTCGCGAGCATCCACTATCGAGCATCCACTTGCTTTTAGTTGAGGAGGGAAGGTCCACCTACATCAAGAGTAGATGTGACCTTTGGTACCCAAGTTCTTGTGGGTCCTGAAATGTTAGTTTTTGGCACCCATGCATATAGATTTATATCTACTAATCTTCTAATTCTATATTGTGGTGAAATATGTCCATGTAATCCACAATAGGTACACATAGCATGCCTATTAATATTAGGAGCATGTTGATGGTGTCTATATGCAGCATGGTGTGGAACAGCAGAATAATGATTATATGTGGCAGCAGGATAATGGTTATGTCTATATGCAGCATGGTGATGGTTATGTGCATCATGGTGATGGTTATGTGTAGTATGGTGATTGTGTGTAGCAGTAGAATGATAGTTATGAGAGTGATTTCTATGTGCATATGATTTATGTGCTTTATGGAAGTACGTGTACATATAAGCATGTTTACGTGTTGCATGAGGATGACGTGTTTGACTATTTTGAGTAGTCTTGTGCTTTGTGTGTGTCTTATGTGATTGGGTTTGAGGTTGAGCAACCTGTTTTCTCAATCTAATCTCTAATTTCTTAGAGACAACATGCAGTTCATTGTACTTAGCATGTAAACCATCAATTTTAGCAATAGAAATCTTGTGTCTATTCTTTTCTTCAGCAAGCTCAGTGTTGAGTGCTGTGATCTCACGTGTTTGCTTTTAAATACGTACTTTGGCATCATGTAGGCTTAGCTTAAGCTTAAACACCTTATTAGTGACTTCCGCGGGTGGAGTGTCTCTAACATTATCAAGCAAGGAAGAAAGTTTTTGAATCTCGACTTCATAGCTTTTGATCTTCTCCTTGGCATGCTTATATTTACTAATGACTTTCTTGTCGTCATTTAGTAAATCATTGAATGCATCGTCGAGTTCATCGAAAGTGAAATCATCGAGAGTATCGCTCGTTACCTTATCGGCTGTTGCCATTAGGCAAACATTGGCGGTGTCTTGAGGGGAGTCCTTTTCTTCCTCAGAGTCACTTGCCTCGCTTTCATGCCAAATGCTAGTATTGGCATATTTTCTTGAAGAGGACTTCTTGTAGGGCTTTTTATAACGGTTGCTTTTCTTCGCGAATGGACAGTCTTTTCGGACGTGTCCAGTCTTCTTGCAGCCGTAGCACGTTGGTTCTTCCTCGTCATCTTCTTGTTGGTCTTTCTTCGATTGAAATGAAGGAACTTCTTGAAGTTGCGAACGAGAAGAGATTGATCATCATTATGAGTTGTCGTCATCAGTCTCTTCAGGATCAGCCCGTCGACGATGAGCTTTAAGGGCAATCTCTTTTGCCTTTGGAGCAGGCCCTTCGAAGTCTTTGAGGTCATGCTCGTGGGTCATCAGCTTTTCCATCAAAGTTTTTATAGACATTATAGTGAGATTATTGCCTTCTATGATAGCAGTTACCTTAGGGTTCCAAATCTTCGGTAGCCCCCTAAGTAACTTACGGATCTTCTCGTGATTTGTATATTGTTTGTCGAGAGATGACATGGGGTTGATGACGTCGAGGAATCTTGTAAACATTTATGTGATCGTCTCATTTGGCTTCATCTTGAACTCCTCATATTCTTGAGTGAGACGACTGATTTTCGACTCCTTGACTTAGGTGGTTCATTCATGCGTCACTTCTAGAAGTCTCCATACTTCGTGGGAGGTGGTGCATGTCGAGACCCTGTTAAACTCATTCCTGTCTATTGCACAAAATAAAGCATTAATAGCTATCGCGTCTAGACTCGCCTATTTCTTTTCCTTGTCAGAATATTTGTCGTTGGGTTTCTCGATGAGTTCACCATTAACAACTATCCTGGCGGGCTTTTTGTAACCATCGGTAACAATGGTCCACAGGTCGAAGTCTAGAGACTCGAGATAAAAACTCATCCTTATTTTCCAATAGGTGTAGTTGGTTCCATCAAATAGGGATAGCCTATAAGTGGACTGCCCTTCACCGTGATTGAAAAATACGGATTGTGTGGTTGCCATGGATCAGCTCTAGGATGTTAGTCCTTGTTGAGAGAACAGAGCTCTGATACCAATTGAAGAACAAATAGGTAACTCTAGAGGGGGGTGAATAGAGTTTATGACAATAATATCCAATAAAAAATTAAGCTCTTTTACCAACAGTAAATAATCAAAGTAAATGCGAAAATTATAAAGAGCGAGAAGGCATACGCAAACACAGCCGATTTTAACCTGGTTTCCCTCGTGGAGGACTAGTCCAGGCCCGAGAACTCTAGCTCAGGATTAAATCCACTATTTGTGAAATAGTAGTTACATCCCATGCCTTTTTTTCAGAAGAGCACGTCAACTTCTTACAGAGATCGCAGTGGCGATGCTTGGAATTTTCTAAGCGACTTTTGAACTCTTGTACAAACTCCTAACTGAAGAGCACTGAGCACTTTGAGGCTTAGGGAGCTTGTGGCTAGTAGATGAGAAGGTTAAGGCTTGTGTAAGGCTTTGTAGAGAGAAGAGAAGAGAAGATTGGATGATTAAAAAAGTAAGAATTCAAGGCCTATTTATAGGATTCTAGCTAGGCAGAATTCGGCCAGAATTTTGGGTCAAGAATTCAAATTTTTGGCCGTTGGACAAGTAGCATACAACAAACCCTAAAAATTAGGTTCCTGAAATTTAGGGGACAGAATTCGGTCCGAACTCTGTATGGAGGCAGAGTTCGGCCCGAACTCTGTGTGGAGGCAGAGTTCAGCCCGAACTCTGTCTCTAGAAGACAGAATGGGTCTAATGGGCTAGTTGGTTTTTGTAGTGCCCCGTCCCTACATCGTGCCCCGTTGTCCGTCCACGGGGTGCGCGATAAAGGAACACTGTCGCTATCGACTCGGTCGGGACCGATAGGTCGGGATCGATCGAATCGATCGAACGGGAACGGTTGAATTAAGATCCATTCCACGTTATGAAATGGCTTCTTCGGAACCAAGTCCCACATTCAGCGGGTAGTGCCTCGAGGATTGACTCTGCGGCTGAGTCGGGAGAGACCTCCCGTTGCTCTGCTTTTCACGCCGCTTGCGTTGGTTTTGGCTTTGGTTTTCTGAATGCGTTTTCGTGAATGTTTTCGATGGTTTTCATGGCTTACATTTCGAACTCGCATTTCCTATCGAATTTCTTGCCTAATACAGTGTTCTAATCAGTTGTTTATGCGATTTCAGGTGATCGCATAGGCGACGTCTAGTGCAGCAAACCAATCTCTCGCCTCAAGCAAAAACTCAAGGTGAGTGGCTGACCCCCTTCGTCTCGACCCTCTATTTCAAATGAGAACTCGGGTAATGTTACTAAAATTGAATGAATTGCTTACAGAATACAAGTCCTGTATGTTAGAAGTGAAAAAGAATGTGTTGTGTTGAAAAGAGATAGAATTATTTTAGGCCTGCAAAACGAACAAGTAAATGAATTGATTACATAACAAGCCCCAACGGTATCTTAAATACACCATATTAACCTATCATGGTCATGGACAACTTGTCGACAAGGGCGATGGTTTCTTCGAGCGGCAACCCGGGGCCACGGGACCGACTCGGCCTAGGAAGAAACAGGTTATAGCCGAGCTGGGTAATAGGCAATCGGTAAGACGGGGACTTGCATCGGGGCTAGCTACTTGCGTTGCAAGGGTCCCGTATTGCCAGGCTATGTCCAAGATGGCTAGTTAATGCCAGTGACCTCCATATCAAATACTTGATATAAATTGTTATCAACTAACAAGGAAAGTGATGGTAAGTTTTTATGTCGCACGGTGCGCTCTGCCGGAGGAAATCTTGATGTAACTTAATGCTTCTTATGAAAATATCTAGGATTGCTAGAAAGACCACTAAAAGCAAGTTGTATGATTTTATCTAAAATTCTTGAACCAAATGAGAGCCTGGAAATTAATTAGCCACTCGCCAGTACATGTTGATTGTACTGATCCTCGCTCTCTCTACAGGTGCAATAGATCGGGACGAGCGTGATACATGAAGGTAGGCAACGCTCGTGTGTTTTGAAGCTTCGTCCGTGCATCGAAGCTTGGATCAAACTTTTGAAGACCCTGCTGTCAAAGGCCAAGAAGACAGATGGAGCGGCTCCCCGTCATCCCAGGTGGTTTTGTAATGCTGGTTGTAATCAAGGGATGAAATGTATGGAATGGCTATCTCGTCGACGTTCATTTTGTAATGGAGTCAGTTTGTAAAAAGCCCGCACGGCGCCTTTGTATCGAGTCTGTAAAATGATGTTCATTATCAATAAAGCTTATGTTTCCTTCTCTATAATGTGTGTGTTCAATTTACTCTGCGCATTCTCTTGTTATTGTGTTTCGGATAACCTTATGACTATGCCTTGTGCGAGCGCAAGTTAGGCTCGCACGGCATCACGCCCGGGGGACGACTATCGATTCTACGGAATCGGGGCGTGACATAATGGTATCAGAGCACGGCTTTACGTCCTTGGCCTCTAGTGTCGAGTTTTCAGTCTCAAATTGTTGGTCCCGTGTCGATGAGATATGTCGTTCCATACGAGGGAGTCTGTAATAAGTTTTATGACTAATGTATTTTTACCTTCAAAATTCCAGAAGGTGCGGCGGTGAACGGGGCGTTGAACGAAAAAAGTGCTTCAAGCGGCTCGAGTAGCTCGAGGCCCGGACCCTCTAACGATGCCATGGAACGGATGTTGCGCATGCTGGAAGCGCAACAACAACAAGCTCAGGAGAATCAACGCCTGAATGAGCAACATCGACGGGAGACGGAGGCACATCGACGGGAGGTAGAGGCACGCCAGACCCAGTTCGAGGCCCGATTCGATGCACAATTCAAGTTGCAGCAGAAGCAGCTTGATACTCTTCAGCAGATAGTACAGACGGTGGTGGCCAACAACAACAACTCTACGACAACTCCTGCCGTGACCGAGCCTGCGGCCAGACAAAGTAATGTCGATCCGGAGGCACCCGAGCCTACATATGCAACACCGAGAAGTTCTAACTTCGACGTGTCGAAATTCACAAAAAGTTGCCGTACTTCCTTCTACGGCACGGAAGATCCCTCCTTGGCGATCGACTGGTTAGAGGAACTGGAAGACAAGTTCGAGCTGCTAGACGTCGAAGAGTCCAAGAAAGTCGCATGCGCTCAACTTCTACTCCGGTCGAACGCACACGACTGGTGGGCCGTACAAAAGCGAGCGATCAGACGCGACGACGAGACAGCGGCAATTTCTTGGGCCACCTTTCGCGAGGCGTTCGAGATCGAGTACCTCCCCGAAGCCGTTCGACAAGAGAAGGAAAATGAATTCATGCAGCTAAGGCAAGGGAATATGACGGTACGGCAGTATGCAGCAGAGTTCAACAAGTTAGCCAAGTTTGCTGGACAGTACCTGCCTTCCATGGCGAGTCGTGCACGATGGTTCGAAGTGGGCCTACGGCCATCTATTTCCGCCCACGTGTCCGTCCCGCAATACAAAACTATGGGGGAGTCTCTCAACCACGCCCTCCGTCTTGAATGCCAATATCCTCCAGGTGCTGCCGGCACTGTGCATACCTATAATCACAAACGCCCTAGCCACGCAGGAGGGAACAACGTGACCAAGCGTCCGAACAATAGGCCCCAAAGCGGATATCGAGGGCATAACCCAAAGCCTTACTGCAACCGATGTCATAATATCGGTCACACGATCGACGATTGCCAGGTACCAGAGGGTGGATGTTGGCACTGTGGCAAGAGGGGCCACATGCGTGCTGAGTGTCCAACCAGAAGGCCGAACCCAACGGTGCCCCAACAGCACCATCCAGCGGCGCCCCAACAGCACCGTCCAGGAAATCAAGTCCCAGCGCCTCGAGCCCATCAACCTGTACCGCAAAATGGCCAAGACCGTCGCCCCAATGCCCAGGGCCGCGTCTATGCCATGACTCGAGATGAAGTGCTTGCGTCAGATACTGTCGTAACAGGTATACTTAGTTTCAATAATGTGCCTGCTCGTGTACTATTTGATTCAGGTGCTTCGCATAGCTTTATATCGGCGGACTTTGCCGTCGAGCACAAATTTCCGACAATATCACTAGATCTCGACCTTAGCGTAAGCACACCTTCGGGCACACCGATACTCACTAATTTAGCTTGCGCCGACGGGATTATCTGTATCGGCGGTCAAAAGATCGGTCTTGACGTGATAGTCCTAGACATGAAGGACTTCGATATCATTCTGGGAATGGATTGGCTCGGGCCGTGCAACGCAACCATAGACTGCGCTAGAAAGACGGTCACCTTCCGTATACCAGGAGTGCCTGAATTCTGCTTTTCGTGTGGTGAGGCGTCGTCGACCTGCATGCTGATCTCGACGATTTCTGCTCGAAGGATGCTGCATTCTGGGTACGAAGGCTATTTGGCGTCCGTCCGAGACATGCGACAGGATGGTGCAAATGCGGGTTAGACCGACGTTGTGGCAGAATTCCCCGATGTGTTCCCGGACGAGCTACCCGGCATGCCCCCCGACAGAGAAATTGAGTTCAGCATCGACACATTCCCCGATACCCGACCGATTTCCAAGGCCCCGTACAGAATAGCCCCCGCCGAGCTGAAGGAACTCAAGGTCCAGTTACAAGAGTTACTCGACAGAGGATTTATTCGGCCTAGTGTGTCACCGTGGGGAGCGCCCGTATTGTTCGTGAAGAAGAAGGATGGGTCCATGCGTCTGTGCGTCGATTACCGAGAGTTGAACAAGGCCACCATCCGGAACAAGTACCCATTGCCCCGCATAGACGACTTATTCGATCAACTGCAAGGCGCCTCGGTATTTTTGAAGATTGATCTCCGCTCAGGCTATCATCAACTCAAGATCAAGTCAGACGACGTGCAAAAGTCCATCTTTCGCACTCGATACGGCCACTACGAGTTCCTGGTGATGCCATTTGGCCTGACGAACGCTCCTGCCGCCTTCATGGATCTGATGAATCGGGTATTTCAACCCTTCCTTGATAAATTTGTGGTAGTCTTTATTGATGATATTCTCGTCTACTCGAAGGACAGGGTGCAGCATGCAGAACATCTACGGGCCGTGCTCCAGACACTTCGAGAACATGAGTTGTACGCGAAGCAGAGTAAGTGCGAATTTTGGCTAAGCAGCGTATCCTTTCTTGGTCACATCATTTCGTCCGAAGGCATTGTAGTCGACCCGAAGAAAGTGGAAACTGTTGCTGATTGGAAGCGGCCTGCGTCTGCTAGTGAGATTCGAAGCTTTCTTGGTTTGGCGGGATACTATTGACGCTTCGTGAAAGACTTCGCGAAGATTGCATCGCCACTGACTCGCCTCACTCAAAAGGGAGTCGCGTATGAGTGGTCGGATGACTGTGAAGCTTCATTCCAGGAGCTAAAACAGCGACTGATTTCGGCACCTATACTCGCACTTCCAGATGGGCCAGAGGGTTTTCAGATATTCAGCGATGCTTCAGGCCAGGGCTTGGGATGTGTACTCATGCAGCGAAACAAGGTGATATCCTTCGCCTCCAGACAGTTAAAGCCGCACGAGAAGAACTATCCTACGCACAACTTGGAGTTAGCGGCAATTGTGTTCGCGTTGAAATTGTGGCGTCACTATCTATATGGTGTGGCGTGCGCGATCTATACCGACCACAAGAGCCTCAAGTATCTCTTCACTCAGAAGGAATTGAACTTACGACAAAGGCGCCGGCTCGAACTGATCAAAGACTATGACTTGACGATCGACTACACTCCGGGCAAGGGAAATGTTGTGGCGGACGCTCTGAGTCGAAAATATCTTGCCTCGCTGTCCATCAACCGCAGACTGCTACAAGATCTAGAAGAAATGGGCATCGATCTCCGGGTTCGATTCAGGGATGTACGGTTAGCGCAGCTGCAGTTAGAGCCGAGTTTGCTGGAAAAGATCATGGCCGCTCAGAAGGATGTTCCGTACCTGAAGAAAATACGCGAGCGGATTTCGACAGGTAGTGCGACCGACTTTGCGGAAGACAAGATCGGCGTGCTGAGATTGAATGGCCGACTATGTGTTTCGGATGATTCAGAACTGCGAAAGGAAATAATGTCGGAGGCGCATCATGCGAAATATACCTTGCATCCAGGCAGTACCAAGATGTATAAGGACCTCCGCACGACCTTCTGGTGGCACGGAATGAAGAGAGATGTGGCGCTCTTCATGTCGCAATGCATGGCCTGTCAGCAGGTGAAAGCTGAGCATCAGCAACCGGGCGGGGAGATGCAGAACCTTGCCATTCCAGAGTGGAAATGGGATCATGTCACGATGGACTTTATTGTTGGCCTGCCGAAGACACCACGAGGAAGCGACACCATCTGGGTCATCGTCGATCGATTAACCAAGTCAGCGCACTTTATCGCCATCAAAGTTACTTGGAGCATTGATCGCCTGGCGCAGATTTATCTTGAAGAGATAGTACGGCTGCACGGAGTTCCAGTATCCATCGTCTCTGATCGGGATTTACGGTTCATGTCGCGGTTCTGGAGTAGCCTTCAGTCGGCGCTGGGTACCAAGTTGCAGTTCAGCTCAGCTTACCATCCTCAGACCGACGGCCAAACGGAGCGCGTTAATCAGATTCTCGAAGACATGCTACGGCTCTGTGCAATTGACTTCAAATCAAGCTGGGACGTCCACCTATCGCTGGCAGAATTTGCATACAACAATAGCTATCAGTCCAGCATCCAAATGGCACCGTATGAAGCTTTGTACGACCGGAAGTGCAGATCTCCCATTTGCTGGGATGAAGTCGGGGAGCGGCAGATACTCGGCCCGGAGCTGGTGGAACAGACTGTGGAAAAGGTCAAGCTAATTCGAAAAAGACTGAAGATTGTACAGAGTCGGCAAAAGAGCTACGCCGACACCCATCGAAGACCGCTTGAGTTCCTGGTGGGCGATCATGTGTTCCTGAAGGTGTCGCCTATGCGAGGAGTTACTCGGTTCGGCGCGAAGGGGAAGCTGAGTCCGAGATTCGTTGGGCCGTTCGAAGTACTCGAGCGGGTCGCCCCAGTAGCCTATAGAATTGCCCTACCACCGACGCTTGAAGGTGTGCACAATATCTTCCACGTCTCCCAGCTGCGGAAGTACGTGTACGACCCTAACCACGTGGTGGATTTTGGCCAGCTGAAGCTAAAGTCCGACTTATCCTACGTTGAAGAACCAGTTCAAATCTTAGAACGCAAGGATAAGCTTCTGCGAAGTCGAGTGATCCCTCTTGTTCGCGTACTCTGGAGGAACCATGCGGCGGAAGAGTCGATATGGGAACTCGAGTCAGAGATGAAAGAAAAGTTTCCTTCATTATTTTCATAGAGGTAGGTTATGTTCTTAAGTTTCGAGGATGAAACTTATTTTTAGTTGGTTATGGTGTAGTGCCCCGTCCCTACATCGTGCCCCGTTGTCCGTCCACGGGGTGCGCGAGAAAGGAACACTGTCGCTATCGACTCGGTCGGGACCGATAGGTCGGGATCGATCGAATCGATCGAACGGGAACGGTTGAATTAAGATCCATTCCACGTTATGGAATGGCTTCTTCGGAACCAAGTCCCACATTCAGCGGGTAGTGCCTCGAGGATTGACTCTGCGGCTGAGTCGGGAGAGACCTCCCGTTGCTCTGCTTTTCATGCCGCTTGCGTTGGTTTTGGCTTTGGTTTTCTGAATGCATTTTCGTGACTGTTTCGATGGTTTTCATGGCTTATATTTCGAACTCGCATTTCCTATCGAATTTCTTGCCTAATACAGTGTTCTAATCAGTTGCTTATGCGATTTTAGATGATCGCGTAGGCGACGTCTAGTGCAGCCAACCAGTCTCTCGCCTCAAGCAAAAACTCAAGGTGAGTGGCTGACCCCCTTCGTCTCGACCCTCTATTTCAAATGAGAACTCGGGTAATGTTACTAAAATTGAATGAATTGCTTACAGAATACAAGTCCTGTATGTTAGAAGTGAAAAAGAATGTGTTGTGTTGAAAAGAGATAGAATTATTTTAGGCCTGCAAAACGAACAAGTAAATGAATTGATTACATAACAAGCCCCAACGGTATCTTAAATACACCATGTTAACCTATCATGGTCATGGACAACTTGTCGACAAGGGCGATGGTTTCTTCGAGGGGCAACCCGGGGCCACGGGACCGACTCGGCCTAGGAAGAAACAGGTTATAGCCGAGCTGGGTAATAGGCAATCGGTAAGACGGGGACTTGCATCGGGGCTCGCTACTTGCGTTGCAAGGGTCCCGTATTGCCAGGCTATGTCCAAGATAGCTAGTTAATGCCAGTGACCTCCATATCAAATACTTGATATAAATTGTTATCAACTAACAAGGAAAGTGATGGTAAGTTTTTATGTCGCACGGTGCGCTCTGCCGGAGAAAATCTTGATGTAACTTAATGCTTCTTATGAAAATATCTAGGATTGCTAGAAAGACCACTAAAAGCAAGTTGTATGATTTTATCTAAAATTTTTGAACCAAATAAGAGCCTAGAAATTAATTAGCCACTCGCCAGTACATGTTGATTGTACTGATCCTCGCTCTCTCTACAGGTGCGATAGATCGGGACGAGCGTGCTACGTGAAGGTAGGCAACTCTCGCGTGTTTTGAAGCTTCGTCCGTGCATCGAAGCTTGGATCAAACTTTTGAAGACCCTGCTGTCAAAGGCCAAGAAGACAGATGGAGCGGCTCCCCGTCATCCCAGGTGGTTTTGTAATGCTGGTTATAATCAAGGGATAAAATGTATGGAATGGCTATCTCGTCGACGTTCATTTTGTAATGGAGTCAGTTTGTAAAAAGCCCACGCGGCGCCTTTGTATCGAGTCTGTAAAATGATGTTCATTATCAATAAAGCTTATGTTTCCTTCTCTATAATGTGTGTGTTCAATTTACTCTGCGCATTCTCTTGTTGTTGTGTTTCGGATAACCTTATGACTATGCCTTGTGCGAGCGCAAGTTAGGCTCGCACGGCATCACGCCCGGGGGACGACTATCGATTCTACGGAATCGGGGCATGACAGTTTTGGTGGAGCTTTTGGTTTAAGGCTTGGAGATAGGAATATGCCCAAATTACTCAGTGCGTCTCAATTTACATTGATCTAGACTTAATAAAAGTAAAAATACAGACTCAAAAACTTAGTGAGCTGCAGGATGGAGCCGACGTCTGTCTTATACTGATTTTAGTCATGATGTGTCATATTGAATTATGACAAGTATCGTAGTATCAATGTTATCAATATTTGGTTAACTGTGATTTTGTGTCAACAGCCTCGGCTCTGAAGCCGGCATGGAGGTTCATTAAAAGGAGATCTCGATGGGCTGATTGGATGCACGGTAGATATATGAAGGATGGCAACTTCTGGACCTGCTCCATCGACAACAATAACTCTGTTACTTTCAAGCAAATCTTACGAAACAGAGCTGTTCTTAAATCCTCCATCCGGAGGACCATGAGAGATGGAGCTGGAACGAACCTATGGCGGGACCCATGGCTAGAGCGGCAATCTCTGCTAGAGATCCTGGGAGACCGGTCACACAGGGAGGCTGGTAGGGGGCTGACTTGCCAACGCATTATCCAGAATAGAGTTTGGAGTCCTGAGACCTACCGCCATACTGAGGAGCTTTAAGAGGTTATTCGTACGGTCGGAATTGATCCGACGCTACCAGCTGATTGTTGGATCTGGTATTCGCCGGAAGCTACTGGGGGTTCTGGAGAGTTCAGATTCCAAAGCTGCTACAATCTTGTACGCCGTACATTCCCTACTAGTGCAGACTATGATTTCATATGGTGCAATGGTCTGGCCAGAAAGATGCAGCTTTGTGTCTATGGTTTACTCCTGGGTCGCCTTCTGACAAGGGACAGACTCATCTCATTTGGGATCCAGGTGCCCAACCCAAAGTGTGTGTTATGTGACTTGGAAAATGAATATATGTGGCACCTATTCTTTGAGTGTGAGGTGGCCTGGTACATCTGGAATGATCAATGTCGTGCGCTGGGCGGATGTAAGTATAGAAGGAAGATCGGAGATATCATCAATGGGATCCGGGACTGAAGAAGGAGAGGGCAAGTCTGGTTCAAGACCACTAGAGTTCGGTTGGCTGCTACTGTCTGGCATGTATGGAGGAAAAGAAATCGTCGCATCTTCGAGGGACTTACCACCCCTCCTATAGGCATCCTCCATAATATTGATTTTGATGTAAAAGCTATGAAAACCTGATGAGTGGGAGTCCCACTCTGATTGTATGATTGTACGATTATGTGTTGAGTTTGGAATAAAATTTACCATTTTTCCATATATATATATATATATATATATATATATATATATATATATATATATATATATATATATATATATATATATATATATTTCAGAACACTAGGATTTTATTTAATAATAAAGGAGTACCAACTCAGGTTACAATATGAGTCTCCACATATATATATAAGATTATATATATATGTCAAAAATCCAATAACAAAACATCACAGCAACCAACCCCATCTAGTGCGTGCACTTGACTGTAGCTTTATCAAATTGCCTATGGATCTCCTTCACGAGCATATCTATTGAAAATTTATACCCTTCATATCGCCATTTGTTGCAATTTTTCCATAACACCCATATAATAGCCCCCACTCCAATCTGCTTTTGATGAAACTTTCCCCCACGCCACCACCTGTAAAACCCCTAAATTTCTACTATTTTTATTTATTTATTTATAAAATTTGTACTGATTTAAAATTTTGTATTGTACGTCACGTAGTCGTATTGTACGTCGTGTGCGAAGGTTCGTCTTTCGTAATTGCTCGACGAATGCGAATATGTGCAAGCGTACATATTTTTGAAAAATATTATTTTTATTATTTTTATAGTTTCAACGAAATATAGACAATAATTATTTCTAGCTATTAATTTCAAGTTTTACGATTTTAATTATGAAAACCTTTTCGTTTATAGCAGTTATTAATAATAAAATATATTCTTAGACATACATATATTTCCTAAATATTTTGCTAGTTTATTTTAAATAAAAATATAATTTTTGAGATTTATTAATATTAATATTTTATTATTTAAAAAGATATTTAAAAATATTTATTATTTTCGAAATTATTATTATTGGTATTTTGCAAAATATATTTGGAAGATATTGTGGCAATTTAAATCTTGATTTGAATTCATGTATTTATTTAAATAGTTAATAATTAAAATTTGAGTTATTCCATTTGATTTTAAACTAGAGAATTTAATTAGATTCAAATTTGATTTGTATTTGAAAATGGATTTTGATTTAAATTGAATTGTATTTAGATTGGATTTGATTTTAAATTAAATAGACGATATATCTACTTGGGTTTTAAATCTAATCCTAAGCCTATCCAAAGTGGGAATTCCCACATCCTATAAATAGGCAGGTACTCATCCATAATTTTTATTCTCCACAAATTATTCAACATTATTCCTCCACCATACCATTGCGTGCATCGTGTCCGTGTCTCCATCCTCTTCCATTATTTTTATTTTCTATTACAATTACATATTCACCTTCTTCGTGTCCACATGTCGGACACGATCTCGACACAGCTAACCTAAACCCTAATCCTATTCTAAACTCTAATCTCGTTCTCGGCCACAACCAATCCCTCACAGAACCTTGCTTAGCTACCACCACCGTCACCATCACCAAACCTTAGCAACACAAAACCCATCTTCCATCACCTTCGTCACCAAGACCAGGACGTCGCCACCACCGTCTCCGTCTCTCACCACGCCCATTGGAGTTCCGCCACAGTAACACCCAACCATCATCATCTCCTTCCCCAACATCAAACACCAGGCAGCCCAAACACCAACCAAACCCCGGACCATCTTCCCGACGTGTCCGGCCATATACCGTGTCCCCAAATCCAATATAAAATCCTTACCTCCTCTCCGCTACCGTCGCCCGACCAGCAGCGTCGCCACGCGCAGATCCGCACCACCAAACCCTCTGGCGAAACCCCATCGATCCTCCGCCGTCCCGTTCCGCCTCGTCCAGGGTTAAGCCTGCGTCGCCGGACTCCTCAAGACTGGATCCGCCTCTGCACCGGCAGGCGTTCCCCGGAGTTCGCCGAGTGGTCGACCCCCTCCGCCGCGTCACTGACCGCCACTGCCTGACCCCACCGGCCCAGTGCCGCGATCGCGTCGGTGAGCATCCGCCGTGCCTGAGCGCTGACAGCCGCGCTAGCGTGCGCCGCCCCTTAGAAACCCCTCCGCCGGCTGACTTCCCCTATTTTCCTCCTTCCTCCTCGCACCGCTGGCCGAGTCCGCCGCGCCCGCCCTCCGGCTCGCCGCCCGACCCCCGACTCCACTCTCCCTCCCCTCGCTCCGCCTTCCGATCTTCCTCCGCGCACAGCTCCGCGCCGGCCGACCCACTCCGGCGCAGCTCCCGCTCTCACCGCCGAAGAAACCACCGAGTCCCTCTGGTCGACCACCTCCCGCACCCCGTACCAGCCTCCTTCGGCCATCCCCAACCGACCCTGACCTCGGACTGCCCCTCTAGCTCAGCGTCCACCTGCGCGCCCGCCGGACCACCGATCGACTCCGATCTCCCTTTTCCCGCTTCCCTCTCCTTCTCACTCCCTCTCCTTTGCCTTTCTCTCTCCTCCATTCTTATTACTGCTTGGGTTCTGTGTTTCCTTCTTTTTTTGTTTTGTTGTTTTTTTTAGTTGTGTTCGTTTTTATTAACTATGGCAGTAGGATGTTACATTATCAACATTATTATTAATATTATTCTTGTTATTATTATTAATATTATTTATTTATTTATTATATTTTGTTTTGCTGTTACTTATTATTATTAGTATATTTTATGTATCATCATCGTATTATTATTACTTTCTTCTCTTGTACAACATTAGTATATTACGGTTATTAACAAAAATTATTATTTTTGTATATATTATATAAATAGCCGTATTTGTTAATTAGTACTTATAAACAAGTATATAAGTTAAAAACAATTTTTTTTTTACTATTATTATCTATAAGGATAGTTGCTATTAATTATCATTATTATTTTCATTGGTACTACTAGTACCTATATCATCATTTTTTTCATTGTATTGAAATAATTCTAAAATTATTTTTCAACTATTATAAGTATAGTCTTCAAGGGTTATAAATAGTTTTTCTAAAAACCATATATATATTATTATTATTTTTCTTTGATCTCCCTCCTGTCCGTGACCAATCCTCCTTTTCCTATTCCCTCGCCCATTTCAAGCATACCTTATGTCCATCCTAACTAATTTGACCGTTCTGGACCCAATGGAACTGTCCGTGTCATCAACAGAGGTCCCCTTGTGTAGTTGTTACACCAAAGTTGCAGATCGTGCCACCTTGATCATCGCAGCACACCAGGCGCCCTACCAGGCAAGACACCTTGCCATTTGCTGTTTACTTATTTTTAGCTCATATTTCATGCATTATTTATTTTCTTTATGCAAAAACTGTGATACATGGCATAACTGTTAGAACTTACTGTTTATTTATTTTTCCTGCTATGTATTATTTTTCTCACATTAAACCTAGATTTAAGGGACCACCTTTGTGTGTTGCATTCATGGCCTTGACACGTTGTAAGCACGAAGTTGTGTGTCGCATGTAGAACACGGAAGTGCGTGATTGGCTGGCCACCAGTACGTACAAGCCGTGCGATAGGAATAACCGCTAATAGAGATTGCATGCTAGTTTGACTTAGCGGTTATAGTGGTTTGTATTGTGGATGCAACACAGTAGGCATTGGACGGGGAGGACAATTCCTTAGCGTATGGGCTTCGATGCACTTTCCCTTTTGTAATCCGTGAGCTCCGCCGGAGACGCGGGTCAGATTACCCAAGATTACTGACGGCCACTGACGATTCTGCGGAACGTCATGCTCTTACTGCTGGGGCCTCTGGTGCCCAAGGGGGGACTATGTCGATCCTATTTAGCCAGGGCCCATGCGTAGGAAGGATTGTTCTTAACTACATATCACTTAGAATGGATAGGCACCTTTATCCGTTAGGTACGAGTACTTTTGGTTTGGGTACTTGTATCTGACCGTGGCTTGGAACAATAATTTGTCGCAGATTAGTTCATCACATCTTGTCCTTGTTTGGTTGTAGGTGTGACTTACTACTTCGATGAGAAGGTATTGAACCTTATTGGGGTCCGGATACCATATTGGATTATTAGCATGGAAAGATACGTTACCGTGAATTAGTTTACCATCTCCTGTCCTTGTTTGGTTGGGGGATGGTACGCTCGTTCAATAGGTGCGTATTGGAACATGTTATAATTCGATTTACTTATTTATTGAGCAATATTTATTCAGTTTATATGGCATGCTATTATGTGTCTTGTTACGTCCCTCTGAGGACCTGGTTGTCTTGCCAGGTGTGTGCTATTGTCTTTCGTAGGTGTTCTAGCTCTAGCCGCTATTTCTTCGAGGATGATTGCATTTGGATCGTCTTCGCTTCGCTCGCCACTCATTTCATTTTCTATGTACTTTTCATTATTTTGTTGGTAGTAGATTTGTCTCCGCCCAACATATTGTATCAAGACAAATTTATAGTAATTATATAATATCTTTTATTCTTGTGGATGAGATTAGTTATGGTTTTACTGCATTTTTACAGCTTATGTATTCATACGAGGTTTCCATATATTAGAGTATATTTCGTATGAATACAGTTGGCATGTTTATGTTCCTAGTCCAACGTATTTTGGGACTGGGGCGTTACATGTTTTTGTGGTGGCCCATGCAGGTCAAGATAAATTGTTTGGTTACTTTACCGTACCAAGCAAGCCTGCGTATAGGATTAGAAGTCTAGAATCTCATCCACATACTTGACCCTTTCCTCGATTTTATCTACCGTTTGACTCATCAATTGCATCTTGCTTGCTTCCTTCCATCCCTATTCTTATCTTCCCTTCGTGCTTGCTAGAGATTGACCCTACTAGTTAACTGTCCCAAAACACCATTAGTTTAATTCTTTAAGTTGGGTAGAATACCTTATGAACTAGCAACCCCTTTGACCTAGTGACCTATATTAGCAAGCTTATTTAGATCCTAGAATCTAGAGGACCTAACCCGTCTAGCCAACCAAGGACTTAGACAAGAAGACTATAGGACGACTGTATGACCTAGAATTATTCTACCTTCCTTAAATCTTAATCTCTCGTACCTATGTATTTACCGTTTTGACTAATGATGCTAAATATAGCCTAGTTTTTGCAAGCTTATTCTTTTATCGAGCTTGTTCAAGACATATGTTAATTGGGTCGCTCCCACTAACATATTGTCTAATCAGAACCGGTGCATGATGGTCTGATCAACCGAGTGCACTTTGGTTCGCTTTTGTCTATTATTCTATGTGGATGGGGACATAGCTAAACTTGTCCTTTACAGTCTCATCCATGACTGCCTTGACAATTCCTTTGAAATTATTCAGTCGCCTTTGAACCACGTATTCGTATTCACCTCCTTCGAACTCTATATTGCTTTCGCCTTCACCTATTTTAGGAGGACGAAGGCGTTATACTAGAACCTTCTATCTACTATGACCGTTCTCACTCGATGTTGCTATACCTTCATCCTAAACTACCCGACCCTATCAAGACCCTCTAATCGCTTAATTAAAGCGAATCTATTTCTCTTAATCGTGACCCTCATTCATTATCCGTGGCCATACCGTATTGTTTTTCTACGATCTAGATCGCGATTTCTTACGACATAATTTTTTGTGAAAACATTGTCATCGTTGGATCCCCATTGATACCCTCTTGTGTCCTCTCACCCCCCTACTAATTCTTAATTTCGAGGACGAAATTCTTTTAAGTTGGGTAGAATGTAAAACCCCTAAATTTCTACTATTTTTATTTATTTATTTATAAAATTTGTACTGATTTAAAATTTTGTATTGTACGTCACGTAGTCGTATTGTACGTCGTGTGCGAAGGTTCGTCTTTCGTAATTGCTCGACGAATGCGAATATGTGCGAGCGTACATATTTTTGAAAAACATTATTTTTATTTTTTTATAGTTTCAACGAAATATAGACAATAATTATTTCTAGCTATTAATTTCAAGTTTTACGATTTTAATTATGAAAACCTTTTCGTTTATAGCAGTTATTAATAATAAAATATATTCTTAGGCATACATATATTTCCTAAATATTTTGCTAGTTTATTTTAAATAAAAATATAATTTTTGAGATTTATTAATATTAATATTTTATTATTTAAAAAGATATTTAAAAATATTTATTATTTTCGAAATTATTATTATTGGTATTTTGCAAAATATATTTGGAAGATATTGTGGCAATTTAAATCTTGATTTGAATTCATATATTTATTTAAATAGTTAATAATTAAAATTTGAGTTATTCCATTTGATTTTAAACTAGAGAATTTAATTAGATTCAAATTTGATTTGTATTTGAAAATGGATTTTGATTTAAATTGAATTGTATTTAGATTGGATTTGATTTTAAATTAAATAGACGATATATCTACTTGGGTTTTAAATCTATTCCTAAGCCTATCCAAAGTGGGAATTCCCACATCCTATAAATAGGCAGGTACTTATCCATAATTTTTATTCTCCACAAATTATTCCACATTATTCCTCCACCATACCATTGCGTGCATCGCGTCCGTGTCTCCATCCTCTTCCATTATTTTTATTTTCTATTACAATTACATATTCACCTTCTTCGTGTCCACATGTCGGACACGATCTCGACACAGCTAACCTAAACCCTAATCCTATTCTAAACTCTAATCTCGTTCTCGGCCACAACCAATCCCTCACAGAACCTTGCTTAGCTACCACCACCGTCACCATCACCAAACCTTAGCAACACAAAACCCATCTCCCATCACCTCCGTCACCAAGACCAGGACGTCGCCACCACCGTCTCCGTCTCTCACCACGCCCATTGGAGTTCCGCCACAGTAACACCCAACCATCATCATCTCCTTCCCCAACATCAAACACCAGGCAGCCCAAACACCAACCAAACCCCGGACCATCTCCCCGACGTGTCCGGCCATACGTCGTGTCCCCAAATCCAATATAAAATCCTTACCTCCTCTCCGCTACCGTCGCCCGACCAGCAGCGTCGCCGTGCGCAGATCCGCACCACCAAACCCTCCTGCGAAACCCCATCGATCTCCCGCCGTCCTGTTCCGCCTCGTCCAGGGTTAAGCATGCGTCGCCGGACTCCTCGAGACTGGATCCGCCTCCGCACCGGCAGACATTCCCCGGAGTTCGTCGAGTGGTCGACCCCCTCCGCCGCGTCACTGACCGCCACTGCCTGACCCCACCGGCCTAGTGCCGCGATCGCGCCGGTGAGCATCCGTCGTGCCTGAGCGCTGGCAGCCGCGCTAGCGTGCGCCGCCCCTTAGAAACCCCTCCGCCGGCTGACTTCCCCTATTTTCCTCCTTCCTCCTCGCACCGCTGGCCGAGTCCGCCGCGCCCGCCCTCCGGCTCGCCGCCCGACTCCACTCTCCCTCCCCTCGCTCCGCCTTCCGATCTCCCTCCGCGCACAGCTCCGCGCCGGCCGACCCACTCCGGCGCAGCTCCCGCTCTCACCGCCTAAGAAACCACCGAGTCCCTCCGGTCGACCACCTCCCGCACCCCGTACCAGCCTCCTTCGGCCATCCCCAACCGACCCTGACCTCGGACTGCCCCTCTAGCTCAGCGTCCACCCGCGCGCCCGCCGGACCACCGATCGACTCCGATCTCCCTTCTCCCGCTTCCCTCTCCTTCTCACTCCCTCTCCTTTGCCTTTCTCTCTCCTCCATTCTTATTACTGCTTGGGTTCTGTGTTTCCTTCTTTTTTTGTTTTTTTGTTTTTTTAGTTGTGTTCGTTTTTATTAACTATGGCAGTAGGATGTTACATTATCAACATTATTATTAATATTATTCTTGTTATTATTATTAATATTATTTATTTATTTATTATATTTTGTTTTGCTGTTACTTATTATTATTAGTATATTTTATGTATCATCATTGCATTATTATTACTTTCTTCTCTTGTACAACATTAGTATATTACGGTTATTAACAAAAATTATTATTTTTGTATATATTATATAAATAGCTGTATTTGTTAATTAGTACTTATAAACAAGTATATAAGTTAAAAACAAATTTTTTTTTACTATTATTATCTATAAGGATAGTTGCTATTAATTATCATTATTATTTTCATTGGTACTACTAGTACCTATATCATCATTTTTTTCATTGTATTGAAATAATTCTAAAATTATTTTTCAACTATTATAAGTATAGTCTTCAAGGGTTATAAATAGTTTTTCTAAAAACCATATATATATTATTATTATTTTTCTTTGATCTCCCTCCTGTCCGTGACCAATCCTCCTTTTCCTATTCCCTCGCCCATTTCAAGCATACCTTATGTCCACCCTAACTAATTTGACCGTTCTGGACCCAATGGAACTGTCCGTGTCATCAACAGAGGTCCCCTTGTGTAGTTGTTACACCAAAGTTACAGATCGTGCTACCTTGATCATCGCAGCACACCAGGCACCCTACCAGGCAAGACACCTTGCCATTTGCTGTTTACTTATTTTTAGCTCATATTTCATGCATTATTTATTTTCTTTATGCAAAAACTGTGATACATGGCATAACTGTTAGAACTTATTGTTCATTTATTTTTCCTGCTATGTATTATTTTTCTCACATTAAACCTAGATTTAAGGGACCACCTTTGTGTGTTGCATTCATGGCCTTGATACGTTGTAAGCACGAAGTTGTGTGTCACATGTAGAACACGGAAGTGCGTGATTGGCTGGCCACCAGTACGTACAAGCCGTGCGATAGGAATAACCGCTAATAGAGATTGCATGCTAGTTTGACTTAGCGGTTATAGTGGTTTGTGTTGTGGATGCAACACAGTAGGCATTGGACGGGAAGGACAATTCTTTAGCGTATGGGCTTCGATGCACTTTTCCTTTTGTAGCCCGTGAGCTCCGCCGGAGACGCGGGTCAGATTACCCAAGATTACTGACGGTCTCTGACGATTCTGCGGAACGTCATGCTCTTACTGCTGGGGCCTCTGGTGCCCAAGGGGGGACTATACCGATCCTATTTAGCCAGGGCCCATGCGTAGGAAGGATTGTTCTTAACTACATATCACTTAGAATGGATAGGCACCTTTATCCGTTAGGTACGAGTACTTTTGGTTTGGGTACTTGTATCTGACCGTGGCTTGGAACAATAACTTGTCGCGGATTAGTTCGTCACATCTTGTCCTTGTTTGGTTGTAGGTGTGACTTACTACTTATATGAGAAGGTATTGAACCTTGTTGGGGTCTGGATACCATATTGGATTATTAGCATGGAAAGATACGTTACCGTGAATTAGTTTACCATCTCCTGTCCTTATTTGGTTGGGGGGATGGTACGCTCGTTCAGTAGGTGCGTATTGGAACATGTTATAATTCGATTTACTTATTTATTGAACAATATTTATTCAGTTTATATGGCATGCTATTATGTGTCTTGTTACGTTCCTCTGAGGACCTGGTTGTCTTGCCAGGTGTGTGCTATTGTCTTTCGCAGGTGTTCTAGCTCTAGCCGCTATTTCTTCGAGGATGATTGCATTTGGATCGTCTTCGCTTCGCTCGCCACTTATTTCATTTTCTATGTACTTTTTCTTATTTTGTTGGTAGTGGATTTGTCTCCGCCCAACATATTATATCAAGATAAATTTATAGTAATTATATAATATCTTTTATTTTTGTGGATGAGATTAGTTATGGTTCTACTGCATTTTTACAGCTTATGTATTCATACGAGGTTTCCATATATTGGAGTGTATTTCGTATGAATACAGCTGGCATGTTTATGTTCCTAGTCCTACGTATTTTGGGACTGGGGCGTTACACCACCTCCGCATCCTATAAACCAGTGTTCGACCACCTCCTGATATTTGGAAAACACCTTGCATAACAGCCCAAACTTCCCTTGCTAATTCTCCAGAATTGAGAATATGCTCTGTAGTTTCAACCGAACTGTGTGTGCAGCAATGACACTCAGAAGCCATGCTGAAACCAATCTTCATTATCTGCTCATCAGTTGGAATTTTGTTATGCAATACTCACCATAACAAAATGGACCATTTATACGGAATGCAAGTCCCCCAAATATGAATGAAAGATGGAGCTATATATAGGCCACTGTCTTCGTGAGATGTCCCATGACGAAGCAAAGGTAAATCTCCCTGATGATCTACGCCAATGTAGCCCCGCATCATCCTGCAGTATGTACTGTTCAGCTATATCCCTCCCTGCCAGTAGTCTTTTCCAAACATGAGACGAGTTCGAAGTGATCCGCACTGTACTCGGATGTATCTGAGAGCAATATTTCCTCATGAAGAACTGCACCCAAAGACTCACTTGAGATCGAAATTTCCACCGTAATTTTATAGAAAAGGCCTTCATAATGTCTTTTAATCTCTTGATGCCAAGTCCTCCTTCCAACTTCGTTCTAGCAATGGACTCCCAACCCAACCATCTGCGTTTGGGAGCCCCCTGAATCGATCCCCAAAAGAAATTGTCGAAAATAGCTTCAATGCGTTTCAATACCGAACAAGGAGGATTACAAGCAGCAAGTGTGTACACCGGTATTGAAGTAAGCACCGATTTGAGTAAAACCAGCTTCCCCCCAGGCGGCAAGAGCTTGTTATGCCATCCATCCACTCTCGCCCGAATCTTGTTAATAAGTTCTTCGTATATACCAGAGTTCTGATGCCCTGCTGCCATAGGATATCCCAAGTAAGTGAATGGAGGTGATCTAATTGAAAACCCCGTGCGATCTACCAACTCAGCAACACGTTTAGATGGTGTCTTCGTCGAAACATATAGAGTGGTCTTTGCAACATTAATTTTTTGCCCTGATGCATCCTTGTACATGCACAATGTTTCCTGGATCAATATTATGGACCTTAAATCCCCTGCTGAAATCTCTGATCGGGATTCACGGTTCATATCGCGATTCTGGAGTAGCCTTCAGTCGGCGCTGGGTACCAAGTTGTAGTTCAGCTCAGCTTACCATCCTCAGACCGACGGCCAAACGGAGTGCATCAATCAGATTCTCGAAGACATGCTACGACTCTACGCAATTAACTTCAAATCAAGCTGGGATGTTCATCTACCTCTGGCCGAATTTGCATACAACACTAGCTATCAATCTAGCATTCAAATAGTACCGTATGAAGCCTTGCACGGACAAAAGTGTCGATCACCCATTTGCTGGGACGAAGTTGCAAAGCGACAGATTCTCGGCCCGGAACTGGTAGAACAGACTATGCAGAAAGTTCGACTCATTCGGGAAAGATTAAAGACCGTGCATAGTCGTCAGAAAGCTACACGGACGTTCATCGTTGACCCCTCGAGTTTCAAGAAGACGATCACGTATTTCTCAAGGTGTCGTCCATGCGAGGAGTTACTCGGTTCGGCACGAAGGGAAAGTTGAGTCTGAGATTCGTTGGGCCGTTCGAAATGCTCGAGCGGGTCGCCCCAGTGGCCTATAAAATTACCCTACCGCCGGCGCTAGAAGGTATACACAATGTCTTCTACGTCTCTTAATTGCGAAAGTACGTGTACTACCCGAGCCACGTGGTAGATTTTGGCCAGCTAGAGCTAAAGTCCGACTTATCCTACATTGAAGAGCCAGTTCAAATCTTAGAATGCAAGGATAAGCTGCTGCGAAATCGAGCGATCCCTCTCGTCCGCGTCCTCTGGAGGAACCATTCGGTCGAAGAGTCGATGTGGGAGCTTGAATCAGAAATGAAGGAGAAATTTTTTTTATTGTTCTCGTAGAGGTAGGTTCTATCTTTAAGTTTTAAGGACAAAACTTTTATTTAATTGGTTATGGTGTAGTGCCTCGTCCCAATATCGTGCCCCATTTTCGTCCACGGGGTACGCGTGAAAGGAACACTGTCGCTATTGATTCGGTCGGGACCGATAGGTCAGAATCGGCCGAGTCGATCGAACGGGAACGGTTGAATTAAGATCCATTCCACGTTATGGAATGGCTTCTTCGGAACCAAGTCCCATATTCAGCGGGTTGCGCCTCGAGGATTGGCTCTGCGGCTGAGTCGGGAGAGACCTCTCGTTGCTCTGATTTTTATGCCGCACTTGATTTGGCTTTGGCTTTGGTTTTCGTGAATGCATTTTTTGTGAATGTTTTTCGAATGGGTTTTTGTGACTTGCGTTTCGAGCTTCACATTCATATCGAATTTCCTTGAATTACACAGTATTCTAATCAGTTGCTTATACGATTGCAGGTGATTGCATAGGCAACGTCAGCACAGCCAACCGGTCGCTCACTTGAAGCAAGGCTAAGGCGGGTGGCTGACCTCCTTCGCCTCGTCCCTCTACTTCAAATCAATATGAAAGTTAAATGAATGCTTGTCATAATAGTGTAGAATCAAAGAAATTGTGGCACGATTCTTCACAAAACACTTGCTATCAAACTACCGGTATTGAAAATGGAAAACGTATTTTCTTATGCAAATCTACTTAGCCTATGCAAAACAATGAATGAATCGATTAACGTTTATCGCAACGATACGGCTAAGTAAGCAAATCGACTAAGTTCAAAAGAAAACAGTCATTGGACAACTTGTCGACAAGGTGTAGTTTCTTCGAACGGTTGCCTAGGCCAAGGAACCGATTCGGCCCGGGAGGAACGAGTATAGCAAGCGCAAACCTTTCATCGACGTGAGTTAGGTGGGAACTTTCGCACAGGGCTCGCTACCCGACGCGAAAGGGTCGCCGTCTAACCCAGCTATAGTCCGTGATGGCTTGACATTGCTAGTGGCCTTCACACCCTTTCACTGCTTAACAAATACACGTTGTTTGCAAAAACAAAAGCATGAACTTTATTGATACAAACTTTGTAAAGATTACAAGAATTCTGGGAAAGTACAACTGTAGGAATCCAATCTAGAAGACAATTGCTTTATCCCTTGGACGATGTGAACTTTGAAGACGATAGCCTCTGAAGTTGAAGGCAAAAGCCTCGGAAGAATGCAGCAGCACTTGGACAAGAACTCCTGAACTCTCTGATATTTCTAAACTTTATGTCTGATCTCCTTGAATGAAGACTTGAAACTCTATTTATAGAGTTCTGGAAATAACTAACTTTTAGTTATTCTGAATGGCGCAAGTTGGATTGCGTAGGAACTGGATTGTGCAGCATCAGACTGCACAGGCAGTTGTTTGGTCGTGGGCCATCTGTCTTGGACACATGGCATCATTTGATTGAAATGCGCATGATCGTGTGCAGACGGTTGCCACGTAACGAGCAATTGATGACATGAATGCTACGTGTACTTTTGTCAGTTGTCATGATGAAGTGCGCCACATGAATTACGCTAACTTTGGATTGCGCTAGGATGGATTGCGCAACAAACAGATTATGCTGCATGTACAGCTGTCCTCGAGCGCTGTGCGGCACAATAAACAAAGTCTCCTCGTTCTTCGTGCTGTCAGCTGTCAGAAGATTTGATTGTGTCAGATAATGATGATATGGCCACGTCAGCTTGCGCTGTTGAAAGTGTGCGCAGTCTAGTGTGCGCAATCTGATTGATGCGCAATCTGATGTCTGCGCAGTTCATTTGAAAGTTGTATTTCTTGATTTTATGGCTTTGTTGATGGGTGCAACTTGATTTTTTAGGACCTATAAGACCCCCTTCAAAGTTTTTAAAAGTTAAATTTATTCAAAATTTCGAAATACTTTGAATTTTGAAATATAAATCAAGTTGTGCATGAGCTGTCTGCGCAATCGGATGAGTCGGCCCCTACTTTTTCGGTGCAATCTGAGGCGGCCGTTTCTTTTTTGAAAAACTATAAATAGTTCTCTTGATCATTCGATTTATTCTTTACTTTGCTTTCTTGTGTCTGAGAGAGAAAATTTCCTGAGCTCATCCCGACTTCAGCCTTCTTCTTCGTCGATCTCATGGCCCCAAGACGATCCTCCGCCGCCGACAAGGGCAAGGCCCCCGCCGAGTCTTCGGCTAGGGATGCGCCTCGTCCTTCCCGTCAAGAGACTGCGTACCCTGCTTTGCGAGGTAGGCAATCCAATCGAAAACCCCTTTTTAGGGCTTTTTGACTTTACTGATCTTCAAAATCCATCTCTTTTTAGAGATGCGATCATACTGCGCCACCCTTTTTAGGGTTTTGGTTGCACGAACTAGTTATTCTTCATTTTTATGAAGAATATCTTCTTGCGCAATTGGTTGAATTGCGCTGACAAAAGTCAGCGCAATCGGCTGATTTGTGCAAGCTTTGTCAGCACAATCTGATGGTTGCGCAATCTGATGGTTGCGCAATCTGATGACAAAATTTCTGACTTTGACTTGTACTTGTAGGATGTGGAAAATTATGACACGCTGTCATACGCTCAAGGCCATACGCTTATCAAAAGCCATACGCTTAGTGGATATTTTATTATTTCTTCTTAAAGTGGCAGCACAGCATATATTAAATGAAGAATGAATCTGACGTCTCGTCTTTCGTGCAAAGATAGTTGTCATGAAAAGAGAAACCGTCGTATATGTATTCGAAGAGTTGGTTTTGTCTTTTACGAGGACAGCTCAGCAGATCATTAATGCAAAGTTATTATTACTGACAGTCTATCAGCCGTCATATCTGCAGTCACGACGCTCGAGAAAATCTTTTGACAGTTATTTGAAGATATGGCGTATCAGAGAAGATTGATGATGGCCACGTAGCCATTTCTTCAGTGAGCGTATGAAGTCTATACGACTCCTTCCTTCTTCAGTGAGCGTATGAAGTCTATACGACTCCTTCCTTCTTCATTGAGCATAGGAAGTCTATACGACTCCTTCCTTCTTCAGTGAGCGTATGAAGTCTATACGACTCCTTCCTCATCAAGTGAGCGTACGACTCCTTTCTTCTCCAGTAAGCGTATCAGCTTTATTTTGTTTCTACATCATCCAAGTCAGCGTATAACTCTCTTTCAACGAGGCAGCGTATTACAGCAACCATATCCAGGATTACAGTCAACACACGTTCTCACGTGTCCTGTACCCAGTTATCCACTTCTCTAGAAGTTATGCAATGTGGCATCCATGCCATCAATCTCTCCTGAACATGCTCCACTACTTTCAACCGCATGCTAATGTGTCTCCATCAGAATTAGCCACGCGTCCCTGCAGTTATGCACACGTCAAGTAACTACCTGAGCGTATGCTTAAGGACAGTTATCCTGAACTCTATAAAAAAAGAGTTTCTTCATCTTCATCAGACACTACAGTCAATTTCAGAGAGAACAGAGAGATTGCCCAGTTGCTGTCCAAGTTCTTCAAAGTTCGAGTATTCTTCATCGCATCGTCCAAGGGATAAAGTAATCGTCTTCTAGATTAGATTCCTACAGTTGTAATTTTCTCAGATACAAAATAAATAAAGTAAATTTATTTATGGAAAACAAATTGACGACTCTGCTGGGGAAAGCTGTCTCCTCCAACGAGATAGCAACAACTCAATGCGATACTTCGTCGATCGGCTTGACGAAGAAGACGATGGTTGTACAATTCGACCAATCGGCTTATGAAGAAATGCTCAAGGCGAAGGAGGGTCGTACTGCTTCCTCCGCTCTTCCTGCTGCCAAGAAGAAGGCACGCTCCGTCTATGTCCCTAAGTCTTCTGCAGCAGTCCGAGACGCTTCTGTCACTTCTCATGCTGACAAGAACACGTCTTCAACTTCCATGAAGCACACTTCGGCTTCTCGGAACACGGCAACAGTGGCTTCTCCTAGTCACGCTGACAAAGTTGGTTCTTTAACCAAGTCAGCGTGTACAAGGAAAACCATCTCTGAACATGTCAACGTCCCTTCTCCCTCTACTCTTACGACAGCAGTCGGCTCTTTAGCCATTGATGACTCTAAGCGTATGGCATTCAAAGGGTAGCGTACGGCGAAGGCAGCGTACAAAAGCCAATATCAGGCAGCGTACGCTAAGCCAAAGCCAGCGTATGCTAATAAAAAGGCAGCGTATGACCAGAAGTCCAAACTGAAGTCAGCGTATGCTAACAGATATAGTCCTTTGACTGTTTCTCAAAATCAGGCTGGGGGTTCTCTTCCACAGAACATACAAATGATTCCCCCTCAACTTGCACATCTTGTGCCAACCAAGGAGAAAGACTCTTTAGTCAACTCCTCTACTCCTAAGGTCTTTACCTCTGGAGTTAATTTGACTAGTACTCGTACTAGATCAAACAATGGAAAACGCCTTTTGGCTAATTCCTCCAAAGATGGATTATTACCGACTCCTAGTCGGAATAATACTCATTTCCTTCTCTCAAAATTTCTCGGTCTGAGAAAGGCAAATTACAAGTATCCAAGACTGATATCAAAGTCAAATCTCCTACAGATCTTCGTAACAAGCTTAATCAGAATCGGTTCGGTTCCACTGAGACAAGTATATTAGACCCTGATGCAGAATATGCCAAGAACTATGTGGCTCAAATTAATCAGTCTTTATACACTCAGGAACCAAGAAGACAGAAGAACAAAAGACAAGTTTCTACACAGAAACTATCTTCAAGTACTTCCCAATCTGTTCCTACAGATCTCCGGGAATATTTGCAAAATAAACAGAGAATTGACACTCCATCAGGCTATGATATTGCTCATATTTGCCATGAAAAGCATGGTTGCAACTTCCAACCTCGAGTTGTAATTCAATGTTGTTGTTCACCAAAAAGACAATCTGTTTTCGAACGGATTCAATATGAACCAATGTTGGATGAAGATGAACCTCTTTATGCTTCTGTCAACATGACCTCCAAAAATATTGGGGGTAGCATACGGTCTGATGCTATATCAGACTCTGAAGATGGTGTTTATCTCGGCACCCGGTCCAGGACCGGAGCCTTGACCAGAGCCTATTCTTCTTCTCATCCAAGTGGTAATCCGGAGATCACAGAAGGCTTCCTTGGAGAGTCCAATTTTCCAGTATTGACTCCCGTAAAAAGCCCTGGGAAAGATACTGATTCACACAGTGATGATTCAGAACAGACTGTTTCATCATCTATTCCTCGAATGATTACCACTTACATGGCAGAGGGCGATCATGAACCTTCAACTAGCACCGAAGCTCACGAACAAAGGATTTCTTTCTTAGAACAACAGTTACGAGCTATGGCAGATACGTTGAATGCTATGCACACTCTTATGCAAGCTCAGCATCAAACTCAGCAAGTCCAACAGACAGCTCCTCCAGTTATATTAAATACTCCTGTTGTTCCAAACCAGGAACCCTCTACTACTCCGGGGGTACAATCTAATGTTCCTGAACAACCCACTCCAAGTCAGTCTGGAGCTGGGGGTGGTACATATGCTGCAGTCCCTCCTACTAATTACACTCAACAAGTTACAACTCTCCAGTCTTCTGGAATTGTTTCTGAAGAGTTAAAGAATCTCCGAACTCAATTCGAGGCATTCAAACAGAAGGATGGTTTGCAAAGGTTAGGTATCAAGCAACCTTACCCGATAGAATGGAAGCAGGTATCGTATCCACCAAAATACAAACCTCCGACCATCTCTTTCTACGATAGGACAACCTCCCCAAGTCAGTTCATTAATCATTTTGAAGTAATAACTGATCAACTGCAACCAAGTGACGCCCTCCTTACTCGGGTGTTCATTGGATGTCTCAAAGGAACGGCTTATGAATGGTATAGAAGTCTCCCTGATGGGTGCATTACCTCATTTGCCGGTTTCAAGCAAATATTTCTTGAACGATTCTATGAAGGGCTCAACGACATGACCATGTCAGCCCTCATAAGAATTAAACAGAAAAATAATGAAACCACCGAGGACTTCATTGAAAGATTCAGAAGAGAAGCCCTCAAAATGCCTCTCGGAACTCCCAATGCTGTTACCATCGACACTTGCAAGTCGAATCTCTTACCAATTATCAGCATGTGGACAGGGTCTACTCAGTTCCAAGATTGGCCTTCTTTCATTGTCAGTGCCAAGGCTGCTGAAGTCAGTGCTGAGACCTTCAAGGGTCTGGGGGTACAAATGGCTCCCAAGGAATCAAATCAGAGTGCTAGCAATAGTACTCGACCCAACAATCGCAAAGGGAAAGAAACTCTTGAAGTCAATCTCCAAAGCAGTAGTCAAGAGGTAAAGACTACCCAAGCTACTCCAGCTCCAACAAATCAACAACAGAGATCTCCTCGGCCGAAGGAAGAATATTCTTTCGACGATGATGATGTTCAGGGTATCTTTGAATGCTTACTCAAAGGTAATAAGATTCAATTACCAGAAATTAAAAAGCCTGATAAAGCCAATAAGACAGATCATCCAAAATACTGTCCATATCATAGAATGCTGGGTCATACAATCCGGTCTTGCTATGTATTAAAAGGGAAGATTCAAGAGATGATTAAATCAGGAGCTGTGACATTAACACCCAAAGACAAAACAGTTACAGCAAATGTAATTTCAATGCAGTTCGGTGACTTTTCCCCCTTAATGGTGGAAAGTGGGATTGTTCCTATCCCCAAAGCAACTCTCGAAGTTGTAAACATCCCACCAGCACAGAATGACGGACTTGTTCCTGTCACAACTAAGAAGGGACAGATCATGTGGATTCACCCGGATCTAATGACGGAGTTTGAAACGTCTTCCTCTTCTCATCGGAAGACTTCCTCATCTAAAAAGAAGCTCGGGAAGACTAAGTCATGCAATGTGACTTCTAGTTTCACACCCGATTTTTATCTAACCTCTACTTTCATCTCAGCAGGAAATTCACTCCCTACGGAAATAAAATCTGTATCTCAATTTGAAGATAGGTACAAGCTTGCTTTTCATCTATACAGTTCACAATCTCGTGAATTTATGGCAAAGATGGGTTATGATCTAGCCACTGCTCCTGGTTTGAACTCAGGCAAGGGACTCCGAGCACCTTTGGCCATTACTATAAGACATAATCAATCTCGTGTTGGCCTTGGTTTCTGGAATGAAGCTCTCATCAAACATAAAAGAACCAAGAGCAAAATAAAGAATTGCAGCATGGTTTCCATAGACCTTGAACCAAAATCTGAAGTTGAAGTTCATGCTGGAACTCGGTCAGGAAAAATATATCTGAAAGATTATACTGAAATTCCTGAAGAAACTTCTGAAGTCCCTCCGGTTACAGCTTCAACACCAGTCTCTACTGAAGAGCCTTTAAATGTTCCTGTTGAGACAGTTCCTTCTAAACCAACAGCAGCTGACAAAGGCAAACAACAAGTCCGCTTCGACAAACCATTGAAGAAGTCATCTCCTACAGGACTTGAAAAGCCTTATAATTTTGATATATTAGCTCAACTAGCCAATACCCCAGCTAAATTATCAATCTTCGAGCTCTTACGCCTCTCTAAAGAGACTCGAGAAACTCTAAGTGAAGCACTGCTGCAAGCAGAAACCTGCCTAACTCTTCTCAAGAAATTAGAAACAGAACCTGTTTCTCATTGCCATAATGTATTGGAATTTATTCCAAACATTACCTTTACGCAGGACGATATGCTGCTAGAGGATAATCGACATGACCGTCCTTTATATCATACAGGATATATTGATTCTATGAAGGTTGATCGTCTCCTGATTGATCCAGGATCTGCTCTTAGTATTATGCCAAAAGCTATGCTAGACGCACTGAAGATATCTGTACATAGCCTTTCCAGCACTATCACTACCATCTTGGGATTTAATCAAGGAAAAAGTGAGCCTTTGGGCAAGATTCGCCTCAAATTTCAAATAGGCGATCTTTGCACTAAAGTTACTTTTTACATCATCGACAATCATGGTTGCTCATACAATGCTCTGTTAGGGAGACCATTCTTGCATGAACATAATGTCGTTCCTTCGACCCTTCATCAGTGTTTCAAATATGTTGATGATAATAGAGAAGTTCAAAAGGAGGTTGCGGATCTCTATCCATTCAAAGGAGTTGAAGCTTATTTCAATGACGCTCGTATGTACAAAGATGAATACTCAAAAGTCTTGCAAGCTATGGAAAATGATGATGAAATAGCAAAAGTTGGCACTTTTGTTATTCCTGTAAAAGGGCGTATTACTCCTCCGCAGTCTGTTAGATCATCCGAAGAAGGCTCACCGATAATTCCTGTCAGTGGACGTATTACTTCATCACCTGCTCAGGCTTCACAAGGTTTACTGATAATTTCTGTCAGTGGACGTACTACTATACCGTCTTTCCAAGCTCCACAAATTCCTGTCAGTGGATGTACTACTCCCCCTCCACCTTCTCAGGCTAGACCAGATACTCTAGTCATTCCAGTCAGTGGACGTACTACTTATCCACGATCTTCTTCAAGGGAGCTCACCTCTTCTGAGCCTTTTGTTATCGATCTTAATCGAAACAAAACTTCTGATCGCTCTTCCTCTCTCCCTTTTGTCATTAATTTGACTAAGTCTGATAAGGCTCAGCCTTCTGTTGTAAATACAGTATTTAATATTAATGAAACATCTCATTTGCAGTATATTGATGTCTGTAATCATGTACAAAGTTATTTACAATTGCAAGATAACTTAGAGTCACTAACTATAGGGGTTGTTCAAACTCTTCATACAGACGTATCATTGGAATCCATACAAAAATCATACTTCGTGGTCCCTGCTAGAAAAAAGGGAGAAAATTCAATCTTCTTTTATAAAGGACCCCAGAATCCTCCTAACTTGGAAGAAGATGACATAAACGATGATACTGGAAGGTTACAACTGCGTCGCTACAGTCAACAATCCAAAAATATCATCAAGAATATGGGTTATGACTTTAGAACCAGTCTCAATAATGGAAAAGGAAGAAGAATGCCTGTTCGAATTCCTCCATTAAAATACGGAAGGACAAAATGTGGTTTAGGTTACATTGCTCCTACTTCCTTTATCAACATAGTCCATGAAAATTCAAAGTCCGATGAAGACGAACGATCTGAGTCTTCTGATTCTCTCTCTTGGGATTCTGACACGAGTATTGGCGATCTTCATCGTTCTATTTTGTCCGTCAATATGGTCTCTGTTGATGTCCCGCAGGAAAATGATGAAGATGAGGATGATTTTGAAATATCACCCGAATCGGAACAATGGGCTCAAAGATTAGATAATCAATGGGAATTCAGATTCGAGCAGAGGGAACCTCCTACCGAAGATAAACTGATCCAAATTGATGTTGGTGAAGAAGGTTTTCCTAAACCAATATTCATCAGTGAAAGTCTTTCAGAAACAGATAAGCAAGACATGATCAAGCTTATTTGTGATTATATCGATGTCTTTGCCTGGAGTTACGAAGATATGCCAGGACTAGATCCGAAGATTGCAATGCACAAACTCAATATCATGCCAAATGCTAAACCGGTCAAACAACAACAGCGACGATTTCGTCCAGACATCATGGATGCAATTGAAGCTGAAGTCAACAAGCTTATGGCTTCTGGATTTATTCGAGAGGAACAACATCCTGAATGGGTGGCTAACATCGTTCCTGTCCTTAAAAAGACTGGCAAGATTTGGGTCTGTATAGACTTTCGTGATCTCAATTCGGCTTGTCCTAAAGACGAGTTTCCTCTTCCAATTACTGATGTCATGATCGACAACACATGTGGTTTCGAACGAATGTCATTTATGGATGGGTATTCGGGATACAACCAGATCAAAATATTTCCAGATGATGAAAAACATACTTCCTTCAGAACGCCGATCGGTACATACTATTATACAGTGATGCCGTTTGGTCTCAAGAATGCAGGAGCAACATATCAGCGAGCAATGAGTACTATATTCTGCGAACATCTCCGAAAAATAGTCGAATGCTATGTTGATGATATTGCAGTCAAAAGTCGGCGAAAGGAGGATCATATCCAAGATTTGAAGACTATCTTTGATTTAATGCGTCAACATCAACTTAAAATGAACCCTACTAAGTCCTTCCTGGGCGTCTCTAGTGGTAAATTTCTCGGCTTCGTCATTACCGCTAAAGGTATACACGTGGATCCCGAGAAGATCAAAGCCATTCAAGAGATACATCCTCCACGCACCTTAAAAGAGCTACGAGGATTTCAAGGAAGAATTGCTTATATCAGGAGATTCATTTCTAACTTATCAGGACGCTGCAGACCATTCAACAAACTTCTGAAGAAAGGTGTATCTTTCATCTGGAACGAAGAATGTCAAAAAGCATTTGACGATATTAAACAGTATCTCATGAACCCTCCAGTTTTGGTACCTCCTGTCTCGGGGATACCATTCCTTCTATATGTTCGAGCCATGGATCATTCTCTTGGTGCATTACTTGTCCAAAAAAATAAAGATGGCCATGAACAGGCTATTTATTATCTCAGTCGCACAATGACAGGTGCTGAACCGCGTTATTCTCCAATCGAGAAAGAATGCTTAGCATTAATGTTTGCTGTTCAGAAAATGCGACATTATATTATCGGTCAAACGATTCATGTCATTTCCAGAGTGAATTCCATCAGGATTATGATGAAGAAACCTGGTATTCTCAACTCCAGACTAGCTAATTGAGGAATCTTGTTAGCTCAATACGATATGCATTATATTCTTCAGAAGTCAGTTAAAGGACAGGCTCTTGCTGATTTTCTGGCTGCTCATGCAATTCCAGAAGATTCTAAATTATATGATGAGATTCCTGATGAAGTCTTGGATTCAAATCTGATTTCTGAAGTAGTTCCTACCTGGCGTCTATTCTTTGATGGAGCATCTAGAATAGGTCCTAACGGCGATATTGTCGCTGGAGTTGGGATTGTTCTCGTATCCCCAGAAGGACTAACTATTCAGAGGGCTTATTCTCTAGATCAATCATGTTCAAACAATATAGCCGAATACAATGCATTACTCATTGGTCTTTAACTTGCTAAACATCTAGATATTCAATATTTGGAAGTTTATGGAGACTCCAAGCTTATTGTCAATCAGATCAGAGGAACGTATGAAGTTCGTCATCAGGATTTGATACCTTATCATCGAGCAGCACTCTCTATAGCCTCGTCTTTTGAAGACTTCTTTATTGAACATGTTCGACGAGCCTATAATGCAGAAGCTGATGCTTTAGCTAATCTTGCTGCTGTATTAGCTATACCAATCAGACGTCAGCAAGTGATAGTGGTTTATAACCGAGAACTATTCTGTGTTGAGAATAATTTGGCTTTGGTTTTTTCTCACAAACCAGACAAAGATTCTCTCAACCTTGATGCTGGATTAAAGTTTGACAAAATGTCATCATCTTCCTCTGATTCTACTATGGAATATGTCTTTTCTAATGAAACAGAAGCCATAATTGAAGATTGGAGACGCCCGTTTATAGATTTTGTTTTGTATGATATACTTCCTGATAATCCGAGTGAAGCAGCGTCTATTCGACGTCGATCTCTCAGATTCTATTATAATCATACGACGAAAATATTATATCGTCGGTCTTACGACGGTCTTCTCCTCCGATGCATTGCTGGTGAAGAAATACAACAGATAATTCGTGAAGCACATGATGGTGTTTGCGGAGCTCATCAACCAGGTCCTAAACTTCAAGATCGTATCCGACGTATGGGTTATTATTGGCCCACGATGGTGGCTGACGCTATTCAATATGCTCGGAAATATAAAGCCTGTCAAATTCATGCAGACTGTATTCATCAACCGTCAGAGTTCTTACATCCAACAGCGGCATCATGGCCCTTTGAAGCTTGGGGCATGGACGTCATTGGTCCCATCAACCTACCATCATCAAGAGGACATCGGTTTATTTTAGCAATAATCGATTACTTTTCCAAATGGGCTGAAGCAATCCCGTTATCTGAAGTTAAAACTTCTAGTGTTATCAACTTCGTCAAACATCATGTTATCTATCGATTTGGTGTTCCTCGGCGTATTATCCATGATAACGGACCGCAGTTCGTCAGTCAGAAATTTACTCGATTCTGCGACGATTACCGGATTAATAATTTAGCTTCTACAGCATATAATCCAGCAGCCAATGGATTGGCAGAAGCTTTCAATAAAACAATCATCAAACTCTTGAAAAAGTTCGTTTCTTCCAACAAACGCAACTGGAGCGAGAAGCTTGGTAAATGTTTATGGGCCTACCGCACCACAGTTCGCAATGCGACTGGATGTACACCTTTCTCTTTAGTATATGGGTGTGAAGCTGTTCTTCTCCTTGAGATCCAGATTCCTTCTCTGAGAATTGCAATCTCCAATAAATTGACAACAGAAAACAATGATCGTCTTCGACTTCAAGAGTTGGAAGCTCTAGATGAAAAACGATTGTATGCTCAACAAAATATCGAGCTGTATCAGGCCCGAATCTCAAAAGCTTTTAACCGGAAAGTCAAAGTCAGAGCATATCAGAAGGGAGAACTGGTCCTTACTGTCAGACGTCCTATGACCATGACACATATGAGCAAAGGCAAATTTGATGCGAAATGGGAAGGCCCATTCGTAGTGAATAAAGTCTTCTCTAACGGAGCATACCAGCTTGCCTCTATGGATGGAAAAGTCATGATGATGCCTATCAATGGCAAATTCTTAAAGAAATATTATGTATAATATTTTCATCATTCCCCAGCAAATATAAAATTCTTCTCTACAAAAGTCATTTCGATATCGTTATCCCCAGAGGAAATTGATATTCCACCATGTATCATCTTCCCAGAGAATTTGATATTTCGTCTTATTAGATCCCCAGGGGTTTTAATAAAGATCTTGAATAGAGAATCATGTTCATATTACCTCTGAATTTTCTATCTCAATATCATATTTTAATATTTAGTCTTTCTGATTTCTGAGTCTAAAGATCAGTGAATAAAGGCAAAATTGATGTAAAGTGGGAAGGATACATCGTAAACAAAGTTTTCTTAAACAGAGTTTATTTTGAGACAAATTCTTCAAGAAAAAGAGTACATCATCATGGAAGATCACTGTCATCCCTCTCATACTTAGGACGAGGGCCACATACATAATCAGCAAAAGAATTTAATACATCTTTTCCTGACCGCACCAAGAACTGACAGACAGCCAGCCTCATTGCTTCTTCTTCTTCAGTTTCTCCTGGTTCGACCAGGAAGTCCAGGATATCTTTCGGCGACTTGGGAGTAGATGAGCTTTCGCCCATTTCCTTCTTCTGCGGAGGTAGATGCTCTTTAGCACCTTCAGTAACTTCGGAGACGACTTCAGCCTTATTTGTATTCTTTTCAGAAGACATTGTGGATAAAAGAGGATGATGTGTGATCCTTTTACTCAAATATATGCTTTATTTATAGGCATATGGTTACAAGGATCGAAGAGACGTATTCTTTCTCGATATTCATTTCATCCACTCATTTCTCACATTCATCCGACGTTTCACATGTTCATTAATACTTGACGGTTCATCCGTTCATTTATTACATTCACTCGACAGTTTATCTGTTCATCATTTCCTAACTGTTCATCCGTTCATAATCTTCTATCAATTTATCAAGTGGAGATTCGTTATTTATCATATTTTCATAACCTCTGAATCAATTCCGAATCTACTTACTCATTTGTCATGTTTTGACCTCTGCATAGAAATCAATCTATTTTCTTTCGAGTTTCTATATATTATCATGTCCATAATACCTCTGATAATATTATATACTCTAAAACAGAAAAGATGATTTTATTATCTATCATGTCCATAATTCATCCACAAATACAAATCATTGAGCATAGAAGAATTGTCATTTCCATTCCCATTTCACCACAAAAAAAAAGTCTATTACATTTTCTTAGACTTTCTTACAAATTATAATGGAAATCTATTACAAATCTTGGATTTTCATTCTACACCATAACGGTAACCTAATAGAGATCTATCTTCTTCTTTGGATCTTCTCCGTCGGACCTTCTCCGTCAGGTTCGTTGTTGGTGGCAATTCCTGACTGTCTGGGTCTCAGTCACGACCAGATCAGCAGGAATCAAACTATGGTCTTCTCTCTCATACGAGAGGAGAACCACAGAGTTTGGCAGCCCGAAGTCGTGGTGCTGCCAATACAACTGGTGGATGGGGGTAACCTCTCAAGGAAGACAGGAATGTATCCAAACCTTGGGATACAATTCCTGGTTCTGCCTTGAAAGGAACTCTACTACCCAATTTCTCGGTAGTAGAGTTGACTCCACCATCCAACTCTCGTGTATAAAGGCTCTTCCTACCATCTGAGGAAGACCCTTCTATCCCACGAAGAGTTCTGAGTTGTCTGATTTACGTATCAAAGGCGTATGAGCTCCCTGATGTTGGTGTCAGAAGGACATTCTCCACAGCATCCACATCACCAATGCCAGTTCTGAAGAAAATCTTTAGCCAAGTTTCTGCGGAAAACAGCATGAAGAAGAGAATTAAATCAACAGAAATGTCATATGAAACGTACTGGTTGGTCAAGCACGCTCAGAGACAGAAAGCTTATTTTCAACAGCAAAAACAGTACGTGTATTATGCCAGACTTACCTTCAAGTTTGACGCTAAGAATTGGCAAACTGATGTCTGACATATTGCTCAGAATTTGAACATTTAGAAGCATTTGCTTTCCGATTCGAGAGTGAAACCTCACGTTCATTTTCAGAGAAGAGAAGAAGAAAAAGAAGATGGGGATGAGTTCTGTGAAACTCTTCTGTCTATTTTAAAGTATGGAGCGCAAGCCTATTCTTGGAAAGGATCCACAAATAACGCTCATAAAATATGCAATGAGTGCCACGTGTACTTTAGAAACCAGCATAGCCTTGGAAATATTCAAAGAGTGCTTTCCACAACATTGGAAGATAACGTAACCTACAGCTATTTATTGGTGCATGCTATTCATTGATGTACGCTATCCAGCGTAACTTACAACATTGGAAGACAGCGTAACCTACAGCGTAATCTACAGTTATTCATTGGTGCACGTTAGTTTTCAACACAAAATTATACTAAACAGAGAATTCTTGAATATTCATTTCATTAAGGCACTGATGGCCTTACAAAAACAAAAAAAAAAGAGAGGGAAAGAAAGGGGTGCAACAAAGTCACGCTCTATTTTCCAGAGCGGCTAAGTTTGACGCCTAACTCTTCTACGCTTTGGACCCCCATGCGGTGCAACAGAGCAGCGAGCATTTCACGCTTCTCTGCGAGGCTCCGCCCATCAGAAGTAGAGGAGCCGTCCAGACCGAAGTAACCCAAGAAATTCTTGGCTAACTGCGTGGGGTCATCTTTGAACTCGATGACGAAGGGCTCCGGTTCTTTGCCTCCAAAGGTGGGGTCACCATGGGCACAGAAACCAAATTTTCGTGCTTCTTCTTCAGCCGCTTCCTTTGGAGTCATGGTTACAAGAAATGAATGTCAAAAACTAAATTTTCTCAGTTTATATAACAAAGCTTGCTGGCGGTTCATATTCCTCCATAAATCAGATTCAATCAGTCTCGAAAAATGAAGAGTCATCATGACATTTTCATGCCAGCGTGTCAAGACTCATTCCTACTTTTTTATTCAAAGTAATTTCGAACTTTTGAAACTCATAAAGTTCGAAAACTTTGAAGGGGGTCTTGTAGGATGTGGAAAATTATGACACGCTGTCATACGCTCAAGGCCATACGCTTATCAAAAGCCATACGCTTAGTGGATATTTTATTATTTCTTCTTAAAGTGGCAGCACAGCATATATTAAATGAAGAATGAATCTGACGTCTCGTCTTTCGTGCAAAGATAGTTGTCATGAAAAGAGCAACCGTCGTATATGTATTCGAAGAGTTGGTTGTCTTTTACGAGGACAGCTCAGCAGATCATTAATGCAAAGTTATTATTACTGACAGTCTATCAGCCGTCATATCTGCAGTCACGACGCTTGAGAAAATCTTTTGACAGTTATTTGAAGATATGGCGTATCAGAGAAAATTGATGATGGCTACGTGGCCATTTCTTCAGTGAGCGTATGAAGTCTATACGACTCCTTCCTTCTTCAGTGAGCGTATGAAGTCTATACGACTCCTTCTTTCTTCATTGAGCGTAGGAAGTCTATACGACTCCTTCCTTCTTCAGTGAGCGTATGAAGTCTATACGACTCCTTCCTCATCAAGTGAGCGTACGACTCCTTTCTTCTCCAGTAAGCGTATCAGCTTTATTTTGTTTCTACATCATCCAAGTCAGCGTATAACTCTCCTTCAACGAGGCAGCGTATTACAGCAACCATATCCAGGATTACAGTCAACACACGTTCTCACGTGTCCTGTACCCAGTTATCTACTTCTCTAGAAGTTATGCAATGTGGCATCCATGCCATCAATCTCTCCTGAACATGCTCCACTACTTTCAACCGCATGCTAATGTGTCTCCATCAGAATTAGCCACGCGTCCCTGCAGTTATGCACACGTCAAGTAACTACCTGAGCGTATGCTTAAGGACAGTTATCCTGAACTCTATAAAAAAGAATTTCTTCATCTTCATCAGACACTACAGTCAATTTTAGAGAGAACAGAGAGATTGTCCAGTTGCTGTCCAAGTTCTTCAAAGTTCGAGTATTCTTCATCGCATCGTCCAAGGGATAAAGTAATCGTCTTCTAGATTAGATTCCTACAGTTGTAATTTTCTCAGATACAAAATAAATAAAGTGAATTTATTTATGGAAAACAGTACTGAATTGTGATTTTTTTCTATTTGATGCAGTTGACACCAGAGAAGATCCTGAATATAAAACATTTGTTGGAACTTTAGCTGAACCAAATTTTAAAGAAGACTTATCTCATGTGCACTTCCCCCAGTATGCCCTTCCATCTTCTCGTCAGACTATTTTGATAGCACAGAATAACGAGACTTTGCTAAGTCTGATAAACGGACAGTCTTTGCAATCAATTGACGCAGTCACTCATAGGAAGCCTATGTTCCTTTTCAGAGATGCTATTGATAAAAGTTCTCAACCAAGACCTAGAGTTGAGTCGAGAACTTTTCAATGGAAGGAGAAATTGATCAAGTTACCAGATCTAGCGAGATGCCTTCCTCTGGCAAGGTATGCTCATGCGAGCCATCCAAGGAGGATGGAATGGGACATCACTCCCTTGCAACAGGCACAGACCAAAAATATATGTGTTAAGAAAGGTCCGAACAACAGGGACATGTTCTACAGTTCTTCCGAACGTCACAGCACTTTATTGAGGGGGTTGAAACCAGGTTATATTCCCCCCGAGAACTCGTCTTTGCTACTACCGGTAAGGACACCGATTTTCGCCAACGAGTATGCCAAAGCAGAGGGTAAATATCCGGATCAAGACATCCGGTTGACAGGTCTGGTAAACCCAGACATCAAAAGATGGAACTGTATAGCTAACTGGATACTGGTCCAGTTTGAAGATAAACTCAGAGAAATTGAGCTGTATAATGCGGTACACGCTACTGTATACGGCTTCTTTCCAAATCCTCATCTGTTCTTGGCTCTGGCAGAGAGGTACAACTACAGGACAGGGACGTTTATGACGCCCCTTGGAGAGATGGGCTTGGTTCTCCATAAGATGAAGTATATCTCATATTTACCAATGGGTGATTTGCCTTACGAGGAGTACGTCCCGACCAACGACGAGTTAGATAGACTTCGTCGAGAGAATTCAAAGATGGTGGAAGTCTTTGATGAGCTTTTATGCCATTATAACATATGCTCTTTGTATTACCAAAGTGGCTCTTCTGGTACATGCTATTCATCCAAATGGTTGAGTTATCTTTTTCTCAACCACATTATTGAGAAAAAGATAAAAGATCATGACTCTTGCAACCCTGATTTCTTCCAACCTCTCAGTAACAGTGAAGTGCTAAAGCTGATGGAGGAGAATAAGAGGATGGAAATCAGAGTTGATGATGAGCACCAATATCCTCCTCTTAAGGCAGAAAAATTTGTGGAGAGCTTTATAAGAATGGGCTACAGGTCCATGTCCAAACAAGCCCAGCTAGCTGGATTTTTGACGTACTGGCTACGTCGATTCGTCGTGCCTGGAGCAAGTGTTGTAGACCGCTTCCATCGCGGTGTTCTTTTTGCTGCTGTCTGGTTAGTCTTCGGCTACCGGATGGACTTACTTTCAGCGATGACCTGTAGTATAAACGCGGGTCTTCGTCTGTATGTTGATCTTATGATCAAGTGCAAGGGTGATAAGGTGAACTTCCCCAGACTAGAGTTACCTTACACCGACTTATTCGGATGGTTGCTCTTGCATCATCCATCATTGATGAACCCTGCCATGGGAGCAGTTGGTGGCAGTTTTCTACGCAGATTCTCACAGAGCAGGTGGATTTATACTAGTTTAAGAGACTGTAGACGAACTCTGAACCTCGGCAAAGGATGGAATTTTTTTGCACTCCTCCTCCAACTGGTTATGAGCATATGGCAGCAAATCTGATTGACCTGGGGAGGCAACCAATAGGTCGGGTATCTTTTGAATGGCTGAAGACAATCAGACCATCCCATCTAGTATATAGATTTGAAGAAGAATGCTTTCTTGAACCATATCTGCCGAGCCGCTTCGCTCGTCAGTTTGGATATGACCAGTTTCATGTAGGTAACGCCATCACATGCCTACAAGGAAAAGGTTATTTGATTGATGGTGCCCGGGCCTGGGCTTACTATAATGCTCGAGACACAAAGACTGTGTTCTCGATGCCAAACAGAACCGATGCTGGTCCAAGAATGCTGTATACTTATTCACAGTTTTATACAGCTGCAAATACATTTGCTGAAAACTATAGCCTCGTTGATAGTTTTGCAACAGCAAATCGTCTGAAGAGAAAAGCGACTGACACATTAGCTCCAAATAACGATGAAGAACATGAGCCAATGGACGACCCATTAGAAGCTTCCAGGGAAGTCAATTTTCCTGAGGAAGTTAACCAGCCTTTAAGAATTTCTCTGAAGGTTGTTAAGTCTCCAGTTAAGGAGAAGAAGAGAAGGAGAGAAGAGCCTTCTTCTCCTGCTATGAAGAAGAAATTGATCTTGAAACATTCTTCAGAGAAGGTTACCACCAGATCGTAATCCAGACAATTGGCCGAGTCCACTCGAGATGAAGCCGCTACACCAACCTCTATTCAGAAACAAGTCGATGTAGTAAACATAGAGAGCCCTGAGAGGCCTCTATATAGAAGGAAGAAGCTGGCTCACAGAAGACAGAAGATAACAGTTTCTCCTCCAAGGCAAATTTTGTCTTCGGTAGTGATGAACGCTGTGGCTGGAATCACCCTATCATCTCCTACCCCTATTTATGAGTCTGGGCATAAAACTCCTAGTCTAGAATGGAGGGAAGAGATCGAGCAGAGTGAAGAGAGAAATGAGGCCGTAGAGCCTAGAGAAAATATTGCTGAGACAGAGCATGAAGCTTTGCCATCCCCTTTACCGATGATGGATACTACTCAACCTCCTGCTACACCGGGAGCAACCCTCGAGGAAGAGGATCGTTTGATGATCGAGGCTTTATATGACTGTGACTTCGATTATCAAGAAGAAACTGATCATGCCGCTGCTGCTGCTAGTGAAGAGGTTCCTGAGGACAGTGAGAACGAGGAGAGCACCACATCAGAAGCTGTTAATGAAACACAAAATCCGGAAGAGGATGTTGAGATCCAGACATCTCCTCGAGCTATTGATGACACTCTGACTCCTGAAAAGGAGGCTGAGGTGCCGATATCTCCAGAGAAGATTGCTGATGAAGAAATGGCTTTGGAGGAAACTCCAGTTGTTGCTCCCGAAGGTATTGTAATGAAATTAGCGATCTTCTTTTAATAAATAGCTAGATAGCTAACATCTTTATTTTTATCCAAACAGAACCCGGATCTTCTCCTGCTCCTCCAGCATGCATGGACATAGTACTGGCGACGACAATTGCTAGTAGTAGTCGCCATTTATCCTGTGGCTCCGAAGCAGGAAGTAGTCAGGCAATAGTGTCTGAAGCTACTTCTGCTCAGCTAGAATCTGTTCCAACAGATGATAGACCTGTTGTCGGATCGAATCATGGTAAGACTATTTTCACTTTCGATTCTTTTTGACAATAGCAAATGACATGCAAAATGACAATATTTAATTTTGCAGAGGAACAACCAGGAGGAGCGACCAGCTCTACTCTAGCTCCTCTGTTCAAAGAGCCTACTGTTCGAGAAACTGAACGTCCTGCTGCCTCATCATCAACAGGAGTTGCTGCGACTCCTGGTGCTCTGGCGACCAATCAATTCGTCGTCCAATCATTCACCAAATTCTTCTTCGATTCATTGGGGCCATTGATCAATAGAGTGATAGAAAAAGAGGATGCTGATTTTTACACAGTTAGAGGTCCAACCTCTTTCTTAATTCATGCTATCCGCGAGCAAGGTGACGAGCCCCAAGCTACTTTTCTTGAACATATCTTAAATGAGCTGGAGACTTCAATAAAGAACTATAAAGAGCTCAATAAGGGGGAAGTAGAACCCTTAGTTCAAGCAGAATTTGAACGGATGGCTCAGGAAGCTGCAGTGGAGAGAGTAAACTTCCAGATTCTCTTGGATACTTTTGCTACTAAATCAGCTGAGTACAATTCCAAGTAGAATCGGTGGCATCTACTGCAGAAAGAAAAGAGGGAAGAATTGCTGAACTGAGAGCGGAGATTGCCCGTCTCCAAGAAGAATTGGAAAATGAGGTTACCGAGCATCAAACTGCACTCCAACAACTCGGTACTATAACCCAAAAAAGAGACGAATATGCCGCAGCTCATAATGATGAAATCACTCGCAGAATGGTGACCATGCCAATTTTCAACGAAACATCTGGGATGGAAGAGGCCAGGAAGAGAGTGATGGAATCCCGCGAAGAGCGATTGTAAACTCTGAGGCAACAAATAACCGGCTTGATGACACCACCAGCTTAAATAGAAAGATATCTTGTATCTTCTTGTCTTTTGTAGCATGTATGTTTTTGTAATGTCTTAAATTTCAACAATAAAAAGACATTTTGTTATGGCTCTATTATTTGTTGCATATCTTGTTCAGATATAAATAATAGAGATAGAAAATATATTCAGAGGTACAGGACATGATATATTTCTCGATTTTAGAAAATAATCAGATTTATTATATCTGCTCAGAGATAATGTGGACGTGGCAGAATATAATTTGTCGAATATTATTAATTCAAATAAATGAAATGAATCGTCAAAAAGGTGTGAACAAAATAAATGAACGAAATAAATCGTCAGGATGAACGGATGGACCGTCAAATGAATTGAATGAACGGGTGAACTGTCAGATGAACGGGTAAACCGTTGGATGGATGGAATGAACGGATGAACCGTCAGATGATGATAATGAACGGGCGAACCGTCAAGTGGATGTGTGAACGGACAAACCGTCGAATGAATATGATGAATGAACGGGTAAACCGTCAGATGATGATAATGAACGGGTGAACCGTCAGATGATGATAATGAACAGGTGAACCGTCAGATGAACGGGTGAACCGTCAGATGAATATGTGAACGGACAAACCGTCAAATGATGATAATGAACGGGTGAACCGTCGAATGAATATAATGAACGGCTGAACCGTCGGATAATGAATATAATGAACGGGTGAACCGTCGGATGAATATAATGAACGGCTTAACCGTCGGATGATGAATATAATGAACGGCCGAACCGTCGGATGAATATGTCGCTTCGTTGTTTTGAGAATCTCTACCTATAAATTGAACAAAAATCTGGAAGAAATGATCATTTCCGCTTTTCAACATAAAGATGTCGTCCGGAGATGCATCCAAGAAGGCTGAAATTGTTCCAAAGATTGAAGTGAATACTGAAGAACGTCCTGCTGATCCAGTCCAGCCAAAGCAGGAAGAAGCAGGCGAAGGTTCGTCTGTACCCAAACCACCGTGGGATATCCCGGACTTTCTGCTTGAACCAGGAAAGACTAAAGAGGAAGAGGCCATGAGGATGGCTGCTTACAAGTTCCTGGTAGGCTCGAGCAAGGATGTTCTCGACCCTTATGCTGATTATGTCTTTGATAAGGATGGCAGTGGTCCGCATCCCAATATTGAGAAGGACGATAGCGACCTTCCTTGATATCATGTAACATCGTTTATGATGAAATAAAAATCAAACTTTATTTATAAACTGTCTGATTATATTTACATAAAATCTATGTTACATTTATACATAATATTTCTTGAGAAATTTTCCATTGATAGGCATCATTGTAACTCGACCATCTAACTCTGAAAGTTGATAAGCTCCATTCGAAAAGACTTTGCTGACAATATAAGGCCCTTCCCACTTCGCATCGAACTTGCCTTTGCTCGAGTGAGTCATAGTCATAGGACGTCTTACTGTTAGAACAAGTTCTCCTTGTTAAAAGGCTCTGACTTTAACTTTGCGGTTGAAAGTCTTCAAGATACGGGCTTGATATAACTCAATATGTTGTTGAGTCAATAATCGCTTCTCATCGAGTATTTCTAACTCTTGAAGTCGAAGAAGATCATTGTTCTCTGTAGTGAGTTTATTAGCAATGGCACTCCTTAAAGAAAGAATTTGAAGTTCCAGAGGAAGTACTGCTTCACAACCGTACACCAAAGAAAAAGCTGTAAAGCCTGTGGGATTGCGGACCGTAGTTCGATAGGCCCAAAGACATTCACCAAGTTTTTCACTCCAGTTTCATTTATTAGTAGACACAAACTTCTTGAGAGCTTGATGATAGTTTTGTTGAAAGCTTCAGCTAAGCCATTAGCAGCAGGATTGTAGGCTGTCGAAGTAACATTGTTAATCCGATGATCATCGCAGAATCTCGTAAACTTCTGGCTGATGAATTGTGGTCCATTGTCATGGATGATTCGTTGAGGTACACCAAATTGATAGATGACATGGTGTTTGACGAAGTTGATGACGCTGCTGGTCTTGACTTCGACAAATGGTATAGCTTCGGCCCATTTGGAGAAGTAGTCGGTTATTGCCAGTATGAACCGATGTCCTCTAGAAGAAGGAGGATTGATGGGACCGATGATGTCCATGCCCCAACCGATGATGTCCATGCCCCAAGCTTCAAAAGGCCAGGAAGCAGCAGTCGGATGAAGGAATTCCGAAGGTTGATGAATGAAATCTGCATAGATTTGACAAGCTCGACATTTCTTCGCATAATCGATGGCATCTGATACCATAGAGGGCCAGTAGTAACCCATGCGTCGGATACGATCCTGTCGCTTAGGACCGGGTTGATGTGCTCCGCAGACACCGTCGTGAGCCTCATGTAATACTTGCTTTGCTTTATCACCAGCAAGATAGCGCAAGAGTAGGCCATCATAAGTTCGTCGGTAGAGAGTCTTAGTGGTCTGATTGTAGTAAAATTGTAGAGACCTTCGACGAATACTCGTAGCTTCTTTAGGATCTTCAGGGAGTATGTCATGAACTACGAAATCGATGAACGGAATTCTCCAATCTTCACTGATGACATTGACTTCAGTAAGATTACTGAACTCAATATTACGATTATTTTCGATGCAGAATAATTCCCGATTAGAGACGACCACCACCTGTTGTCTTTTGATAGGAATGGCTAAGACTGCTGCAAGATTAGCCAAAGCATCTGCCTCAGTATTGCAAGCTCGACGTACCTATTCAATGAAGAAGGCTTTGAATGATGTAGCCATGTTGATTACCGTTTCAAAGTAAGGCACTATATCTTGATGGCGAACTTCATAGGATCCTCTAACTTAATTAACAACCAACTTGGAATCGCCATAGACTTCAAGATACTCGACGTCAGGTTGTTTGGCTAGCTGGAGGCCGATGAGTAAAGTATTGTATTCTGTCACGTTGTTGGAGCAAGGCTCATCTAAGGAGTAGGCTCTTTGGATAGCTGACCCGTCTAGAGAAACAAGGACAACTCTAACTCCTGCGACAATGGCACCATTAGGTCCAATTCTGGATGCACCGTCAAAGAATAGGCGCCAAGTAGGAAATTCTTCAGAGACTACATTAGATTCCAAAGTCTCGTCTGGAATTTTATCGTAGAGCTTGGATGTTTCTGGAACAAGATGGGCTGCCAAGAAATCCGCCAATGCTTGACCTTTGACAGAATTTTGAGGAACATATACCATGTCATATTGGGCTAGCAGAATGGCCCATGTAGCCAGCCGAGAATTGAGTGTGCTAGACTTCTTCATGAGTACCCGAAGAGGGTTAACTCGGGATATGACATGAATAGTTTGGCCAATGATATAATGCCGAGTCTTTTGAACAGCAAACATAAGAGCTAGGCATTCTTTTTCGACCGGACTATAACGGTGTTCAGTACCAATCATAGTACAACTGAGATAATAGATAGCTTATTCGTGGCCTTCTTTGTTCTTTTGGATAAGTAAAGCACCCAATGAATGGTCCATAGCACGGACATACATTAAGAATGGTATGCCAGAGATTGGTGGCACCAAGACTGGTGGATTCATGAGATATCGCTTTATGTCGTCAAATGCTTGTTGACATTTTTTGGTCCAAACGAAAGATACACCCTTCTTCATGAGTTGAGTGAATGGTCTGCAGTGTTCAGACAGATTCGAAATGAATCTCCTGATGTACGCAAGTCGACCTTGGAATCCTTGTAGCTCTTTTAGATTGCGTGGAGGACGCATCTCTTGAATAGCTTTGATCTTTTCGGGATCCACATGTATACCCTTAGAGGTAATGATGAAGCCGAGAAATTTGCCACTAGAGACACCCAAGAATGACTTGGTGGGATTCATTTTGAGTTGGTGTTGGCGCATGAGATTGAAGATAGTTCTCAAGTCTTGGATGTGATCTTCCTTCAGACGACTCTTGACAGCAATATCGTCAACATAGCATTCGACAGTCTTGTACAGATGATCTCGAAAGATGGTACTCATGGCTCGTTGGTATGTTGCACCAGCGTTCTTGAGACCAAACGACATAACAGTGTAGCAGTAGACTCCACGAGGAGTACGGAAAGAAGTATGCTTCTCATCTTCAGGATTTATTCGAATCTGATTATATCCGGAGAATCCGTCCATGAAAGATATTCTTTCGAACCCACAAGTGTTGTCGATCATAACGTCTGTGATAGGGAGAGGAAATTCATCTTTTGGACAAGCTTCATTAAGATCCCGGAAGTCGATGCAGACTCGAACTTTGCCGATTTTCTTTAGAACTGGGACAACATTAGCTACCCAATCAGGATGCTGCTCTTCTCTGATAAAGCCACAAGCTATAAGCTTCTTGACTTCATCGTCAATTGTGTCCATCATTTCTGGCTTGAATCACCGTTGTTGTTGTTTAACCGGTTTTGCATTCGGCAGAATGTTCAATTTGTGAGTAACAACTTTAGGATCCAGTCCTGGCATATCTTCATAACTCCAGACAAAAATATCAATGTATTCTTTAATCAGAAGAATTAATTCTTGTTTATCTGCCTCTGGAAGGTTCTTATTGATGAATATTGGACGAGGTGATTCGCTCTCTCCTATATCAATTTGAACTAATTGATCTTCAGTAGGAGGTTCCCTCTGTTCGAATCGGAGTTCCCACTGGGTATCCATTCGTTGAGCCCAAGGATCTTGTCACTTTCCGATCCTGGAATACGCATTTTAATACGTAAACCGATAAATTGTATTTACCTTGTATTTATACGATGTTTATTATGCTGTATTTTTTTCATGTATTTCCCAAAATATTCGACAAAATAATATTTCGTAATTTATTTTCTGCATTTGGGCCTACAGTTTTGGCTCATTTGGGTAACCCATTTTTGGTTCACCAATGGTTCATCATGAACCCTTTGGTTCATCATGAACCCTTGGGTTCAAGATTCTATATAATAACTCATCTCATTCACTCTCTCCTCTCATTTATTTCCTTTTATTTATTTTCCTCCACTAACCAAGGCAAGTGCCAACTTGCTCAAAAGATGGATCCATAAATTTTGTTCTTGTTTTCTTACAAAATTATTTGTCAAAATATGTTCTTCTCCTTAATCTATACTAGTTTAGAACTTGAAATTTTCCATTTTGAAGCTTTAATTTTTGTAGATCTAAATTTTAACCCATTTTGGATTTCCTTGGTTTTGATCTAGCAAACTTCATTATTTTCAAGTTTTGAGTGTTCCATGTTGTAGGAAATTTTGTTCTACCCTATTTTGACCTATAGAAGCCCCAATTTGGGCTTAGGATGAGGATTTTATGGTCCTTAGAAGTTCTAGGGCTCATGGTGTTCTTGCTCTCAGCCAAGAGGAAGAAGATGACCCTGTAGCAGTTGGCGCGCGCAGCTCTCTCGTGACCCCAGCGCTTTTTAGTGATGGGCGCATCTCTCTCTCTCGTGGCCCTGCGCGCTCTGACCCTGCGCGCACTTGACCCCTACGCGCACTTGACCCCTACGCGCTCTGACCCTGCGCGCGCTTGACCCCTACGCGCACTTGACCCCTGCGCGCTCTGACCCTGCACACACTTGACCCCTGCGCGCTCTGACCCTGCGCGCACTTGACCCCTGCGCGCTCTGACCCTGCGTGCGCTTGACCCCTGTGCGCTCTGACCCTGCGCGCACTTGACCCCTGCGCGCTCTGACCATGCGTGCACTTGACCCCTGCGCGCTCTGACCCTGCACGCACTTGACCCCTGCGCGCTCTGACCCTGCACGCGCTTGACCCCTGCGCGCTCTAACCCTGCGCGCGCTTGACCCCTGCGTGCTCTGACCCTGCGCGCACTTGACCCCTGCGCGCTCTGACCATGCGCGCACTTGACCCCTGCGCGCACTTGACCCCTGCGCGCTCTGACCCTGCGCGCGCTTGACCCCAGCGCGCCCTGACCCCTACGCGCTCTGACCCCTGCGCGCTCTGACCCAGCGCGCTCTGACCTGGACTCCCCTATATTTTATATATATATATATATATATATATATATATATATATATATATATATATATATATATATATATATATATATATTATATTGCTTATATATATGTAAATGTTTGTGTGTGCTATATATCCTTACGCCTTTTGTCTTGAGCATGATATGAGCACTAATATGACCCCGGTGAACAAAGTGTTCCTACCTGATACATGTACCTGAATGTCCCAGTCCTTGTTCATGCTCGATAAATGACTCGTAACTCCACGTGGCGTATTTGCAATGATGCATTACACTAAGGAGGGTAGAACATGTTGACATACTGATTGACATGGATCCTCTCTTGGGGTACTCGTACTTGAGTATGACTTTTAGGAGGATAATCATGCAGGCCACAGCATGTGAGTCCAAGATTTCATCTAGGGTTAAACTAGGCAACTAAATATACTAGATGCATGGGGTGGGCAGAATCCCGAGATCGTGTTACACCAGCCGCCTTGAGATATTATCTTGACGCGCCGGCTGGTCTCCACGGATACTGTGTCATCTGCAACGAGTGGATGACTGTATCCGATTAATTCCTGTTATATATTATATGTCTTGGCAAGGTGGCCTTACGAGGGACCTGTGCTCAATGATATCTGTCTACGCGAACCCCTGGGTTGGCTAGCCTTGCTGGAAAGATACGATCTGAGGATTTCTAATAACATGACGCGAGGATAACCTCGTCCCACTAGAAACTCGTAGACTTGATTGGCCGTGAAAAATGACTTGCTTGTATCCTATTACCTTTCGCGAATAACTGAAGGAAGCGGACTGTCATGGTACGTGATCCAACCCATGTTCTTGTTTGATTGTTGGGTTGGTTATCGTTCTATGACAGGCTGTGGACCGAAGTTATGAACGAAAGACTTATTCTGGTTGTGAAGTGTTACTTCTGTGAATGACTGAGGAACATGGTCTATCATGGTACATGATCCAACCCATGTTCTTGTTTGATTGTTGGGTTGGTGATTGTGCTACGATAGGCTATCGACCGAAGTCACGATCAGGAGATTTTATTGTTTATACCTTTTACTTATGTGAAAGTTATAGAGTACGACACGTCCCGACTCCATGCGGTACCTTTTGTCCTTGTTTGGTTGTAAGGGTGCCATATGGGTTCGAGGATGTTGCGCTACCCTATAATAGTAGAATAAGTATTACTATTATCAATCAATCTATTAACTGGGTTTTTAATCTTAACTCTTGTGCCCCTTTGGCGGTACTTGCTATTCGGGGCTGACCCCGCTGGTTTTGTTTGGCCAGATCTCGTAGCAGAGCCGGAGGACACGATCTTCCTTCCTGACATCCATGGTGCATACTAGGAGCATGGCGGTTCGGGGACTCGAGTGGGTTTCTTCTCCACCACTCCTGCCTTTACTTTGTGCGGCGTTTAGCCACCGGCACCTGTTAGCCGGATTACTTGATATTTTGTGTCAGTACAGAATTATAAATAAACAGACTGCAGCTGTGTATAATTTTGTACTCCTGACTCTCTGAGATAGTTAAATTATAAAGCTAGTCTCTCATGATCATTTTGATGAAGCATCGGGGATGCCTTACTGCTTTATCTTTATTGTTCATTTTATTGCTGATGTGACTTGATTGATTAAGACATAGTACTCTGTGGGACCATAGGAGACTTGATTGTAGCATGTACCCCCTAGTCTTTCGACAGCCACAATTGCCGTATGACGTTACGTACCTCATATGGAGTAGCTGGCCTAGTCCGTCTCCGTATTTCGGTACTGGGGCGTGATAGATCTGTTTCAGGATTTTCTTCAATATCCTCGTCATATCCTTCTGGAAGTTCGACGGAGACCATGTTAGAAGATACAGTCAACCGATGAACTTGACCAATGCTGGTGTCAGAATCCCATGATCTAGAATCAGAAGAGTTAGAACGTTCTTCACTATCGGATTCAGAGCCTGCTGGGGATAATAATGGAGGTGAAGCATATCCGAGACCTCTTTTAGTCATGCTGTAGTACATCTCTGACTTTCCTTTCGGAACAGTTGTACGGATAGGGGTTCTCTGTCCTTTACCGTAGTTGAGGCCGCTCTTAAAGTCGTAACCCATCTTTCAGATGATGTCTTTTGATTGTTGACTGTAATGACGGAGTTGAAGATACCCCGTATCATTAACTTTGCTATCATCCGTATAGCTGAATTGTTGTTCCGGTCCTTTACTAAAAAGTATTGGACTCTCGCCTTTCTTACGAGCGGGAACAATACGATATGAATCTTTTGGATGTTCAAATGAAACTTCAGTTTGAAGAGATTGCACAACTCCCATTGTAAATGACTGAAAGCTATCTAACATATCCAAATAGCATTTAGCATGATAAATGACATCAGTATACTGGAAAGTAGATGCTTTTTTATTGATTTGTACATTTGTATTTACAGCAGGACCTTCAGCCTTAGTAGGCTTAGTCAGATTGATTACAAGAGGGAGAGAAAAAGAATGTGGAGGAAGATTGGCTTTGTTACGACGGAGGTCGATAACAAGCGGCTCAGAGGAGGTGAGCTCCCTTTTCTCCTTGTTATGAGATAGATCTATAACAAGTGGCTCAGGAGAAGTGAGCTGCTTTTTATCCTTGTTACGACGTAAGTCAATAACAAGCGGCTCAGAAGAGGTGAGCTCCCTTTGATCATGATCATCATTTGATTGTTTCTGAACTGGCAAGTGAATAGCCAGTAGCTTGGAAGATTGAGGACGAGAAACACGCCCTTTGACAGGAATGATAAGGGTGTCATTAGGTACTGTTTCTTGCTCTTCTTCAGTATCCAGAGACAGGACAACCTTCATAAATTCGTCCTTGTATATACGAGCATCATTGCAGTATGCTTCGATGCCTTTGAAAGGATAAAGATCAGCAACCTCTTTCTGGACCTCTCCATTGTCATCAACATATTTAAAACATTGATGGAGAGTCGAAGGGACAATGTTATGCTCGTGCAGAAATGGTCTTTCCGGCAAAGCATTGTAGGAACAACCATGATTGTCAATGATGTAGAAGGTAACCTTTGTGCGAAGATTGCCTATTTGAAGTTTTAGGCGAATCTTACCCAGAGGCTCACTCCTTTCCTGATTGAACCCGAGAATGGTGGTGATTATACTGGAGAGACTATGCACTGGGATTTTTAGCACATCTAACATTATCTTCAGCATAATGCTGAGAGTAGACCCTGGATCTATCAGAATACGATCGACTTTCATCGAATCGACGTATCCTGTATAGTAAAGGGGACGGTCGTGCCTGTTATCTTCCATCAACATGTCATCTTGTGTGAAAGTTATGTTTGGAATTAACTCCAACACGCCATGACAGTGGAGGCAAGAGACCGGTTCTGCTTTTGGCTTCTTCAGAAAGGCTAAGCAGGTTTCAGCTTGCATGAGTGCTTCGCTCAGAGTTTCCCGAGTTTCTTTAGAGAGGCGCAAGAGCTCAAAGATTGACAACCGGGCCGGTGTATTGGCCAACTGAGCCAAGATATCAAAGTTGTAAGGCTTTTCAAGTCCAGAAGGAGATGTCTTCTTCAAAGATTTGTCGAAGCGGACTTGTTGTTTGCCTTTGTCAGCGACCATCGGTTTGGGAGGAATGGGTATCACAACCGGTGAGGAAGCAGTAGGAATATCCTCAGTAGAAGCAGGCTACACTGGAGCAGGTTCAGAGGAAGAAGCAGGATTCTCTTGAGCTTCGGGATAATCTTTTAGATAAGCTTTACCTGATCTGGTGTGTAAGCCCCTGATTTTCAAATTCATTTTTTATTTGTGCTAATTAATTTTTAATGTCAATTATAGCCTTAAATAATTATTATGAATTTTTAGGAATTTTTCTAGAATTTTTAAATAAATTTTTAATAAGTTTTAAATACAAAAATACCATTTTGTAATTTTCTAAATTGTTTTAATACTGTTTTGTAATTATTAGAATTGTTATAATATGGTTATGCAATTTATTAAATTATTTATATATCAGTTTGCAATATTGAATTGTTATAAGTTGCGGAATACAAATTTTTATTTGCATTTATACGCTGCTAGGACTTAGTTGCAATTTCCTAAACTCTAGGGGGTTTTCTACAAAAGACCTAACCTAACCCTAATCGACGACCGCCTTTGCGCTGTCGTCGTCTCCGGCGATCCGCCCGAAACCCTAACCCTAATCCTAATTTCTAGCCCTAATCCCACCGCCCTAGAGTTCTATAAATAAACCCCTCACCTCCCTCTTCTCGTCTACCACCGCCACGACCCTCCACAGCCCCAGCTCCGCCCCCAATCCCCACTTCCAGATCCAACCACCACCCATCTCCGGCGACCCCCGTTCGACCACCACCGCTCGACGTCGTCGTCCCCAACCACCACCATCAGGACCGCCTCGTCGAGCCGCGTCCAGCGCCGCCCAAGCGCCTTGACCACGACGCCCCCAGCCGCCGTTCGCCCCCTCGACTTCCACCCCTCAGCCGGACACGAAGGTAACAAATCCCTTCTCTGTGTCGTGCGTGTCCCAAACTGAGACACGAGACTCGCCTAGACACGGGGGACTTGACTGTGGTGCTGGACACGTGTTAGCCGAGTCGTACGTGTCGTGCTGGGCACGGACACGTCGACTCTGTGTCAGATTTCAACTTCTCGTGTCCTGGACTGTATGGACACGAGACGAACTGTAAACTAGACTAACGGGTTTGGGCTTTGCTTAACGGGTAAAAACCCATTTAATTTCTGGCCTAAATAAATTTAACTAAAACCAAACTCTAAACGAACTTAGCGGGCTGACCCCCTGGCCAGCCCGAACGAACTAAACCCCCCCCCCCCCCCCCGCTGGCCTGGGTTCGAGCCCCCCTTCTGTTTTCATTTCTTTTTCTTTTTCTTTTCTTTTCTTTTTTGTTTTTATATATATATATTTATATATATGTATATGTATATATATATATTAGTATATATATATGTATATACTGTATTATAACAGTATTTTATATATATGTATATATATTTTATATTTAGTAAATTTTGTATATATGTTTGTTTGTATATGTGTATATACTTTTATGTGTATATATATATTATATATATACACCATATAATTAAAAGTTTTTCTTATATATATTTATATATATATATATATATATACTTTATAAATTAAGTATTTTCCTCATACATAGACATATGTACTTTCAGCATATGTATGTATATATTATTTTGTATCTTATTAAAATATTAATAATTATTTTGTACTTTTACCAAATTGTATTTTTAGTGTATTTAAATTACTGCAACCATTTGATGTCCAAGCCTAGCATGGGTATTTGGGCTCAAATGTATTTTCACACATTCAAGACCTGTTCAAGTCATATTGGACTTGATTCATGGCCTTGGGTCCTGTATTTGAACTTTGGTTCAAATAATATACATGGACAAAATATGCAGATAATTAATTATTGTGTGCATAGCTGTTTTTGATTTTCTAAAAATACTTAGAGTGTTGCTAAAATTATGGAAAAATAGTTTTTAGATACTTTGTTAAGTTGACTGATTTAGTATAATTTTTGTAGTATTTAATTTACTGTTTTGCCACTAGTTTGGCATATGAAACCAAAACTCACTTTCTGTATACTTAGGAAAACTGATTTTTATAAAATATTTGTACTAGTTAATAAATTCCAGAAAAATTATAATAAATTTCTATGATTAACAAGGATCACTTTGATACTTTACTTTAAGAAAAACTAGACTTTTTGCCTATCTCTAAAATTGTTAGAACACAATGATCTTTTGATTTATTTATTGATTAATTATGACTTGTAGCTTTTTGTGTTATTTGGAGTTTTAGTCGTATTGAACCCCATCCCTCACTAGTGTAAAGACCCTGGAAAGTTAGTTAACATAGTGTGTCACCCCCGCATTGGTCTCCTAGGCCAAGTCATTATTTTGGCTAGGTGCCCAATCACAAGTCGTGTCACACCAGTTTAGTGATCTAGTATTTTAGCTTAGTGTAAAACTAAGTTATTATATTTTACTTCTACAGCGACGAGTTACTGGACATCCATAGCACTGTTATCGCAGCTTGTTTTGTTTTGCTTTGCTAGAGGCAAGTACTTTCTACGAACTTTACATATTGTCACATAAATGAACTGCAAACCCCACCATGTTATATGCTGATCCTTGGGGTAGCAAGTTAGATCTCTACATGTTGTACTTTCAGTTACTACCATGCTTAGAACAGTCTTGATGTATCTCTCACATGATTAGGATATGGGTTATGGGGAAACTGTTAGTAGCGTACGTGATCATGCCCCCCCTACTCGTACGTACGTACCGAGCAAGGTTGACATTTTATGTATACCTTGTCGTAGGCGCACCAGCTGTATTTGTACGTATGTACATCTATCGTTTGTTTTACTTGTACGTATGTACATTTTATTTACATTGTACCTCGGTACATTGTACATCTATTGACCGATCACGTACTTGCTACAGTTTTAAACATTACATATACATCTGTCTCTATGACATATGTATCCTTGCCATGATAGATTGAGTGATGCCATGCTTTCCAGTTATTCCTCTCATGTTCATTTCCATGTTTCATATGCTAGTTTGCTAGATTTAGTACTTGCTCCCGTCCTGACAGGATAACGTTGTAGGTGTCCTTACTGAGGAGGAGTTACTCTGCGACTCATATTATGGGATTACTGCCGAGGACCCGGCTCTGCTTTACGAGGATGTTCCTGCAGGGAACCTCGCCTAGTGTCTTTTGTTTACTTAGACTTTTGAGAGTAGACATGTATTAGACTATATCATTTTGTAACTGGACATGTATCCAGTTTTATATTTCAGTTTACTTGTACTTGGATATTTTACTATATACGACGACTTTTGTGTTTGGAGCATTTATGATTCTTCTTCACTTATAGAACTGTTAGCACATTTAGTCTTATCCTGTTGTCTTTAGAACAGCTTACTACGTTTTATCTCAACGTAGGCTGGGCATGTCTCGGCCTGGCCCAACAATTTGGGTAGCGGGTCGTGACATGTTTTTAGTGGTGGCCCATGCAGGTCCCGACTAAATTATTTGGTTACGTTATTGTACCAAACATGCCTGCAATTAGGAACTTAAGGTAATTAGACAACATTAGGAAAGACGCTTAGAACACTTAGAGGAATGCTAGGATTGCAACATAGGAAATACATCACATGTTTGCTATTATTAGATTTTCTTGCATATGATTGCTTGCTTTAAATAAGTCCTTATAAGTCTTTTTATGTGTAATTTAGATGGTGCTTACTCGTTCGTCCCAGCATATTACCCCCGAGAATGGGGCCCTCCATATCCAGTCAGCTGACCAGTTGACTGATACACCTCCACCTACCACATTCCCCCACTCCACAGATCCACAGACCCAGATACCACCTTCCACATCCCGGTCCCAGCAGGACCCGATACTTCCACCACCCCCTATCACTATACCCACCCAGGCTTCCGTCACACTCGACGGGACCCAGCTGCTCACACTGATCCAGGGGTTCCTAACAACCCATCAGGAGCAGACTACCCTACTCCGCCAGAGCATGGAGCGTTCTGAGGGACGTCCCGTGGTCCCACCACATGTAGAGCCACGGCAGAGAGCGGGGACAGTCAAGGACTTCATGGGTCTGAATCCCAAGGAGTTCTCAGGGACCGAGGGCATAGTAGTAGCTGATGACTGGCTAGATTCTGTAGAGAGGAAGCTTCTGGGAGTTAGGATGCCGGATGACCTTCAGGTTGAGGCAGCAGGATTTCTGCTGATAGACTTAGCCGGAGTCTGGTTCAGGAATGAGCCGTTGTTCGCGAGAGGTAGAGCCACCTGGGACCAGTTCAAGACCCAGTTCAAGAAGAAATTCTTCTCGACCACTGCTAGAGTAGCCATGGGGCTGCGATTCCAGAACATCCAGCAGGGGAACCGTTCTGTTGACGACTATGCGGGAGAGTTCAGTCGCTTGAGCCGTTTTGCTCCTAGTCTGGTTGCTGATCCAGAGGAGATGACCCGTAGGTTTTGCCATGGTCTAGTTCCAGACATTGGCATTCTTATAGTGGCAAATGGTACGACTGACTACTACCAGAGCCCAGAGTTAGCCCGGAGCATCGAGGAGCGTCTCCTGTCATGCAAGAGGCCGGCTCCTGTACATCATGAGGGTCCGTCCAAGCGTCAGGCTTTCCAGCAGAAAGCACCGGCGCCGCCCCAGCAGACTTACCGTCCCTCTACACCACATCATCAGACCCCGCCAGTTCGAGCCCCGGGACCCCGTCAGCAGCAGCAGAAGGGAGTTATATGTTCTTTCTGCGGAAGACCAGGGCACGATTACTCCATCTGCAGGAAGAGGTTGAAGCAGTGCTTAGTTTGTGGGTCTGCCACCCACATGATACGGGAATGCCCAGTGGCGAAGACTAGAGGACCGCTCCCGACTCAGCAGCAGAGGTTCGGGCAGCATCTGCAGCAGCAGAAGGGACCTCAGGGGAGAGTTTATAGTGTAGCCATTGAGCCGGAGCCGGAGCAGGTTTCGGAGCCGGATTACTTAGCTGACGTCATCACAGGTCATGTTTATTTGCATACTTTTCTAGCTGTATGTTTGTTTGATTCTGGTGTATCTCATAGCTTCCTATCATTAGAGTTTATGCATAAACATCATCTAGTAGCTACACCTACTGCGGAGATTAGTAGAGTGATGACGGGAGGAGGACCAGTGCCTATTAGATCTATCTATAGATGTTCTATTTTTATAGCCGGGAGAGAGTTCAGAGGGCGATTCTTTGTGATGCCGCTCCCCGGTTATGATATCATATTGGGGATGGACTGGCTTAGCTATGCCCATGCATCTATAGATTGCCATGAGGGTAGTATTGTGTTCAGTCCCCCAGGCACAGCACCATTCAGTGTCAGGAGGACAGGGCCGGAGATCAGTCTAGAGCCGAACTGTTGTGCTACAGTCGGGGACGCAGCACCGCCACACCCTATCATTAGGGAGTTTATGGATGTATTCCCAGAGGATCTTCCAGGACTTCCGCCTGACAGAGATGTGGAGTTCACTATAGATCTAGTGCCGGGTTCATCACCAGTATCCCAGGCTTGCTATAGAGTGAATCCCAAGGAGGCCATAGAGATGAAAGAGCAGATTGATGACCTGTTGAAAAAGGGTTTCATTCGATCCAGTGCTTCTCCATGGGGAGCACCAGTGCTCTTTGTGCCTAAGAAGGATGGTACAGTCCGGTTGTGTATTGATTACCGGGCCTTGAATGCCATCACTATCAAGAACAAATATCCTCTGCCCAGGATAGATGATTTGTTCGACCAATTGAGCGGGGCGAAGGTGTTTTCCAGGATAGATTTGAGATCCGGGTACCACCAGGTGAAGGTTAGGCCAGCAGACATCCAGAAGATGGCGTTCAACACGAAGTACGGGCAGTACGAGTTTCTGGTGATGCTATTTGGTCTCACAAATGCGCCAGCTGTCTTTATGAACTTGATGAATAAGACATTTCACCAGTATCTGGATAAGTTCGTCGTGGTGTTTATCGATGACATCCTGATATACTCGAAGACGCCAGAGGCCAGCTGGTTTGTTGCAGCCGTTACCCATTCCCGAGTGGAAGTGGGAACATATTACGATGGACTTCGTTTCAGGGCTTCCTCGTTCCCAAGGAGGGAAGGATGCCATCTGGGTCATTGTAGACAGGCTGACGAAGTGTGCGCACTTCATACCCTTCAAGGTGGGGCTTTCCACCGAGAAGTTGGCAGAGCTATACATGCAGCAGATAGTTCGCCTACACGGAGTACCGATGAGCATCGTGTCAGACAGAGACAGCAGATTCACATCCCACTACTGGAGGAGCTTGCAGGAGGAGTTGGGCAGTAGGCTCAAGTTCAGTACGGCGTACCACCCGCAGACAGATGGGCAGTCCGAAAGGACGATACAGACACTGGAGGATATGCTGAGGACCTGCGTGCTAGACTTCGGAGGATCATGGGAGAGCCATCTGCACTTGGTAGAGTTTTCATACAACAACAGCTACCAGGCCAGTATTGGTATGTCTCCTTTCGAGGCGCTATATGGACGACGATGTCGCACACCGCTCTTTTGGGATGATGTCGGAGACAGAGTCATGCTTGGGCCAGAGATGATCACGGATGCAGCAGAAAAAGTCGGGATGATCAGAGACAGGCTCAGAGTAGCTCAGGACAGGCAGAAACACTGGGCTGATGCTAGTCGCAGGCCGATGGAGTTCGCAGACGGTGATATGGTGCTAGTGAAGATATCACCTACTCGAGGGACGATCTGGTTCGGACGAGGAGGAAAGCTGAGCCCCAGATACATCGGGCCATTCGAGGTACTTGGCAGGATCGGAGACTTGGCAGGATCGGAGAGGTAGCTTACAGGGTTGCACTTCCACCCAACCTAGCAGGAGTTCACGACGTCTTTCACGTATCTCAGCTGAGGAGATATGTTCCAGACCCCAATCATGTGCTAGATCATTCAGAGTTGGAGGTCGGACCGAGCCTTACAGTTTCTGAGCAGCCAGTGGAGATATTAGACAGGAGAGAGAAGAGGCTGAGGAACAAGGTTATACCCCTAGTGCGAGTAGCTTAGAGCCGTCACTCCCCAGGTGAATCTACTTGGGAGAGAGAGTCGGACATGAGGGAGAGATTCCCTTACTTGTTCGATCCAACCGCTGCGGGGGAACCACCCGTTCCCGCTTGATACCTTAGAGGTTAGTTTCGATCGCAGCCTTAGTCATTTTGTTGCATTACTTACTATGTTAGAATATTGTCGGGTCTTCAATCCTTGTGAATTTTGAGGACGAAATTTTTCAAGGAGGGAAGACTTGTAAGTCCCTGATTTTCAAATTTATTTTTTATTTGTGCTAATTAATTTTTAATGTCAATTATAGCCTTAAATAATTATTAGGAATTTTTAGGAATTTTTCTAGAATTTTTAAATGAATTTTTAATAAGTTTTAAATACAAAAATACCATTTTGTAATTTTCTAAATTGTTTTAATACTGTTTTGTAATTATTAGAATTGTTATAATATGGTTATGCAATTTATTAAATTATTTATATATCAGTTTGCAATATTGAATTGTTATAAGTTGCGGAATGCAAATTTTTATTTGCATTTATACGCTGCTAGGACTTAGTTGCAATTTCCTAAACTCTAGGGGGTTTTCTACAAAAGACCTAACCTAACCCTAATCGACGACCGCCTTTGCGCTGTCGTCGTCTCCGGCGATCCGCCCGAAACCCTAACCCTAATCCTAATTTCTAGCCCTAATCCCACCGCCCTAGAGTTCTATAAATAAACCCCTCACCTCCCTCTTCTCGTCTACCACCGCCATGACCCTCCACAGCCCCAGCTCCGCCCCCAATCCCCACTTCCAGATCCAACCACCACCCATCTCCGGCGACCCCCGTTCGACCACCACCGCTCGACGTCGTCGTCCCCAACCACCACCATCAGGACCGCCTCGTCGAGCCGCGTCCAGCACCGCCCAAGCGCCTTGACCACGACGCCCCCAGCCGCCGTTCGCCCCCTCGACTTCCACCCCTCAGCCGGACACGAAGGTAACAAATCCCTTCTCTGTGTCGTGCGTGTCCCAAACTGAGACACGAGACTCGCCTAGACACGGGGGACTTGACTGTGGTGCTGGACACGTGTTAGCCAAGTCGTACGTGTCGTGTTGGGCACGGACACGTCGACTCTGTGTCAGATTTCAACTTCTCGTGTCCTGGACTGTATGGACACGAGACGAACTGTAAACTAGACTAACGGGTTTGGGCTTTGCTTAACGGGTAAAAACCCATTTAATTTCTGGCCTAAATAAATTTAACTAAAACCTAACTCTAAACGAACTTAGCGGGCTGACCCCCTGGCCAGCCCGAACGAACTAAACCCCCCCCCCCCCCCCCCCCCCCCGCTGGCCTGGGTTCGAGCCCCCCTTCTGTTTTCATTTCTTTTTTTTTTTCTTTTCTTTTCTTTTTTGTTTTTATATATATATATTTATATATATGTATATGTATATATATATATATATATTAGTATATATATATGTATATACTATATTATAACAGTATTTTATATATATGTATATATATTTTATATTTAGTAAATTTTGTATATATGTTTGTTTGTATATGTGTATATACTTTTATGTGTATATATATATTATATATATACACCATATAATTAAAAGTTTTTCTTATATATATTTATATATATATATATATATATACTTTATAAATTAAGTATTTTCCTCATACATAGACATATGTACTTTCAACATATGTATGTATATATTATTTTGTATCTTATTAAAATATTAATAATTATTTTGTACTTTTACCAAATTGTATTTTTAGTGTATTTAAATTACTGCAACCATTTGATGTCCAAGCCTAGCATGGGTATTTGGGCTCAAATGTGTTTTCACACATTCAAGACCTGTTCAAGTCATATTGGACTTGATTCATGGCCTTGGGTCCTGTATTTGAACTTTGGTTCAAATAATATACATGGACAAAATACGCAGATAATTAATTATTGTGTGCATAGCTATTTTTGATTTTCTAAAAATACTTAGAGTGTTGCTAAAATTATGGAAAAATAGTTTTTAGATACTTTGTTAAGTTGACTAATTTAGTATAATTTTTGTAGTATTTAATTTACTGTTTTGCCACTAGTTTGGCATATGAAACCAAAACTCACTTTCTGTATACTTAGGAAAACTGATTTTTATAAAATATTTGTACTAGTTAATAAATTCCAGAAAAATTATAATAAATTTCTATGATTAACAAGGATCACTTTGATACTTTACTTTAAGAAAAACTAGACTTTTTGCCTATCTCTAAAATTGTTAGAACACAATGATCTTTTGATTTATTTATTGATTAATTACGACTTGTAGCTTTTTGTGTTATTTGGAGTTTTAGTCGTATTGAACCCCATCCCTCACTAGTGTAAAGACCCTGGAAAGTTAGTTAACATAGTGTGTCACCCCCGTATTGGTCTCCTAGGCCAAGTCATTATTTTGACTAGGTGCCCAATCACAAGTCGTGTCACACCAGTTTAGTGATCTAGTATTTTAGCTTAGTGTAAAACTAAGTTATTATATTTTACTTCTACAGCGACGAGTTACTGGACATCCATAGCACTGTTATCGCAGCTTGTTTTGTTTTGCTTTGCTAGAGATAAGTACTTTCTACGAACTTTACATATTGTCACATAAATGAACTGCAAACCCCACCATGTTATATGCTGATCCTTGGGGTAGCAAGTTAGATCTCTACATGTTGTACTTTCAGTTACTACCATGCTTAGAACAGTCTTGATATATCTCTCACATGATTAGGATATGGGTTATGGGGAAACTGTTAGTAGCGTACGTGATCATGCCCCCCCTACTCGTACGTACGTACCGAGCAAGGTTGACATTTTATGTATACCTTGTCGTAGGCGCACCAGCTGTATTTGTACGTATGTACATCTATCGTTTGTTTTACTTGTATGTATGTACATTTTATTTATATTGTACCTCGGTACATTGTACATCTATTGACCGATCACGTACTTGCTACAGTTTTAAACATTACATATACATCTGTCTCTATGACATATGTATCCTTGCCATGATAGATTGAGTGATGCCATGCTTTCCAGTTATTCTTCTCATGTTCATTTCCATGTTTCATATGCTAGTTTGCTAGATTTAGTACTTGCTCCCGTCCTGACAGGATAACGTTGTAGGTGTCCTTACTGAGGAGGAGTTACTCTGCGACTCATATTATGGGATTACTGCCGAGGACCCGGCTCTGCTTTACGAGGATGTTCCTGCAGGGAACCTCGCCTAGTGTCTTTTGTTTACTTAGACTTTTGAGAGTAGACATGTATTAGACTATATCATTTTGTAACTGGACATGTATCCAGTTTTACATTTCAGTTTACTTGTACTTGGATATTTTACTATATACGACGACTTTTGTGTTTGGAGCATTTATGATTCTTCTTCACTTATAGAACTGTTAGCACATTTAGTCTTATCCTGTTGTCTTTAGAACAGCTTACTACGTTTTATCTCAACGTAGGCTGGGCATGTCTCGGCCTGGCCCAACAATTTGGATAGCGGGTCGTGACATGGTGACCAACAGGATTTCTTCATCAACTATGGGGTCAAAAGACACCATATAGCAAGTCTTTGTCTTGCCCTTAGCATGGTCTTTCTTCGTGGAGGAAGAGGGAAGTTCAAACTCTGAAGCAAGATTCGGATGAATCCACATTATCTCGCCATTGTCAAGAGACAAAGGGACGAGACCTTCACTTCGTGGTGGAGGGAGATTCTCGATCTCGAGAGTAGCTTTGGGGATAGGAATGACGCCATGCTGCACCATCTGCGACGGGAAGTCACCGAATTGAACTGAGACCATATTTGTAGTAACAGTCTTCTCATCTTGTTGCAGAGTGACGACACCAGCGTTGACCAGCTCCTGAATTTTGTCTTTGAGCACATAACATGCTCGAGTGGGATGTCCGATGAACCTGTGATAGACACGGTACTTGGGATGATCAGTCTTACCGACTTCATCGGGCTTCTTTAGATCTGGAAGTTGGATTTTATTGCTTTTGATTAAGCAATCAAAGATGCTCGCTGTGTCATTCTCGTCAAAGGAATATTCTACTTTAGGACGAGGTTCTCTCGGTGGAGGTGCTGAAGGAGTTAAAGTGGACGTAGGAGAAGCTACGTTAACCGCCAGAGATTCTTTGTTCTTGTTCAAATTAATGTTCAAAGTTTCTTTTGCTTTGCGGTTGTTCTGGCGATTGCCACTACCTGATGTTTGATGTTCATCCCGGTCGGGGTTAGACATTTGTATCCCTAGCTGCTTGAATTTGTCGGTGCTAACTTCAGCTGCTTTAGCGTTGACAATGAAGGATGGCCGATCTTGGAACTGAGTAGACCCCGTCCACATGCTGATGATAGACAATAGATTTGCCTTACAGGTGTCTATGGTGACAACGGCCGGAGTTCCTGGAGGCATTTTCAAAGCTTCCCGGCAGAATCTTTCAATAAAACTTTCAGCAGTTTCATTGTGCCTTTGTTTAATTTTATTGAGGGCTGACATAGTCATGTCGTTAATCCCCTCGTAAAATCGTTCCAAAAAGATTTGCTTTAAGCCAGAGAAGGAGGTGATACAACCATCGGGCAAGCTTCTATACCAATCGTATGCTACGTCGGCTAAACAGCCGACGAATACTCTGGTAAGAAGAGCGTCATTTGGTTGAAGTTGGACAGTCATAACCTCAAAGTGGTTAATGAACTGACTGGGAGAAGTGCTGCCATCAAACAGCGAGATGGTTGGGATCTTATACTTCGGAGGAAACGGGACTTCCTTCCATTCAACTGGGTAAGGTTGCTTAATCCCCAATCTTTGTAAGTTGTCCTTCTCCTTGAAAGCTTCGAACTGAGTTCGCAGGAGCTTCACAGCTTCATTGGCATCTTCCACTGATACAGAAGGAGCAGGCTGAACCACAGTGTTAGGAGGAGGGACAGCATGATAAACACTACCCCCAGTACCTGACTGACTGGGTGTAGGTTGGACTTGTACAGGAGGTACTAGAAGAGATGTAACCCCCAACCCTGCATTAACAGGCACTGACGATGCTATGATTTCAGGATTTGCAGGCGGTACGGTCGATGGCACTGTGTACTGAGCCACAATGATGGAATACATACTTGCGACCATTTCCGCCATTGTCTTCAGCTTATCTTCTAGTACAGCTATTCTTTGTTCTTGACTAGCTGAACTGGAAGCATCGGGATCTTCATTGACAACGTAAGCTGTCACTTCTCTGGGTACAGTAGAAGACACTGTCTGTTCTGAGCTTTCGCTGTATGCATCATAGTCGGAGAAAGAATCATCTCCTGAATGAGAAGGAAGGAGACGTTCAGAAGGATCTTGAAGATTCCTTTGACCGATTGTGTCTCGGCTTCGGGATCTGTTATGTTGGAATACTCCTTCAGAAGATTCCTGGAGTAGATCCAAATACCGTTGGCTTGGCTTGCGAGGCTTCCCGTGCTTGGAGCACTTCCTACCCCCAGTGTCTCTAGAAGTCATGTTGACGGAAGCGTACAAAACCTCGTCTTCATCTTCCGATATAGGTTCAGAGTTAGGAAAGTTCAGACGATCGAAGACAGATCGTCTCGTTGTTTGGCAACAACACTTGATGACCACTTTGTGATTACAATGGTGTCCAAGTGGTTGTACCGGAGATGTTGAGGTATTGTCCTGTTTTGCTTGAGGTATTCTCGGAGATCGGAAACAGCAACAGGACGAGCAAAAGTGCGAGGGATGTGTTCTTTGATAACATTCGGAACATGGTTTCGGTTCTTTAAATGTTTTGTCCCTTGAGTGTACAAGGAAGTGCTCATTTTATTGGCATAGGTGTCCAGATTCTTGATCCTGGAAGTTTGCTTCTGATGATGTTTGGTCTTCGGCATTGGCTGTTTACGTTTCACTGAAGTTGGCATGTTGATATAAGTTCTTAGATCGGCAAACTCTTCCTCAGGGGTTTCTGTTTGAGACACCAGCAATTTTTTCTGTCTTGAGCGAGAGATCTTGAGAGTTGGGAGATCTTGGAATTCTGCTACCGGAGTAGGCAGAATACCTCTTTGATCAGTACAAGTTCTTTTAACATGGAGAGAAGAATCCTTGTTTGAAAGAGTTTTTGTACTGACTGATGCCGAAGCACGTTCAGTGTGATCTTCTACGGTAAAGACCGAAGAAGACTGAGAAAATACCAAAGGGCCATTTCCTTTGTTTTGTAAAGAAGGGTTAGCTAAAGAGCGTTTCCCTCTGTTGTCTTCCAAGTCAAGAGACGAGGAAGTTTGAGAAAAGACCAAAGGGCCTTTTCCTTTGTTCTGAGGAAGAGGAATAGCCAAAAGACTACCCCCAGTGGATTGTGCTAGAGCAGCAGGGTGTTGGAGAGGAGCAGCACTCTTTCCCTTGTTGTGAGAAGAAGAAAGATTAGCCAAAGGGTTGTCTCTCTTGGATTGCGCAAGCACAGTTTGCGCATGAATTGGTGGCGCACTGACAGGTTGCGCAGGAGAGTCTTTGGCAGATGACTTTCTGGTTCTGGCCACAGACACTGTGGTTTGTGCATCAGGAGTTCTGGCCACAGAGTGTTTAGAGTGCACTCTAGTTGCTGGAGTGTTGGTTTGCGCATGAAGATTGGCAGCCAACTGCGCCAGAGACAGAGGAGTCTTGTACCTTGATAGGGCAGCATATGAGGTCTCTTGTGCACTGGCAACAGCAGATTGCGCAGCATCCTTGACAGCAAAAATATTAGAATACGCAGCTGTCTTAGAGGCAGAATCAGTAGACTGCGCATCAGTCTTCTTAGCAGAAGGAATAGACTGCACAGCATTCTTAGGGACCCACACTGGGCGCACTTTGCTTGTGGCAGAAGTTATTGCAGTGCGAGGGGTGGTCCTGGAGTTGATCACAGCTTCGTAGGCCGTCTGGTTGACCTTCACAACCAGAGTCTTCTGCGTCTTCCCGATAGACGCAACGTCACATTGAGTTGTCACTTCCTCGTCAGAGGAGAAAGTTTACATCCCCAGCAGAGTTGCCATTTTGTTTGCAAAAATAAAAGTATGAACTTTTTGATACAAACTTTATAAAGATTACAAGAATTCTGGGAAAGTACAACTGTAAGAATCCAATCTAGAAGACGATTGCTTTATCCTTTGGACGATGTGAACTTTGAAGACGATAGCCTCTGAAGTTGAAGGCAAAAGCCTCGGAAGAATGCAGCAGCACTTGGGCAAGAACTCCTGAACTCTCTGATATTTCTGAACTTTATGTCTGATCCCCTTGAATGAAGACTTGAAACTCTATTTATAGAGTTCTGGAAATAACTAACGTTTAGTTATTCTGAATGGCACAAGTTGGATTGCGCAGGAACTGGATTGCGCAGCATCAGACTGCGCATGCAGTTGTCTGGTCGTGGGCCATCTGTCTTGGACACATGGCATTATTTGATTGAAATGCGCATGATCGTGTGCAGACGGTTGCCACGTAACGAGCAATTGATAGCATGAATGCCACGTGTACTTTTGTCAGTTGTCATGATGAAGTACGCCACATGAATTACGCTGACTTTGGATTGTGCTAGGATAGATTGCGCAACAAACAGATTGTGCTGCATGTACAGCTGTCCTCGAGTGCTGTGCGGCACAATAAACGAACAGTCTCCTCGTTATTCGTGCTGTCAACTGTCAGAAGGAGGCAAGGTATCTTGTCTGGAGAGAGGCAAGGTATCTCCTCAATAATCAACTAGTAAAATTATATAATAATAGAAATATGCATGTAAATAAACTGTAGAGGGAGGCAAGGTATCTTGCCTGGAGGTTGCACGTAGATCCGCAAAATATCATCAACTGATAAGCCATAAAATCCACATTGTCACAACTGTCTTCAAAAGCTGAAATAGACATTGCCAACATTCTCAGAATAGTCAAATTAGCTAGAATTGCCTGTCCTTAAGTCCACTTCTAGACACAGGGGCAAAACGGTCATTTTGGGCCAAAACGGTGTTCATCGTTGGACCCGCTTTGCACCAAAAAGCGTGCCAGAGTCAATGGTCTCTAAAATCGTCAAACTATATATCCATGGATTCATTTTGATGATACGAACCCAACCGTATGTCCAAAGTTGAATTCTGATGAGCCGATCTCAAAATGACATGTTGACCCGGACATTTGGAATCTGGTTTGCACGAAAATGCGTGTCGGGGCCACGTTGCTCCAATTTAGCAAATTATATATGAATTTGTGCCGGAACGACGTCACGAGTGCACTGGTGGCGTCAGAACTGGAATTCGGAGTCCCGGGTTCAAAATTAAAATTTTACAAGTTGAAAATTATGGTTTCGAGAGGCCAACTTTGGCGTCGATTACAACCAACCAAATGACGTCATATAAAACTGAGACTTATGTGGCACGAAGGTGGTTAGATTGGGTTGACTTATTTACTACCCAGAATGTTATTCATGGATTGTATGAATAACAAGGATTTACGTTTTAATACCTATTTAACTATTGTTGAGAATATAAGCAAATATAGAAAACATAGAAGGTTTTTTTTATATAAATAAGCTACTAATGATTTCATTCTTTTAGAGTAGTCAGAATTGTAGTGGAGTGTTTTGTTTATTGCTTGTTATTGATTGCTCAAAACTTGAAGTCTCTCCCATGCTCTACATCCCACGTGAATGGTGGATGGACACTTATAAGTGCATTTCCTTCATGCACAGCCCATGAAATATGAGAGGGAGAGGCTCATACTACTATTTATTCCTTCCTAGTGCAATAAAGCTAGAATGGAAAATTGATCCAAGGGATGGAAGGCTCACCTTACAAGCTTAATGCTACGAGGAACCGACCCGAACTTCCTTTCCAGCAGGAGTTCGACGAGGACGAGTATGGTTGTTCATGCCTCCGAAAAAACTACAAAGACAAAGACCATGGTGGCCGACTCGAGTATACCCGCAGTTCGACGCCTATCCCCGTACATGATGATTGATGGTTACTGTGCTTGGTGAGCAGCAACTGTCGAATAAGCGGTCGATTCGAGCGTCGTTGCCCCAGGTAGTCGAGGACAAGGGAGTTCTGTAGTTGGCAGCACTGCTCGCGACTGAGGGAACTCGACGAGTTACGTACTGTGGTGGACGGTTGCACGAGGGCACTGCCACGATGCTGGTTGGCACCGTAGGCGTGGCAGAACCACATCTCGCGGTAGAGGAGGCAGAAGATGTGGTCATTGTCGGTCATTGTCGACATGGGGCACGACGGCCTCGGCGGAGGGCCAGGGGGGCTCGCGGAACATGCGCTCGGAGAGGAGGGGGAAGCTGGTCTCGTACATCTGGTGGATCTCGTAGACGTTCTTGTCGCGGATGTGGCTGTAGAGGTGGGCAACGAAGCTCTTGACGGAGTCCGGGACGAAGTTCTCACGCACACACACACATGGGGGACTCGAACCTTGCCGGTCCCTCCGGGTGTCCGCTCTAATACCATTAGGCTAGAGAGCTCGGACTTTTTTTTTTTTTTTTTTTTTTTTTTTTTTTCATCTGTGTTTATATTCGTATATATATACGATGTGTTCAGCCGAGCGGGGTAGGGGTTTCACTGTGCGGGAGTTGTGGGCCCATGGGCAGGCCGGCTGGACTGTGGGTTTGCAAGGGCTGCTTTGGATTTATTCTAATTTAGTTTAGTATATATGTATATACACACACACACACACACACACACACACACACACACACACACACACACACATATATATATATATATATATATATATATATATATATATATATGTATATACTTTAATAAATTATAAATGTATTTATACACCTATATATATATATGTACAACATGTATTCATGTATATACCCTAATAAATTATAAATACATTTACACACACACATATATATATATATATATATATATATATATATATATATATATATATATATATATATATATATATATATATATGTCCTGATATTTATACATATATATATACCACAAATTCCATATAGAAAATAAATATTTTAAATATAATTAATATTAATAATATCTAATAGTAATAAATATATTTATTTAATCACCACAAAATAATAAAATAATTAAAATGGTGGTTTGGTGAATCCATACTATTCACCTTTATCCGGGTCCAGAAAATTATACAAATATGGTAAAACAATATTTAATAATAACAATACCAATTTTTGCACATATATTCAAATAATTAAAAATGTACATCAATACCCAAAATAATTTAGGAACTATTTGTATACACATAAAATATGCCTACATGGTAGTCTTTGGTCTCACTACAAGATTACATAGGCTCGGTTTCGGTTCCGGTCTAGTCCGAGCTAAATCGACACATACCGGATCTCCTACAAGTCAATAATATAATTAATAAATAATTAAAAATATCTTTAGAGGTTAACTCGCAACTTGGTCTGGTTTTCCTACTTAGGATATCACTATGGCTCGGCCTTCCCTACCGGGACTAATATACTAGTCAAAGCACGCCACTGCACCATCCGTGCCATAATTTCTAGTCACCTTGTACTTCAAAACTTAACCATGGCTAAAGTCGTCTACCGTAACAATTAACTAAACAATTATTTATAAAATTCTAAAAATTACCATTTAAATCAATTAAATAAAAAAAATATTTTAAAAATTTTCGGGAAGAAGAGTTACACCATTCACTATGTAAATGCTGGACTCTTGGATGTACTGCATGTATCACGTAGGAACACTTAACACATTGGATAGCACCTCGGTGCTCACATAGATTGTACCTTAGTACACACATAGGTTTATCCAGCACACGCATAGATAGTCAGATCAGGAATGAGGACCAAGGCACAAGAGGAAAGAGAACAAGAAGGCACTACGCACTTAGGATATGTAGTGGCACAAACGGCGCACGGGCAAAGGCACAAGGTGAAAGGTGCACAAGGTGCAAGGTGCACTAGGTACAAAGTGCAAGGACAAAGGTGCGTGAAGTGCAAGTTGCGCAAGGTGCGAGGTACGCGAGGTGCGCAAGGTACCATAAGTCACATAAGAGTTCTGGTTAAAGTGAGACATGAAGATTCTTGAAGCCAAGACAAAGATCTACAACTTTCATGTTTTGAGTTTTTTTTAAGATTTTAGCTATAAAATAGCTAGCTCAAAAGGGCAAAAAGCAGTCATTTAGAGTGATTTACGCACTGGTGCGCGAGCAAAACTGTCCACAGCGCACGTTGCGCACAAGCACGACGCACGTTACGTGGCAGTACGGTGCACGATGCGCAAGTTGCGCTGCACGCGCGAGCAAAACTGTCCACAGCGCACGTTGCGCACAAGCACGACGCGCTACGCGCGTCAATGTTCATCGTCCCGACAGCACCAAAAGGTATGGAAATCCCATGAATACGAAAATAGCATAACTTCCTCATACGAAGTCAAAATTCGGCAATTCAGAAGCCAAAATTGGGTAGAATTGAATTTCCTACAACATGGAACAAGTAATTTTTGAAAAAGAATAAGTTTGATAGATCAAAATCATAAAAATCCATAAACCTTAGTTTTGTAACATAGATCTACTCAAAATTAGCTATCAAAATCGAAAGTACCAAGTACTAAACTTGTAGAGGATGATGATAAGAACAATATAAACAAATCATATCAAAGAAAAATCGAGAAATAAAAAATACAAGAATCTCTCCATTTGGTGTAAGGTGTACTTGCCTAAAAGTTTATTTGAGAAAAATAAATGAAAGAGTGAATGAGGAGAGGGAGTGAGGAAGATAATATATATAGGGGTTGGGTTGACTCAAAGAAACCCTAATCTTGAGCATGCTCTTAACCATATGACTAATGACATATTAAATGCTACATGATACAACTAATTAAATTATTTAAATAAAATCCTAACCACAACACGGTTCAGATATCTTATCATCGAAGTAGTGAGCCACGCCTACAACCAGATAAGGACAAGGGGTGACATACTAATCCGGAACGAGATACTGTTTCATGCCATGGCCAGTTACAAATATATGATACACACAATCAATATACAGGTGCCAGATACCATATACAGACAAATCAAAAAATTATGTATTTCGGGAACGGAGAGTGACATCATAACCCACACCCGATGTAGGGGCATGAGTGCGAGACAACGTCCAGCCTACACCGCAGCATCGATGATAAGCTGTCTAGGTCTACTATGATATCTGACAATATAATTATTATAACTTGTCAAGATAATCATCTCCAAACGAAGGATAAATAATGGTAATATTCATATCCAACCACAATTACTATAAGGAAGATAAATGGCACTAATAAGATAAAGACATGATCTGAATATCCAGAGAAAGTCTAACATAAATATAGTATCAGTCCAGAGAGTCTAAGAGTCAACAATCTCAAATACAATTCTAAGATAATAACATGACATCAAAACTGGAGACAAAATCTAGTAGAAATCTAGCCCAACCGAGTCAGTAAATAAGCCTCCTCAACTGGAGTCCTCAACTGGAGCTAAACCATCATGAATCAGTGTCTCCTGGTCTACGCCTACCACATCCTACGGACCATAGTAAGCAGGGCAACCGTCATATGAATCGTCTGAAAATAGAAAAGTGTGGGAGAGAGGATTATGATTTGATAGAAATTGGTTTGAGGAAGTTTGTTGGTAATCCAATCAATACATATGGTTAGGTGTATCTCAATAGATTGAGTTAGTTTCTAAAATAGAAAAGTGTATCTTTGAAAGGATTTGAACCTTCATGGCTGTACAAAATCTAAATAAAATTAATCTAAATTAGTCCCAATATGTTATGACAACCTAACATAGGCTCTACCTAAGCTTATTGGACTAGTATTGGATCTATACAATTTATTGAACCGAAGACTGCGAAAGTCTATTAAATGAGTCTTATGCCATTTGAAAATAAATAGAATATGGGAACTCATTTATGTGGGACACTATTGGTATGTATGTAGTAGGCTCAAAATATGTCAAAACCATATATTGGGTCGAAAAGTTTAGATCGTATTTTGGCCCCTAATTCCAATTGGAAGATTGCATTGAAGTTAAGGTGAAGAGTAAAATGACCATTTTGATCCGAAAGTTGTGCAAGAAAAATATAGTGCATGAAAACATGTTTGAGTGGGACATGATATGCATACGTGAAGGTGGACTCGTCTAGAACACGAATATGGAGTTGGTTTCAAGGAATTGGCCAATGTTTTGCTTCAAAAGTCAAAGCCATGGCAAAGTGTATTTATAGTCATAAATAAAATAAAATATTATTTAATAAATAAAAATCATATGAAATAAATAATAATAGAAAAATTCAAAAAATCTGAGGGCTTACACTAACCCGGAGAAAAGGACACCTAAAAACATGTTTTTATTTATTTATTTCACTTTTAAAATATTTTAATATTTTATTTTTTTTCTTGTTTCATTTTTGTAAGAATGATTTTTTTTCTTCAGTTTTCTCTCTTTTTAAGAGTTTTTTTTGTTTTTGTTTTTGTTTTGTTTTAGACTAGTTTTTCATCTTTTTTTTATAATTTTTTTTTTGATTTTTCTTAAATATTATATCCACCAAGCATGTTTATATAATTTTAAGAATTTAGTTAAAAACTGTAATTTTTAAAAATATTTGTACACTATTTCTAGTAACAAATGCACAACTCACAATAGAAAGTTTCCTGTAACTTTTCAATTTGCATTTATTTGGTTGTGATTTTTCAAGATAGTGCAACTAGAGAAAACCATCTTAAAGAACTATAATATACTTGCATAAACCCTCAAAGGAGACTTTCAACATTTTAAGGTTTATTGAACTAACCCTCTCTCAAAAGGATCTTAAGCCTCTCTAATCCTTCCTCTAACATACCAACCATGCTCATCCAGAAATTCCCAACCGTCAAGATTCCTTCCCGGCCAATCCCAGCCGTAGGTGTAGTTTACGCGCGCCAGTTCTCCCTCTTCCCGCTCAACAACGAAGTGGGCCCCGACACCCAACCCCCAGCGCACGTTAGCGCTCATCCCTGCTCTCTTTTCCTTCTCCGCATACTTTCTCTCTCCTCCCCCTCCTCGTGTAATATTCTCTACTACTACTACTCGTGCGCCTGTCACGTGCGAACCATCTTCTTCCTCAATTTCTCCCCCTTTTATTATTCTTTCTACAAACCCTAACCCTAACCCTAATCCCGCGGCCATGGACTCGCGGCGCCACCTCCACCAGAAGAACGGACTCTCCTACTCCAATCTCTTCAATCTCGAGGTAAACCCCCTCCCGCCAGTCCCCTCCTCGATTCGATCGATTCTCTTAGTTTTTTTTTGATAAAGTTCGGTTCTTGACTCTTCATGTGCAGCCCCTGATGAACTTCCAACTCCCCCGCCTCGACGACGATGACAACCGCGGGTACAGTAGCCCGGACGAGAGTTCAAGTAGCCAAGGTCGCACCTTTCCCCCCCCCTTTTCCTTCCGTTCATGTTCGCTCCGTCGATAATTTTGTTAACTTGGTCGAAACTGCATTGTTCTGATTAGGCCAGGGAGACATGTCGGGCTACAGCAACGACGCGACGAGGCGCCGGAAGCGGAATTCTTCCGCTGACAGCGATGACGAGGGCGAAGGGGAGTACGAGACCGGAGTGTCCGAGGAGCAGTACCGCTCGATGCTCGGGGAGCACATGCGGAAGTACCGGAGTGTTGGCACGGCAATGCCGCCCGACAAGAGCAGTAAGGGGTCGAAGTCTGGGAGGTACGGCCGCGACACGGTTGTGCCGGATTATTCGGAAGAGGAATTCGGGTCAGAATATGATAGTAGGTTTCGTTCTGAAGTGGAATCTGCTTACCTGGATATTGGGGAGGGGATTGCCTATAGGATCCCTCCGACTTATGATAGGCTCGCAACTTCTCTCCGGTTGCCGAGTTATTCGGATGTCCGGATTAACGAGTATTTCCTAAAGGGAGCAATGGATTTCCGGTCTCTGGCGGCTTTTCTTGCAAGTGATAAGAGGTTCGAGGCTCGGAATCGAGGAGGATTGGTGGAGCCTCAAGCCCAGTACGAGTCACTTCGAGCTAGGTTGAGTAACTCGAATCAGAAGTTTCCACTTCAAGTAAGCGATCTTGGGCCGGGCACGATTCCGGAAGGAGCAGCTGGAAGGATACGGCGGTCGATCATGTCGGAATCCGGTACAATGCAGGTGTACTACGTTAAAGTCTTGGAAAAAGGAGATACATACGAGGTCATCTCTAGTCAACTTTTAATTCACTGATTGCCTTTTTTGTTCTTGGCTATCATGTAATCATTTACTGATACCCATATATACTAATTGCAGATCATTGAGCGCAGTTTGCCTAAGAAGCAGATAGTGGTTAAGGATCCTTCTGAGATTGAGAAACAAGAGATGGATAAGATTGGGAAGATCTGGGTAAATATTGTGAGAAGAGATATTCCTAGGCAACAGAGGGCATTCATTAATCTTCACAGGAAGCAGCTAGGTGATGCCAAGCGTTTTTCAGAGATGTGCCAAAGAGAAGTATAAAGTTCTATCTGGAGTCTTTGACTCATTTGATCATTAGTTGTTTTCTTTTCATTGCGCTGTTCACTAGTTTAATATACTTTTCTTGCTTCTAAGCAATAAGTTGTTAATTATGAAATCCAGGTAAAACTGAAAGTGAGCCGATCAATTAAGTTGATGAGAGGTGCTGCAATTCGTACTAAAAAACTCACAAGGGACATGCAGCTATTCTGGAAAAGAGTAGATAAAGAACAGGTACGCTGCTTGCTTAGTTCTGTAAGCATGTTTGAACTTTCAATTGTTGATATGATCTTGCACCATCAAGTTTAAATGACGTACATTTTATATTTTAGTTACATGTGGATTGTAGCCTTCGGAATACTTTTCCCAGTTAACTGGTCTGTATTTAAGTCTTTTTTTGCCAACTTCAGCCTTAGAGCATGCATATACATTCTAGAGTCTCTTACAATCCCTGTTTTTATCTCAGGAAGAGCATTTTGTTGTTTTATTTCTAAATCATTATTACAGTTTATTTCCTTCTATTTTGACATGTATGATAGATGCTTTTGTAAGGAGTGATAATATAGTAGTTAATGGAGCCCTTAGGAGTAGATGTAGGCCTAGACGAATATGGTTTGAGTGTTAAAGAAGGATATGATTTTTGTTAGCTTTATAAAGGATATGACCCTTAACAGAGAGACGAATGGAAGAGAGGATTCAAATAGCCGACCCCAAATATTTGGGTTAAAGGCTTTGTTGTTGTATGTCTTATTTGTATATTATTTGATTTTTGATTCGTCTACATCAAGGTTCACAGTATCGGTATCGGAATTGGACCATTCCTATGAGTATCGGGATCAGCGATATCGGCAATATCGGCGGTTTCGGATCAGAGTATCGGATTTTTGTTATCGGAAAGCAAATAATTATTAACAAATTATTAACATTTTAGAAAATATATTTTATACATTTAGGTATAATTTTTAGTATTATTTATTAGCAGTTTTGAAATTGAAAATAGTTGTCACCCTTGCCAATTGGTTTAGATGTGATAGATAAGTTTTACTCTTTTACATGCTTTTATAACCTTACTATGCTTTTACACCATTGCTGATTGGTCTTTTTCGTTCAATTTTCTTTGCTGAATTGGCCGGAAAAGAGATCCCCAATGTTGGTATCGGTCGGTATCGGGTATCAGTTGGTATCGGATCGGGACATGCCAAAACATATCGGTATCGGCCGTATCGGATCGGTATTGGCCGATACTGCAAACTATGGTCTACAGTAACACAGTTATCCTTGCTGAAGCTTTTGTATCTACTAAATGAACTATTGTTGACCTCATAGTTCATACTTGTTCATAAGACTTTCCATTTTACACTGTATGTTTCATATTGCAGCTACAAGTATTCCAGATTGCTTGTATCTATCACTGTTCAAAATCTTGGTTTTGGTTTGGACTTCAAACCATCTTTTTGTGTTTTCAGTTCGGCAGCTGCAGAGATTCTATTGTTATGAGTTTCAGACTGAAAGAAACATTAAACTTATGCAAAAATTAATGTTTGAACATGGTTAAGTGTAGAAGTCATAATACTTGATATTAACTTACGTGAAAAATTAGTTAGTATCACAAGATAAATCTGGCTCCATCGTACCTTGTTTCAGGCAGTAAAGTTTGGTCTAAGAAGCATCAATAACTTAACTATTAACACTTTGCACGCTACCACCTGCATACACTTTGACTCAGATATGGGTCTCGTGTCATGTGCAATGTTAGGTGTGTATAAAAAGGCTGATTATTAAGAACCTGATTATCATTTGGGCATTTTACTTTATTATTTTCTGAAAGGCCATATGTATATCTTCAAGCAAGACTGTAGAACTCATTTTGACTATTTCTCTTGGTCTTGCTCTACCAGAGTTTCATTTTTATACTTGTTCAATCCATGTGACATGTCCTGCTGTGGCACTTTATGATTCCAAAGTAGATGCTGACTCGATTACTTTATTAAGCAACTAGCGTTTATTGAAACATAAGAAAAAAACTAAATATTACTACATTTTTTTTTCATTAACAAAATTAAGTTCACACAAATGCGGGTTCTTTTTAGAAATAAGTTAAGGTACTGGCTGAGGCTGATATATGAGGCCTGGTGTAGAATTTCTCTCTAATAAAACTGAAATGGCACACTTGTTTTGATTGGTTTTTGCCTTATACTTCACACTATGCTCTATATGCTACTACTGATTGTAAGATTGCAACTGATTGTAAATTTGTAATTCTAGAAAATGCCATAGAGTTTCCTATTTGTGGTGGTCTTGGATGGAGTAGAAGGCTGTCTGTCTCACAAATCCAATAAATGCTTTTACTTCCTCCTTCCAATGTTTGGTGTGTATCGTAATATCTCTGCAGACTAGATATTACTCAGTATAGTTGGCTTATCCATGTATCATGGACGTCACTTATGTGCATGTATCGGGTGTAGATTATGGAGGTATTAGGCTTTCATCTGAGGGAATCGGTTTCAGCTGTTTTACTCGAGACTGGTCCTAGCTAGATCAAGCTCATGGATTTTACCCTACGAAATTTCTAACATTACCATCAAGAAACCACTTTTGGTGAAATCTACCACATTCCGTCATCACATCCGACCTTTGAAAATTTATTATATTTTATAAAGAATTGAAATAAACCAAAGAGATGGAAAACTCACCTTAACACATCACCGTTTCATCTAACTTCTGCCACCTCCAGATAGTATACATCCTTTATTTTCAGTTAGAGATAGTGGGTGGGATGTTATCTGGTTGGAAATGATGGGGGTGAGAGTGTAACTGGGTTTGGAGTTAAAATGGGTGATTGGTGTATGGGGTCTAAGTGGAAGAAGACTTGGTTTAAACTTGCAGTTCAGGTTATTTACAATATTGAGTTTTAGACCCAAGACCATTGACTTTGTTTTTTACTCAAGGATCCTCATAGCACAGCAACAATCCCTGATTCCCCATATTTTTACATTTTTCATATAAAACCATCATGAGTTAACTACTTCAATTGCTTGTGTTTCTAAATTCCATCTACATAAGTATTTGGTGAAGCACTCTTTTTCGAAGTGTAACCTGAAGAAACATTGGTAAATGCATACTCTATTCTATGGAACTGAAATAGGATATTATATATATAAATGTAGAAATAAGCATATAAGAAATCCGAAATGAAACTTAGGAGAGAAATTGTAGAAACTACAAACTGACTAAAACCAAACATTGATGAGAGGAACGAGACAACCGAGACTTCTCACACCGAGGTATACTCAAAATTTAAGTTGTTCCACAATTATATGGAGAACTATTTGCTGGATGGGTGCATGGAAGGATCCCTCTCATCCCATAAATGGATTATGGAGATCAAACCTTTATGTGTGTACATGTGTAGCACTTATTAGCGATTTTCACCGTCTTACTTTCCATGTTATTGTCTTTAACATCATACAAGTATTATAATATAAATGAACACTTACCTGGGATTGTGTGGATAACAAAAAATTGCATAAAATGTCTTTTTTTTAGATTAGTGGGAAATTGGCTTAGCTAAGATCGCTTTGGTTTTTGAGTCAGTGCTGCTGAAACAACATTTTGCAAAATCATGTTGATTGTTTAGCACGTCAGTTTTTTGGTTCTTGGCTAGGATTTCATTTAAATCTACACGGAGGTTCTTGGATGGAACTGATTTTATGCAGGCGACACTTGCTCAGTTCTTAAAACACTTTGGATTTTGCCTTATTAGGAATATCTTCACTTACAATCTATATGTTCTTTGGTCTTCAAATATTTATTAAAGCCCATTTTTATTCCTTTTACAAGCATTCAGTCAATTTTTTTGTACAGCGGTGATGACAGCTTTCACTTTTTAATGAACTAAATAATTGTGAATCTGTGGTCTTATTTTATTATATTTGGGATCTTTTGTTCTGAGTACATTTGCAGCTCACTTTTTTAGCTGTGATTCCTTGCAGGCAGAACATAGGAAGAAAGAAGAAAAAGAGGCAGCTGAAAGATTGAAGCGGGAACAGGAACTTCGAGAAGCAAAGCGACAGGAGCAGAGCCTCAACTTTTTAATATCACAAACAGAGCTTTACAGCCATTTCATGCAGAACATGTCTTTACCACAATCCTCTGAAACTTTAGCTTTGGTAGATGGTGATTCTAAAGCTCCAGAAGGGACATCTGCACTTGAAGATGTTGAACCAGAGGAAGAAGATATTGAGGAAGCTAAGCTAAGAAGGCAAGCAGCTATGGAAGTTGCACAACGTGCTGTCTCGGAGCAGCAGAAGATTACTAATGATTTTGACAGTGATATCATGAAGCTGAGACAGGCTGGAGAACAAACAGTTGCAGCAAATGATTCAGCCATTGCTGGCTCCAGTAATATAGACTTACTAAACCCGTAAGACTCACTCTAACAGCATGCCTGCACAAGAAAAAGAGAAAAACATTGCACACACCACTTTTGTAGTGTCTTAATTACCTTTTACTGTTATACATAGTGAGGATTGTTTGCTTTTACACTGTGCTGATTAGAATATTTGGCTCTCTCTATTTCAGCTCCACAATGCCTACAGCATCATCTGTGCAGACACCTGAATTGTTTAAAGGCTCTCTGAAAGACTACCAGTTGAAAGGACTGCAATGGCTAGTTAATTGCTATGACAAGGTCTGCTTATTTTCTGTTCCCCTCCTTATTTTGAGGTTGGGGATTAGCGCTTGAGCTTCTTTCTTGAATTCAAACTTTTACTTTGTGCATCCTCAATACTTTAATTAGATTGTTCCCTTAAGCATTCTTATTCTTTTATGCAGGGTTTGAATGGTATTCTTGCTGATGAAATGGGCCTTGGAAAGACCATTCAGGCTATGGCATTCTTGGCTCATCTGGCCGAGGTTTGATCAATTGTTCTAACTCACTGGTCATTCAAGAGGAAACTTTAATATCCAAATCAATTTTCTGGGCATTTTCATTATCTTTAATCTTTCCCCTTTGTTCTCGAAGGTTAATTCTTCCATACTATTATTTTCTGCTTCAAAATGGTCACTAATACTAAATAGTCATAAACAGGAGAAAAATATATGGGGTCCATTTCTGGTGGTCGCACCTTCATCTGTTTTGAATAATTGGGCTGATGAAATTAGTCGTTTCTGCCCTGACTTGAGAACACTTCCTTACTGGGGTGGGTTGACAGAAAGGAACATACTTAGGAGAAACATCAACCCGAAGCGTCTCTATAGAAGGTGAGCGTGTTTTTTTGAACACCCACAAGTTGTCTTTGATTTCTTTATCATCAGGGAAACTGGTTTTGTTGAATAATTTCTTGCTCATTCTCAGTATATGATAATAAGTTGATATATTCTTTTCAGGGACGCTGGCTTTCACATACTTATTACTAGCTACCAGTTGATTGTCGCTGATGAGAAGTACTTACGGCGTGTGAAATGGCAGTATATGGTTTTAGACGAAGCCCAGGCAATAAAAAGTTCAAACAGGTGTTTTTCTGCCTTTTCATCCTTCTCTACTTGTAATTTTAACAATATTTCCATACATTTTACATTACCGTTATCCTTTTCTATCAATGTAGCATTCGATTGCTATATACAGGACATTGTAGTATTGTCGATTTTTATCTCAGTTTAGATATTGTGGAAGCAGAAATGTTCCTTCCAGTAAACTTATATATGTTTTCTTGTTTGTTTTCTTTATATAGTATTCGGTGGAAGAAATTGCTTAGCTTTAACTGTAGAAACCGATTGCTTCTGACTGGGACACCTGTACAGAATAACATGGCAGAGCTGTGGGCCCTGCTTCATTTTATTATGCCCACCTTGTTCAATAGCCATGAGCAGTTCAATGAATGGTTTTCGAAAGGGTATTGCTTCAATATTCATTTTTAACTGTCTATTCAGATTTGAGTGCATTATGATTTATTGTTCGTGTTCATTTTCCTGGTTATTTTGCCAGCATCGAGAGCCATGCAGAACATGGAGGCACTCTAAATGAACATCAGCTTAACAGACTGGTAAGCCATAATGATAACTGTTATAAAGATCTACAGTTGACTCCAAATGCTTTTTTTTAATCTTTGGGTTTATTTGAGACGGTAATTTCAAACATGCTATTTAATCTGATAATCCAGTATCCCCTTCCTATCTTCCCCCTTTTCAAAGATCCCTCTCAATGCTGCTTTCTAACATGGTAGATTGGATCAATTTACCTGTAGAAAGACATTTTGTTAGGTTTCTGTTACTTATCTTGATGATGTGAATTTGTTGGTACTTGAGCTTTTTCCCCTTCTTTTTTGGTTTTGGTGAGGTAAATATGTTTCTGCCCATTTCTGACAGCATGCAGTTTTGAAGCCTTTCATGTTGCGGCGTTTAAAGAAAGATGTCATAACAGAAATGACTTCAAAAAAAGAAGTTACAGTAAACTGCAAATTAAGTTCCAGGCAACAGGCTTTTTATCAAGCCATTAAGAACAAAATATCCCTTGCGGAGCTCTTCGACAGCAACCGTGGCCACCTAAATGAGAAGAAAATTGTTAACTTGATGAACATTGTTATCCAATTACGGAAGGTATTGTGTTTGAACCTATGCTGATACAATTTTTTTTTCTTATAAGATCTTTATTAAATATTGAAGTTACTCACTTTGCCTTTGGGGCTGGTTTGGTTGCAAGGAAATGGATTCGAGGGAAAAGTGCATTTCATAGAATTGACATCATGGGATTGCAATTGACGTGTCTGGTTCACCACTATTTTTCCTTCTTATGAGGTTACGAGATACTGGGATCGTCATTCCTTTTCACTCTTTTGCTTAATGTGTCATAGAGATGAATGCAATTCCCTTTAGCAAATTGTAGCATCTTACCTCTTTGTCAGACTCTTTATAGTCTAGGGGAACTTGGAGGGCACTCATTGGTTGCTTGAGCTTAAAAGTAGGTTTACTTACCTGCCAATTGACCGCCGAGGTGTCATGGCATGATCCTCTCATGCTCATATCTATCTTGTCTAGGAATTTGGCACCAACACCGAGGATTGATGTCTGGATTCAGCTGGTCCCAAAAGCTTTGTCAAATCACTTATGTAGCTCCCTTATGCTCCATAGCCGATCCCATTCTGAAGGGAGAAGGCTTGGATAATGATGAGGAGGTTACCATATCTCCTTGCGGGATCCAAGAACCAGTTCTTGATGTCCACTTTCTTCCAGGATTTGCCGTTCATACTTTTTGTTAGAGAATTCCAATTCTCGGTTGTCTACTTCGAAAGTAGGGATTGGAATACCATGTGGAAATGCTCATGATTCCAAGCAGGCAGCAATGGTTTTTTTAAAAATATTTTTTGTACCAAATCCTGTGAGCAATTTTCTTGGAATTTCAATTCCATGCAGCCAAACTGTCCTTAGAGTTATCATAGTGACTAGTATGAGGGCAGAGTCTGGTTCACCACTATTTTTCCTTCTTATGAGGTTACGAGATACTGGGATCGTCATTCCTTTTCACTCTTTTGCTTAATGTGTCATAGAGATGAATGCAGTTCCCTATAGCAAATTGTAGCATCTTACCTCTTTGTCAGACTCTTTATAGTCTAGGGGAACTTGGAGCGCACTCATTGATTGTGTAGAAAATAATAGTTGGTGTAATTTTATTGATGGACTACTTCACTACTTATAGGGAGTCTAGCTCCTCTACATACTACAAATTCCGATGTGGGATTAAAAGTCCCTTATTGATTCTCAACACTCCCCCTCAAGATGGACGATAGATATTGATCATCCCCATCTTGTTACATAGCTTCGACAGACTTAATGAACTAAGACCCTTAGTCAGACAGTCTGCCACTTGTTCTTCTGAGCGGACATGGCCAATCTTCAGTATCCCTTGCTCCAGCTTCTCCTTGATAAAGAATCGATCGATTTCGATGTGCTTCGTTCTGTCGTGCTGAACCGGATTATTCGCTATACTTATTGCGGCTTGACTATCGCTCAGAAGATGCAACGGTGTCCCCTTATCCAACTTCAACTCTGTCAGCAGTGCTTTCACCCATAGTAGTTCTGACACCCCTAGAGCCATTGCTCTGTATTCTGCTTCAGCCGTCGACCGTGCTACCACTGACTGTTTCTTGCTTCTCCATGAAACCAGGTTTCCTCCTACAAAAACACAGTACCCCGTGGTAGACCTTCTGTCGTCTATGCAGCTTGCCCAGTCTGCATCACAGTATCCCTCAATATCTGTGCATCCATTCTTCTTGAACCACAGTCCTTTTCCCGGCGTCCCTTTCAGATATCTTAGGATCTGAAATACTGCATCCATATGACCCGTTCTTGGATCATGCATATAGCGGCTTACAACGCTTACTGCAAATGAGATATCAGGGCGAGTATGCCCTAGATAAATCAGTCTGCCTACTAGCCTTTGATACCTTTCGCGATCAACAGGCTCTCCTGCTTCTGCTCCCATCTTGCACTTTTGGTCAATTGGAGTGACTGTTGCTCGGCATCCCAGCATCCCTGTCTCCTTCAGTAGATCTAGTACATATTTCCTTTGTGAGAGAATAATTCCTTGTTCACCATCACACACCTCGATACCTAAAAAGTATCTCATCTGTCCTAAGTTCTTCACCTCAAACTCCTTAGCGAGTTTCGACTTCAGCTTAGTGATCTCATCAGCATCATCACCTGTGATCACTATATCATCCACATATACAACAAGTATAGTTATGTGGCCTCTTGCATGCTGGAGGAAGACCGTGTGATCTGCATTTGTCTGATGGTACCCCATGCCAGTGACAGTCTTTCTGAATCTGTCAAACCAGGCTCGAGGAGATTGCTTCAGCCCCTACAGCGACTTCTTCAGTTTGCACACTTTTCCATGTGACGTTCCTTCACCTGAATCTGACACAGAGTAGCACCCCGGAGGAGTCTCCATGTATACTTCTTCTTGTAGGTCTCCATGAAGAAATGCGTTCTTTACGTCTAACTGGTGTAGCTTCCACCCATAGTTTGCTGCAATGGAGACCAACGTTCTTACGGTACTCATCTTCGCTACTGGGACAAAAGTCTCATCATAGTCGATACCATATGTCTGGGTATAGCCTTTTGCAACCAGTCTCGCCTTGTATCGTTCAACTTTTCCTTCTGGTGTCTCCTTCACTGTGTAAACCCATTTGCATCCCACAGCTTTCTTCCCTTCAGGTAATGGCACCAGCTTCCATGTCTTATTTTTCTCTAGTGTTCCAAGTTCTTCCATCATTGCAGCTTTCCATCTTGGGTCCTTCTTTGCTTCCTGCCAATTCTTAGGTAAAGAAGTGGAGTCTAACGAAGTGAGGAAGGCTTGATAAGTCGGAGAGATATTAGAATAAGACAAGTAGTTGGCGATATCATGTTCATAATCTCGATAACGAATAGGAGCCTTTCCCGCATTAATGCGAGAAGACCTCCTTAAGGGAGCAATGGGAGGTGGGAAAAGCATACCATCCGAGTCGGAGAGACCCGCTTCCGAATCCGAGTGATCCGGTACGGGAGTAACATCTTCAGGAGTTGGGGCAGGAGTAGACGAGGGACTTGGCACATTTGGCACAGGGCACGGCACAGTACTGGACCTCTGCTGTCGTCTTCTGTACACTTGGAGCTCTTTTTTCCTTGTCTGCTTCTCCCCCTGCGTAATATATGTATCGTCTTCTTCATCCTCCGTATCGGTATTACTGATGCTTTCTCCTATTTCCTTCCAATTTGCAACAACATGACAAGGTACCGATCCGACGACCACGCTTGGACGTATTATCTTCCCCTCACGGCTAACACCCGTGTTAGGTGTGTTTCCAAACGCGGAGCCCTCATCTGAACCATAATATGGTTCCACCTCTCTGAATGTAACGTCCATGCTTACAAACAGCTTCCGTTCCACCGGGCTCCAGCATACATACCTCTTCTGTGTCCCGGTGTACCCAACAAAGACACACTTAACTGCTCTAGGATCCAGCTTACCAACTCCAGGTCTGTTATCATGGACAAAGCATACACATCAAATACTTTCGGAGGAACGGTGTATGCAGTTGTCCCCGTGAGCATTTCCAACGGCGTCTTCCAGTCCAGCAATTGAGAGGGCATCCTGTTGATGAGATAAGAGGCTGTCAAGACAGCCTGCCCCCACAAGTATTTAGGCACATTCATAGCTAGCATCATCGTCCGAGCTACTTCCAGCAGTAGCCTGTTCTTTCGTTCTGCAACACCATTTTGAACCGGTGTATATGCACAAGAGGTTTGATGCGGTATGCCATGAGAGGATAAATATGCAGCAAACCTCGTATGGGTATATTCCGTCCCATTATCCAACCGGAAACACTTAACACGAGCATTATATTATGTCTTTACGCGTTGATGGAAGCTCTGATACCATGTTGAGAGTTAAATTTTTTTTTTTTTTTGTGGAGAGAGAGAGAGAGAGTTATGGCTCTGATACCATGTAGAAAATAATAGTTGGTGTAATTTTATTGATGGACTACTTCACTACTTATAGGGAGTCTAGCTCCTCTACATACTACAAATTCCGATGTGGGACTAAAAGTCCCTTATTGATTCTCAACAGATTGCTTGAGCTTAAAAGTAGGTTTACTTACCTGCCAATTGACCGCCGAGGTGTCATGGCATGATCCTCTCATGCTCATATCTATCTTGTCTAGGAATTTGGCACCAACACCGAGGATTGATGTCTGGATTCAGCTGGTCACAAAAGCTTTGTCAAATCACTTATGTAGCTCCCTTATGCTCCATAGCCGATCCCATTCTGAAGGGAGAAGGCTTGGATAGTGATGAGGAGGTTACCATATCTCCTTGTGGGATCCAAGAACCAGTTCATGATGTCCACTTTCTTCCAGGATTTGCCGTTCATACTTTTTGTTAGAGAATTCCAATTCTCGGTTGTCTACTTCGAAAGTAGGGATTGGAATTCCATGTGGAAATGCACATGATTCCAAGCAGGCAGCAATGTTTTTAAAAAAAAATATTTTTTGTACCAAATCCTGTGAGCAATTTTCTTGGAATTTCAATTCCATGCAGCCAAACTGTCCTTAGAGTTATCATAGTGACTAGTATGAGGGCAGAGTGTTGATTAGCATCGTTTAAAACAAGGACTAGATGAGGGTTTCAATTTTATAACCTCCTAAAATATTTGTAATAACATTTGCTTATCTGAAGTATTTGTCCTTTGCTTATTTTATTGTAGGTGTGCAACCATCCAGAGTTATTTGAACGTAATGAAGGAAGTTCGTATTTATACTTTGCTGATATCCCAAATTCCCTGCTTCCTCCTCCATTTGGGGAACTGGAAGACATACACTACTCAGGAGACAGGAATCCCATAACATATAAGGTGTTTTTCTATATATGCGTTACTTAATGTCTGATTGTTTGAAGCTCTCTGGTCATTGCATATTCATCTCTCTTTCTTGTCACCACCCCCCATTTCATTTCTCCTCTCCTCACACCAGTTACTGGATTTTCTTTCATATTTTCAGGTTCCAAAACTGATTCATCAAGAAATTGTCCGAAATGTTGAAATGCCTTGTTCAGTGGTGGGACACAGTGTTCAGAGGAAAACTTTTGAGAGACTCTTCAATATATTTTCACCTGAAAACATATATCAGTCTACAGTATCCCAATGCTCCAATGACTTCTTTGCGATTGACGGAGGATTTAGGTTTACTCGTTTGATGGATTTATCACCAGTTGAGGTCTCATTTTTAGCAAACAGTTCCTTGTTACAGAGGCTTTTCTTTTCCGTAATAAGGTGGGACAGACAGTATGTAGATGAAACTCTGGACCTCTTCATGGATTCAGAGGGTGATGAGCTTCAATACAATCACCTAGAGGAATCAAAGGTGAGAGCAGTTGCACGGATGCTGTTGTTGCCCGCAAAATCTGAGGCTAGCATCCTCAGAAGAAAACTTGTAACTGGCCTCAATGATGTACCATCTGAGCCATTGGTGATCTCACATCAGGAAAGGCTTATATCCAACATCAGACTTTTGCGCTCGTCATATGCGTACATTCCACAAGCTAGAGCTCCTCCAGTAAGTTTTAAATATGCTTTCTTTCCTTCAACATATTCTGCAAAAATCCTTCTCCAGAATTGGGAGTTATTATATTGCACTTGATAATTTTTTGTGATTGCTCTTTGAGCAATCTTACGGAGATTTTATGACATGAACGTCTCTCCTATGTGTTCCAATTGTAATTTTGCTTATTCCTTTATAGTTTATATATGTACTGATGCCTTTCTTCACCTTTGCAGATAAATGTTCAGTGCAATGACCGAAACTTTGCTTACCAAATGGTTGAAGAATTGCACAGTCCTTGGACTAAGAAGCAGTTACTTGGATTTGCCCGTACATCTGACTTTAATGGTCCCAGAACTCCTCGAGATCCTCATTATTTAATACAAGAGATAGAAACAGAATCCTCTGCTGTTAAACCAATTCTCCAGCTCACCTACAGAATTTTTGGTTCTTCTCCGCCTGTGCGAAGCTTTGACCCTGCTAAAATGCTCACGGTATTGCTTATGCTAGTTTTATTTAACTTGAATGAAATTTTTCCCAAAATCATGTATATATACTTGAAAGAAGTGAATCTGTATGGAAACTCAAGTTATCATGGCGGTAAAGACCATGCATCTGCGTTTACCTTTGATATTAACCTATATGTGTGGCTGATTAAATGTATGCACGTCGTGCCACCGATTTTACCATCATATTTTGATGCCAGATATCATTGCTTTCGACTAATTTAAATTTCCTTCGTTTTAAGGATTCTGGGAAACTTCAAACACTGGATATATTGTTGAAACGTCTTCGGGCTGAAAATCACCGTGTTCTTTTGTTTGCACAAATGACAAAAATGTTGAATATTCTCGAGGTACTTCTCATTTCTCGTGTGGTGGTACCTGTGGACTTTTGTGGAATCAATATTTTCTTTCCACTTATAAGGAAATGTTATATGTATAATTCCCACTTTATTATCATATGGTATTGTGATTGAGGTGCTTCTTTGTCTAGATACAATATGTTTCTGGCTGAGTAGTGAGAATTTGCGTGAAAGTATGAGTTGTCGTGGAATTCATAAGGGGGAAGTCTAGGATGATGTTGTAACATTTTTTGTACGCAGACAGTATTCCAACAATTCAGTCATTGAAAACAGATTTTTGCGAGGTATTAGCTAGGTGCTTGTCCTCACTAACACAGACAAGAAAAAATATTGTACGATTGACAATTATTTTGCCACATCCATTATTTGCTATTGTGAGGGACCTTATAAAGTCTTTGTTTACTGGAAGTTCAGAACGAGGAAATAAGTCGATCCAAATTTCTCACCTCGGCTAAGTTCAATATACTAGAATTTCTATGAATTGAGGGTTCAAAATGTAACATTTCTCTGATCTTATCCTACTTTAGAATTTTTCTGAACAAATGATGAATTTTGCAGAATATGAAATATTTCACCGAAAACTTGCAACAACTTGCCAAATAAAGGTTAAGGGAGAAATAGATAAAGGAATGACATGCATAATGTCTACGATTGGATTGAAGAAGGCACAAGACTCAGACTTGGCGAAGAGAAAACTGTCAATTTTTACATAAACTGAGGCTATATATGTATCATGTGTCCCCAAGGCTGTAGCCCACTGGGAACGGCGAGGCACTCCGGCACAGTGGTGCGGGTTCGAGCCTCCATGGAAGCACGCCTCCATGCTCCATTAAGAAGTGGACACCCAAAAAAATAAAAATTAAAAAAAATAAAAATTATATATATATATATATATATATATATATATATATATATATATATATATATATATATATATACCTCCAGTTAAACTGAACTGGATCGGGCCTTATCTGAGCCAATTCATATCCATTTCTATTGTATTGGGTATGCATAGAGAAACACATTTTATGTAGATTGGGATATTCATATTAGTTATAAATTTTATGATCTAGATTTGAGTCTGGATATGCATGAATTTTTCTAATAAGGATCCAGGGAAATTTGTGGATATAATGCTAATCACCCCTTAAATGTGTGCATGCAATCTATGTGCATGACCTTATTAGAACATTTGGTGTTTTAGTAACTAGGATCTTATATCCACCATCTCAAATTGAAATTGGTGATTGCCAGATTTCCTTACCTGCTTAGTAAAGAGGGAAAATAACCTCTAGTTATGTCAATTATCGACATTTGAAGAAAAGATGTTAAACAAGTGTTGCCCTTGCAAGCTCCTTAAGATTCCAACCCGGGGCTTCAGTTTATCTATAGGTTCATTTGTGTTCTTGGCCTCCCATCTTGTGGTGCTGTTACTCCATTGTCCCACGTACACATGTTTTCCCTTGGAAAATATAATCATAAGGGTATAATCAATCTATGTAAGGTTGAAATTCAGGATGAGGAATTAACTTTGATGTAATCTGACTCAGTTGTCCATCTTTACAGACATCAAATGATTTTTCAGTATGTAAGTAATGGTAGTAACTACTTGGCTTTGATTCTCTTAGGTATCACAGGTTCAAATATCAACTTGAATTTTTTTTTTTGCAGGACTATATGAATTACAGAAAGTATAAGTACTTTCGACTTGATGGATCATCCAACATTATGGATCGCCGAGACATGGTTAGAGACTTTCAACACAGGTGGGCATCCATTCCTTCTACTTTGCATACTTTTGACTCTAGCATATTGTTTTTGAATGACATGATTACTTAAAAGGAAACCTAAATGGATCAAAGTTTGAAAGAGTTTTCGTTTGTTGCAGGAATGATGTTTTTGTTTTCTTGCTTAGCACCAGAGCTGGAGGACTTGGTATTAATCTGACAGCTGCCGATACAGTTATTTTCTATGAAAGTGATTGGAACCCAACATTAGATCTACAAGCAATGGATAGAGCACATCGGTTGGGTCAAACAAAAGAGGTTAGAAATCAGCATTCATGACGTATATTCAATGAATTCTGAAGTCTAAACCTTAATTATCTTTAATTAAAATGTTTTGACTCTTTCAAATTTAGATTGGAACATTTTCTCCTACTACTAGGTACGGCTTTTATATGCTCTCTTTTTTGTTACGATACAAACATGACACTACTTTTGGAGGTGTAGCTTAAGTTGCTGAGATTCCGAGACATGGATGCATCTACATGTCATATGTCTCGGAACATTTTCTTTCTCATAGCATGCCATCATCTTATTAGGTTTGCATCTACATGTTATCATCCGTTGCACTCATATTAGTTCATACACGTATCTAGATGGAATTATGCAGATGATCACAATCGATCACATGGATGCAAGAACCCTAGACAATATGATACATGTATGAACTAATATGAAGTGCAACAGATGATAACATGTAGATGCAAACCTAATAAGATGATGCTATGAGACAAAGAAATCCGCTCAAATCTAGTCAAGAATCAATGATTATTACTATAACAATAAACACCTTAGGAAATCACAAAATCTTGCAGTTGGATGATGAAGAAAGATGAGGGTTTACCGTAGTATCGGCGTAGCAAATCCATGCAATTAAAACATGCCCAAATGTTGATCTAGAATGAATTTTCTCAATTGTGAAGCATTCGCTTCAACTCAAATATTGAAGGATCAAATGTAGGCCCTGAAAGCAACTCTATAAAAATAAGGCTAATTACAAACTAATAAATTCAAATTTAGCAAGCAGGTATATGAGAATAATCAGATATATAGCAAGCCGGTATGGAAAATATAATGAGTAAGAAGTCCCAAACGCAAACACCGTGATGTATACTGTTTTTTCTCGTAGAGAATTAGTCCAGTCCCGAGAACTCTTGCTCGGAGTTAATCCACTATTTAGCAATAGCAGTACACCACGAGTTTTCATCCGAAGTGCTTGCCAACTTCTTACAACCCACAAGCTTTGATCCGAAGAGCTTACCGATTTCAATACCATAAACTTTTGACCCGTAGACTTTGTCGACTTCAAACAACAAATGTAAAGAACAATACATGGAAATCCAAACGTTACAACTCGAATAGACTTCTAATCGAGATCGCAACTTTGGCATACTAGAAGGCTGGGAGTTGGTTTCTTGGTGATGGAAAGATTAAGACTCAGAATAGATAAGAATGTTTAGAATGAATTGGTGTGTCTCAAGTGAAGAATTCAAGGTCTATTTATAAGCTAGCAGGAGAACCGAGTTTAGGTAGAGTTCGGTTCCTCCACGTTCATAAATACGAATGTTGGCACGCTATTCTCATGGAAGAGCGAGAAATTAGGGTTACTGGGTCACATAGACCGAGTTCGGTCCGACGGTCACTATAGGCCAATTTTGGTTTTGGGTTCAGGCTGATTTGAGTGGACTTGAGTTTATGGATTGGGTTAGGGTTTAAGCTTCCTAGTGTGCCAATTTTGTGACTCGACTTACATAAATCCTAGACTCAAATAAATATAAAAAATATAAAATAAAACATAAGATCCGGATGACCTTGTTGTACGAGAATAGTTAAGAAGTTGTAGTGCTGACTTCACTTTGTGGTGACTTCGTCTATGTGGTATTAAGTCATACCAAGTCATGGTTCAATCAATATCAAAATAAAGTTGACCAATGACCATTTGGGCCAACAATCTCTCTTATTTTGATAATTGACAAATTATAGCCGATACATGATACGATACGCCGATACTACGTCGATGCGATGCTCCCCTGCAAGTTGTGAACATCATCTATTGTACGGTTGAGTTGCTTGCTGTATCGGTTCTCCTTCTTCATCCACTTTGTCATTTGATCGAAATGGTACGCCTCCCCCGTAATTATATATTGGCTCAAGTGACTACGTTTGTGTTTGTGCAATTGCTTGGAAGATGTCATTTGTAGCTTTGCAATCACTAACGTACTCTACGGTTCTAAGTTTCAAAAGAAGCTTCACCTGCAACATTTGGCGAAGATAGTATACAAAACTTGGATCCACATTTGTTAGTCTTAGGAATCCATTTGCACAAGTTCATATCAACTAGTTTTCTAATCTGACATTGACTAGAAATGTATCCATTCATACCACAATAATGACAAGAAGTATAAACTTAGTGTTCAGTGCAACAGTATGAAATCTTGATGTTGTGTGATATGTCTTGCATGGTTGGCTATAATAAAAAGCATGGTACTGTTTACCCTTAGCTGTGCCTGATACCTTTTTAAAGGATTTCTTAGAAGTGGTCATGGGTTGTGTCATATGCCTTGTATATGACTGTGTCTTGGATTGAACAACTCGTTTATCCAATCTTCTCAACTTTTTAGAGCTTGCAATAAGATCATCGTATTGGCAGTAAGTGATCAATTCTAAGTAAAGTAATAGAATACTTCTTATTTTCTGATTCTAATTCCTCCTTAAGTTTAGCATTTTCTTGAGTGCTTTTCTCAATGCATTCAAGTGCCTTATGCAGTCTAAACTCAACTGGGGAGATCTCATCAGAGTTATCAGAAGTAGAAGTATCTCTATCATCATTTAATCAGCAAGTAAGCTTTTCATTCTCAAGCTTATATGATATGATATTTTTTCTAGCTTGCTTATATTTTTCTCTAATATTCTTGTTAGCTTCAAGAAGATCACTAAATGCATAAGACAATTCATCAAAAGAGAAATCTTCATACATGGGGTTTGTAGTTACCTGATCTGGAAATGTCATTAAGCACAAATTTGCAGTGTTGCGAAGATTTTCTTCTTCCGAGTTGCTTGTTTCGCTTTCACATCATATGCTCGTGTTAGCGTACTTGCGAGACGACGATCTTTCTTTGTTCGATCGTTCGTAGCAGTTCTCCTTTTTCACTTTAGGGCCGTCTTTATTTATGTGACATGGTCTTTTGCAGTTGTAGTATATTGGTTCTTCTTCAAGCTCTTTTTTCTTGCGACATGATTTTTTATAATATAGAAATTTCTTGAAGTTCCTAAAAATTTGTGCCAATTTATCATCGTATGTTTCATCATCTTCAGATGTATCGTCTGAAGCTCTTTTGTGATATTCCCTAAGCGCTTTGGTCTGTTCCTTGGTACTTGATTCCTCGAAGTCGTTGAGATCAAGTTCGTGTCATCAACTTTTCTATAAGTGTCTCAAGCGTCATGGCGGTGAGGTCGTTTTCTTCAATGATCGTCATTGCTTTGGGATTCCAATTCTTGGTGAGTCCCCGAAGCACCTTGTGTATCTTCTCATGATTGTTGTATTCTTTATCAATAGAAGATAAATGATTAACAATGTCAAGAAAACGTGTGAACATTAGTGTAATAGTCTCATTTGGCTTCATTTTGAATGTCTCATATTCCTGTGTCAATCTACTAATTTTGGATTCCTTCACTTGTGAAGTTTCTTCATGAGTGACCTCAAAAAGTTTTCAAACATTGAGAGATGTAGCACATGTAGAGATTCTATTAAACTCTGTTCTATCTACTGCAAAAAACAAAGCATTGATAGCCTTAGCATCAAGATTAGATTACTTCTTTTCTAAATCCGTGTATTTATCGTGTGGCTTTCAACTAGAGCACTATCAATAATAATTCTAGCAGGCTTATTATAACTATCAATAACTATGCACCATAAATCAAAATCGAGAGATTTGAAATAGAAACTCGTTCTTGTCTTCCAGTATGAGTAGTTGGTTTCATCAAATATGGGTGGCTTATTTGTTGATTTACCTTCACCGTTGTTGGCGTAAATGGATTTTGTGGTTGTCATGGTCTACTAAAGAATGTGAGTCATGTTCAGGAGTCCTGCTCTGATACCACTTGTAGGCCCTGAAAGCAACTCTAGAGAGGAGTGAAAAGAATGTAACGAAAATATTCAATAAAACAAACCTAATTACTAACTAAAAAATTCAGCAAGAAGGTATATAAGTCAGATATATAGCAAGCATGTAAAATATAATAAGTAAGAAGTTCCAAATGCAAACACCGCGATGTATATTGGTTTTTTCGTGAAGGACTAGTACAGTTCCGAGAACTCTTGCTCGGAGTTAATCCACTATTCAGCAATAGTAGTACACCACAAGTTTTGATCCGAAGTGCTCACCAACTTCTTACAATCACAAGTTTTGATCCGAAGAGCTTCCCAACTTCAACACCACAAGCTTTTGATCCGGAGAGCTTGCTGACTTCAAACAACAAATGTAAAGAACAACACATGGAAATCCAAGCTTTACAACTCGAACAAATTTCTATCCGAGATCGCAACTTTGGCGCACTAGAAGGTTGGGAGTTGGTTTCTTGGTGATGGAAAACTTAAGGCTCAGAATAGATAAGAAGGTTTATAATGAATTTGTGTGTCTCAAGTGAAAAAATCAAGGTCTATTTATAGGATAGCAGGAGGACCGAGTTCGGACGGAGTTCGGTCCTCCAACGTTCATAAATTCGAAAATTGGTACCCTATTCTCTTGGAGGAACGAGAAGTTAGGGTTACTGGGTCACAACGACCGAGTTCGGTCACCATAGGCCAGTTTTGGTTTTGGGTCCAGGCTGTGATTTGAGTGGACTTGAGTTTATGGATTGGGTTAGGATTTAAGCTTCCTAGTGTGCCAATTTTGCGACTCAACTTACATAAGTCCTAGACTTAAATAAATATCAAAAATACAGAATAAAACATAAGACCCATACGACCTTGTTGCACGAGAATAGTTGAGAATCTTGAGATGTTGCAGGGCTGACTTCACTTTGTGCTGACTTCGTCTATGTCGTATCAAGTTATTGTTCGATCAATATCAAAATCAAGTAGACCAATGACCATTTGGGCCAACATCGAACTCGATTCAAATCGTCGGATTATGATCTTCGGTCGGATCGTGATCTTTGGTTGATGACTCTCAATCTTTGGGTGGTTGGTTGATGCCATAGATGGTGCAATTTTAGGTATTGGGTTGATTGGATTATGGGAGAAGTAGAAGGGGCTGATTGACTTGTGATCGAATGAGGAATGGTGGATGGCTGTTGGTGGGCTGCCTGTGTAAGGAGAAGGGAAGGCTGCCAGCTGGTCAGCAAGGCAGCAGGTGGCCTCGGTGCTGTCCTCCGTGACATGACAACGTATTAGGGCAGAAACGGCTGTGGCAGCCAGGTGTGTCAGCGCAGCAGGAGGTTGGGTTGGCATGATGGACTGTCCAATGTGGGGATCTGGACGAAAACATCAAGGGAAGGAGGATTCAAAGACTTGCTGTTGGGTGCGGACAAGGCAGAAATGAGAGAGAGGACGTGGGTTTGGCTGCTAGGAAGGAGGAGAAAGGGAATAAGAAATTAGGGTTAAGGTTTTATGGCTTCAGACCAAGAATTAGAACTTTGGGCTTCACATTATAGGCTTAACACATAATTGTAATTCACGTGCATCTTTCAAAAATTCTCATTTGATTCGTTAACTGAAAATAATCTAAAATGTCCTTATTCATATATCCTTAGTTCTAGACTTCCTTGACTTGTGAAGCAAGTAAAATAAACTAAAGTAAAACATGATCCAATTGACTCATGTTCGGACTTAAATAGACCTAAATAAACTAATGTTGAAGCAAGCAAAATGACTAGTCTGGAATCTCTGGACCCGAACTGGATATCCATCACTAGCCTTCTATGCTTAAGATTAACTAATCTTTCTTTGTGGCAAACATTTGATATCATGATTCCGTGATTTTAGTTTTATTGACTACTCCTGCATCCATCATTGCTAATCCAACTTGATGCCTAAATATGTTTAATATATTCCTGTAACATTTTTGGTATCTCACACGCCATAGTTTCTTGCATCGAGGACATTAGCATTGCAGTTCTCAAAAGTCATTTTCCTTTTTCTTATTTTGATAGCTGGAAAACGTCTATTTTCCATTAAAAGATAATTTCCTTCTTACATGCTTGGCTTCAGGTTATCATATATTACAGTGTGGATGTGGTCATAATAAAATGAATCATAATGTAACTTTAGTTTACACGTAACCTTTTAAAGAGAACTTACTACTTGCGTTTTTTTAGTTCAGATTGCCCCTTTCTATTTGTAATCCTAGATGGATGTGACATGCAGTTTGGTTGTGTAATTTATTCTGTCTCTTACATGCTTGGCTTCAGGTTATAGTCAATACTTTGTTAGTATTTTCTTCCAGTTCTTTGTCCTGCACTGTATTATATGCATCATTAATACTTTTGGTCATTCACTATTTAGGTTACAGTATACCGACTGATTTGCAAGGAGACAGTTGAGGAGAAGATTTTACAGAGAGCAAGTCAGAAGAATACCGTACAACAGCTGGTTATGACTGGTGGCCATGCTCAGGGTGATCTGATGAAGGCTGAGGATGTATTTTCTTTAATCATGGATGATGCGCAGCTGGAGAAACTAAAAGAAATACCCCTGCTGGTGGGTGTTCATGAAAGACATATTTTCTGTGTTTTTTTTTCCTATATCTGAATGGGTCGGCAAAAACTAGTAATCCGTCTTTTCAATTGCTCTTTGAGAAGGAAAACAAATATTTTCATATTAATGATAGTTTAGTGTACCCTGACAATCACATTAGTTACAAGAGGCCGTACTTCAAATTTTCCTTTCGGAGTTCGCCTCAATGATCTCATCCATTTATCTGGAAAACCTTGCATTGCAAATGCCAAATGTTCAACTCTAATTACTGGCTCATATTTTCTTTGCTAAGGCGAAGGAGCGTCAAAAGAAGAAACGACCATCAAAGGGAATTCGAGTAGATGCTGATGGGGTTGTGTCATTGGAAGACTTTGAAAATCCTGGCTCACAAGGTGCAGATGATGAATCTGCTGAGCAGAATAATGTAACTACTAACAAAAAGGTACTTCCAATCCTAAGTGGTAATTTCAATTTTCTTTTTCTTCCAGTCTGATACAAATTTGTCTTTGCTTGGTGTTGTTAGCCTTTCAAAAGATTGTTATGGGTTATTGTGGTTCTTTGACGAAAAAATGCCTGATAGATTATGTAAAAGAGATTAGATGGTTGAGCAACTCTATTCCATACTTTTCATCAAAATTCTGTTGTTGTACTTGTATTTGGCATTTATTTTTTATGGGTTATCTAGGAGTTGTAATCAAATCACAGCATAAACTTAGTGCTTATATATCGAATTTGATTTAAAGTTTAGTGTCTCTATAATATGTCTTTGCTTTTTCAGAGAAAATCAAGACCTGGCAATCAAACCTCAAAATCACGGAATCCTTTGCAGCCTGGCAAAAATATCGACATGGTTATGGAGACAAATGAATCCATTACAATGGGGGATGATGAAGATCACAGTGTTCAGCATAGGCCAGCGAGACAAAAAAGGCCAAAGAAGAGTGTCAATGAAAACCTTGAACCGGCACTGGATTCCCCTGTCAATGCAGCATCTGTGGAGTGTCACCCACAGTCTCCGCATGATGCACTGAATGACTATGGGGGTGGGGTACAGGAAGGCATGCTGTCTTCTCATTCACTAATCACGTAAGGGTCGAGGCAGAACTGACATCAAGTCCAGACAGCGCCTGCATAATCTGCGCCATTGATTCTGCAGGGCTATTTTTTCAAGCCATGGCGGTTGCATGGTTTTGGAATCAGTTGACAGGAAAAGGATCGCTCGATATATATATTATGTTCAGTCATGGCATGAGTGCTGGGAACTGTTTCTTATGTGCAGGGTGGAACTAATAAGCAGAAGTTAGAGATGCTCATCCCACAATTGGAAGATCCATTTGTTCTTGATTTTAGTTGTGATTTGGCTTGGCAACTAAATAAGGCAATTGAGGCAAATGGTGGTGTTCGCATTCTTGGAAGAATTGGCAGTACAAAACAGAAGTCTGTTGATGAAGAGGTGCATGGTTGGTAAATATAAACATGTGTTTTATTTGGATTGTGCTTAATAATGATCAGGAGCAGAACAGGAGTTGCTGAGACAGTAGCAAAAGCATACTTGCATATAACCCTCCATTTGTAATACTTATAGCCCTGTTGTAATTTTCTTTTCTTCATTTCTTCTCTCTTTGTACTCGCTCTTCCCGACTGTATATTCTTTTCTTTTGTATAATCAAGTGAGTATGTCTGTATGTGTGTCGGGCAGTAAAATGATTTCGGTATTTATGAGCAAATGTTTATTAATTGAATGAGTGAGAAGGATGTCATATTTAAAATTATTTCGTGATGCTTGGATAGAAAGTGCTTCTGAAATTGTGATTGTAGAATACCTTTTAAGTTGGAAGAATTTTTTTTGGCAAATTATAAGGGCACAGCCTTTTTTACTCGGGGCTGTCCAAGTGACTGTTTCCCATTATTTACAAGTTTGCCACTGAAAAAATTATTCAGGGCTATCCAAGTAGTAGGTATAAAAGATAAGTGTTATAATTTTTGTTTTCTTCCTCTCTCTCTCCATTCCTCACAAGAAGAAAAGAAGAAGAAGAACAAGAAGAAGAAAAAAAAAGAACAAGAACATCAATTTTTGCAAATCTAGTTTATTTTGATTTTTTGCTCTCTTCTAATTTCTCAGATCTCTTTCTCCAAACCTTATTTTATTTTATTTTCTTCTTGTTTGGGCATTATGGATGAAACCCTAATTGTAGAAGAAATTGGGTTATCAAATCTATCAAATCTATTAATCTATTAGTCTATTAACCAATTTTTCTTTATTAATAGAAGAATTATGCATGAAATCCTAGTTTTAGAAGAAAACTATGGAAGAAATCCTAGTTGTAGAATAATTGGATTCATATCAGGACTGCCACAATTTCTGACAGTCCTAAAAGTATTGAGGCCTGCCAGAAATTGTGGCAGTCTTGAAATAGACTCGATGTACAACATGACTGCCACAATTTCTGGCAGTCCTAGAAGTAATGAGGACTGCCAGGAATTGTGGCAGTCTTGAAATAGACTCGATGTATAACAGGACTGCCACAATTTCTGGCAGTCCTAGAAGTAATAAGAACTGCCATGAATTGTGGCCGTCCTGAAAGGGACATGCTCTACAACAGGACTGCCACAATTTCTGGCAGTCCTAGACATATTGAGGACTGCCAGAAATTGTGACAGTCCTGAAAGATACTTGCTGTACAGCAAGTTCCTTTCAGGACTGCCACAATTTCTGGCAGTCCTAAAGTCGACATTCCCGAATGAAAAAAAACATGTTAGGATTTATTTTAATCTTGATAATAGAGTGAAATATGCATTTTAGGATTTATTTTCATGCATTCTTTGTGAGGAAAGAAGTATTTAACCTTTATTTTCATACATTTTAGGGTTTATTTAATTTTTTGGGTGCCATCGAAATTGGGAAAGAGAAGAAGCTAGGTTTTGATGGAGATGGTGATGACGGAAATGGTGGAGAAGAAGATGATGATGATGATGAGAAAAAAATTAGGGTTTTGATGAAGATGTTAGAATGGAAATGGTGGAGAAGAAGAAGATGGATAGAAGAAGAAGAAGAAAACTAGGGTTTGTGAAGAGAGAGAGTGAATTTAGAAATGAGAGTGATTTTTTGGGTTTGGGGGGCTGTGGGCTTTGGACAGCCCCCTGAGTGGAATATTTGGATAGCCCTAGTAAAAGTTCCTCCCAACCTGGCTAGCCCTAATCTTGGCTAGCCCCGAGTAAAAAAGGCTGTGCCTTTTATTAGCCTTTTTTTTTTAGAAGATAATAAAAATTCTAGAAAACTAACTATACCATGGACGGTGATTTTGGATCGTACTTTTGGGCTGCTCAGAAACCGTCCCCATAAAATTAGATGACAACTAAAAAGTTAATTTTTTTAAAGAAAAATAGTAGGGCAATTTTTGTGAAAATGTCCTATGATAGACATTTTTTATTAGGCTTAATTTCAACGTGATACACTCAACTATTGAATATTTTCAACTTGATAACCTAAATTTTGATATTCATCAACTTGATACTCTAAAGAAAAATTGACGAAAATACCCATGTCCATCAACTTTGATATTCATCAACTTTATATATATATATATATATATATATATATATATATATATATATATATATTGATCGGTTCGGTATTTTCGGTATGGTATTACACTCAAACCGTTACCACTACCATTATACCATATTTTAGTCGGTTCGGCAATTCGGTATCGGTACATAATTTCAGTTCGATTTTTGGAATATTTTAAATTGATATTCGGTCGGTTTTTCGGTATCGGTCGGTATTTGCTCCCCTACTGGGTGGCCCACACGCTGTTGATTATATGTATATGCTGCCTTTTTTGTTCACCGTCCACTGTGCCCAGCCCCACACACATTCTGCTCTGCTTTTTTTTTCTTCAAATTTTCTTTTCACTGGGGCCCACCCTCCAGTGCATATCCGTGCGTCCATGCTGAATGCTCCTTACGTAAAGTTATTATTATTAATTTTTTAATTTATTTGTTTCCTCTTGGGGCCCCCGCCCCCACTGCAATACATATAGGTCCGCTCATATATATATATTCCCACAGCGGGCGTCTGCGTGGAGTATGCATGCATCCGCTTGATCCAACGGCCGAGAACGACAGAGCTCTTGCGGGGCTTCGGATCTCGCCTGCATTCCTAGTCGGCTGACCCAGATTCGATCAAATTCGTTTAAATTTAGGCTCGGGCGACCCGGGCCGGCCCAATACACACATTGAGGCTTTCTCAAGAAGCTGGCTGTAGTGGGATGGAGGTGGATAAGGTGTTTCCGTTTGGAGTAATAATAATAATTTTAAAGTTGTATAAATACACGCTACACATTCATAGCCCTACTAGCCTCTCTCTCTCTCTCTCTCTCTCTCTCTCCTTCTACAAGGTTAGTATTTCCCCCTTCCCTAACATCAGCAACTAACCATCAATTCCATGAATTAATTCCTGACAGATCAAACCTTAACTCTCTCTTTTCCCTTCTTTTCTTGGGATAGATCTGAATTATTTCCCAATTTGTGTGATGTCTAGATCTCTTGGTCGTAGAGTTCCTATGAATGAATTCACAGAAATTATTATTGTTGTTGTTGTTGTTGTTGTTGTTGTTGTTGTTGTTATTTGCATAATTGAATTGTGACAATTGAGTTTCTCCCTTTTTATTTGTTGTTGCTATGGTGAAGAGCGTGGGAATATTTTTGTTTTGTATTCTCTTCTATCTCGAATGTGATGCTTGAGATTCTACATTCGTTGGAATCTGATATGATGATGCCAAACACGATGCCATAATTCCCACAGATAGTGAACACTTTTGCAATCCGCCCACCAAACACTATTTTCCTGCATTTACCAATTCCGTTGGGCCACGAAACAACACGTTAGTTACAAGTGGTGGCTATTCGTATGCATTGACAACATGTATGTAAAATTGTTTAATTCACAAAAAAATTAACATATATTTGGACAATGTTATTTCTGGGTTACAAAGGCATAAAATGCAAACGATTACAACAGCTCTTGAAACAGAAATATTGCAACAAGAAGTTGCTGGAATTGAAAGCTATAAAAACTTGTAACAGATTGCTACAACAAGAATGAACGAAAGAAGAAACATGGAGTTGAAATTCTTGTTGGAGTTGTCAAAACCACCATTGCTCAAAGCAAGATTCGACCCTTTCCATCGATCTGCTTCCAGAAACCAACAAGTTTTAAGAGATGAACTTCTGGAACGCTCATTTGTCACCCTTGCACGGATAGAACTCCGATGCACGAACGGACGTAGCTTATAATTTCTAAGTCTGCATTGCAAAAGAAAAGACGTGTGATTATATAGGGGAGCCAACCCTGCTAGCAGCCCACTACTTATTGTTAGTCCCTTGGCGAACAATCGATGGAAAACCACGAATTCAGAAACTATTGTAAAGACAATGTTTCCAGCAACAACACCTTAAAGAAGGTGATGTTGTATTACGGGAATCTAAAAAGATTTCGTAATATTTCTCGAAGGCAACAGAACCGTATGACTTCTAAAGAGAAGCGACGGTATTCTCGAAGGCAACAGAACCGTATAACTTCTAAAGAGAAGCGACGGTATTCTCGAAGGCAACAGAGGAAGAAGAAAGCCTGCTGGGGTGAAGATCACCGGCGCTCAAAGCTATATCCGCCTTACGGACAAGCCTCCAGGAACCAGCAAGTTCGAAGAGAACTTTAGAACGCTGGCCAAAAATGTCGACGACTCCTCGGAATAGCAGCAGCACTTCTCTCTCTCTGGAAATTCTCTGATTATTTTCTGTAACCTTAGAGAGAGGAGATGCTTCTGATATTATAGGCACGAGATGGCCTTTTCAAATTCTGAACGCACGCCCTGGTTTAATGCCAGATCCGGATTTTCTGGATCTGAGCCATTTCCGGATCTGAGCCCACAAGACCCGCGGACGTTACATAATTTGAACGGCCCACTCGACCCGCTCGACCCGCTCGACCCGTACGACCCGTACGTCCCGTACGCTCAGTACGCTCAGTACGTCCCGTACGCCACGCAGGCCGCGCAGAGGCTCGCGCACGAGCGCAACTAAAGCGCACAATGCGCCTAGCGACGAGCTGTCGTGCTAAGTGCAAAGTGCCATCAAAAAGCCACATTAAGCCTCAAAAGCCCATTAGCCCAAGCCCAAGTCCGAGCCCGAGCCCGAGCCCGAGTCCGAGTCCGAGTCCGAGTCCGAGTCGCTAAGCCCCTTCGGGGCTTAGCTCCAATCTATTTTCATTTTGGCCAAAAGTTGGTTTCTTATTCTCACCTCTATGTAAAATCCTCCCACATGGCACCCTCCATTGGGCCTCAACCCATGTGCATCTCTCTATTCCTTCATAAGTAATATATAGAGATACATATTGGTGTGATTTTCCGATATGGGACTATCTTTTAACAATAGAATGTTGTGAACACACACAACACATAGAATAAAACACCAACAATCCCCCACATATCTCTATATATATGAGTTAAGCGTTCCACATAATAACTGTCCATTATGCATTAGGATAGATGTCGCTGACGACTTGAATCTTCCCGCATGGGTTGAACAACAGTATGATACAAGAATAGACTACGCCTTGAATTCTGTACCACAACTGTAATTTTTTTCACTCACATAATGTAGTTATCTGTGCTTCTGGCTGCACATTAAAGGCCTTGTGCCAGCCTGGATTTCAATGTATGTATTTTGGGCGTCTACAAATTTACTCTCAAGAAACGGCCTATTTTTCTGTCCATACATTATAGGTGAGTTCTTTATTAAAGAGACATGGCATGAAGCGTCCAACGCTTCCTTTGCGGTGCTACGCCGCTATGACATGGCCTTAAGCCGAGGACCTTACCCCGAATCACCGGGAACCTCATAGTAGTGTCATACTACCCGTAGCATGAGGTCTAGCCCCTTTGTAGTGCCAAACTACCCAGCATGAAGCCTTACGCTTCTGTGCGGTGTTACGCCGCTACGACATGGCTTGCAAGGCCGAGGCTTTATCCCTAGCCGGGTTTACCTCATTGTGGTGTCGTGCCACCCGTAACATGAGGAACACCTCCTCTTTGTAGTGCTGACTACATCCCTCTTTAATTCAATATACAGCATTAGGCCAACTGCCTATTTGCGGTGCTACGCCGCTGTGACTTGGCTAACATAACCGAGGATTTACCTCCTTCGAGAACCTCATGGTGGAGTCACCGCCACACATAGCATGGAGTCACACTCCTTGTAGTGCTGTGCTACCATGCTTCCTGTAAAGCATAACAGACCTTCACTCAGTCTGAGAACTCATTAAGGCATTATGCCATCCTTCCCACAGGATCAATTTTTCGTAGAAAATTCATAGTAGACAACAATGGTTCTGGGTTCGAAACCCTTCCATGTTCCGCAGAACAAGTACCCACTGTTAACTAATATTTTTCCAGTCAATAGTTCTCCCTTGAATCAAAAATTAGATATCTGGTAGATTTCTCTTTGAACCAATAACATAAAATTTATTGATAGGATTATAATGACACAATATTAGAATGCCTTCAAACCCATCTTTCTTGCTGTGTCCTCGACCAGCTGTCGTTTGAGGCCTTTCGTGAACGGATCCGCCAGGTTCTCCTGACTCCGAACATCGATCACTGCAATGACGCCTCGTTTGATGAGATCGTTCACTGCTCTGTGCTTTAACCGCACAGTCCTCTTCTTTCCGTTAAAGAGTTCATTTGATGCTACTGCTGCTGCCGCCTGGTTGTCACAGTATATCGGAATTGCTGGTATCTGAGCTCCAACCACTGGAAGATCATACATGAGCTCCCGAAGCCACTCTGCTTCATCTGCAGCAGCATCCAATGCAAAGAATTCAGATTCCATGGAGGAGCGAGATAACATTGTCTGCTTCTTCGATTTCCACGATATAGCAGCTCCGCCCAAGGCGAATATGAATCCACCTGTAGAATACTCGCTCTCCACCTCTGAACACCAGCTAGCATCACTGAAGCCTTCCACTACTGACGGATCTCCGCTGTAGTATAGTGCAAATGTCTGAGTCTTTTTAAGATATCTCATAACACGCTTCACAGCATTCCAGTGTTCAACGCCTGGGTTGCTAGTGAACCGACTCAGCATTCCCACCGCAAAAGCTATGTCAGGCCTTGTGGCAGTAGTAGCGTACATCAAGCTTCCGATGACGCTGGCGTACTCCAATTGCTTGACGCTTTCTCTCGAATTTGGCTCCAGCTTCTGATCACTCCGGTACGGTGTATCAATTATAGGAAGATCTTGATACCCGTATCGAGTGAGCATTTTTTTAATGTAATGAGATTGTGACAGTGCTATTCCCGTGCCTGTCCGGATGATCTTGAGCCCCAAGATAACATCGGCATCCCCCAAGTCCTTCATACTGAACTTGGTCGAGAGAAATTTCTTTGTCTCTGTGACACAGCTTAAATCCGTACCTAGGATTAGCATGTCGTCAACGTATAGACAAACGATAACTCCTCTTTCGTCAGCAAACTTCGTATATACACACTTGTCTGTTTCACTGACCCTGTAGCTATTTGACCTTATCACCTTGTCAAACTTCTCATGCCACATTTTGGGAGCTTGTTTCAAACCATACAGAGACTTCATCAACTTGCAGATTTTGTCTTCCAGACCTCTGACGACAAAACCTTCTGGTTGTTGCATGTAGATCTCTTCGGTCAGCTCGCCATTAAGGAATGCCGTTTTCACATCCATCTGATGTATCACCAGCTTGTGTATTGCTGCTAGAGCAATTAACAATCTGATGGTTGTCATCCGAGCTACTGGAGCATAAGTGTCAAAGTAGTCGATCCCCTGCTTCTGAGCAAACCCCTTGGCCACTAGCCTGGCCTTGAATTTGTCGATGGTTCCATCTGCTTTCATCTTCTTCTTGAAGATCCATTTGCATCCGATGGGTCTTGCTCCTTCTGGCAGGTCAACTAACACCCATGTATTATTGGAGGTGATTGAGTCAATCTCATTGTCTATCGCCTCCTTCCAGAATACAACATCTCTGGTCTTCATCGCTTCATCATAGGTAAGCGGATCTGCTTCCACATGATAAGTGACGAAGTCATCTCCGAAGTCTTTCGGCCTCCTTACTCGCTTAGTTGACGGCTCAGCGAGTTCTGGTTCAACTGGTGTCTCTTCGACAATAGCTTCTTCTTGGACTACTGGTTCTTTAAGGACTTCTGTCTGCTTTGCACTCTCATCATTCTCCGGAAGATCCGCGAGAACAATATTTTTGTGCCTTGCAAACTTGTCTTCAAAATATTCAGCATCGCGAGATTCAATGATATGATTTGATTCTATATCAAGGAATCTCCGAGCATCACTCTTCTCGGCATAACCCAAGAAGATAGCCTTAGTGGTCCTAGTCCCCAGCTTCTGAATCTTCAGATCTGGGAGCTTCACGTAAGCCAGACACCCCCACACTCGAATGACATTCAAGTTAGGTCTGACTTTGAACCAGAGTTCATGAGGTGTTATGTCCGAAGTTGCATACGGTACTCTATTGAGAATGAAAGTAGCCGTTAATGCAGCTTCTCCCCAGAAGCTCTTTGGAAGACCCGCAGTCAACAGCATAGAGTTCATCATCTCTGTCAACGTTCTGTTCTTCCTTTCTGCTACTCCGTTGGATTGAGGAGAGTACGGAGCCGTCGTCTCATTTATGATTTCATGTTCTTTACAGAATGATGAGAAATCATGAGACCGATACTCCCCGCCTCGATCACTCCTTAGCCTTTTGAGTTGTTGTCCAGTTTGCCGTTCAGCCTCGGCCCTGAACTCCTTGAACTTCTCGAATGCTTCGTCTTTAGACTTGAGCAGGTAGACAAAAGCATACTTTGAGAAGTCATCGATGAAAGTAATAAAATACTTCATTCCGACTTTTGTAGAGAATTGCTTGAAATCACAGATATCTGAGTGAACCAACTCCAGAAGATCTGTGCTTCGATGGACCCTGTGAAAGGGTTTCCTTGTGATCTTCGTCTGAGCACACACTTCACATTTCTCTACCTTACCCCCACACTTGGAGATAAGTCCTAGGCTAGACATCTTGTTAATCCTTTTACAATGAACATGTCCTAGCCTATTATGCCACAACTCAAAAGAATAGTTCAAAGTAGAAATAGCATTAACATCATTTTTCTGGGTTACAACAAGCTGAATTTTGTACATTCCTTCAGTCTGGAAAGCTTTTCCGAAGAATGTATCCTTCTTGGACATCACCATCTGGCCAGCATTGATGTCCATCCTCAAGCCTGCGTTACAAAGCAGGCTCCCAGAGATCAGGTTCTTAGCAATTGCAGGAACATGCTTCACTCCTTGAAGCGTCAGAGTGTTCCCCGATGTGAGTTTCAGCTCCACCGTCCCGATCCCCAGTACTTCAGCTTGTGCCTGGTTTGCCATTATGACTTTCTCGGAAGTTGGCTCATAGGAGTCGAACCATTCCTTGTATGAGCAGACATGACATGTCGTACCAGTGTCTATCCACCAGTCCGAGTCGACCCCCACATTTGCAACCTGCGCTATCATTGCAACCAGATTAGTAACCAAAGAAACCTTACTAGGCTCACCTTTTTCTGGTTCCTTGCAGTCACTTTTGTAGTGGCCCTTCTTGCCACATTTGTAACAAGTCACATGGGACTTGGACTTCTGATTCTTGAATGAAGGACTCTTCACTTTCAGATTAGTGAAGCCCTTCTTCTTCTTGTGAGGAGAAGCCGCCTGCTTCCCCTTGTACTCTCTGGTTTGGACCAGATTTGCTTTCGCCAGTTGTTTGGACAGAGAATCCATCTTCTGTTGAGAGCGCATCTCGTCCTCAACATGGATCTCTTGCAGGAGATCTTCCATACATATGTCCAGCTTCTTGCGGTGCATCCTTGCATAGAAGTTGCTCCAACCCGCAGGAAGTTTAGAGACGATTCCTCCAACGACAAACTTGTCGACAAGAGGCATCTTTTCGTCATCCAACTTTTGGCGCAGCTTCAGAAACTCCTTTACTTGGGGCAGCATAGCCTTCTCATCTTCGAAAGTCCACTTGTGGTATCTTTCAACCAAGAAGATCTTGGACCGATTCTCGTCATCTTCGTACAATTTTCCCAAGGAGTCCCAAATCTCTTTGGCAGAATTCTTCTTGGAATAGGACTCTGCCAGAGAGTCTTCCATGCTATTGAGAATCAACAGTTTACAGATACTGTTTTCTCTAATCCATTTTGCCTGCTTGGACTTAGCAGCTGCAATAACTTCTGCGGTTCCGGTTATCGGTTCTTCCTCATTCAGCACGTGATCAACTTCTACGAGTTGAATGTTTAAGGTTACTTTCCGTTTCCAGATTTGGAAATGTTCGCCATCGAATTTCTCCAACTTGTTAAAGTCGGTATTGACGAGCGATGCACGTGAGTTATCCATCTTTTCGATATAGCTTTGAGATTGTTAGTCCCTTGGCGAACAATCGATGGAAAACCACGAATTCAGAAACTATTGTAAAGACAATGTTTCCAGCAACAACACCTTAAAGAAGGTGATGTTGTATTACGGGAATCTAAAAAGATTTCGTAATATTTTTCGAAGGCAACAGAACCGTATGACTTCTAAAGAGAAGCGACGGTATTCTCGAAGGCAACAGAACCGTATAACTTCTAAAGAGAAGCGACGGTATTCTCGAAGGCAACAGAGGAAGAAGAAAGCCTGCTGGGGTGAAAGATCACCGACGCTCAAAGCTATATCCGCCTTACGGACAAGCCTCCAGGAACCAGCAAGTTCGAAGAGAACTTTAGAACGCTGGCTAAAAATGTCGACGACTCCTCGGAATAGCAGCAACACTTCTCTCTCTCTGGAAATTCTCTGATTATTTTTTGTAACCTTAGAGAGAGGAGATGCTTCTGATATTATAGGCACGAGATGGCCTTTTCAAATTCTGAACGCACGCCCTGGTTTAATGCCAGATCCGGATTTTCTGGATCTGAGCCATTTCCGGATCTGAGCCCACAAGACCCGCGGACGTTACATAATTTGAACGGCCCACTCGACCCGCTCGACCCGTACGACCCGTACGTCCCGTACGCTCAGTACGCTCAGTACGCCCCGTACGCCACGCAGGCCGCGCAGAGGCTCGCGCACGAGCGCAACTAAAGCGCACAATGCGCCTAGCGACGAGCTGTCGTGCTAAGTGCAAAGTGCCATCAAAAAGCCACATTAAGCCTCAAAAGCCCATTAGCCCAAGCCCAAGCCCAAGTCCGAGTCCGAGTTAAGCCTCAAAAGCCCATTAGCCCAAGCCCAAGCCCAAGTCCGAGTCCGAGTCCGAGCCCGAGCCCGAGCCCGAGCCCGAGCCCGAGCCCGAGCCCGAGCCCGAGTCCGAGTCCGAGTCCGAGTCGCTAAGCCCCTTCGGGGCTTAGCTCCAATCTATTTTCATTTTGGCCAAAAGTTGGTTTCTTATTCTCACCTCTATGTAAAATCCCCCCACATGGCACCCTCCATTGGGCCTCAACCCATGTGCATCTCTCTATTCCTTCATAAGTAATATATAGAGATACATATTGGTGTGATTTTCCGATGTGGGACTATCTTTTTACAATAAAATGTTGTGAACACACACAACACATAGAATAAAACACCAACACTTATAATGGACAGTAAATTCGGAGAGTAACTCCCCATTAAGTAGATAATTACTGCAGTAACCCCAATTAAATGTCTACGGAATAGACAAACAACCAATTCTGGGCAAACCGTAGTTTCGTGGGAGCATCAGTTTCTTGCGAGTCACATTTCTATAGGAGCAGCCTCCATGCACGAATCGGAGTTCCGCTGGAGCAGCCTCTACGTGGAAACTGCAGTTCTGCGGGAGCAGCCACTAAGCAAAAATTACAGTTCGGAGGGAGCAGCCTCTACGCGGAAATGTTGTGACCCCGCAGCGCCCCCGTGGAACCCACGCGGGAACTCGTACGAAAACGAGTGCAGAACGACGCAAGAAAGCGCAAAAGCGCTATCTCGCACCCAATGCGTATGTGCGAAGTACGCTATCAAAGCGCCACTTTGTGTCCCTCGCCCATGCCCTCGCCTTGTCCAAGTTGCCAGGCTCCTTTCGGACCTACCTCCAAAGGAAAATTTCCAAGAGATGAGTGACAAACATATATTTCTTGGAGGATTTGAACATTGTTATTTAGTAAAACATCCTACCATACCAATAACATGGTCTTCCACTTACCATGTGTACAAGCAAATAAAATAATTTTATATTGAAATTTACACTTGGGTTTGCTACATGGATGTTAGACCATTTTTAGAGAACATTTTCAACAAACTCCAACAATTTTTCACATATTTTAATATATGGGATGATCGTTTCCTACATTAACTGTACACTATTGTCACGATCCGGTCCCAATTTCTTGGGTCGAATCGGATCATGCCCAGCCTGCACCGTTGTTGAGACGGCGGCAGTAAGCTGTATCAAGCAGTGAAACACATGCAGATAAAATTCTAACGAAATATAAAAACATTTTATTCAATCTGAAAAGCCTGAAATACAACAAACATTAATACAGCATTCAATTATTACAGTTGCTTCCAAAAATAAATACTAATCCAGCTCTTAAGATTCTGAGGTTCCAAGTTCTGCGGGACAAGAGTTAGACATCAGATCCTCGACGACGCAATCACCAAAAAATGTTGGTCTTCAGTCAGGAGGGAGCAAAGTACAATTATGAATATTCAACAATTCAAATAATAATTTAAAATTTGCAATATTAAACAATTTGAAATACTTGAACAATATTTTCCAACAATTCTACAATAAAAAACAATGTGATCTGAATAGGCAACGAACTATGACCGGCTTGGGATGATTCAATTATATCCTAATGATACGGTCCGGCCTATCCTCGTGTATAGGAGGAATCAGCTCGCACAATCAATGCAATATGGGGGTATTGGTCATAGACGCTACACTACTCCCCCAATATCCCGAGTCAATCAGATTCAATTTATGAGTCAATATTCGAACTCTAGTAAAGAGTTCCACAATCAATACTCTAGGAGAGAGTTCCGTGTAGCAATGTGGTTTAAAATTGCAATAAAACAATTACTAGATAAATTACCAAATAGACATAACTGCACTTGCCTTTGTTTTATTGACTGGATTGAGATGTCTGAACCGAAGAAGATGTCAAGTATGTTCTTGAAATCCTACAAGTTGAGAATTCTATCTTAGAACCAATGTTGAACCATATCTAGGTGTGCTAGTTGAAATCTCTAGAACAGAACCCTAGTCAAAATTTAGTTTTATTTATTTAATTTACTGAAACACGATTATCGATGTGAGTTAAAACTATTAATGAACGAAGTAAAATCCAACTAACTTTTATGTGGAAAATCGCATTTACAGGTTATTTTAGCAAAACTTTGTGAGTTTGTAATATCTATAAAAATAGATTTCCTTTTTAACAAGAAAACGTGAATTTGCTAAATAATACAAACTTGTATTTCATTATTAATTTAATGTGAGAAAACTATTAATTTTTTTTCATATAAAATAAATACTCTTTTAATATTCTACGCGTTTAAAAAAAATATCAGAAAATGCCAAAACCATACTACACAAATACATTGCCACAGAGAAAAATAGGAAAGCTGGGCTTATATCCTTACAGACCTTTTTACATAAATTGAAATAAGAGAAAAGGTTAGTTAGCTCTAAATAATATCCTGCACTTTAATTACTAAAACAAAATTAATAAATTAAAATAAATATTATTAAGAGTCTCAGACTTGGTCCAATTGTCATAAAATAGCTAATGCCTCAACGTCCGGAACAATGCCGGTTTCGTTTGCATTTCGCTAAGGGCCCATTGACCGATACGGTCGTCGCGCGAAATCCACTTTATAAAATATTTCCGAAATTCGATTTAAAAATATTCTTTTATAAATTTTATAAAAATTTTGGCAGCATTCTCTCTATTTTCGGGATAACCCAAAACTGGGAAAATGTGCCACAATCACCAAATATAAGTCCCATACCAGGAAATAACCATTTTTTATATAAAATATACTCACAGAATTGTTTCCGAAACAAATTCGAAAAACCCGAAATCACCATCGCATAAAGAACCAGCATACCAACAATCGAAAAAATTCAATTTAAATCAAAATTCCCAGAAACTCTTTTCCGAGAGATTCTCGGAAAATCCGAACCAACAGAATACACACAGAAACCAATCCGAAGCCAACATAACCTATCCGAAAGGATTTCGGAAAATCCGAAAATGTCTCGTCTATAAATTACCGAATCTCGGAGGAAATTCGTGGACCAAAATTCATCATAGACTACGGAACGAAAACGGGGACAACGGAAATATACCTTGGGTTGCTCGGCTAGAGCTCTCAGGTGAAAAAGTAAAAGAAAACACGCGAACACCGCGTCTCGGGTTAAGCACAGCAAATCGAACCGAAAAATTCAGAACTCGGAAACACGGAAACAGCAAGTCGAACCTGCGAAGTGCTGCAGAACGGGACCGAGCGGACGGGGACCACGCGTACGGGGCGTCGGCGGACAGGGACAGCAGCGGCGGGGACACGGGCCGCCCGGGTCGGGCTGGTGCGCACGGCCGCGGGGGAAGCGGCGGCCGGGGCTGGTCGCTGGTGGGCTCGGACGATGGCCAGCGGTCGGGATCGGCTCCGGGAACTCGGGCTAGGGTTTGGGTTGAGGAAGAGGGGAAATGGAGTGTGATGGAGGAAATGGGAGTGGATGAGGGTTTATATAGGAAAGTGGATGGGGAGTTACCTGAATCCGAACGACCGGGGGTTACGGATGGGGAAAGGAGGAGCCGGCGTCGGTTCGGGAATGCTCGACCACAACCGAAATCCTTTCAGTTTCTCTACAGAGTAATTTAGAAAAAGAGAAAAGAAAATTAATGAATGGAAACCATGAATGGAAACACTCCATTCATATGTATGCTGAAGTACAGTGGGCTAAATGGGTTAAGTAATGGGTTAATGGTTATAAAAGAAAAATGGACTTCAAAACTATGGGCCTAAGAAATGGGTTTTGGGCCATAGGATGCTATTGGGTTTTAATGCAAAGGCTTTAAGAAATTTATCATTAAATCATAAATCATTTTTTTTTTAAATAAATATTTATGACTTCTAAAATTATTCTAAAAATATTTTAGTTTGGAATTGGGTTCGGGTCTGGCCAGGAATCAAAATCCAAGTTATTAATTTTCAAAAGAATTTTTTCTATTTAACTAAAATAATAATAATCCGAATAAATTAAGTAGCAAACACACATTAATAATTGTGGATTTCACAACCTCCCTCCTTAGAAAATTTCGTCCTCGAAATTTAAATGGCAGGGTCAGGATTTTAATCATGCAATCATGCCTGAAATCAGTTTGGACATCTTCCTTAACAGTCTTATGCCCAAGTAGGTTAACAATCCCAAAACTCATCTAATGCTATATATTCATCAATTTTATCCACTATTTAATTTACATTCTTTCCTCCTTTAGAAATAATGTTATTTTCCATGATTACTAAATTTTCGATTCCATTCCTAAATTGCCAATCACCTTAAAATTTTGTCTTCTATATTTTCAATCTTGAACACATCTCATATTCATGCAATATGTATTTCTCCCAGCTTGCTAATGTATTCAATTTAATTCTATGATTTGATACTCCTAGTCTTTAATACTTCAATGTCAAGCCTTGGTGCCCAATAAAATCCTACACCATGTTTCAATATTCTGATTTGTCACGATCCATAAAATTTTATCACTTCTTTCTCACAGATGATCATTACTGTGATTTTAGACTATCATGTATATATCTTCATTTTCCTATTTGATCTCGAACTCTCTATGAAATCATGATTAAGCTCAAATCCTTTATTTGACTAAACTTTCTCAAAAATAAATCTTATTACATCTTTCCAACCAATCTTTCCATTTCTGTTTTTTTTCCTGTAATATTGGCACCCTTCTATTCATACAATTCGTCATCCTCAATTATTTACATTTTAAGTCCAATATTTCTTGTTTCGATTATCCTTTATAGTTAATTCACCATGCACCTTCCTAGAGTGCATCTCTATGCGTAACATTGACAACCTTTAATCTTCAATGTCAAATTATTTACAAACTTTCCTCGTTACTAATCACCATTGTACATTTTAACTCATATATATCCTATATATCATGCACTCTAAAAATCCAAGCTATAAAATGTTCTAGGTTCACTTCATAAGGCAAAATCAGATTCGAGGCATGATTGCTAAATATAAAGATAAAATGTAAACATGTTTAGAATCTTCTAGATAGAGTTTAGAATATTTTGTTGTGATCAAAATCATGAGTAAACATCGAGGTATAATTTAAATAATCATAACGAGTTTAAAGTTTTAAAATGAGATCAAATAAAATAGAAAGGTCATAAAATACGACATCAATTTATTTGAGAAACAAAAGATAATGTAATTTTCCGAAATGAGGAACAATTTTCAATTCAAACTGGTATGAGGTATATGAGTTTGTGACTCAGAAAGAATCAACAAGTTGTACGATTTTAAGATGGTGAGGATGATTCAAAATAGCCATGACAAGAATATAATTCGATAGATCATTTCTGGAGGTGGGAGTAAGTGCTAGGATACAAATCCTCAGAATGATTAAAGATAACCATGATATGAATATAGCCTTATTAATATTTGAAAACCATTTATTTTCGAAGTCACTTTGTTTCAAATTCATGCCTCACCAGTGTGCACCTGACTGCAATGAATTTTTTTGACTCCATAACTTGAATAATTTAGTTTACCGAGTAATCTTCCAACTTTATCCATTTCATGGCTAAGCAAACATAGAACAAAGTCTTAATAATATTTGGAAACCTAACGATTACCTGTCATTATTTCAACTTAGAGTTTATGCCTCGCCGGTGCACAACTAGCTGCAGTAAACTTGCATTTTTCCATAATTCAGATAAATGACTATCACGTAAATGTGCGGAGTCATGTTAGGTTGCTAAATATTTCTTCAGCTTTGCCCATGTGAATTTCAAAGGAATTCCAAAAATTCAAACGAGTTTAAAGTTCTAAACATGATAGAAAATGTATATGACTGTTCTTCTGAGATCAAGGGATTTATCAAAATATGTGTTTGAGATTCATGAGACTGGGCTAAAATCAAGAGGAGTATCTGTTCTCCGATTTTCTTTTCCAAAGATGAAACGATCAACCTTGATTTAATAATTGAATCAAACACTAGATAAGATAGAAGCATCACCGCTTCGGATTAAGTAAGAAAAACCAATGATAATATTCCCGACAAATCACTTAGGGAATACAATTTTTTTTTTTTTGAGAAGAATAATTTCATAACTAAGGAAAGTTGAAAATTTGAGAGAAGGTAAGTCTTTATTGATTCAAGGAAATCAAATTGAAATTGTCTAGTAACGCCAAGAAATTAAATAGCTTTGGAACAGCTAAAAATCTCCTTGACTAAAGAAAATTTAACAATAGAATGGATTCAAAAAATGTGATCAATTTTCTGACCGTTCCTGCTTCATGATCATAGAAGCTTTCTAGGCCTTGATTTGATCAAGAAATTGCATAGAGAGAGTAGGGTTTTAAGATGAGTGGAGGAAGTCAACATATGAAAATATTCTCGGTTTTTGGAAAAACATAGGAGGTAACAATATTGAAATTGAAAATAACTCCTTTAGGAGAATCATGAACTGAACTAGTTCTTCTGGTAATAATTGACCTTTAGACTTTATGGTCCCAGAATTTAGTTCAGAATTGATTTCAAGAAAGTCAATCAATTGAAAATAAGATTGGATATAATGGTTGTAGATATACATTGGGTAGATAAGAGTTTAATAGGGTTGCTAAGAGAATATTGAAATTCTTCATAACGAACGAATCAAAATTCCAAATAAAGGTAGAGAAGTAAGATCTGATCAACCAATGAAGAAGTTAAAATTAGGTTTGATAAAGAAGAAGAAGATTGAAAAATTCAATCTTATTCCAAAAAGAATATGAATCCTAAAGTATACTAGAACCTGAAAATTATGGAAGGAAATCATCTCGAAAGTCATGGGACACTCAAAGGTACAATCAGCCTAATCTAGATAAGGTTTAGGTACAAACACAAACAAGGTATCCTACGAATCTATAAGCAGGCAAAAATAGATATTTAAGAAAATAATTTTTGGCCCTATAATGTAACATGGTGTATATCATCTAAGTGTTCTAGTTGTTTCTAAAGTCTGTTTTCCTAAAGTCTCAACTATCCCTAGGTCAAGTTACAGAACTGCGCGATGGTCTAGACTAAGTTGACTAGACCAATTTACAGATCTGACCTGCATGGACCACCACTAAAAACATGTCACGATCCGGTCCCAATTTCTTGGGTCGAATCGGATCATGCCCAGCCTGCACCGTTGTTGAGACGGCGGCAGTAAGCTGTATCAAGCAGTGAAACACATGCAGATAAAATTCTAACGAAATATAAAAATATTTTATTCAATCTGAAAAGCCTGAAATACAACAAACATTAATACAATATTCAATTATTACACTTGTTTCCAAAAATAAATACTAATCCAGCTCTTAAGATTCTGAGGTTCCAAGTTCTGTGGAGCCAGAGTTAGACATCAGATCCTCGACGACGCAATCACCTAAAAATGTTGGTCTCCAGTCAGGAGGGAGCAAAGTACAATTATGAATATTCAACAATTCAAATAATAATTTGAAATTTGCAATATTAAACAATTTGAAATACTTGAACAATATTTTCCAACAATTCTACAATAAAAAACAATGTGATCTGAATAGGCAACGAACTATGACCGGCTTGGGATGATTCAGTTATATCCTAATGATACGGTCCGGCCTATCCTCGTGTATAGGAGGAATCAGCTCGCACAATCAATGCAATATGAGGGTATTGGTCATAGATGCTACACTACTCCCCCAATATCCCGAGTCAATCAGATTCAATTTATGAGTCAATATTCGAACTCTAGTAAAGAGTTCCACAATCAATACTCTAGGAGAGAGTTCCGTGTAGCAATGTGGTTTAAAATTGCAATAAAACAATTACTAGATAAATTACCAAATAGACATAACTGCACTTGTCTTTGTTTTATTGACTGGATTGAGATGTCTGAACCGAAGAAGATGTCAAGTATGTTCTTGAAATCCTACAAGTTGAGAATTCTATCTTAGAACTAATGTTGAACCATATCTAGGTGTGCTAGTTGAAATCTCTAGAACAGAACCCTAGTCAAATTTTAGTTTTATTTATTTAATTTACTGAAACACGATTATCGATGTGAGTTAAAACTATTAATGAACGAAGTAAAATCCAATTAACTTTTATGTGGAAAATCGCATTTACAGGTTATTTTAGCAAAACTTTGTGAGTTTGTAATATCTATAAAAATAGATTTCCTTTTTAACAAGAAAACGTGAATTTGCTAAATAATACAAACTTGTATTTCATTATTAATTTAATGTGAGAAAACTATTAATTTTTTTTCATATAAAATAAATACTCTTTTAATATTCTACGCGTTTAAAAAATATACCAGAAAATGCCAAAACCACACTACACAAATACATTGCCACAGAGAAAAATAGGAAAGCTGGGCTTATGCCCTTACAGACCTTTTTACATAAATTGAAATAAGAGAAAAGGTTAGTTAGCTCTAAATAATATCCTGCACTTTAATTACTAAAACAAAATTAATAAATTAAAATAAATATTATTAAGAGTCTCAGACTTGGTCCAATTGTCATAAAATAGCTAATGTCTCAACGTCCGGAACAATGCCGGTTTCGTTTGCATTTCGCTAAGGGCCCATTGACCGATACGGTCGTCGCCCGAAATCCACTTTATAAAATATTTCCAAAATCCGATTTAAAAATATTCTTTTATAAATTTTATAAAAATTTCGGCAGCATTCCCTCTATTTTCGGGATAACCCAAAACTGGAAAAATGTGCCACAATCACCAAATATAAGTCCCATACCAGGGAATAACCATTTTTTATATAAAATATACTCACAGAATTGTTTTCGAAACAAATTCGGAAAACCCGAAACAAAATCGAAATCACCATAGCATAAAGAACCAGCATACCAACAATCGAAAAAAATCCAATTTAAATCAAAATTCCCAGAAACTCTTTTCCGAGAGATTCTCGAAAAATCCGAACCAACAGAATACACACAGAAACCAATCCGAAACCAACATAACCTATCCGAAAATGTCTCGTCTATAAATTACCGAATTTTCGGGGGAAATTCGTGGACCAAAATTTATCATAGACTACGGAACGGAAACGGGGACAACGGAAATATACCTTGGGTTGCTCGGCTAGAGCTCTCAGGTGAAAAAGTAAAAGAAAACACGCGAACACAGCGTCTCGGGTTAAGCACAGCAAATCGAACCGCAAAATTCAGAACTCGGAAACACGGAAACAGCAAGTCGAACCCGCGAAGTGCTGCGGAACGGGACCGAGCGGACGGGGACCACGCGCACGGGGCGTCGGCGGACAGTGACAGCAGCGGCGGGGACAGGGCCCGCCCGGTCGGGCTGGTGCGCACGGCCGCGGGGGAAGCGGCGGCCGGGGCTGGTCGCCGGTGGGCTCGGACGAAGGCCGGCTGTCGGGATCGGCTCCGGGAACTCGGGCTAGGGTTTGGGTTGAGGAAGAGGGGAAATGGAGTGTGATGGAGGAAATGGGAGTGGATGAGGGTTTATATAGGAAAGTGGATGGGGAGTTACCTGAATCCGAACGACCGGGGGTTACGGAAGGGGAAAGGAGGAGCCGGCATCAGTTCGGGAATGCTCGGCCACAACCGAAATCCTTTCGGTTTCTCTACAGAGTAATTTAGAAAAAGAGAGAAAAGGAAATTAATGAATGAAAACCATGAATGGAAACACTCCATTCATATGTATGCTGAAGTACAGTGGGCTAAATGGGTTAAGTAATGGGTTAATGGTTATAAAAGAAAAATGGACTTCAAAACTGTGGGCCTAAGAAATGGATTTTGGGCCATAGGATGCTATTGGGTTTTAATGCAAAGGCTTTAAGAAATTTATCATTAAATCATAAATCATTTTTTTTAAAATAAATATTTATGACTTCTAAAATTATTCTAAAAATATTTTAGTTTGGAATTGGGTTCGGGTCTGGCCAGGAATCAAAATCCAAGTTATTAATTTTCAAAAGAATTTTTTCTATTTAACTAAAATAATAATAATCCGAATAAATTAAGTAGCAAACACACATTAATAATTGCGGGTTTCACAACCGTGCATTAGAATAGATGTCCCTTAGGACTTGAATCTTTCCGCATGTGTCAACGCCTTGAAATCACTACCATAAGTGCTATACTTTTCCACTAACATAAGGACATCAATTGTATATTTGGTCGCATGTTAAAGATCATGTGTTGACATGATATTTGTATATCCATCTTGGATATCAACAAGTTTACTCTCAAGAGAGGGGAGATGGCCTACATCTCTGTTCATACACATAGGTGAGTTCTTTAGAGAGTTTAAATTATACCAGCATTTAGACTTTTACCTTCATGTGGTGCTACATCGCTATGACATGGCCCGAGCTGAGGTCTAACCTTTTGGTGGTGTCATACCATTGTGGCATGGTTACAACCTATTTGTAGTGTTGAACTACTACTACTCTCTCTTTCAGCATGTGGTTACCTGCCTCTATGCGGTGCTGCACCATTGTGATATGGCCCGAAGTCGAAGTCCCACCTCGTGTGGTGTCACGTCATTGTAGCATGGGGTACTAGTCCCTTTGTAGTACTGAGCTACCCATGCTTTCTGCTAAGCACGTCAAGCATTCCAAATGTTCATGAACTTATTAAGGCATAAAGTCATTCTCTCACAGGACTTGTTCTATGCAAAAAATAAATAATGGATTAGAGAGATTACGAGATGGGATTCCAATTTTCCAAAGGACTAACCTTCGTACCTAATATTTTTTCAGTCAATGATCATTCTTTGAGCCAAAAGTAAGGTTTCTAGTAGATTTCTTTTTGAACTAATAGCATAATACTTTATGGTAGAATTACAAAGACATAACATCAGAATTCCTTCAATTTCATCTTTTTTGCCGTGTCCACGACCAACTGACATTTGAGGCCTTTGGCCAGGTTGTCAAACTCGAGATACTACCAAGGATCGTTCGAAGGGTAAACGATCGTAACTCGTGGGATCGTAACACGGATCGTAAGATCCCACCAGAAAGACAAAATTATATTTAATATATATTATATATTATTTATATAACATAAATAAGAAAAAATAACCTTAAAAACCAAAATAACCTTAATATAAAAATGTCATATATGAATCATAAGTCACAAACACGTGGGATCGTAACACGGATCGTAAGATCTATCGCGTTTCCTCGCTGCGCCGGCCGATGACCGCGCCGGCCACCAATCTGCCTCGAAGCTCCGTATAAAACGCGTAGGATCGTACGATCCCACGATCTATCGCGCGAGTTTAACAACATTGGCCTTTGGTGAGCGGGTCTGTCAGATTTTTCTAACTTCAAACATTAACCATTGCAATGATGTTATGCTTGATGCACTCAGTGTTATGTGATGAAGTCGTACAATCCTCTTCTTACCATGGAAGAGATCATTGGATGTCACTGTTGTAGTCGTCTGGTTGTCGCAGTATATCGGTATAGCCGAAATCGGCGTCCCCAACCAGAGGAAGGTCATACATCAGCTCCCGATGCTTTTCTGTTACATCTGCTGTAGCTGCTACAACATAGAACTCAGTCTCTATAGATGAGTGTGAGAGCGAAGTCTATTTTTTTGGCTTCTATGATATAGCAATCACACCCATAAAGAAGATATATCTTCCTGTGGGTCTTTCGTTTTCTTCTTCTGAGCACCAACTAGCATCACTAAAACCTTTCACCACAATAGGATAACTGTTGTAGTGCAATGCAAACTTTTGAGTCCTCTTGATATATATATATATATCTTCACAGCTTTTTAGTGTTTCACCCCTGGATTACTCTTGAACCGACTCAGCATTCTCAAGACGAAAGCAATGTCCGGTCTAGTAGTACTCATAACATACATTAAACTTCCAATTGTGCTAGAGTACTCCAATTGTCGGATACTTCTCCCAGGATTTGGATTTAGCTTATTGTCACACCTATAATGAGTATCAATTCCAGAAAGATCCTAATATTCATAGCGTGTGACCATCTTTTCTACGTAGTGAACATGTGATAGAGCAAGTCTGGCTTCTGTTTTTATCCCAAGGATAACGTCAACATTGAACTTCTTCGTCTATAAGACGCTATATAGATCCGTACCCAGGATTAACATATCGTTCACATAGAGATACATGATAACCCCTCTGCCATCAACAAACTTTGTGTATACATATTTATTTGTTTTACTAACTCTATGGTCGTTTGATTTAATGATTTTAGGGCTAATTAGAGTTTAGACCCTGGATTTTATACCAGCTTAGAGTTTAGGTCTTGACTTGTCCAATTGGCAAGTTTGGACCCTTGACTTTTAATTTTAGTTTTATTTTTCCTATTATATCCTTCCAGCCTATAAAAAAAAGTTTAATTGTCACCCATGAGAGGAAGGGCATAATTGGAAAAATAAACAAAATAAATAAAGTCAAGGGTCCAAACTTTCCAATTGGACAAGTCAGGGCCTAAACTCTAAACTGGTATAAAATTCAAGGTCTAAACACTAATTAGCCCATGATTTTATCAAACTTTTCGTGCTACATCTTGGGAGCTTACTTTATACCATACTGAGATTTAACTAATATGCATACTGCCTTCAAATTCCTTGATGACAAATCCTTCTGGTTGTTTCATGTTAATCTTTTCGGTCAAATTTTCATTCAGAAATGTGTTTTGATATCAGTATGATGAATCACTAGTTTATGAATTACACCCAGAGCGATAAGCATCAAGATATTTGTCATCCGCACAATTGGAACATAGGTATCAAAATAGTCGATCCCTTGTTTTTGAGAAAACCCTTTAGCCATCAGGTTTACCTTGAACTTAATAACAGTTCCGTCGGCTTTCATATTCTTATTGAATATGAGTTTTGCTTCTTCAGATAGATTGACCAACACCCAAGTGTTATTGTATGTAATGGAGTCAATCTCGTTATTGATTGCCTCCTTCTAGAAAATATCGTCTCTGGTTTTCATCACCTCATTATAGGTAGGCGGATCTGCTTACACATAATAGATGACAGAGTCTTTCGGTCTCCTCATTTGCTTTGACGACGGCTCAAGGTGTACTAGTTCAGATATTGCATCTTCAAGTGCAACATCTTCTTGGACTACAACTTCTTTGGAAGTGATAGCCTGCTGTTACAGTATTCTACGGAAGATCTACTAGAATAATATTCTTGTGTCTAGCAAAATTTTCCTCGAAGAATTCAACGTCATGGGATTCAATGATATGATTTGGTTCAAGATCAAGGAACCTACGAGCATCACTATTTCGGGATAACCCATGAATATATAGTCTTCATAGTCCTCGTTCCAGCTTCTGAATCTTGATTTCATGAAGCTTTACATAAGCCAAACATCCTCACACTTGAATGACGTTCAAGTTGGGTCTGACCTTGAACCCGAGTTTATGAGGAATGATATATGATTGTGCAAACGACACCCTTTTGAGAATAAAAGTATCAGTTAGCGTAACTTCTCCCCGGAAGTAGTTTGAAAGACCAATAGTTAATGATATATAATTTATCATCTCCGTCAATGCCCAGTTATTCCTTTTTGCTACTCCATGAATAAAGAGCAGTCGTTTCATTAACAATTTCATGTTCTTTGTATAACGATGCGAATTCAAGAGAACGATACTCTCCGCATCGATCGCTTCTGAGTCCCTTTATTTGTCTCGTTTGACGTTCAACTTCAGTCTTGAAGTCATTGAATTTCTTGAACGTTTATTTTTTTGATTTGACAAGATAGACAAACGTGTACTTCGAGATGTCGTCGTTGAAAGTAATGGAATACTTCATCCTGACTTTTGTGGAGAAGTGTTTGAAGTCATAAATATCTGAGTGCACCAACTCCAGAAGATCTGTATTTCGGTTCACCCACTTAAACGATTTTCTTACAATTTTAGTCTGTGCACAAACTTCACATATCTCCACTATTTATCCCCATATTTGGAGATAAGACCTAGACTACGCATCTTGTTTATTCTTTTACAATGAACATGTCCTAGTCTATTGTGTCATAACTCAAGAGACTAGCCAGAAACAGACACTTTATTAATACATTCTGCTGAAGTTACTTGTAATTTGAACCTTCCTTGGTACAAAAAGTTTTTTTGAAGTATGTTTTTTTATAGGACATCACCATCTGGCCTGCATTGATGTCAATTCTCAAGTCTATGTTGCACAACTGGCTCACAAAGATCAGGATCTTGGCAATAACATGGCATGCTTAACGTGCTCTAGGGTGTGTGACTTTTTCGAAGTCGGTTTCAGCACAACTAACTCAATTCTCAAAACTTTAGTTTGAGATTTATTCGCCATTGAAACCTTCTCAAAAGTAGGTTCGTAAGTGGTGAACAATTCTTTCTTAAAACAGACGTGGCAAGATGTACATGTGTCCATCCACCAATCCGTGTCTACGTCAGATGAGTCAACCTGCACAAATATAACAACCAAGTTAAGCTCATCTTTTTTTTTTTTTTTTTTGGTTTTGGTTTGGGCTTGGACCTACAGTCCTTTTTGAAGTGACTCTTTTTTGCCACAGTTAAAGCAAACTCTTTCGTTGTTGGACTTGATTTGAAAGAAGCTGAATTCACCTTCAGATGGTTGAAGGAGTCTCCAGATTGCACCATACATGCCTTTTGACAAAGTGTTTGGACAGGGTGTCCACTTTGATCTGACTTCTATTTTTGTCTTTAATATCAATGAAGTGTAGAAGGTCTTCTAGCATGAACTCCATTTTCTTGCGATACATGTCGATTGTGAGCCGATTCCAACCAGGAGTGAGCTTGGAGACTATGGTCCCCCACCATGAACTTACCTACTTGAGGCATGCCCTCCTCCTTAAACTTTTGCTGCAACTTCAGCTTGTAGCAGCATGGTCTTCTCATCTTCAAATTGCATTTTGAAGAATTTGTCGACGAGATGTAGTTTGGACATCTTTTTGTCATTTTTGTATTGTCTTTCAAGAAACTCTCAAACGTTTCTTGTAAGTACTTTATTGTTTATGACTCTGCCATGGAATCATACATGGCACTGAGAATCAACAACTTGCACAGGTTGTTGTCTTTCCTCCATTTCTGTTGTGATGTTATCACATTAGCCAAAACTTGTACATCGTCAGTCTCTGAAAGAATATGTTATGGATCCGTCAACACATATTCAACGTTGAGTTGAAGATTGAGATTAATCTTCCTCTTCCAGTTGTTGGAATACTCTCCATCAAACTTTTCAAATTTGTGAAAACTTGTGTCGTGGAAACTTACCCAATTTTTCATTCTTGTTGATCGGATCTTGCTTTGAGATTGTTATTTTCGGGTTACAAAGATCGTACAATAGTATGTAAAATACAAAAGATTACAACTCTTGAAACGGAAATATTGCAACAAGAAGTTGCCGGAATTGAAAGCTATAAAAACTTGCAATAGATTGCTACAACAAGAATGAGTGAAAGAAGAAACACGAAGATGAAATCCTTGCTAGGTATCACCATTGCTCAAAGCAAGATTCGACCCTTACTGTCGATTTGCTCCCAGGAAACCAGCAATTTCTAAGAGATAAACTTATGGAATGCTCCTTCGTCACCCTTGCACCATGGTTCTAAACGGCGGTAGGCGGGTGCGCGGCGGAGAGAGTCCGCCTACCGCCTAGGCACCGCCTAGGCGGTCGATACATTTCGAACATTTTTTTACTGTTCTACAACTATTTTTTGCCTATTATGCATATTTAAAGGGTGTTCCATGCATAACTAAGTTGTAGAACTAAGATTTATAAAATTTTAATTTTGTAAAAGTGAACCATAGGCCTATAATGCTTACAAAATCTTTTTGGTCAAAATATCTTGTTAGGTATTGCTCCACCTATGCGTCCGCCTACGCCGTCACACCTCTGCCTATGCTGCCAACCTCCGTTAGCTGCCTACCAAAAAGCGATGCGTCATTTAGAACACTGCCATGCACGGACAGAACTCCGACTCTCAATATGCGCATGGACATCACTTTGTTGTTTTAAAAAAAAATGCAGCTAACCCTTCTCTATTAGCTTATAATTTCTAAGTCCACGTTGCAAAAAAAAAAAAGGACTTCAGATTATATAGGGGAGCCAATGGCCCTGGCAGCCTATTACCCATAATGGGCAGTAAATCTAACCCCCCTAGCAGTCTTCTATCCATAATGGACAACAAATTCGGAGAGTTACTCTCCATTAAGTGAGCGGTTACAGGAATAACCCCCACTAAATGGACAGTTATGCCCACGAAGCAGACAAACAATCATTTACGTACGAACCGCAGTTCCGCGTGAGCAGCAGTTCTGCGGGAGCAATCTCTACATGTGAATTGTAGTTCCGCAGGAGCAACCTCTACGTGGAAATGCAGCACCTTGCTCGCCATGCTGCGTCCACGTGGGAACGAGCACAGAACGACACAATTACGCAGAAAAGCGCCATCTCGTGCCCAATGCGTACGTATAGAAGGGCGCAATAACGTGTAAAACGAACTATCTTGCACCCGATGCGTACGTGCAGAGCGGTGCAATGACGCGCAAAAGCCATCTTGTGCCTGACGACCACGCCCTCGTCCGAGTCTGAGTCACTAGGCGCTGTCGTTCGGGGCCTAGCTCCAAAGGAAATTTTCCAAGTAATGGGTGACAAGAACATAACTGTTTCTTGGAGATTTTGAACCTTGCTCTCTAGTAAAATATCCCACCGTACCAACCACATGGGCTACCCTTCTCCATGTGTGCTGTGCAAGACAATAAAAGAAGAATATTATATTGAAATACACACTTGGGGTTGCCACATGGATGTGGGACCATTTCTAGTAACCAACTTCAGAAACCACAACAGACAACAATCCCATTTCTTCTGGGTTTCTGCCATCCTAGCGATCTTTATCTAAAATGAGCTCCTCCCAGTGTTGTCTTGTCTTGTTATAGGTACAGGTGCCCATCTAAGATCTAATTTCTGTCTTAGTTCTCCTAGGCCTTCTCCGTCCAGGATCCAGTCCGGCAAGGCCTCCTCTTAGTCTGGGTACTCGTAGCCAACGTAGGCCGAACTGGTCCTTGAGGTAACAAAATAATGATAAATTTATTTGTTAAAATCATACTTTTTCTTTGGAAGTATATGGTAAAGCAACAACAAATCCATTATTCCAAAAGTTGCTGTCTTCCTTAGAGGATATGGTGCTCATCTAAATATGTATAATTTGAATGGAATGAGGCTTGTAGTGTTCAACTATTTGAGTTATAAATTATTAAAGCGAAATCTAAAATCATCTATTTTACCCCGCGTTACTTATATAAATTATTTTTTGTTGCAGTCCGGTCAATTGTTACCATGTCAGATTTGGAGTACCGCTGTTTCATCGGAGGCCTTTCTTGGTCAACAACAGATGAGGATCTGAGAGATGCATTTGAAAAGTTCGGCCGCCTTTCAGAGGCAAAGGTAATTACTGTTGATTCCCTTAACGCTCACATAATATAACAAAATTGCATTTGAGCAAGCATTGCTGCCTTCATGGAGTCACAAGGTAATTAAAGCATGAAACAGTTTGACAAGCGATTGATCAAGGCGTAACAAGGTAATGAGTGTTGTTTCCTATTAGCTCATGGGACTGCAAGATTTCTGGTACCAGAATAATCATTTATATCTGGGCCATGAAGTTTTGTCATGCTGTTCCAACTTCTAATCCTCCTTCCAGGTATAAATAACCTAAATGGTACTTCTTCTATCAATCTAGACAGTACTTATGAATGAATCGGTATGAGTTCATACAAGTTAATATCTTTTTCTCTTGAAATACGATATTCTTTAGGCGTGTGATGTCTTTTGTTTTGTTCTGAGTTACAATTACTTTTCATCCTGTATGTATACAGGAAACAGTTACTTAATTTCTGATTCCATGTTACCTGGCTGCAGGTTGTTGTGGACAGAGTTTCTGGCCGTTCTCGTGGATTTGGCTTTGTCACTTATAACGATAAGAAAGCAATGGACGATGCTATTGATGCAATGAATGGGATGAGTCTGGATGGACGATCTATCACTGTAGATAAGGCTCAACCTCAAGGGGCTGGTAGAGCTCATGATGATGACCGCGGGTATGATCGAGGTCGTGATCGTGGTCGTGATTATGGTGGGGGAAGAGGTTCTGGTGGTGGTGGAGACTGCTTTAAGTGTGGCAAGCCTGGTCATTTTGCTAGGGAGTGTCCATCTGGTGATGGGGGCAGAGGTGATAGATATGGAGGCAGGGAAGATAGGTATGGTGGAGGTGGAGGAGGAGGTGGAGGTGGTAATAGTCGTTATGGACCTGACCGTAATGGAGATCGTTATGGGGGTGGACGCAGCAGAGATGGGGGGACTCGTGGTGGTCCAGGGAATGATCGATATAACCGTGACAGGTCTGGACCATATGAACGTCCAAGGGGAGGTGGTGGAGGCTACCGTTCCTGAATGATGATGCTCGATCTCATACCTGGTATAGATCATTATTTTAATCCAAAACTTACATCTCACATTTTAAGTTTTGAGTCGATTGAAAAGCTTCTTTTTTTTTCTTTTTAATTTATTGATGCAGTGATGGGTGCTGGAACAGTAAAATTCTGAAGCTTTAAGTTGCACTAGATGTTGAACATGGTTTTTGTGGTCCTGTTCTCCTTTCTGTTTTCTGGTTTCAATAGATCATCATGTTGAGGGTCGGATTATGCCACCACTGGTTAAGTTCTGTCCTCTCAGACAATGTGATAATTCTGGTTAAATCTGGTATCTTTGCTTGCTTGACAACTCTACTGGGATTTGTTTCTTTAATCTTCACATGCTTAGTGCTGGATTATGGATGAATTTGCTAGCAATACGTTTTTTCTGGTCTTGGATTCTTGGTATGTTACTAAAGAGTAATGTGGACACCAAAAGTTCTTTGATGGATGTATTTGAGTTTTCACCACTTGAGAACTGTTGGAAAATAGAAAAAGCAAGCACTGACTTCTGTGGTTTCGCTGATCGCTATAAAATCAGTTTTAAATTTGTGATTGGCAGGATGAAACCAGGTAAAGCTTTATGTTTCTCAACCATATAAAACTATCTTATTCATTATATTTTTAATGATTTTAATTGTTTTAACCTTTTGGCAGGCTATGGTTGGCCTTTGTGATCTTTCTTCATGCATGTTGGATTATTAAACTCTAAAACCTTCAATTGCTTGGACATGGTTCTTGCACATACTCGTTTATGCATTTCTTTGGGCCAATTGGTAGACAGTAGACACCTGCAGTGTTAGACAAGGGATTATCCAGTTTGAAACATTTACTGTTTGATCAAAGATGTTACATCCTGCATGTGCCTGTTTCAGTTAGTGTTGAGACATTTAACAGCTTCTGTATTGTTGCGGGTTCCTGTTCCCTTGTGCCCTCCCCTTTCAGAAGATAAGATGTTCCCAGTGATCCTAATACCGAAGTTACTCTTTCTAGAATTGCTGACAGAGCTCAGTAAGCTGTCCCTTTGACCTGTGTTTCCCTTTCTATACCTATTGAGAGAGATTCAGATAGCCTCATGGATCCATATTTGCTCTCACCTCTTTGTGTTTGCTGCGCCACGTTGGTCCCAAGTTTCCAACGAAGATCGCTAAATTGAACCATAGAAATCTGTTGGGGACCTATTTTTTGGGTAATGGTCATCTGGAACATGCTACTTTTGTCTCCAAGGAATGCATTCTCGTCGCTTCTTCATATTTGTTGATACACATGAAAACAAGCTGTTCAGGTGATCCTGACTCTTGATTGTTCATGGAAGAGGGGTGTTTCTTGAGCCATGGTTCTGAAAATCAGCTCACATTAAGAGGTTCTGCTTCTTAACCTGTCGACATCAAGAATATCTTGGCCGTGTTGATTGTCCTTTTGGATGACAGCGATATAGATATTATCTGTCTCTTGTTGGTTCCTTTGGCCCTGAACGTGTCTTCTCTAATCAAGTTGGCTTTCGGTTTAAGGACTTCAGATGGTTTTCATCAGATAATTTCTTTGTATACGACTTCCTAAGTAATGTCGAGTAAGCAGGTTATTCGTATAATATGCATTTAAACTATATCTGCATGTAATACATTTGGGTGCTGTAGTTTCTTTTTAGCTGTCACTCTGCACCTTGATTATCTCAGAAAACAAAAAGTTTTCTGCTTCTACAATTATTTTGCTTGTTTGGTTGTTTACTTGTTTTTATTTTTTTTGCTGTATCTAAAGATGAGTGAATGAAGTTACATGAGTATTAGTACCTGTGCATGCTATGTTTATGTATCTTATGCATGCAAATGAAGTCATTAGCAGATGAATTGCCGATGATTCTACTAGGAAATTGTAATTTTATGGTACCTCAAAGATATTATTGACCGTCGGGTGAGAAGATATCTAAATATGTATTAATTCATATTAACACTTTCTTTCAGCATCAGTACAAATTTGACTTTTCTATGCAGCGAACTCTAGTTCCATCTTGTATCCTCTTATTTCTCTTGACTTTCCTCTTTGTTCCATCTTGTATCCTCGTAGATTCCTTACACGGTGCTGGTGTAGCATTCACCTTATGTTGTGTGTCTGTTTGTTTGTGTATGTGTATTAAAAAAAAAAAGAATTTAGTTCTTGAAGTTCTGTTTAGGAGAATGTATTGGAACTGGAACTAAAGCAAGTCAGAGAAGATTGGTTTGAAAAGGTGTTTATGGAGGATGAATTTCATGTGATTTCTAGATACTTACCAAACTGAAAGAAAATTCTAGATGGAGATACTAACATGAAAAAGTTTGAGTTCATCAATTAAATCAACTTTTTGTACAAAAAAATTATGTCCAGGTGGTCGCTTGGGCATGGTTATTTTGGAAAATCATACAAGTTAGAGTATTAGCGATACCTATGTCATTGCCTTTGACATGAGATGTTCCATCTTTTTTTTGCCCATCGGCTTGGATGCAGAAAAACGTAATATGTACTCGTGCTTCATAAGATTGTATATATTGTCAGATAATGGTTGGTATATAATAATAAGAATATATAACATTATGTGCATTGAAATTTATTAACATTCACCAAAAGACCTAATTTTTGTATTCATGAGTTGATCTTAATATTTACTGTTAATGTGGTCACAAGTATATATTCAGATTGATACTATAATGTTCATACTTCATATAACATGTGTTATGGTTCTTCCACGTGATGTCTAATAACCATATGCACTGATGATTGTGTTTTAACCCGAAAATAGGGCATCTTAACATTGTTTCAATGATTGTTACATAATGCTGTGAGGTTCATGTCGAATGGCTGCGTGGTTTATATGCATAGTTTAAATTGTAGGCCATTAGCAGTAGAAGGATTAATCTATAGGGATACTAGGAACATATAGATATTATCCGTATCTTGTTTGCTCCTTTGGCCTGAACCTGTCTTCTCTGTTCAAGTCTGCATCTGGCATAAGAACTTCAGATGGTTTACATCCGATAATTCCTTTGTTTATGACTTTTCTTAGTATTATTCAGTAAGCAGGTTATTCGCATAATATGATATCTGCATGTAATACATGCTGAATTTTCTTTTATTGCTATCACACTATACCTTGATTATCACAAAAACAAAAAGCTATCTGGTTTTATGGTTCTTTTAGTTGTAGTTCTTAATTTTTTTATGCTTTTACTTATAGATGAACAAATGAGTTTATGCGCGCAAGTATTGTTACCTGAACATGCTGTGTGTTATGGATCATATGGACCTCAATTGAGTGTATTTTCATTTGAGCATAATGTATAGTGTTATTACCATACAACCTTAGTCATGCATAAGAGGGCTCATCATATTTTGAGATTTATCCTTAAAAACAATGTTTTGTGTAGAAGCAACAGACTTGTGAAGGTACCAAGTAAAGTCAAATGAAGTCCTTGATAGATGAAATTACTCATATTATGGTACCTCTTAAAAATATTATTTACCCTCCGGAATAAGTTGAGAGATTAAATAGAATTTGGTATTAATTCATCGTAACAGTTTCTTTCAGCAACATTAGAAATTTGATGCATGTATGTTGAAAACCTTCGTCTGCAGTTCCATGCATCTCGTATCCTCTTATTTCCTGGGACTTACGTGTGCATTCAGTTTTTATGTAATTTCTCCTGACTTTACTCTTTGATTTATAATATTCCAAATTATTCTTGTAGTATGGCTGTATAAGATTCCCTTGCGTGGTGCGTGTGTGTATTTTGGTATTTTTTGCATAATGTATTAGTGGTGGCGCCAACTGGAAGAGGAGAGAAGGAAGGTGTTTGTGGCTGGTTAGAATGGAAGGAGGAAGAAGTGGTTGGTTAGGGTTTATGGATGAGAATTTGGGGATGAGGGAGGAGGAATAAGATGGTTATGTTGAATTAGGGTTTAGGGATGGAGGGAGGAGGAAGAAGAAGATGGTGGTGAATTAGGTTAGGGTTAAGGTTATTATCATCCAAAAATTGTCAATTGGGTCAGTCTACTGCCCTTTGGAATGAGCTGTTCCATCTTTTTTCATTAGCTAGAATGCAGAAAGCCTATTATGTAGTTGTGCTTGGCAAGACTTGTATATTGTGAACAAGTATGTGTGCATTTGATACCCTAATGTTTGTATAACATTTTGTTAGTATGAAGTCTGATGAAAGTTTTTACCCATATGCACTGATGACTTGGGTTTAACCCGATAATAGGGTGTCTTAATGCGCATTGTTCGAAGGATTGTTTATGTAGTGCTTGTGAGGTTCATGTTGAATGGCTGCCTAAGTTTTTTTTTTTTTTTTTTTTTAACTCCCACCGTAATTGTAAGAAATAATTTTTCCCGTGGGATTGAACCAATCCAGTCATGATGTGCTATGATGTGCTATGTCTTCGCCTACTGATCACTAGAGCCAGAGGCAATGAAGAGGCAACGAATAACAGTATAAAGTATAGGGCCATGAGCGATAAAAGGATTAATCTATGGGCATTAGTAACTCATTTATGTTGAGGGTGCTGCTTTCCCTTTGTGGAAAGTTTTCCCCATCCTCTTAGGTGCAGTTTTGTGCTACTGTTGTATAGTCTTCCTTGTTGATATAATTAGGCTAATTTTAAGGGCACATTACATTTTGTTAAGGGCTAGCCCAAAATTTTTAAAAAATTTACAAGTTTGCCATCCATATTCGTTACTTCGGGCTAGTCCAATTTTTTTCCAGCAAGTAAGAGTGCAACTAAGTTAGCAGTCCTAACATAATGTAGGACTGCCAATTTAGATGCAGTTCGCATCGACGAAGACACGACGGAGCTCGGTGGCGGGGCGGCTGACGGAGGACCACATGTCCACCGAGAGATCTTGCATCCGAGGTCGATCCCCTTCAGGTTCCTCTCCGCGCGCTCGGCAGCGGCGGCCCCTCCCATGGACACCCTCCTCCGGGAGAGGTTCGCGACGGCCCTCTTGACCCGCATCTTCAGCTTCCTCTCGAAAAAGCTGGTGGCGGAGAGCGTCGCGCCGTCGACGGGGATCCCCTTGGGCATGCCGAGGACCGGGGCGAGGCCGGAGCGCACGGGGTCCTTGGCGGGGTCGATGGGGAGACGAGGAGTACGTTCTCGGGCTTGAGGCCGGCGAGCCTCGCGGCGGACGCGGTGCCGTTGTGGAACACGCAGGAGAACGCGCTCCGCCTCCGCCAAGCCACCGAGCCGGCAGCGCCTCTCCCGTGCGCGTTCGCCACCGGCCGCCTGCAGAGAAATCCTAATTTTGTTGGGTAGACTAGCCCCAAGTAAAATTTGGGCTATCTCCAGTAAAAGTTTCACTTTTATGGGCTGTCCCCTAGTAAGGGCTAGTCCCTAGCAAAAAAATGGTGTGCCCTTAGAATTAGCCTATAATTAGGGCAAAAGCATTCAATTGAGGGAACCCATGGGGAGCTGCAATTTAACTTTTTGCGAGTTAAATGCAAAGGGAGACTCCATTTTAATTTAGGGGTCAATTTGTACTTTAATACCCTCAAGTCTCAAAGTATCTTTAGATGACAAATACGGTGTTGGTTTAGAGTATAAAAATTAGACTTAATTTCAACTTGATACCTTTAACTAGTCCAATTTTTTAACTTTCTACCTTAAATTTTAAAACTTGACAACTTAATACATCAATTATAATTGTACAACTTAATATCCTTGCAGTGTTAATGGAAAATGTTAAATGACAAAATTACTTTCATTATCTTTTCCCATCTCTTCAACCGTAGCAGCGAGAGGGGGGGGGGGGGGGGGGGGGGGGGGGGGGGGGGGGGGATAATTTGGTTATTTTTAACGAAAAAATTAACTCCTGATGGATGGAAGACAGAAGGTATAAACTTGAAAGTAATTAATAATTGATTGCATTAAGTTGTCTATTTTTAAAGTTTAAGGTATTAAGTTAAAAAATTAGAATAATTGAGGGTATGAAGTCAAAATTTAGTCTAAAAACTAAGAAGTTACTATTCTAAACTTTCTAATGTGCACACTTAAATATCGTCAACTCTTAGCGACCTATTTGTGCAACTTGCAAAACATTGATAAAACGGAGAAGATCATTCTACCTTTCTTTTTATTCCTCATTTATAGTTCCTCATATGTAGCCCTGTTACATATGCACACACCCAAAAGCTCACTTCTCCTTGCACTATATAAATTGTTATGTTAGTTATCTAGTCAAGATTACTAAGTATAAATTTAAGTTTGACATGGTACAAGTACAATATAGAGTAAGTAATAAGCTAAACATGGCAACAAGGGGACAAGTCGAAACATATCTAGATGAACTAGTATAACATGATGAAATTGATAATAGCAAGTATCAAGTAGCAAGACGATATAAAGTAAATAAATTTTTTACACTCAAGTGTTCATGTGTATTTTGAAGTTAGCTTTCGCCACGTGGACAGACTTGGGATTTAAGTAACACTAGGAAGGACATTCTCACGTAAACAAGAGAACATCACGCTGTGATGTATTCTACATACATAGTGATTGTAATTTTTTTCTTTATTCCTACTTCTCACAATCAATAACACGATCACTATAGCAACATGTGAGACAAGTAAAACAAGAATTTACATACGAAGATGATGGTATAGATGAATTGTATTATTTAAGTGCTTATTTTTTTTTGCCAAAGATTATGTTAGAATATATTAGATCATTTTGGTAGATAGAGTAGTGGGACGTGTTAAGTTTCAAATACCGAAGATCCATATTTGCTGTATGTAGTAAGAAGTCCCGAATCCTTGATTTTGCTAGAAGATAAAGCACTTATCTTCGTATTCATTAACTTAGCTTCGTATTTATTGATGTGCTGACTTACAATTGCCAGTGGGAGGAGTTTATATATACTAGTAAATACACGTATTTTGCACGTATAATAACGGATAAAAAGAATATTATCCAATTATAATCAAATATTTCTTCTAATGCATGTGGTTAAGGTGTGAGATACTTTTCCTGTTTGGTTGAGTTCGATTTCCTATGTTGACAAATTTAAACTTTTTTCAACAATTTTTTACATAATTTATTTTTTAAAAGTAAATGGACCGTCATATAATGACGGCTTACACGGCTCACTTTTGAGCCGTTTTAAAGCCTCGTTATATAGTGTAAGATTAGCTGGCCACATAAAGGCTAACCTTATTTTGCTAGGAACCTTAGCGTCCCTTCCTCTCATTAGCTCTCCTTTGCACATTATATGCGCGCATGTGCATGAGCCATCTCAGAGAACGAGTGGCTTCAGGCCGATTTAGACTGCCTGAGCTTGAATTCCATGTTAAGGGGGGTAAAACGAGATTCTACGGTTCACTTTTCTATTGTACATTTAGCATCCCACCTCACTCTACAAGGGGATGTGGATATTACGACCAACCTTACTATAATGATAGACCTTGGAACTTTCACGGCCAAGAAGGAAGACATGGCTGCTCATACTCGTTGTCATATTTACCCTTCCTGTAAATGTCCCTAGTAAGTATCCAAAGTAAGTAGAAGTAGCCTTTTGAGGAGTTTTTCCCTCCATCTGTGGAAATTGTGGATGAGTACTTTAAGCCCTCCTTCGCAGGATTAAGTGTGGAATCGATTCAAGTAAGGAATCTTAGCTCAACCGAGTTACAACTTCCTCTACGAAAGTGAAGCCTTTTCCTTCGAGTTGGACCATAACGTCTTCAACCCTGCCTTTAATAGAAACCTCAGTAGGGTATTTTCTTCTTCTTTTGAGTCATTTTATCCTCCGTCTGTGAAATTCTTAGGGATAAGTGAATAAGGTTAAACATGGCTAGATTAGGAACAAAGAAATAAGCCTTCTTCGGAGTTGAGGAAAAGCTTGCAGTATTGATGCTTTTGGCGCCACTGTCTGTTTGTGAATTCCTATTATTAAAAATAATTACTTTTGACATCTACTCTGGATTTGAAAGGAAAAAGAAATCAATATTGTCCATTTTTCTTGGTGCGCAAGACGGCTACATCATAATCCCTCAGTTTTGAACTTTTAGCACCATATCCTAAGCCATCAGGGATATGCTCCTGCATGCCTTGTTGCTCTCGTAACACTATTGTATGCTGCATGGCTTGCTCTTTGTTTAAGTAGACCTTGATTTCGAAACAAAATTAGAGGCTTTCTCGCTCTCGAACTAATACATTGATAATAATTTACTATTCACAAATCTCTTAAAGCATTGGCATCCAATTTTTTCAGACTTAACTCTTACATCATTAATCATCATGAGATGGAGAGAATAATGGAGAGAACAAATTTAAATTTTATGCTATCTTCAAGTTATTTTTTTTATTTTAAAAATATTTTAGATAGAGATTATTTTTTCTCTTTTATCTATTACAAATTTAAGATTTTTTTTTTTTGAAGTATCATTTTCTTCGGCTTGACACATGCCAAAGGGGATTCGAACCTGCGCCTTCTACGTCGAGTCTGTTGCTACCACTAGGCCACAATCCATAGACTATTAAAAATTTAAGATTGATTTGATAAGTTTATTTTGATTTGCATTCATCCAACCATAAAAGAAAATATCCTAACAAATCTAACTTTGAGTGGACCTATGATGATCCCGCATCACCGGTATAGTAAATCTAAACTAAACTTGACTCAACGGATCTGAGTTGACATTCGAACCAAACTCAATCTCATATAGCCAATAACCCTTTTTTTAGGGGAAGAAGGGTAATCTTGTCATGCTGAGCTTGGATGTTGTCCTAAACACAGGGGTTGTCCAAGTCCGAAGTCTTGTTTGACTTAACTCTGGATCGATTTGCTCGTGAGAATTTTTTTCAACGCTCTTATTTGGCACGCGCGCGTGCACAGCCGGCGCACGCACATGGCCAAGAACGGCAGAGTGGTAGAGGAAAGGGCATAGTGGTAGGGGGGAAGGACGGAACGGTAGGGAGGAGAAATGAGGTGTTCGTTGAGGAGGAGGAGGCGGCAGTGGCGGCGGAGCAGGAGGGGAGGGCTAGGGGAGGGCTGAGACGTCGATGGATGGGGAAGGGGGGGTGGCGGTGGCACTGGCACCGTTCTCGGCCGCGCGCATGCACCTATTATGTGCGCGTGTGCGTGTCAAACAACTTTTTCTATTTTTTATTTGTTCTTACTACCTCGTAAGGGAAATTACTTTTAATTAGTCTATTACCAGCCAATTTATAGCAATTGTTTGGCAATCTTGCACTGAAGTCGTGGAGTCCTAGTGACATAATGCTTATTCATCCTGCATTCCAATAGGTCGTAGCTTGTCTATTTCAGATGCGATTGAGTTTTCTTTCTTCGTTCTTCCAATCTATTTGGTAACCCAATCTTTGACTTACAAAATCAAACTGTAATTGAATGATACTAATTTTATGCAATTTAATTAAGGTTAGGGTGAGATGCACTTTTCTCCTTCTTTTCCTTTTCAATGATAAAATTAAATATCTTGACTATGTTCCATACCACGTAGATCATTTGCTGATTCTAGCTATAGCATAGGAAGGATGCAAGAAAAAAATAATGTCACTCCTATGGAAATATATGGAGACACAAGCAATTATTTTAATCATGATCTGTGACCATGATTTGTTGTTCTTGACAAGGTGACCATGCTTTGCAACAAATTTTCAACTCTAAAGATTTGTCAGATGATTAGGTCATTCGTTGGTGCGTAGCGAAAGGTTCAATATCTTGACGCTAAGGAATTGTTTTACCGGAGTTGCTATTTTGACCGTCGTGGAGGTGGTCCATGCTGGCCCGCAGACATGTAGCGCATCAACATTGACCTCTCGGTCTGGGATGGGCCCATGTTCACAGGAGGCCAATGATTAACTACTACATTGACACAGGTCAACACAGACCAATTCCGCAGACGGTCAAAATAACATTTTCCTTATTTCAATATTTGTAAAAGTCCTAAATTTCCGTAAGGTCACATACGATCTTAACAAGTGGTCTTCGCCATTTTTCAAAGCGTCAAGTATTTGGTAGATGACACCAGCTAGCTAAAATGTATATAAATCACTAAAAATCCATAATAATTTGTGAAAATAAAGCAGTTGGTGCACATCCAGACTTAAACCTTATTTGGTTCTAGTTTTAGAGGCTTGAGAATCAGTTTTGGATCTCTCATTTATTCTTATCCATGTTTAGTAAATATGATATTGGAAATTGAGAGAAAATATTGGAGGCTTTAGATTCCCAAGTATTTAGGAAAGTAAACCCCAAGTTCCCATTGAAAATATTTTTGTTTTCCTCGGGATGTTAGTTGGGTGCAATAATTACAATTCTTTTGACAATAATACCCTCAATAACACCAATTGAATTTATGTAATAATAATATGACGAAATTAATGAAAGAATATTTATGAAAAACTAAACAAATTAAAATTTTCATTCATGTATGAACCAAATATGGAAATCCAAAGAATAAAATTTTCGGACTACATATTTCCAATCTAACCAAATATGGGCATAGAAATGTTGATTTCCTTTTCCATTGAAGGAATGGAAAGTTGATTCCTACGAATACAAAAACTTCATCTAAACGCACGCTAACTTATCCATGGTCTTGTGCAAAGTTTCTCATTCTGACACTCTATATTCTCTTCACTTTGTTGTTCTATGTTCGCACTAAATTTGTTACCAATCCTCGTTCCTATCATGGCGACAATGCCGGACTTAATATGAGGCCTATGAAGCATCTGCCTCAGGTCCAAAATTTTATAGGACACCAATTTTTTTATAGTGTATGTAAGTTCTCTATAATTTTGGACCATTTTTAAAATTGAATTTGGGCCTTGATTTTTGGGCTAAAAATCAAATTGGTGGATTGAATCTGTAGATTAGAAGCCACGAAAATAGTAGAAGCTACGGAAAAGATTAGAACATAGTATATATTTTTTTGGTTTTGTTGGTAGAAAATGACTCATGTGGCAATCAAGTTTTTTCTCTCCCTAATCTATATTTAAAGCCACAGAAAGAAATCACAGAAAGATTATACTCATGTGGCCTTCGAAATTTTTTTAGGTTCTTTTATTAATATATAAATTGTTGTTGATTGTCTTATTTGTGGTTAACTAACAATTTATTGAAAAATTATGTCCTTGCCTATTGCATATGAGTTGATTTAGTGGCTAGAGTGTACGATATACAAGTAAATTTTGTTCCTAAAAGACCTATTGGAATAGGTCATTTTCCATTAGGTGAGCTAATTTATTTTTATAATTGTTGTTGAAATATCCAGTAATACCTCAGAAAATAGTTCATTGAAATATCTAGTAACTGTTGTTGAAATATATATATATATATATATATATTGTTGTATAATTGTTTTAATGCTATATAACTATTGACTTATTTGTGGTTAACTTATAATTTACTAAAAAAATGTGTTCATGCTAATGCCTATAGTTATTCCTGCTGAGACGATCTAGTGGCTAGAGTCAAAGACTGCGAATGAGTTTTGAGGGAACCACTTTAAACTTTGAGGGTACCATTTTTAGAGTTCGTCTCAGATCTCAAAATATAAAGTCCGGCACTGCATGGCGATGAGATATAACATTCATATATGTGTTGTTCTTTGGTTTATACAATAAAGTATGGGAAAATTTATGAAATTCCCAAAAAACGAAAAAGTTTTATGAAAAATCCACCGCGCAATAACATTTCATCGCGTGCCTAGAATTAGCAAAAAATATATAAAGAGGGTTCCGAATGACCTTTTTGCCCTTCCTTCTAATTTATTGGAAACACCCACAAAACTACTCTTAAAAAAATGTTTCGATACTTCATCTTCTTCCATAAGCTACTCACTTTCGAATCTAGGTTTTCTCCTCAAAAATCTTCAAAAACTCGTCGAAAAATTTCGGAAAGACCGAGACAAACGACAAAAGTGCTAAAACGGAGGTCCAAACATTATTTTTTTGCGATTCTAAAATTTCGGAAGGCCGACTAACAAAAAATTGTTAATTTTAGGCTCCTCAAAGATACGCTCATTTTGCGACAAACCGGACCTCGTTTCGACCTCCCAGTCAAAAGTTATGGCCCTCCAAAGTTTCAACTCACCATAAAATGTAGGAGAATGGCCATTCTCTGTGTTAGAACACGAAGAATGTTAATTTCGTATGAGGGTGGCCATTCTCCGTGTTAGTAACACGGAGAATGGCATTCTCCGTCTTAATTTACACGGAGAATGACCATTCTCTGTGTTAGTAACTCGGAGAATGACATTCTCCGTCTTAATTTACACAGAGAATAACATTCTCCGTCTTAATTTACACAGAGAATGACCATTCTCCGTACTAAATTACACGGAGAATGGTCATTCCAGTGTTAAAACGCAGGAGAATGGCCATTCTCCGTGTTAGAAACACGGAGAATGCCATTCTTCGTGTTAGAAACACGGAGAATGACATTCTCCGTGTTAATTTATACGGAAAATGGCCATTCCTAGTGTTAAAACGTAGGAGAATGACCATTCTCCGTGTCATTTAACACGGAGAACGCCCATTCTCCGTGCTAAATTACACGGAGAATGGCCATTCTCCGTGCTAAATTACACGGAGAATGTTCATTCTCCGTGTTAAATGATACGGAGAATGATCATTCAAATGTTAAAACACAAGAGAATGTCATTCTCCGTGTTAGAAACACGGAGAATGCCATTCTCCGTATTAGTAACACGGAGAATGGCATTCTCCTTGTTAAAATGAAGGAGAATGACTATTCTTCGTGTTATATCGACGGAGAACAGTTGACATAAACCTAATTTTTTATTTTTTTATTTTGTGGAAAGAAATTTGACATGAATAAAGATTCAAGAGTTTTCGTTCTTCTTTCAAAACGATGCTAACTCTTATGGAAAAGAAGAAGAAGATCTTCTCTCCATAATTGACCTAATTGTCGGAAAGAAGAAGAAGAAGAAGAAGAAGAAGAAGAAGAAGAAGAAGAGCGATGATCGGAGTTCGACTGGAAAAAAAAATACGATGAACTACGAACGGTGTCACGCCCCAGAACCAGAATACTGGAGAGCGGGGGCAGACATAGCCAGCTACGTATATTGAAATGGATTCCATCTCGCTATACGGTCACGGCTGTCTAGGATGCATGAGGGTTTATCTACAAGCCAACAGTCTCTTAAGGTCATGAACAAGCCTAGTGTCTCAATCATAAGCAAGTAAGTAAGAGTCACAAGATGTATGATCATTAAATATACAATAATAAGGCGTCCCAAATATTACATATTCAGCTGATCATGAAGCTAGTCGTTACAAAATGTCAGGACTAGCGAGAGTTTAGTCATACATGATCAACCCTAGGATTTGTCAATCATGTTACAGCCCGTAGACAGACAGTAAGTAAATGCAATCGAGCTAAACAGGTGCTCGTCGGCTAAACGCCTCAAAAGAATAATTTTTACAATAGAGTGGGAGAGCCAAAAATAACCCACTCGTTGCCAGGGTTCCGTCTAGTGGCCACCATCTGGCTGGAAGGTCGGTAGATCCTCTGGAGCTGCTTCGAAATCTGGCCACACAAAACCAGCTGGGTCAGACCCCAGAAGAGCAAGTGCCACAAAGGAGGCTTCACTTAAGAACTAAAACCAGCAATCAGCACAAGATATAAATGAAAGTAAGAACTGGAAATAAAGAAAATACACCAGGATGATATACGACAAGATAACCATGGAACTATTCAGATAACCAGGTTACAACCCGTAAACCAAATAAGGACCGGGGTTGTAACCCTTCGTCTGAACAGAACTTGGAATTCTCACCATTTATCGGAAAATAAATACAGGCATTCAAGTCATGCAGTGATCTGGAACAAGGTCAGGGCAAGACTAGACTGGTTAGACTCCATCCAATCATTTCACGGCCAAGCAAGAATTACGGTTTGATACTTTAACTAACTAGGGTTATCACAGGCCTAATTACTAGCAAGATGCAGTGAGATTATTCCACAGCCATAAGCCCTACAGACTATCCAGGTCACCCAGGTCGAGAGATTAGGGTTGAATTCAGGTGGGTACATCGTCCAGGAAACGCATGTACCCTTAAGTAGCTTGAAGGGTGCAACACATGACAGTGTGCTGGAAATGTGCCCTACTCGACGACAGGCTACAGATCCCAAGCGCGCCCAGGTAACGGGATTGCCTGTAGCTGGAAAATCTCTTCATGACTAATGTATTAATCTAGTTGTTAACCTTAGTCCATTTTAGTAGGTACTCCTGACCGTGGTACTCAGGAGTCCCCTCCTAGACATGATGCAAGACAGGACTGGAATATTTGTACAACCACAATCGCCCACGGTGTCCAGGTTATTTATACAGGTCATGTCATGTCAGGTAGCCGTCGCAACAGCTATCAGATATAACATGTCAGGTTTATCATGTCAAGTGTACTTGTCAGGAGCGCGCCACGACGGGCCACTATCAAGTCATGTCAGGTTACTCATGTCAAGAGTGCACCATCACGGGTCGCTATCGTGTCAGGCTCAGTTATCAATTACAACATATCAAGTAAAATCATGATTATCAAGTTCAGGACAAAAGGCGTAAGGATATAAAATGGACGTTAAATATCTAATAAAATATCAATATATATACAGGGCTATAGAAGATCAAGGGTAATCAGGCTACGCTCAAGCCAGGCTACGCTCAGGCTAGCGTACGCTCAGGTCTGCGTACGCTCAAGCCAGCGTACCAAAGGGTCCATACACTTCCAATGGGAAGCGTACGCAAGGGTCAGCGTACACAAGGGCACGCTCAAGCTACAGGTCAGCGTACGCTCAAGCTAGCGTACGCTCAAGACTGCGTACGCTCAAGCTAGCGTACGAAAGGGGCCAGCGTACGCCTTGCTCGCTTAAGCTAGCGTACCAAGGCACGCGTACGCTCAAGCTAGCGTACGCTCAAGATACGCTGCCAACAGGCAGCGTATCAAGGTGAGCGTACGCTCACTAAAGAGCAGCGTACGAAGGCTAGCGTACGCTCGCTAAGGAGCAGCGTACGAAGGCTAGCGTACGCTCGCTAAGGAGCAGCGTACGAAGGCTAGCGTACGCTCGCTAAAGAGCAGCGTACGAAGGCTAGCGTACGCTCGCTAAAGAGCAGCGTACAGCTCAGTGGCGTAAGCTAAAAAGCTAGCTCACTGTTCACTGTCTTCTCCAAATGGAAAGAACAACAAGAACTCTAAAGTTGAATCTAAGCTTCAATTGTCCAAATCTTGGTCAAAATAAGTCCAAATCCAACTTTCCAAAGGTCAAAATTGGGTAGAATAAAATTCTCTAAAATATGGAACCATCAAAACTTGAAAACAAGCAAGTTTGATAGATCAAAACACCAAAAATCCGAAAATAGCAAAACTCTAGATCTACAAGAATTAAAGCCTCAAAATGGAAAATGACAAGTTCTAATGTGGTTTAAAATCATGAGGAGAAGCTAATGAAACCATCAAACGGAGTTCTCTTGTGGAAGCAAGTTGCACTTGCCTATGGTGTTCTTAGTTGGTGGAGAAGAGTAATGGTGGGGGAAGGAGAAGTAAATGAGAATTATGGAGGAGAGAGAAGGTTGGTGGGGATAATAAAGAGGGGAGGTTGTGGTGGAAATGAAGGAGAAGCATAGGCTAAGGTGTTCCACCCTTGGCCCATGATAAACCAAGCATTGGGCCGGCCGAACCAAGCCAACCCAAACCGAGAGTTAAACCAAGCCGAGAGCTAAACAAGGAATCATGCAATACAGAATAAAATACGTATACGTATCCCAAATACGTAATACGAACACAGGCATTACAAACGGTCTTTGCGATCTCTGTTGAAGATGAGAGCAATGGAATTCAGATCTCTCGTGAAGAAGAAGAAGAAGAAGAAGAAGAGAAGAAGAAGAAGACGAGAATCGCAATCCAAATCTAAGTTTGTGCGGAGAGGTAGTTATGGTATTAATTTTGTAAATATAGAGCATCTAAAGGAAATCTTGGAATAGTTCACGTGGAAATATATAATTCTGGGCATTTCATAAAACCCATCTTGCGGGTGGATTTTTCATAAAAAACAACCTCGAAATTGGGTTTCTCAGCAATTTTCATATAAAGTATAATCAAGATGGTATTGCTGAGCGACTTAAGCCGCCACTCATTATCATACTTAAAAGGCAAACATTCTCTTCCGTGACTAAGATGATTTTAAATTTTTATAGTTGATACCGACTCGATACAGCCATTATTGATACTAGTAATGTGCACGTGCAAGTGCAAATGCACGTACGAAATTTAAAAAAATAATATAAATTTATTATAAAAAGTTATCAAACTAGGATTTGAACTCAAGCAACCAAAAAATAACCTCATATCTTAACCAATTGAGTTAGACTATTTAATTATAAATATATCATATTAGATAGCTAAATACTTAGTTAATTTTTATAAAATAATTAGTGGAGTATTTAGGTAGTTATTTAGTTATTTATTATTTTTTTAATTTATTTAAATGGTTGATGACATTCATGACTTAGACGGCTAATTTTTTAGCCGTTTTTGAAACCTCTTTAAATAGTAGAAGATGATTTGGCATGTCCCGATCATCAGATCTGATACTAACGTTGATCTTTTCTAGTTAATTGGAAGTAGAAAATTGAACATAAAAATTAAAAAATATTATCAATGCAGTAAATCAATATAATATGTTATTAATAAATTGTAATCGTTACCATTTGTTGTCAAAGTTCCATAGGACACTTGTGACCATTGCAGCTTGGTAGATTGGAAGGTAATGAAAATAGAGGACAGAGCTGAAGGTCACAGACGATCTCTCTCTAATGTATAATCGATGATGTCACATATAAAAATTTGAATGCTCAGAACAATTTATGTAGAAAAATAGTTAGCTATAGAATCGATGAAGCCACACTTATAATTAAATTAAACACATCTGTGTCGTCCGTACGCACGTACGTACGTACGTACGTACGTACATATCTACGCCTACGGAGTGAAGTTGACATGGTAGACTTCAGTCATGTCCGGGCGGAACAGCCCGAAGTTCTGCTCCGTTCCCGCCGGCTTCTGGTTCTCGTTGAATATAGCGAACAAGTAGGCCTCCATCTTCCTGCCGGGCCTCTTCGGCGTCCCCCCGTTCCTCCGCAGATGGGCGACCAGGTTGTTGTTGTACGTCTTCGCGTTCTCCACCGTCGCACCCGCCCCGCCCCCTCCCGACGGCCACCCCGTCTCCGACACCACCACCTCCACGCCGCGTCCTCCCGCCCTCTCGAGCGCGGAGTAGCACGCGTCGACGATCGCGTCGAACAGGTTCGTGTATCCGAGCGGTCCGTCCTGTACCACGACTCCGTTCGCCGTGAAGAGCGAGTAGTCCAACCGTACATTCTCCGAGTCGCCTGTCAAACAGTAGTGTATATATGAGTACAAAGTATTCTAATTACAATTTTAAAAACGTTATATCAGGATAATTTAGTGTATATATATGAGTACAAAATATTATAATTACAATTTTAAAAGTGTTAAGTCAGTTAGTACTTTATGTATCAGCACATATATAATGGAAGCTACGCAATTAGCCATGCTTTTTTATTTTCTTTCCAATTAGCCATGTTTGAAAGTGTGCATTTGTATATAGGTTATTCAACTTGAAACGCTTAATTATTATAATTTTTCAGGTTCATATCCTAAATTTTTTTAGTCGACAATTTGATCAACTATTGAATATTTTCAACCTGATACCGTCAGTCAGGAATTAAGTTTTTCATAAAAATATTTAACATCATATCTACCACACCCTCCCCCCCACCACCCGGCTGCCCACTCCTGTGCCCACCTCTACTCCTGCCGTTGGGGCCGGTCCTGGCCCAGGACAGCCATGACGACTGTTCAGGGCCCACGGATCCGGAGAGCCTAAAAAATTAATTTAAATATAAATATAAATATTTTTTGTGTCTAAAATAGATATAGTATATTGTATGGGTCCTACTAATTAACACAAAATGGTTATAGTGTAGTGGTTAGAGCATCCACAATGGTAACACTCCAAATCATACTCAAAATCATTTCAAACTATATTTCAATAATTAATTTTGGAGTATTTCTTTCATGTTGGTACACAATGGTATAGTCTAAATAAACATTCCAAATTGACAAGTGGCAACACTCCATTTGTTTTCCTCCTTATCTTTCTTTCATAATTGACAAGTGGCAACACTCCAAAAAAAGAATGAAGGAAAAAAGTAAATATGGTGGGCCCACAAGTAATATAGTTCAACTAGTGGACTCTTCAAATTTGGAGAGTATCTTAGCTTTCTACCATTTTTCAGGTGTGGAAAAGAGTCCATTGGAGCCATCAAGTGCTACAAAATTTGGCTAAAGATCAAATATAGCACTTGAAATTAGTCACACTGTGGATGCTCTTAGCATGTTTAGGCATGCATATATGAGATTTTTAGTTCCATTCTTGGAAATGACAAATTTTTTTAATATTATATGTGAGGGTCCCATTTTGGAAGTTCGCCCCCCTCTCCTCCCGTCGACACCTCCCCTGGGGGTAGGATATTTCTGTCATTTTATTTTTTCTGTTAATACCAATAGAATATTAAGTTGTATAATAGTTGATATATATACATATCAAAGTAAAAATAGTTGAAATTTAGCCTTGTCAGGATACGCCATCGTTATATTTTTGCCTTGAAAAACTGCAAAGTGCAAAAGTGTTATATCAGGTTGTAGCGATTGGATCACCTGCGTATGCAAAGTAAGGGTAGACGTTCACGAGTAGCGGCACGTTGTTGGCCTCCAGGAACGCGACGAGCGGAGACATGACCGACAAGCTGCCGAACGCGCCCTGGGACGGCGGGTAGGACACGTTGAGCACCTGCGTCGAGACCACCGTCGTGACCGGGATCTTCAGACTGGCGTCCCTGAGCGCCGCGCCGAGGTTCTTGATCGCCGGCAGGACGAAGGGGGCCGACTCGCCGGGAATGACCTCGTTGCCGGCGGTTATGTACCGGAAGTCGACGGACTTGGAGAAGGGGACGACGTTGGCGCTCACCCACCGCGCGGCGAAGGACGGGCTGGCGGCGAGGCTCTGGAGGTCCTGGTTGAGGGTGCCGAGGACGACCCCGATGCCGGAGTTCTCGAGGGCGGCGAGGACGGTCGTGTTCGGGTTGAAGAGGCGGAGCTCGGTGATGTTTCTCGACTTGTAGAGGGAGACCACCTCGGCGGGAGTAGGCAGGTTGTTGCCTATCATTCCATAGTTGACGCCGATCGACTCGGCTCCTACAAAATTTCCACGCTAACCATTTGAGCAGACAAGCTGAAGGGATTTATGGTGAAGACTTGACATAAAAAAAATTTAAAAAAATTTAAAAAAAGAAAAAAAAAAAAAAAAGCATACTCTCAACTATTCGAATTTTTCAACTTGATATTTTCAACTTTTATAGGTATTAACTTGATACCCTAAATTTCAAAAATAACAAAATTATCACTTATTTCCCCCTCTTTCTCCACCGGCTGCACGACCACGACCCCCCAGCCCCCTCTTCACGCCACGACTGCTCCACACCTGTGCCCCCCCGCCCCCCTAACCACCCCCCCTATCTGTCAAAGTTGAGAGTATCAAGTTGGAAAACTCAAATAGTTGAGGGTATCAAGTTGTAATTTAGCCTAAAAAAGGAAGGTACTTTGTTCTAAAAGACTAGCTAACTATTTAAAAAAATTCTTCCAACAGGAACTAGGGAGCAATGGTAGAATTTCCTTGTATTTTAATCCTCAAATTGCATCTTCCAAGATTATCAAAGCTAGGAAGAACTTACTAAAGATTCTAATCAATTACCATCATCTTTCAAATTGAATCATGTGATGAATCTGTAGTATTCAAGGGCACAACCAGTAATTTGGGTCGTCTTTCGCTGAAATATATATATATATATATATATATATATATATATATATATATATATATATATATATATATATATTTATTTCGTCTTTCGCTGAAATATATATATATATATATATATATATATATATATATATATATATATATATAGAGCGGATCGGGAGCCCCGTCCGCGGAGCCCCGTCCGCGGAGCCCCGTCGAAGCCCCCGCGATCCTTAGCCGTTGGATCGCGCGGGCTCGCGCGGGCCCCACGCGGGCCCCGCGCGATCCGATGGTGCAGGAGGGGCGGGGCTTCGACGGAGCTCTGCGGACGGGGCCTTTGATCTGCTCCCATATATATATATATATATATATATATATATATATATATATATATATATATATATATATATATATATATATATATATTTTAAATTTTTGGAGCAATGGACTAATGTACTGCTGCATGTGGATTGAATAGTTGGGCTAGATTAAAAAAAGAGTTGGACTAGGCTGAGATAAAAGTTGGACTAAGCTTGGATTGGGGTAGGGTGTGCGCCATTGTCATATGGATTTTTTTTTTTTTTTTTCTTCTTTTAATTTTGGTTGGGCTGGAGTTGACCGCCGGTGATATATTTTTTTTTTTGTTTCAAAACTCAACAAGCTAGCTCTTGAGCTCAAGACGGACAATACTAAGTAAAATTAATAAATGAGCTTATTTAGTATTATGTACTAACCAAAGTGATGATTCATTAGAGTGCTTCCTTCTGGATTACCACAACTTCTATTATGCACTTTAGTTAGGTAACCGAACAATTAAGAAAAAGAAGCCACATCAATGGGGGAAGTTATTACAAGAACAGTTGAGAGAGAGTCTTGTGAATAATTGAGGTGTCTGTAGAATATTGGCTACGGCCTTTCTACATACAAATAACATCCACTACTGATAAGGTGAGATAAAAAGAAGAACAGTTTGCCAATTGGTATCCACACAATAGGAGATCTAATAGAATTAACACATAGAAAGTCATCAAGCTATCATGATTTTATGTGTTTAGCCAATCTCTATATATAGTTGATATTAGAACATGCATGACAAGGTTCTAGTCATGAAATACCCATCAACATATGGCAAACCATCTCTCCTATTATAAGGGGGCTTCGAAACGGCTCAAGATTGAGCCATCTAAGTCGTGTGTATATCATCAACCATTTAATTTAATTTTTAAAAAAAAATTATGTAAAGAAATTGTTGAAAAAGTTTAAATTTATTAAATATGTTCAACATGGAAAATCGAATTCAACCAAACAAGAAGAATACCATCCACCTTAACCACATAAGTTAGAAGAAATGTTTGAGTATAATTGAATAAAATATTTTATTATACGTTACTATACGTGCAAAACACGTGCATTTACTAGTATTGATAATTGTGTGATGATTACATGAACATCAAGATATTATTGCTTCAAAGGCCATAATTTGATTGATAGATAGATTAATTCTTATATGTGTATAGTAAAATTGGCGCTATATAATTCAAAATCATTCTGAATTGTTTCTTCTAACAAAAAGAAAAAAAAAAGAGGATGGCAATGGTTGCAAGTATTAAGCAGCACAAATCGTCCGGACTCGATTTATATTAAGGGGATACTAAAATAAATTATAAATACTTATATTACAATACATGGAATATATATTGATAACATTCAATTCAACCACATATCAAACATCATAAAAGAGAAAAAGAAAGAATACCTGGAAGAGAAGAGAAGAAGGACAGGAGCAGCAGCACGGAGGCAGTGGCTTGAAGAATTTGCAACCGGTCCATTGAGAATCTATGAAAGAAGAAGAAGAAGAGCTTGATATCTCAAAATGACTTCAATGCAGCACTATATATATATATATATATATATATATATATATATATATATATATATATATAGGAGTGAGTCTGGCAAGCAAGTTGAGCTGCTCACCAACATAGGACATAAATTTCAGGTATCATACGTGACTAAGCAAAACTGATTTCAATTGGGCTACCAACCAAAGAGAAGAAGAAGAAAAAAATACATACGTACACATTAATTGCTAATGGAGAAGAGTTTCATGCTTTCATGCCAAGTACTGATAGAGACGTGAAACATCCATATATATGATGGAAGGGAATTCGTGTTCCCACATACAAATACAAAACAAGAATGCAGTTGTGTCTATTCAACACTCATTCATCTTCGTGGTGGCAAGTGGCACTTCGTAAGAATGTTGTTTCTACATGAATTATATATGTTCAAGAGACCAAGTCAAATGGCTTCTGCATTGAGATTCATAGGAATATTTAGTAATAAGGGCTCACATAATTAAATTAGGATTTGGTTCTCCAAAATATCCGACGTTAGTGTTTGGATCTTAAAATTGCTGTTCATTTGTATATGTGAATAGTAATTTTAAGACCTAAAGTAATGTATGTCTGATATTTTGGTGACCCAAACCATAATATGAACTATATATTATGCGAGACTCTATTACTAAATAACCCAAATTTATATTATGCTATAGGGATCTTAATATTAGCACTTCTTTAGGACACTTGTTTGTTTTGAGCTGTTTTAGCATAAAATTGTGTTTAAGTTATGTTGTATTAATTTGCAAAAGTCCTAGAGTAACTCATGAGTTACTAATTTTTAAACTTCATTAATGAATAACCACTTTGATTTTTTTTTTTGAAGGGCCTAAACATAAAAAGTCAAGAGCCTAAATAGAAAATTGAGTCCACGTGTTATAAATTGCAAGTTCCTATTTTGAATTCCTTTACTGTTTAACATTAAAGCTAAGTATATAACTTTAGGGGTCCCCTAAAATTTTATGACTTATCTTTCTTTATGAACTTATTATTTGTAAGCATAATAAATATATATGGAAATTTTTAATACATAAAGTTCCATATATTTCAATTTTGTGTGTTTATGACAAATACATCATGACATTGTGACTTGAAGGTATGTTACATATAACGGCAGAGAAAGAGAAATTGTTGAAACTTGTGGACTTCTATTACAAACAGATTTCCATCATAATATTTTGTTCCTTTATATTAAATTAATTATGTTTTAGGAACCAACAATAGGACCACCTTTACAAATTTCTTATATCAAAACTTAAACAGTTGGTTAATTCCTCATAAAAAACTGGTTATTGTGATGACTTTTACAAAACAAGATATCCAAGAACAGTTTTAATTAGAAAAGATTGTATGAATTATAACTTATGTGGCACATGTGTTAATTCCTACGTTGTCCGTATGCATTAACATTGAACAATAATAACAAGTCTTTGTTTATTAATATATAAACGACTTAATTTTCTTCATCTTCTGAAATTAGTATTCTGTCCCAAGCTTTACGTAAAGTATTTTTGTAGTATACTTGGTATAAATTCATGTAATAATAGTTTAAAGCATATTATCAATCAACTTCTAAGAAAAAAAACATCATCTAAATATCAAGAATATCCACAAGGGTTAACCAAGATACTAAGTAATTAAAAGAAATATAAAATTTTCTAACTAGCTTTTGTAAGAGCCTAGTTCTATTTTTTCTTCTTTTTTGAACCAAGGTCTACTCTTTGATATCATTAGCTTTTCTAGTCTAGGCTGCTTTTTTGAAAATCTCGGAAAGCTACCTCTGTGAGGCTAGTTCCATCTTTATTTGAAAAAAGTACTTTCACCGCGGAGTGGGTTCGCTCGCCTTCTCAGGATCGCTATTCAATATCCCCGTGGGGAAAAAGTACCTATGGTAGTCAATAAAAATTTTCGAAGAGAGATTGAACCATACTCAAAATTGAGCGGCCAAGCCGTTTGTAAATCCTCCACTATTTAATTAAAAAAACAGAACTATAAACTAACTTTCTCTTCTTCTTTTTCCACATAATGGAAAACCTCTCTTTTATTCATATATCTCTCTTTTATTCATATATATCCGTAACAAATTATAATTAAAATATAAATAAATCTATGACAAATTTTAATTAAAATGTAAATATATATAACAAATCTTAATTCAAATATATTTACATATTTAAACTATTTTCAACAATATTAGAAATAAAATAAATTATTTTATGTGCATCGCACGTGAATTTACTTGGTATATATAAAGACAATTGAAGATGAAAGCTTGTCATTGGTAAAAAGAAGAAGAAGAGAGGTTAAAGATGTGGAGAGGATGGCTTACTTGTGACGAGAGCAGAAATCAAGATTAAAAGAAAGAACTTGAGCACTTGCTGATGTTCCTGTTCTTCTCTTCTTATACAGTGCTTGGGGACATTAATTGGTGGTATAGATTTTGGTAATTACAACGAGAGCTAGGCTTAATTTTGGTAGTTATTGGTCATTACAACGAGGAGACCCAAGTATGGTAGTTATGTCAAATCCTTAAAAACTTCTGACGTGTGATTGTGCTATAAATCGTGGTCATGCATGATTCTTTTTCAAGATTGGTACAATTAAATCTATAATTACTTATTGGATTTCTTTAGGATTACAAATTACTTCAAAAAGATTTGATACATTTAACTAGATTTATGGATGAGATCATCTCATATTCATGAGCTAGATTTTTGTTAGGCCAAACAGAAAGAATGTTTCCAAATTAAGCTTTGGTTCGCTATAGTCTGTTGAGAAGAAGTCCAAAGAGCGTGATGTCTGTACCAAAATATTAGATATAAAGTTTGGCAGATGTACTGCACCAATTTCTCCAAACTTAGAAGAAATGGGTGTAACATTTGAATATACCGATGAACCATTTCATCCATCCTTTAGTGGAATATTTTGGATATCTTTTCGGAAACTACTATTTAGTTGATAGATAAGTCCTTGCAAAAAAGAGGTAACATTATCAAAAGCTTCCTCATCGTCTCATCCTTCTACCATCAAAACTACCCCTATCTCAAAAATAATAATAATAATAATAATAATAAAGAAAAAAAAAAACGTGAAACCGACTTGGAATGAACACAGATCAAACCCTGACCGCATCTATGCAGACTGCTAACCTAACTCAAATCCGACTAGATCCAAATCCGAACTCAACTGAACCGGAACTCAGACCAAACCAAAACCCAATCTATTTCAACTATAGACCCAACACGACACGATGCATGGACCGACCAAAAATCGACACGAATCAAACCTGACTAAACTTTATCCAACTCTATGCTAGGCCCAATTATAATACGTACTCGTGGAGAATTCTTGGAGATCCTTAGGTATACTAGTATTGTTAGTTTAATCTCGGACTTAATTAATCGTCACTTACAAGAAACATCACTGAATTGTGACCATCTTATCCTAAAGTGTACAAAAGACATTCTAGGGGTCTTCGCATGCCACTTCGAAGGCTAGGACTAGGTTTGGGATGATGAGGAGAGAAAATTGAGGGGCTATAATCGTCTTTCTAATCTTCTTTTGCCAAGTTCATGGTATTAAAAAGGTTGATAATATCAGTGTAACATGATCAAATTTCTTAGGATCAAAGTATAGCAATACAGATGAGTTCATGGCATTCATGAGACGCAAATTACCCTAATTTTTTTTAAAATTAGTTGTTGAATTAAGTGTCAACATGGACTCTATATATGTTGAAGCCAAATTTCCAGTTAAGCCAATATAGTGAGCAAGAGAGTTTTGTCAACATAGACAATACTTGGTATGTTGGTTTGTATGTAGATTTATCTTTGGCTAAGCAGTTTAAACATGTATGAACTAGGTGCGCCTTTCGATGTTTTTTCCGTACTATATATGAAGATTCTAGACAAAGAGTTAAGATGACACAACTACTATATCATTTATCTATCGATACGACACATTAAACCTTTTTATTTCTTTCTTATAATACCAAACCTTGATGTTAGGAAATTGGAGATTAATTATTCTATAATTAAACATAGGGTGTAGACGGATTCCGAGTTTGGGCAGAGAAACTTCCCTTGTTTATCCTAATTGTACATGTCACCTAATATCTATAGTTTAATTGTATCCAAATCCAATATTTTATATAGTTGGCGTAGATTATATATGTTCTTCTTAATTACTTGACGTGGAGGGGAAAATGCTTTGTTGAAATTGACTCATAATCCTTAAATTAATATTAGTTAGGTTGATGATTAACATGAATAAGTAGTATACTAGTCTAAAAAGTAATCAAGAAAATAGCCATGGATGATGAAGACTTGTGCAATTGGAGAAATTGGTCAAGATGAATAATTATGCATGGACCCCAGGACCTGATCCAAGAATCTCTGACTTGGTATCTTCCAAGTGAAATGAACTATATGACTAGTGTTAGAGGACTCCAATAACTAAGAAACATGCATGTATCTTGTAGAGTTCACCTAAATTGGTGCGAGGGCCGGTTTTGTGGGAGTGCACCGTTCTAGATTCTGAGTTCATGGACCTCTAAAAATATTTATATGTGTATGTTATATATTATATATTTATTTTTTTATATAACTACATATAGAAGAAGAAGAAAAACTAGTACAATTAAATTTTTATCCCATGTTTAGTTGAGTCTTTTTACAATCACTATTCCGCAGTCCAACTATTTAATGAAACATAAAAATATAATTATAGGATAAATGATAGTTCCTATCTTAATTGAAAAATATTGTAGTTTGAATGATTTTTCTTACTTGATATTATTTTTGGATAATTTAATTAATTTCTTATTTTTTATTAGAAAAAAAAAATTAGAATATGCATCAATTATTGTTCGCACCGAACCTAGTCGTCCTTGATGAATCTTAGCTCAACACCTAACTGGGCTCCCGGAAGTAAGAGTCCTGAGTTATTTTGTACAATGGTTAACTAATATAGTATCACACAGCTAGATCTATCCTGCATTCAGTGTCCAACAAATTTGGTTTGATGATTGATTAGCAAGTTCAATTCACTATGACAAGAGGAGCTATATGTAACACAATTAGGGTTCATCTATGTTGAACTTCTTTGCATTTGGCTATTCATAAATCTCTGCAAACTGCAAGCTCCATTGTTATTAAAAAAAAAGCTCCATTGTAATGGCCATAGGAACCCATGGATGTTTTTTTCCATTTCCAACCATAATTGAAAGAGAGAGTCGAACTCATTTTGCGGTCAGTCTCGCTACCTTTTTAAGTGAAGATGTTGTCCTCTCTGGATCTCGAAGACCGAATAACACACTTATTTATTTGGAATCATTTACCATACATAAAGGGGAAAAAATCACATAGAAGTGGGTGATACAAGTCAAATTTTTTAGGTATATTTTCTGGAACAACGGATTTTTTAGTCAATTAATTTGTATCTTGTCTTCATTACGATCTTTCTTAGTTAAATAAATTTTTAATCAAGTCATTTTTCTTTCAGAAAATTTGTTATAGTAAAAATATGTTTGAATAAATTAGTCAAAACAAAATAAGTTTTAAAAAATTAGTAGGAACGAAACATTGGCCTTCTTTATGTGCTCTAGTCGAATTAGCAAGCAAGCCTAGCTTGGAAAGAAGGTGACGAAACAGAGGGCGAGGTGACCGACAGGGAGTAGTAGCCAACTGAGATGCAGTAGGAACATGATGCAAGAGAACCTCACAAAGCTCAACTACCTTGTCCCAAATGAAGTGGCAGTCAAACTCAATATGCTTTTTCGCCAGCAAACATGGTAAAAAAGTGGATGGTGAATAAAAAAATGAGTTTGTGAGATTCCGCAAATTGAGTTGGCAGAAATTTAGCATGGTAAATATTTTGCCAACCTAGTTGGCTTAAAAGTGACACATAAAGGTGAATGGTATACTGCCAATAAGATTATGCTCTCATTGTCGTGCTTTGATATTTGAGCATTTGTCTAGTTGAACATGGCTAATTGCGTAAACAATTTTCTGAAAGAAAGTAAATTATTCATGATCATTTCGTGTGAAGGTATTGCCTAGTTTATGATTTCTATGAAGTATAGCATCATAAATGCATAATCTAATAGGCAATTTGTCATATGTAGGCTTGCAAAAGTCTTTGAAACCATGACAATGGAAATAAAACCAATTAAAGCTAATAGACAGGGAATATTCGTCATGCCAAATTTTCCCCTACTCAGTTGGCGGAATCCTCACAAACCATTTTTTTATTCACCATCCACTTATGCCGTCATCTCTGTTAGCAAAATGTTTATTTTCTACTAAAAATTTGAAACTTTTTCATTCTGACTAATTTGTTCAAATATATTTTCGCTATATCAAATTTTCTGTTTTCCTTTGGAAAGAATCCACTCCTTGAATGAAAAAAAAGAAGAAAACCTTTTTAGAGACCTCTTTTTCTTTTGGTCGAAATTATTAAAAATACCAATTAACTTAGTGTTTGGATTATTGGTGTTATCGTGTCATTAGTTTAGAATTTATCTTTTTAAGTAGTGTTATTTAGTAATTAGTTCTCACATAATAGTTGATATTAGGGTTTGGATCTTCAAAATGTTCGAAGTTAGTATTTGAATCTTAAAATCACTGTTCACGTAGAAACTGACAATAATTTTGATCTAAACATTAACATCGAACATTTTAAAAATTCAAATTAGCCTAATTTTAATTATTATGTGAGCTACTAAATTTTTTTTTTAACTATAGGTATTATTTTTGGAGCGGTACGGACTAATAAGGCATCGGGACACCTATTCTTCCGTATCTTGTTAAAAGAGAATAGAAAAAGGGGCATGCTCATCTATCCAACTGATTTGTTGATAGCGTCTCCGGTGATGCTATTGTTCTCTAACCACATTAACAATGCAATGACTAATTATAATTATGTGAGGAAGAATCTCGAATCAATTTAAACTGCAAACCAAATTGCTTACGTTATATGACGTTTACCAAGCAGGGCCGGCCCTGGCCCAGGGCGGCCAGGGCGACCGTCCAGGGCCCCATAAAATTTAGGGGTCCAAAAAAATTAATTTAAATATATATGTATATTAGTAATCTTATATTGAAAATAGAACTAATATATAATATGATCCTCCTTTATCACAAAATATTTGTGGTGTAGTGGTAGTTTGTTATACTTGTACACAAGAGGTCCTAGGTTCTAGCCTTGGCTGTATCATTCTTTAGTTTATTTTTTTTATATTATATATGGGCTCCATTTTAAAAATTTGCCTAGGACCCCCATTAACTCAGGGCCGACCCTGTTACCAAGTACTGTAATGGCCAGGAGCAAAGCATATCAACTGCTCTCGAATCTTCTTCTTAGATTCAATCAACAGCTTTGCTGAGCCCGCACTACGTGCTGAGCGATGATGATAAAGTCAGTGTGGATAAAATTCGTACGAAAAATTTAAAATAATATGACGATCGGCTAAAAATTGTGTACATAAAACACACAATTTAACTGAACCCGCACGTGTTTGAAGCTCGTTGGCGCGAAGCTCGCTTGGATACGTCGAGACACGGGTTCCTTGGCGTTTCGAGACGTACGGCCGCATGGAATTTGGACTTATACGGAACATAATGTATAGACATCGTCTATCTGAAGCATTCGCTGGCTCGTCAAATTGTATTGAGAGATAAGAGAGATGAGAGAGCTGAGTGACTTGTAACTTGAGAGAAAAGTGAGCTTGAGCGATTTATAATCTTGGTTTCAAAAAAATGACTTGGCTCTGATACCATTTATGTCACGTTCCGATCCCATAGTATCGATCGTTCTCGCTAAGACGTGATGCCGTGTGAATCTAGGTTGCGCTTACGCAAGATGAATTCCATAACGATCGATTACAGACTAAGCGACGAGATCGTTGCACCGAAAAAAAAAAAAATCGACAGCTTTGCTAAACTTTAACTAACAAACCAAGTATTGTAATGGCCAGGGACCAAAGCATGCGGATTTAGCTACTCTTTGGGCCTCCTTCAACTCTCTCTTAAGAAAATTACTGCTAAACTTTAAGAAAAGATAACAAGAAAAAGCTAAATATTGTTTTTTTCCCAATATTTATGCACTAAGATGTTAATTGGCATCACAAATAATCATCAGCAATTGACGAAAAGTTCATAGGCTACTTAACAAAATTACAAAAGGACCATGTTAAGTTTTAATTTTAGTGTCGAACTCGAGTAAACCTTGTGGTTATCGGAAAGAGACATAAATTCTAGCTGAGTGGCACAAGTTCAGTGAACTAAGCCACGGAGACATATTATGGTAAATAATTAGTGGATTGACTCGCAGAAAAGTATTTTTTTTTTATTTATAAAAAATAAGTAAAAGTTGAAAAGATTGTGAATCCAGAAAGTAATACAGAACAGTATGCACACCGTGTGCCGGATACCTAAAAATAATAATAATAATTGTACTAATGCTGGAAATATATGTGGTAACTACTCCACTCAATTGTCATAGCAAGTATCACATGCGGTTTCATTGTTTTTAAGGTCACTAACTATATCTTCATTTCATGAAGTTGAAGTACTCGAGCACTTCAAGAATGTGTACCTTTAGATATTTAATACGATGATGCGGTATGGAACAGGGTCCTGGTCTGCAGCCACGTGTCGACCCTCCGTTGGAGAGGGATTCCGAATTTTTTGGACGTGGGTCCCGTGTAGTGCACGGGGGAGGGGGGAGGGGAGGGGGGCGAATGGGGGGTGGACACGTCGGCGCTGGCACAGCCGCGGTCCACCCCCCGGCGAACCATTTAGCATTTTCGTATTTAATATATTATGTTGGTCTTTTCTTAATCAGTTCAAGCTTAGAGCATCTCCAACCCTTCTATAATTTTGGGGGACAAAATTGTTGCACATAGGAATGAAATTTTTTTATTTAAAAAATTATTCTTCAATACAATTGTCAAATAAATTGTGAAGTTTACGTTGAAAAAGGTATAGGATTAGATTGTGAAATTGGATATACAGTTCTAGACAATTTACTTGACAATATTTTTATCTACACATCATCAATTATAAATAAAAAATTTATTTTCAGAAAAGGAAGAAGATGAGAAGTTATCTTGGAAGTTGAGTATATCAAGACTTTCGCACTGGAGAAGACTTTTATGCTTCATCATCTTTCTTGAATATAGTCTTGCCACCTAACACATTACAAGACAATAGGGTTGGTGATGCTCTTAGACCTTGCCTTAAGAAGTTTATTAAATTTTTATCACATCAAACTCTTTGGAAGATTGATTAACTTGTTGGGAACGTGGTGTGATCCGAATCAGAGTTGGTCCATGAGGTGCCGAGCAACCAAGCACCCCAGACTATCTTATGGAGGATGTTCCTTACTTCACTTTAAAAAGAGAGTCATTGTAATTCGATTAAACGCATGAACGTTCATCACAATACGTCTCGAACCAATAAGAGTCGTCCAAGTCAGTCCCCTAACCTTGGACTCTAATAGCATTTGTTGGGAATACGAAATTGACCATGAGGTGTAACACTGAACTGGACTATATGTCTTAAAAGAGAATCGACATGTAAGACAAGAAAATACAAGGTTGGCTAAGACATTCCTAAGCTCAAGTTGATGCCAATATGAAAGCCAACTAATATGATTGGGCTCAAATGCACGGGTGGTACTTCAACTTGGGACACTTTAATACTGAAGTACTCAATGCATAATTCGTTACAATAAAAACGTTCAATTAACAAACAAAAAAAGTACATGTCGTCCCATTTCGTCCAATCCTTCACAGAATGCTGACCTGGCATTCATGCTCCAGACCCTGGAGCCGCAGTAGGGGCACCTGGCCTTGCCCTCCAGCCGTGCCTGCCGGCCGATCAAGCACACCAACGTCCTCGACCGCATGAACCCTCGGAACACCCCGTGTACAGCCCCACGTCCTCCTCCCCGCCCACCGCGTGCTCGTATGGGTCGCTCACGTACAGCAGGTCCTCCGTCGAGCACCGTCGGGATAGGAAGCTGCTCCCGTAGGTCTTCGAGAACTTCGACAGTGGTGCTAAGTGCCCCTGGATGTGCGCGGAGCCACAACAGAAGAAGAGGAGCTTCGCGAGGGCGTGCCACGGCCCGCCCATGCCGACAGCGCCACCAGCGGCGTCGAAGCCAAGGGCGGAGGCCATACGGGAGGCACGGGAGAGGTAGAGCTCGCGTCAGAGGACGCGACTGGCGATGGCGTGGAGGCGGCGGCTGACGCAGGCGGCCACGGAGACGACGTGGGAGTCGAAGTTGATCGAGCGAAAGACGAGCAGGAGGACGTTCTCCTTCTCGATGCCGGTGTTGGTGGTGCACGTATGCCAGGTCAACATTCTGTAAAGGGATTGAACGAAAGGGGACGGCAGGTACTTTTTTGTTTGTTAATTGAATGTTAGTCATTTTATTATAACGAATTACACTACTAAAATCTGCTCAATTGACGACATAAATTTAGCGACGTTCGATTAACGTCGCTAAATTGTGTTCATTAGCGAGGTTTTACTAAAACGTCGCTACTAGCGACGAAATAAGCGACGTAACAACGACGTATATTAATTACATGAGCTAGTCGTCGCGAAACTTCGCTCTGACGTCGCTTATAGCGACTAATTTAGCGACGGTAGTATTAGCATCGCTAAATTCTAATTATATTTTCGTCCCACCGGTTCATTTTCCCCCATTTTACTCTCTCACTCTCTCTCCTCCTCCCTCCAGCGCTCTCACTCTCTCCGGCGACTCTCCTCCCTCTCTGGTACGTGACTCTCCCCCTCCCTCTTTCTCTCTCTCTCTCTTCGACTATTTTGGTTATTGGTGGTTGGGGGTGCGGGTGGCTCGGGGGGAGGGGAAGGGGGACGTGGGTGGTTGGGGGGTGAATGGGGGGTGGCTGGGGGGGTGGGGCAGGGGAGACGAGGGCGGCTGGGGGAGGGGAGCTAGGGTTAGGGTTCGGGTTAGGGGTGGGTATGTGGGGGCGGAGGAGGGAGAGCGGGGGGGGGGGGGGGTGGTGGCGGCTGGGGGAGGGGAGCAGGGGGTGGGGGCGGCTGGGGGAGGTGAACAGGAGGGTGGGGGCGGCTGGGTGTAATGTCTGTTGTTCGTATTACGTATTTTTGGAATACGTGTACGTATTTATTCTTATATTTGCATGATCCCTGGCTTAGTTTTATTCCCGACTTGGTTTATTTCTTGGTTTGGGTTGGCTTGGTTCGGTTTGAGGATTGCTATTGGTTCATCATGAACCAAGGGGTGAACCCTTACCTACCACCACCACTACCACTTATTAACCCCACTTTCTTCTCTCTTTTTATTACTCTTCTTCTTTCCTCCATTATTTCTTTACCTACCAGAGAGAGAGAGAGAGAGAGAGAGAGGTCTAGGCAAGTGCAACTTGCTTTATGAAGGAACTCCAATTTTATTGCTTCATTCTCTTCCTTACAGCATTTTAACTTACTTTAGTACTTGGTATTTCCACTTTCCATGGCTAGATTTTTGTAGATCTAAGTTTATACTATTTTCGGATTTTTTGGATTTTGATCTACTTAATCTTGTTATTTCTGTGTTTTGATGGTTTCATGTTGTAGAGCATTTCATTCTGCCCCATTTTGACCTATGAAAGTTCGGATTTGGGCTCCGGATGATGGAGTTATGGTGCTTGAGAACTTGGCTCTCATGGTGTTCTTCTTCTCAGAATTTTGGAGAAGATGAACTGTGCTTGACTTGACCGCCTGAATATTTTATGCGACAAGTGTTCCATTCAGCCGCATGGACTCACTTTCCGTTAGCCGCATGAGGGCCGAACTTATCTAGCCGCATATGCACCCGCATCCCCAGCCGCATGAGGCCGAGTCCATCCTCAACCGCATAGGGTCCACCCCTCCCCGTTAACCGTACCTGACCCTCTTCCTAGCTCAGCCGCATGCATGCTCATCCTTCCCCAGCCGTATATGCTCGTGATCATTCAGTCGCATGGAACTCAGTCCATTCCTAGCCGCATGAGAATCCACTTCTCAGCCGCATGAATGCTATGAATTAGTCGCATGCGCCCCTCCCCCTTCCTGGCCGCATATACCTGATTGAAGGCCTACCGCAGACGCGCAGCTTCTCCGCTAGCCGCATGAGCTGCTCTTGTTCCGAGCCGCATGGGCTCTTAACCCCGACCCGCATGGACTCCTTTTTCCCCAGCCGCATGAAGCTTACTTCCCTCTGGCCGCATGATACTCCGCTGCATGACCCTGAACTCCCCTAAGCCGCATGTATTCCCTTAGACCCGAGTCGCCTCCAGCCGCATGGGCTACTCCCTCCTCGGCCGCATGAGGTCATTCTTGGCCGCCTATGCTCGAGCCGCATGGCTCTTTCCCTGGCTTGTATTTTATTATTTAATGATCGTTATTAACCCGTACTTGTAACGCCCTGTGTAGCTTGAGATCCTATAGCATTCACCTTACCCTATTATATATATTTTTACGCCCATTTTATATCCTTACGCCTTTTTCCCGAACTTGATAATCCCGATTTGATTGACATGATTAAAATGACAATTGTACCTGGCATGGTGTAACCAAGAACTGACATGCTTGATAGTGGCCTGCCGTGGTGCACTCCTGACATGATAACTTGACCTGCTATACATGACACGACAGTGATCGTAGTGGTGCACTCTTGACAAGTACCCTGATAATGCTTGATAGTGGCCCGTCGTGGCGCACTCTTGATAAGTAATAATGATAATGATAGTGGCCCGTCGTGGCGCACTCTTGACAATTCAATTCATTGGCCTGGACACCGTGGATGATTGTGCTTGTATAAACTACTAGTCCGGTTGTGTCTTGCATCATGTCTAGGGCATGATCCCTGAGTACCACGGTCAGGGATTCATACTGAATCTGGCTAGGTTAATGACTAGATTGATCAAATAGTTCATGGAGAATTTCCCAGTTACCTGTTGCCCCTTTGATCCCGGCCTTATATATATATACATGGGATTTGTTGCTATCCGTCGAGATGAGCGCACTTCCAGTCCGTCGTCGTGTGTGGTACCTTAGGACACATGTATCTTACTACAATGTGTCTGCTATATCATGCTATCTTTTCCTTTTCTTGCTGGGATTACTCAGGTAGTAACAAACAGGTAACCGGACTTAGAATTCTCATTGCATCTTGCTAGTAACTAAGGCTTGTGATAACCCTAGTTAGTTAAAGTATCAAGCCGTACTTATTGCTTGGCCGTGAATGATGGATGAAGTTCAACCAGTCTAGTCTTGTCTTGATCCTGTACAAGATTGTTACATGTCTTGATTTCTTATATTATCTTGCCGATAAATGGTGGGAGAAACCAAGTTCTGTTCAGACGAAGGATTACAACCCCGGTCCTTGTTTGGTTTACGGGTTGTAACCTGGTTATCTGAATAGTCCCATGGTTATCTCATCGTATATCATCTGTTCAGGTGAAGGGTTACAACCCCGGTCCTTGTTTGGTTTAAGGGTTGTGACCTGGCTACTTGAATGGTTCCCTTGTACTCTATTATGACTGTTGTTGTTCTTTTAATATCAAGCCCATATATTACCATCTTTTATGTAATTATATTCTTGTGATAATTGCTGGTTTTAGTTCCTAAGTGAAGCCTCCTTTGTGGTACTTGCTCTTTCTGGGGTCTGACCCAGCTGGTTTTGTATGGCCAGATACCGGAGCAGCACCAGAGGATCTACCGACCTTCCAGCCACATGGTGACCACTAGAGGAAATCCTGGCAACGAGTGGGTTTATTTTGGCTCTCCCACTCTATTGTAAATTATTCTTTTGAGGCGTTTAGCCGCCGAGAAAGTGTTAGCTCGTGTACATTTTTACTTACTGTCTGTCTACGGGCTGTAACATGATTGGCAACCTAGGGTTGATCATGTATGACTGAAACTCTCGCTAGTCTTCACGTTTTGTAATGACTAGTTTCATGATCAGCTGAATATGTAATATTTGGGACGTTTTACTATTGTATATTTGGTGATCTTACATCTTGTAACATCTACTTACTTGCTTATGATTGAGATACTAGGCTTGTTGTTGACCATAAGAGATTGATGGATCGTAGATAAACCCTCACATATCTAGACAGCCGTGACCGTATAGTGGAGTGGATCCCATTTCATTATACGTAGCTGGCTATGTCTGCCTCCGCTCTCCAGTGTTCTGGTCCTGGGGCGTGACAGCTGGGGGAGGGGAGCAGGGGGGAGGGGAGGGTTAGGGTTCGTGTTAGGGGTGGGTATGTGTGGGTGGGGGGGGAGGGGAGGGGAGCAGGAGGGGAGGGGAGGGTTAGGGTTCGGGGTGGTGTAGGGGGGGCTTGGTCAGGGGCACCGATAGTGCCAAAAAATCTGATAATTTAGTAATAATTATTTGTTTTCCGATACCGAAAAATGTGATACTCCGATTCGAACGCACCGATAGTGCCGATATTTGTAACAAGTAGTTTTGTTGGTTGGTTAATTGGTAACATTGTGATTGGGACATATAGTCCCTGTAGCCATTCGACTGGCGAGGCAGAAACTATGGTACGACATGGTGATCAGGACATAGTCCCTGCAGCCATTCGACTGGCGAGGCAGAAACTATGTAGCCATAGATAAAGTTGACTGCCCTCCGACCCTCATCCCTCGACAATGATGATATGACAACCTATCACTATATCTTATATAGTAGTAGATGATGTCTTAGTATTACATTATGTGAGTTTATCTTGATTCTGTTATATTCTTCAGATACTAGATACGATAAGAACATATACTACACCATATGTATAGAACATAGATGATTCACACTAGTGTATGCTAGAATGAATTTTGGGTTGTGTTCTGAGCCATCCGTTCTCACACTTGGCAAAAAATTGAATTTTTTGTATTTTATCTGCTTTCGAAAATGTACTCAAACGAGATGATGGTTCCTTTAGTTAGCTTGCTTATGTTACAATTATATTATTTGTTAATATCGATCTTACCAGATGGCACCCATGACCCGAGGAGCGGCACGTCGTTTGAGAAAAACAGTGAATGCTGAGGTGGCTCCTCCTACTGTTAAGGAGGAAGTGGCACCGGTAGCTAGTGAGACCATGAGTTCTATTCATCTAGCACTTGCAATGGACTACATCTCTCCTGCCGCCGTCGATCCCACTTATTCGAGGTGGTTGCGTGATCGTATCACTGAGCGTTTGCGAGAGCTGTGTGGTTCTCATTAGCTATTAGTACTTATTTGTATTGGACTATTTGTATTATGTTGTTTTTGTATTAGACTATTTGTATTGGACTACATATATGAATTAGTACTATGTCAATCTCTGGATTGTATTGGACTACGACATGGTGATCAGGACATAGTCCCTGCAGCCATTCGACTGACGAAGCAGAAACTATGTAGCCGTAGATAAAGTTGACTGTCCTTCGACCCTCATCCCTCGACAATGATGATATGACAACGTATCACTATATCTTATATAGTAGTAGATGATGTTTTAGTATTACATTATGTGAGTTCATCTTGATTCTGTTACATTCTTCAGATACTAGATACGATAAGAACATATACTACACCATATGTACAGAACATAGGTGATCAGGACATAGTCTCTGCAGCCATTTGACTGACGAGACAAAAACTATGTAGCCGTAGATAAAGTTAACTGTCCTTCGACCCTCATCCCTCGACAATGATGATATGTAAACCTATCACTATATCTTATATAGTAGTAGATGATGTCTTAGTATTACATTATGTGAGTTCATCTTGATTCTGTTACATTCTTCAGATACTAGATACGATAAGAACATATACTACACCATATGTACAGAACATAGATGGTTCACACTAATGTATGCTAGAATGAATTTTGGGTTGTGTTTTGAGCCATTCGTCCCCATACTTGGCAATTAAGCATGTGAAATATATCGTTGAAGAACATAAAACTTGTGGTCATTACTGCAGAAAGCGCAGACTGACATGAACTGACGCACGAAAACGAGGAGATCAAAACTGTAACAAGTAAAGTAGTGTTTTGGATGTTCTACTATTGTAAGCTCTTTGTTCACAAAGCAAGATATAATGAATACAGAACAAGTATCGAGTTTATAACTCTTGTAAGCTCTATACTTGAGTTACGAACTCGATACTTGTTCTGTATTCTTTAATTATAGCTTGCTTTGTGAACAAAGAGTTTACAAGAGTTCTTTTTCCAAAGCACAACTTTTTTGTTCCAGCTTAGAGCTCCTCATTTTCGTACGTCAGTTCATGTCGGTCTTCACTTTCTGCAGTAACTTCCTCCAATTAACCTCCCTTCCTTGGCAATGATGATACGACAACCTATCTTGATTATGTTATTATAGTAGATGATGTCTTAGTATTACATTATGTGGGTTCATCTTGATTCTGTTATATCCTTCAGATACTAGATTCGATAATAACGTATACTACACCATATATACAGAACATAATGATCCACACTAATGTATGCTAGAATAAATTTTGGGTTGTGTTCTGAGCCATCCGTTCTCACACTTAAAACAGATATGAATTAGTACTGTGAGAGCGCCGGAGAGAGTGAGAGCGCCGGAGGGGGGGACGAGAGAGAGTGAGAGAGTAAAATGGGGGAAAATAAATTGGTGGGGGGAATATAATTAGAATTTAGCGACGTTCATACTAACGTCACTAAATTAGTTGCTATTAGCGACGTCATAGCGACGTTTCGCGACGACTAGCTCATGTAACTATGTAGCCGTAGATGAAATTGACTGTCCTCCGACCCTCATCCCTCGGCAATGATGATACGACAACCTATCACTATATCTTATATAGTAGTAGATGATGTTTTAGTATTACATTATGTGAGTTCATCTTGATTCTGTTACATTCTTCAGATACTAGAATATATTCGATAAGAACATATACTACACCATATGTACAGAACATAGATGATTCACACTAATGTATGCTAGAATGAATTTTAGGTTGTGTTCTGAGCCATCCGTTCTCACACTTAAAACACATATGAATTAGTACTGTGTGTCAATCTTTGTTTTTGTATTTTCGGCGAACCCAGGGATTGGATTCTGTATTTTGTATTTTGGATTCTGTATTTTGGCTCCAGCTCCAGCTCCAGCTCCATTTGCATTAATCTACGGTACGACATGGTGATCAGGACATAGTCCCTGCAGCCATTCGACTGGTGAGGCAGAAACTATGTAGCCGTAGATAAAGTTGACTGTCCTCCGACCCTCATCCCTCGGCAATGATGATATGACAACCTATCACTATATCTTATATAGTAGTAGATGATGTCTTAGTATTATATTATGTGAGTTCATCTTGATTCTGTTACATTCTTCAGATACTAGATACGATAAGAACATATACTACACCATATGTACAGGACATAGATGATTCACACTAATGTATGCTAGAATGAATTTTGGGTTGTGTTTTGAGCCATCCGTTCTCACACTTGGCAAAAAATTAAATTTTATGTATTTTATCTGCTTTCGAAAATGTACTCAAACGAGATGGCACCCGTTCTCACAGATGGCACCTAAGACCTGTCACCCCCAGTTTCCAGAAACAGGGGTATTTTTGTCATTTTTTACTTTTAAATTATTTTGAAAATTTTTATTTATTTATTGTAATATTTTGGGGTTATTTGAGTCGGGTTCGAATTTCAACTCATTCCGACTTGTTTTGACTTGTTTTGGGGACCCGGGGTAGTTTGACCTTAGCGGGCCCACACACTAGCTAGCCATGGCCCACAATATTACCATCAAAAGTTAGAGAGATTTGTCATGACCCCATGGTTTAGGTTAGACCTAATTAGAACATTAGATTTACATTTTTAACCCCCAAACTCTAAGCAACCTTGTATAGAGCTAATAAAACAATAGAGCGGCAAACTTGTAATTAGTGAAAAAGGGGGTATTGGAGCTAGCTTGGCCGGCCACATGTGGGGGTGGTTAGGAAAGAGAAAATCACTTTTATTGTTCTCATCCACATTCTTCTTCTTCTTCTCCAAAGGTTCTTCCCATTTCCTGAGAGCTCCACCATTGTTCCATCTCCAAAATAGGTAAACCCTTCTCTAAAAATAGTTTCCATTTCATATAGAATGGTTAGGAACCCATAGGAATATTTTTTATGGTTGTGTCTCCATTAGAGACTATTTTGTGTCCATTTGGACATTTTTAGAGGTGTCCAATATGTAGGATTGTGTCCTAATAGGAAAACCCCCTATTTGGACACATGTATATTGTTGTGCATTGATTTTGGGTATGTTCTATCTTTATTTCAGAATTTGCTTGTGTTTAGGAATGGTTTCTCTTAATGTATCATATTCCTATAATCTATATATATATAATGTATATGGTTATATATATATATATCATTATATATATATATATATATATATATATATATATATATATATATATATATATATATATTTTATATATATATAATATATATATATATATATATATATATATATATAATATATAGATATATATATATATGGAGGATTATTTATGTGGATATATATTATGTGGTGTGGTGTTTGTGTTGTGTTGGGAGAGGGCATGGGTTTGTATGTGTGTTTGTTAGTGAGGGAGTGGTGTTTGTTGGAATGTTTGAGTGGTGGTTGAGAGGGGATGTGAAGAGGAGTTGTGGAGGGGAGTTTGAGAGATGAGTTAGTGAGTGTTGGAGGGAGGGATTAAACCCATTCTTGGCTGTCAAGAAAGCCTACCTGCTGTCCACAAAAAAACCCCACAAACAGCCCATCAAACCCCTCCCCCCCCATGGCTGTCATTTACATACCCATTTACCCCTCAAAACAGTCCACCAAAAACCCCATTGGTGGCTGTCCCTAATGCCACAAAATAGCCACCAAAAACACCTCAAAACAGCCACCAAATATCCCCCATGGCTGTCCTATTTTGGCACTCTAGGACAGCCCCAAACTCCCCCACATTTCAGCCCCCACATTGCCCAAATTCAGTCCCTAACATAGCCTATAGGTGGCTGTCCCTTTGGCCACAAATCAGCCCCTTTGAGACATCTTTTACACCACTAAATTCAGTCCACAAACACTACAAAAAAAATTAGTCCATAAACCCCTTAAATCAGTCCACACATTAGCCTTGTGTGTGTGTGTGTGTTTTTGTGAGATGTTGTGTGTGTGTGTGTGAGGGCTTATGAGTGAAACTAGTATCCTATAGTATATCCTATAGCTAAACTATTAGGAAATCTACAGGAAAACCTATGAGAGTGATAAATATAGGAGTGTATCATGAGAGTGAGTGGTGTAGATGAGTGTGGTAGAGAAGAGGGTAAAATTCATGAGATAGGATAGGTAATAGGGTAAATCAATACCCCGTATCCCAACAAAGCCTAGATACCTAGGATACCCATTATTCTTGGTAGGTAAACCCTAGATAGGTTGATATCTATCTACCCTAAGGAGCCTAGGCTAGTACCATGGGTATTTGCGGGGTTTCCTTGGGATTGGGCAAGGTATCAGGATTTACCTTAGAAGGGTAAATGCTAGTTTACCTAGAAAATATGGTATTTGTGTTAGAAGTCTAATATAGAGTTAGAACTTGATTTCCGTGGTTGGTAATGATCAAATAAGGTGCTCATAGACTAGTTTTGACGTCGGTTGACCGTTTTGACCAAAAGTCAACCGAGGGTCAAACTTAGCCTTTAAGCGACCCGATTTGACCGAAACCAAACCAGAGTTGACCAGTTGACTAAAAATCAACTGTTAGTCAACATTTGACTTGTTTGACCTAGAGTTGACCCAGGGTTGACTCAGTGTTGACTCAGTGTTGACCAGAGTTGACTTTTTGACCAAAAGTCAACTGTAAGTCAACCCTTGAACCAGATTGACCTAGTTTGACTTGGATTGACTCCCAGTGACCGGGTATGACCTAGTATGAGCCAGTATGACCTAGTGTGACTCAGTCTGACCTAGATTGACCTAGTTTTGACTTAGACTTGCATTCATAACTTGAATTAGATTCCTTTTTCAGTATTTAGCCATGTTTGACTCATAGTATCTTATTTTAGGTCTGTGATCACTCTGAGCGTCTGTTCACCCTATCAGCTCAGGACCACAGGCGAGTACATTTACTGATAGTTTTCATTATCTTGATATCTGCTATATCCGATTCAGTCGTAGTGTCTTACTTGATTTCCAGACACGATATTTCACGGACTAGTATATGTCGGATCCTGTCATGAGATGTTGTTTCCAGATTACTTGGTATATTGGTACATGACTCGATTTATTACTTGTACTTGTATAGACATGGACTTGGGAGTGGGCTGATCACCTGCTCTTAAATCTCGTGTCATGACGTGTTATGACCGGATCCTTTATACTATTCGGGGATGGGGAGTTATTAGTGGTTGTGTGTTCAAAATACCCACTTGTTGCTTCACACTTGTACTCGACACTTGTTCATAGCTACTTGTTCACAACTTTCCATGGTGACCGGCCTTATTCTTCACACTTGTTGTTTCATACTTGTTATTTGTTCGTAGCCGGTCAGATGGAAAGCCTGAACATGTTTTTTCTAAGTCGATCACATGACGCACTAATGATTCAAGGCACCTTTTATATTTATTATCTGTGGTGACTAAGTTCTGTTCGGAAGAAGGGTTACAGCCCCAGTCCTTATTTGGTTTAGGGGTTGTAACTCGGCTTTCCGAATAGTTCCCAAGTCGCCCTATATACATTCATATTGTCGTCCTTTTCAGTACTCACACCATGATATATATTTTTAGTTGATTTTGTCTTGTATTTCATTACACTGTCTCTTATAGAATTTATCAATTTATATGGAACTGCTGTTGGTGTTTGTACTTGCTCATTTTTCTGATAGGATACCGTTGACAAATTTTACAGATGATTCAGAGGCTGATTGTCCGACCTACTATGGGGTTGAGTCTGATGGATTAGACTTAGACCGTGGCTTGTTGGTAGAGCCACTAGACTTTGCTCACCCTGAGTAGCTTAGTTTAGTTAGGTTTGCCTGGCCTGCGAGCCAGCTAGTACATTTTAGTTTGTAGTATCTATTATATATTTTCTGAGACCATGGATGTTTCTGTATAGCTCTGACTTGTGGATCTTGGACTCATTTCCTGTTTTATTTATCGTATTTTCTTTTTCGTGCTATCTAGCTACCTTAGTTTGATATATGTGATTGAGACTGTATTGCTATGTCACCTCCATTCGGAATATATATACTGTACAGGTACATTTATCTGTTTTAGTCGTAGTATTTACAGACCCTATATACAGCGTTCTACCGCCGATACTGCGGCGTAGGCTGGACGTAACCACGTACTTGTGTCCCTCTTCAGGGTGCAGGTCGTGACACATTTTTGTGGTGGCCCATGCAGGTCAGTGTCGTAATTAGTGCGATCTCGTAATGGTGCTCGACTTAGAGTGCTAATTACGAGCCTGCGACTAGGACATAGGATCTAGGGTATAGTAGGATTTACTCAATCACATTTTAGGAAAATTCTGATCTTTGATTTCCATGACGACTCTTCTTGCATTTGAATTCAATTATCCTCCTTTGATAATATCTTATCTTGTGCCATATTGATCTCTTGGGTTCAATTCATCTTCAGGATGACGGTGACTCGTTCTCAGGCAGCAGGGCCCAGTACAGTTCAGAGAGGTCAGATCCGGGAGGTCTTCCACTTCCGGCTACGGGAGCAGCAGTCGAGAGAGCAGTAGCCTCAGTTCCTGCCCTTCAGGCAGGAGCAGCAGCGGCAGTTCCTGTCACGACCCGCACCCTAGAGTAAGGGCACGAGAAGTGGGTACGTCCAGCCTACGCCGCAGTGTCGGCGGTAGAACGCTGTCCTAGGTCAATCATCTAACAATATAAAGTACCTGTACAGTTTATACTCTCCGAATGGAGGTGACAACAGAAACAAACTCAATCACATCTAGGTAGAGAAATGGAAGATAGATAGATAGACAGATGGTAACTCAAAAGAACCATAGCATAGATGAAATAAGACTAAGTGTCTAAGATACATAACATCCAGAATGTCAACTCATAATACAATAAGTCTAAGAGTCTATACATCTCCACATCTCAAAATACAACTCAGAATGTGAGACAAAATGTACATATAGAAAAGACTGCCTAGGCTAAACTGGTCTAGACTACTGGAACAACATCCTCAGCTGCAGGTGGATCCTGCTGAGGGTCCACAACATAAGTATCATCTAGTCCTGCTCCATAATAGGTAGACACCAGGGCCTCCTCCTCATCCTCTGTAATATTTTCAACAGGTCCAATCAGGACGGGAACGAGCACAATACATCTCACGCAGTGCATAGAATGATAGGAGATATAAAGCATGCAATAGAGTAAAATACAGGAACTGCTGAAGGAAGATACATGTAGCAAAAGAGATAGCTGTAAAGGAAATATCTACTGTATATAGAGAACAAGCAGTGTCTAGTGAGTCAGAGTAAAATATAGACATGTGAAATGGCATAGGAGATTCATGATTACAGCTAGAAGTGATTCATGACTACAGCTACTGGGGTAATATCCACATGACTATTTCCACTCCCCCATCCCCAATCAATACACAAGGATCCATTCAGGTTATGTTAAGATTCGTGATAAGCCCATAATTGGGTGATACGTGAGTGATTCATGAAGATTCATGGAGGCTCGGTGATCATGAGAGTACATGAGTCACTAGCTGATATATGAAGATACATGAAAATAGAAGCATGAGATACATGATGTAAGTGAAACACACATGACAAAAGTACCTGATGCTCCCGAGGGGGATAACATCTCATGAAAAGATCCATATAGTACCAATCCGTGATAACAATCGTGTCAGCATCAAGTAAAGTAAGCTAGAGCAAGAATATAAATCCTGGCAAATATGAAACGGTCAGAGAATGTACTCGCCTGATAACTGAATGTCTGAAGAGGATATACTGTCTGAGGAGAGGTGTCTGGCTCCTGATCAGAGCAACACAAGTCACAATGTGTTCTAAATAGTAAAAATGAAGTCTACTATGCAAACTACATAATTCTAGGTCAATATGGTCAAAAGTCAACTCTTGGTCAACTCTAAAGTCAAACTAGTCAAAGTTAAGTCAATACTAGTCAAACTAGTTAGGGTTTTAGTCAAACTAGTCAAACTAGTTGATTTAGGTCATTCCTAGTCATTTCTAGGTGAACTAGGTCAACTTTGACCTAAAGTTGACTTTGGTCAACTTTCAGTCAACAAGGGTCAACAATGGGTTTTGGGTCATTATGGCTAGCCCCAACCATAGGCCAATAACCTTGGCCATAGGCCATAGTCTAGGTTTTCATATAAACCTATAACTAAAAGTCTCATATATATATATATATATATATATATATATATATATATATATATATATATATATATATATATATATATATATATATATATATATATATATATATATATATAGATAGATATAGATATACACTATCTAACCACCACCCAATATCCATATACCCAATATATGAATAACATATATAATACAACCCATATACTTATAATACACTATACATACATAAAGAGACCTAATACAATATACATATATATCAATATATATATATATATATATATACCTATATACATAACTCATACATATACTATATATATATATAGAGAGACAAAGGGAAAGAGAGAGAGAGACTGAATGAGAGAGAGAGTGAGACAGTGAGAGAGAGAAATGATACTGCTGAACAGCAGGGAGGGAATTCCAGGTTCCTGGAACCAAATTCCAGTCCAAAACACACACACACACAGGAACATATATACATAATATGTATATATATACATAACTACCAATATATATAACCAAATACTCCCAAAATTGACCCACACTCACACATACATATATACTACACATATACATACTAAAATACACTAATACAATGTATAATTTATATCAAAATTAAGTTTGAAATTCATTTTTACAAAACTGGAAAATAATACAAAACTGGAAAAATGGACTGTTTAGGTAAATATAGGTAAACTTGATTTCTCATACAAAACCGAGCTAAGGCTCGATTCGAAGGGTTGGTAACTGAGCCCCTAGGTGTCCTCTAGTGTCTAGGGGGCCTGACACGACACCACGACACATTTCGACGTGTCCACGACTCACAAAATCCAATCGGGTAAACCTGATACACACGCACACACACAGTATCGTGCACGCGTGCAACTCACCCTAGGATACGACACAGACACTCTCGTGTCTCGTGCTCGTGCACGAATGTTCACCTAGGGGTAGGGTACGTGTCCAACACCCTGCACTGTGTCCACGTGTCTCACAGTGTCGACACGAGAGCCGTATCAGTCGTAAAAACACGACTGATACGCGCGAGTTCGACAACGTCGTGCACGCTGTCACAAGCCTCGTGCTCGTGACACAGGACACGAGACACCACAAAATTGTGTCCACGTGTTCGCCTAAGGATAGGCTTCGTGTCCATGACACTACGAAGTGTCCACGTGTCGTGTACAGTGGACACGACACGCTCAAAGTTAGGTGTTTGTGTGTGTATACTGTGCACTGAACGACCCTTGCGGGGACGATTCCGTGTCCGATACGACACGAGGTCATCCCAAACTTTGGGGATGACCTGTCAGTCATTGCCCCGTGTCGTATGTCAAGTTTGACGTGTCCAAGTGGCGTGTAGAGTGAGAACTGACACAGTGGTAGCAGGGCATTTTCCCTGTGTACTGTGCAGTGTGTCCCGAGGGCTTTGTGTCCAGTTTTGGACACGACACAAGGCCAACTTGTGCTCAGTGAGTAGGGGTTAGGGTTAGCTAGGTCTAGGCTTCATTTTGGTTCAAAAAGATTTGGAAAACAGTGAGTAATTTACACTATGACAGAACATAAAATACATTAAATTTCAAATAGGATACGTGTCCGATACGACACCAAACCAACTCAAACCTTCACCAAATTTGTCCTACAGTACCCTAGTACCTAGATGCATGCAATTATGAAGAAAAATCAGAGTTTTAACTAAGTTTGAGAGCATTTACCTATTTGGTGAAAAATCAAGAAAATACCCAAGTAGGGGGGGTGTTCTTCCACTTGGTGATGCCCAAAGCCCTTCAAATTCCTTGATAGCAGGCCCTAACTAGTACCCTCTAGTGTAGGGGAGTCCAATGCAAAAGACTAGAGTGAATTTGGTTCAAATTTGAGGAAGTTATCAAGGTTTGAAGAAATGGGATTTTCTAGGTTTAATTTCATGTAAAATTGTTCATGAATGATACCATGGGTTAATATAGGATGGTGTGTAGTGGTAGGGGTACCCTATGGCCGGCCATAGCAAGGGGGGGGGGGATGTCCTTGCCCTTCCTTCTTGGCTAAGGCATGGACTTCCATGGTAAAGGCTTGATATTTTGCATAAATCAAGCAAAATATCATATGTAAAATATCTAAATATTTTCCCTACTTTAACCCATGACTAATATCTATCCCCTTGTCATTCTAGGTTAGTAGCTAACCTCTAGATTAGTGCTAAACTAGGTTAGGGACTAACATGACACTAATCAATAATTAAACAATAATAAAAACACATGGATCTAAATAATTCCAAATAATTTCTAGAAAATTACCAAAATACCCTTTTAGGCTAAAATCACTAATTTGGTGTTCTAAGCCTATGGCTAAGCTCTCATGGTCATGGCAACTTCTAGGTTAGAGAAAACTAGGGTTTACACTAAGTTATACTAACCAAAATTACAAAGTCATAAGTCATGACTTAGCATGACTTAAAAAATGGTTTAACTTAACTAAAATCACCAGAAAATCATACCATGACTAAAATACCACTAATAAATAATAAAAATAATAAATTTTCAAAAATCCCCAATTTCAAAAAAAACAGGGTGTTACAGTTCCCGGAGGTCTTCTACCTCCAGCTGGGGGAGCTGCAGTTCAGGGAGCTGCCACATCAGTCCCTGCCCTTCAGGCGGGAGCGGCAGCGACGGTTTCAGGAGGTCTTCCACCTCCAGCAGCGAGACCGTCCCTGGTCATCCCTGATATTCTTCTACCGCCGCCTCAGCTACCGACAGATGCTCAGGGGATGATGGCCCTTCTGTAGCAGATGCTGCAGACACAGAGAGCACAAGCAGAGGCACAGCACCGTCAGACAGAGGTGCTACGACAGACCATGGAGAACTTGCATCAGCTTGCTATGGCAGCAGTGGAGAGAGGTGCACCGGCTACAGTTCAGGGAGCACCAGCACAGCAGCAGGGTTAGGGGAGACCCGGTACACACCTCCACTTCAGGAAGATGAACCAGCGGGAGTTCAAGGGTACCGAGGGTATCCTATACGCGGACGACTGGCTAGAGGATGTCCAGCGGAGTCTGGAGTTGGCAGAGGTCCCGAGAGGTCTGTGGGTGACATATGCAGCGAGCCAGTTCTTCGATATAGCGCTGACTTGGTACCGTACGGATTCGCGTGCGTCAGTGAGAGGATTGTCTTGAGAGGACTTCAGGAAACTCTTTAAGGAGAAGTTCTATCCGGACGTAGCCGTGTCAGCTTTGGAGGGGCAGTTTGCCAGTTTGGAGTAGGGGAACTCGTCGGTAGACGAGTACGCAGCAGAGTTCTTCCGCTTGAGCAGGTTTGCACCCAGTTTGGTTCAGGATGAGGGGTGCAAGGCCCGAAAGTTCAGGAGGGGTCTCATTCATGCAGTGCGCACTCGCACATCTGGGCGACGAGACGCGACCTTCGAGCAGATCCTTATGGAGGCTCAGATTGCAGATGAGGACTTCGGCCTCAAGTCGAAGAGGAGCAGTGACGTTCGGGGAGCTAGTTCGAGTGCAGGGCCAGCGAAGCGCCCACACTTCCAGCAGAGGCAGTTTCAGCAAGCAGCAGCCTCAGTTGCAGTTCCAGCAGGCACCGGCACGTGCCCAGCATCACCAGGGACGGCCAGAGGCAGGCCATCCAGTGTGCCTTCTGCAGGAAGATAGGGCACACCGGAGAGGTCTGTAGATTAAGGTTGGGAGTTTGTCTGTTCTGTGGAGCTCCAGATCACCAGATGAGGGACTGTGCGGCCCGTGCAGCCAGACAGGCGGGCCAGGATAGAGTGCGGCAGGCTAGAGGAGGCCACCAGGGGCATGCGTTCGCCATGACAGTTGAGCCCACTCAGGCATTAGCAGAGCATATAGCAGGTTCCAATCTTTCGAATCTCCTTTCCGCATTTGCCTTCGTAAACTGTCTTGAAATTTGATTCTATCTGTTCCTTGATCGTTTGATGAAATTGTACTTGTGATGTGAATTCCTTTTGAGATAAGTCGTATGGGCTAGGTCGCCTCGATTATGAGATTTTAGAATCCTCTAGGGTCATGCTAGCAGGCAGAGTGAGGACATATAGTCGGACTATGGACATATTTCTCGGGTGTGGGAATTTAAGATTTTTGCTGCCAAGCTAGCGGCAATGCGAAAATTTTAAATACCATAGTTCTAGAGGTATGTTCCGTAGTTGAGGACTCTGTGATTATCGTAGCCTTGCTCACTGGCAAGACGGAGGTTCTGAGTATCATGATTATTGGACAGACGCATACGATTATCAAATTGCATAAATTTTCTGTGTTTACTTTGTTTTAAGTTTTTGGATGATTCTTTTAAGGTGGATAGACTTATATTTGAGAGTAACTTTAAATTTTATAAATTTAGTCATTTAATTCCTGCTTCAATTTTTGAGATTTTAATCATTTTAAATTTTTAGCCATGACTTGTTAATTTAAAATTTTACTATTGTTTGGTTTTAATTTCGAGGACGAAATTTTTTTTAGGTGGATAGATTTGTCACCCCCAGTTTCCAGAAATAGGAGTATTTTTGTCATTTTTCACTTTTAAATTATTTTGAAATTATTTATTTATTTATTGTAATATTTTGGGATTATTTGAGTCGGGTTCGAATTTTAACTCATTCCGACTTGTTTTGACTTGTTTCGGGGACCCGGGGTAGTTTGACCTTAGCGGGCCCACACACTAGCTAGCCATGGCCCACAATATTACCATCAAAAGTTAGAGGGATTTGTCATGACCCCATGGTTTAGGTTAGACCTAATTAGAACATTAGATTTACATTTTTAACCCCCAAACCCTAAGCAACCTTGTATAGAGCTAATAAAACAATAGAGGGGCAAACTTGTAATTAGTGAAAAGGGGGTATTGGAGCTAGCTTGGCCGGCCACATGTGGGGGTGGGTAGGAGAGAGAAAATCACTTTCATTGTTCTCATCCACATTCTTCTTCTTCTTCTCCAAAGGTTCTTCCTATTTCTTGAGAGCTCCACCATTGTTCCATCTCCAAAATAGGTAAACCCTTCTCTAAAAATAGTTTCCATTTCATATAGAATGGTTAGGAACCCATTGGAATGTTTCCCATGGTTGTGTCTCCATTAGAGACTATTTTGTGTCCATTTGAATATTTTTAGAGGTGTCCAATATGTAGGATTGTGTCCTAATAGGAAAACCTCCTATTTGGACACATGTATATTGTTGTGCATTGATTTTGGGTATGTTCTATCTTTATTTCAGAATTTGCTTGCGCTTAGGAATGGATTCTCTTAATGTATCATATTCCTATAATCTATATATATGAGGAAAATGTACCTAAGGTCGACCTTAGGTAAGTTACCTAAGGTCGACCTCATTTTTCTCACTTTACAACATTTTTTTCTTAAATTTTTTTTTATGGGATTCATCTACACCTTATTGATTGGCAACATACCAAATTTCAATAAAAAAATAATATTGTTTAGCCCCCTATCTATCCCTTGCAAAATCGACGGTCTAAAACTTTGCTGCTACACCGTCGATTTTGCAAGGGATAGATAGGGGGCTAAACAATATTATTTTTTCTTGAAATTTGGTATGTTGCCAATCAATAAGGTGTAGATGAATCCCATAAAAAAAAATTCAAGAAAAAAATATTGTAAAGTGTGGAAAATGAGGTCGACCTTAGGTAACTTACCTAAGGTCGACCTTAGGTACATTTTCCTCATATATATATATATGTATATGGTTATATCTATATATATATATATATATATATATATATATATATATATATATATATATATATATATATATATATATATATATATATATATATATATCATTATCTATATATATATATATATATATATATATATATATATATATATATATATATATATATATATATATATAGATATAGATAATGATATATATATATATATATATATATATATATATATATATATATATATATATATATATATATATATATATATATATATATATATATATATGTGTGTGTGTGTGTGTGTGTGTGTATATATATATGGAGGATTATTTATGTGGATATATATTATGTGGTGTGGTGTTTGTGTTGTGTTGGGAGAGGGCATGGGTTTGTATGTGTGTTTGTTAGTGAGGGAGTGGTGTTTGTTGGAATGTTTGAGTGGTGGTTGAGAGGGGATGTGAAGAGGAGTTATGGAGGGGAGTTTGAGAGATGAGTTAGTGAGTGTTGGAGGGAGGGATTAAACCCATTCTTGGCTGTCAAGAAAGCCTACCTGCTGTCCACAAAAAAACCCAACAAACAGCCCATCAACCCCCCCCCCCCCATGGCTGTCATTTACATACCCATTTACCCCTCAAAACAGTCTACCAAAAACCCCATTGGTGGCTGTCCCTAATGCCACAAAACAGCCACCAAAAACACCTCAAAACAGCCACCAAATATCCCCCATGGCTGTCCTATTTTGGCACTCTAGGACAGCCCCAAACTCCCCCACATTTCAGCCCCCACATTGCCCAAATTCAGTCCCTAACATAGCCTATAGGTGGCTGTCCCTTTGGCCACAAATCAGCCCCTTTGAGACATCTTTTACACCACTAAATTCAGTCCACAAACACTACAAAAAAATCAGTCCACAAACCCCTTAAATCAGTCCACACATTAGCCTTGTGTGTGTGTGTGTGTTTTTGTGAGATGTTGTGTGTGTGTGTGAGGGCTTATGAGTGAAACTAGTATCCTATAGTATATCCTATAGCTAAACTATTAGGAAACCTACAGGAAAACCTATGAGAGTGATAAATATAGGAGTGTATCATGAGAGTGAGTGGTGTAGATGAGTGTGATAGAGAAGAGGGTAAAATTCATGAGATAGGATAGGTAATAGGGTAAATCAATACCCCGTATCCCAACATAGCCTAGATACCTAGGATACCCATTATTCTTGGTAGGTAAACCCTAGATAGGTTGATATCTAGCTACCCTAAGGAGCCTAGGCTAGTACCATGGGTATTTGCGGAGTTTTCTTGGGATTTGGCAAGGTATTGGGATTTACCTTAGAAGGGTAAATGCTAGTTTACCTAAAAAATAGGGTATTTGTGTTAGAAGTCTAAGATAGAGTTAGAACTTGATTCTCGTGGTTGGTAATGATCAAATAAGGTGCTCATAGACTAGTTTTGACGTCGGTTGACCGTTTTGACCAAAAGTCAACAAAAGTCAACCGAGGGTCAAACTTAGCCTTTAAGCGACTCGATTTGACCGAAACCAAACCAGAGTTGACCAGTTGACTGAAAATCAACTGTTAGTCAACATTTGACTTATTTGACCTAGGGTTGACCCAGGGTTGACTCAGTGTTGACTCAGTGTTGACCAGAGTTGACTTTTTAACCAAAAGTCAACTGTAAGTTAACCCTTGAACCAGATTGACCTAGTTTGACTTGGATTGACTCCCAGTGACCTGGTATGACCTAGTATGAGCCAGTATTAACTAGTGTGATTCAGTCTGACCTAGATTGACCTAGTTTTGACTTAGACTTGCATTTATGACTTGAATTAGATTTCTTTTTCAGTATTTAGCCATGTTTGACTCATAGTATCTTATTTTAGCTCTGTGATCACTCTGAGCGTCTGTTCACCCTATCAGCTCAGGACCACAGGCGAGTACATTCACTGATAGTTTTTATTGTCTTGATATCTGCTATATTCGATTCAGTCGTAGTGTCTTACTTGATTTCCAGACACGATATTTCACGGACTAGTATATGTCGTATCCTGTCATAAGATGTTGTTCCCGGATTACTTGGTATATTGGTACATGACTCGATTTGTTACTTGTACTTGTATAGACATGGACTTGGGAGTGGGCTGATCACCTACTCTTAAATCTCGTGTCATGACGTGTTATGACCGGATCCTTTATACTATTCGAGGATGGAGAGTTATTAGTGGTTGTGTGATCAAAATACCCACTTGTTGCTTCACACTTGTACTCGACACTTGTTCATAGCTACTTGTTCACAACTTTCCATGGTGACCGGCCCTATTCTTCACACTTGTTGTTTCACACTTGTTATTTGTTCGTAGCCGGTCAGATGGAAAGCCTGAACATATTTTTTCTAAGTCGATCACATGACGCACTAATGATTCAAGACACCTTTTATATTTATTATCTGTGGTGACTAAGTTCTGTTCGGGAGAAGGGTTATAGCCCTAGTCCTTGTTTGGTTTAGGGGTTGTAACTCGGCTTTCCGAATAGTTTCCAAGTCGCCCTATATACATTCATATTGTCGTCCTTTTCAGTACTCACACCATGATATATATTTCCAGTTGATTTTGTCTTGTATTTCATTACACTGTCTCTTATAGAATTTATCAATTCATATGGAACTGCTGTTGGTGTTTGTACTTGCTCATTTTCCTGACAGGATACCGTTGACAAATTTTATAGATGATTCAGAGGCTGATTGCCCGACCTACTATGGGGTTGAGTCTGATGGATTAGACTTAGACCGTGGCTTGTTGGTAGAGCCACTAGACTTTGCTCACCTTGAGTAGCTTAGTTTAGTTAGATTTGCCTGGCCTGCGAGCCTGCTAGTACATTTTAGTTTGTAGTATCTATTATATATTTTCTGAGACCATGGATGTTTGTGTATAGCTCTGACTTGTGGATCTTGGACTCATTTCCTGTTTTATCTATCGTATTTTCCTTTCCGTGCTATCTACCTTAGTTTGATATATGTGATTGAGACTGTATTGCTATGTCACCTCCATTCGGAGTATATATACTGTACAGGTACATTTATCTGTTTTAGTCGTAGTATTTACAGACCCTATATACAGCGTTCTACCGCCGATACTGCGGCATAGGCTGGACGTAACCACGTACTCGTGCCCCTCTTCAGGGTGCGGGTCGTGACAAGACTCGAGGATCCCGCTTGAGGGAGACACAGATGGCTGTGAAAGATGAGGTAGCTCCAGCTCCAGAGGGCAGTTCCACCGAGAGAGCTGCTCCAGAAGTAATTCCTAAAGCCAAGGGAGCTGTGAAGGAGGAGGTGGCACCATAGGGCAGTTCCACCGGGAGTTCCAGTCATCCATCTCTTGTGGATATTAATCTGGCTGCCGCGGATCCTACTTATGCACGCTGGCTGAGGGAGTTCTATCTGCCCCAGCATAGACGACAGTAAATACATATATTGACTGGATTTGTTTTGATGGATATATCTCATCTGGATATTGTGATGGATATTTGTTTTGATGGATATATCTCCTTTTGGATATTGTGATGGATATTTGTTTTCTTGTGTGTGAAGTATATTGGTATAGCTTGTTGTGTGATGCATATTATGATGTATATTTGTTTGTGTGATGTGTGATGCATATTGTGATGTTCCGAGAGGCTTGAGGAGACGACCAATTATTTTTGGTCTATTCTGGATTGTATTGTGCGGACCGGTGTTGCGTGTTCCACCGAAGGGGTCGGCGAACCCAGAGATTAGATTCTCTATTTTGGATTGTACATTTGCATTCTGGATTCTTTTTTTTTTCAATTTTTTTAATTTAGGGACGTTTTTAGCGACGTTTATATTCGTCGCTAAACTTTAGCGACGAATATAAAGATCGCTAAAAACGTTGCTAAATTGTTGACGTGACAAATAATCTGATGCCACCACATCGTCGCAAGAACGTCGCTAATGTGTCGCTAATCGGCGACCACTTGAAAACGTCGTAAATTAGCGACGTTGTAAACGTCGCTAACTAACGTCGCCCTAGCGGCGTTTTGCGACGTTTTCCTCGATTAGCGACACGCTTTTTTCCGTCGTTTATTAAACGTCGCTGAAAACGTCGCTAATTTAGTTTAGCGACGTTTTGGCCGAGTTTAGCGACGTTTTGGAACATCGCTAATCTGACAAATTTTTGTAGTGTTATACATTGAGTACTTCAGTGTTATAGTGCCCCAAGTTGGAGTACCACCAGACAATTTGAGCCAATATGATTGGTTATAACTCATGGGGATTTGTGGGCTTTAAGCATGGTGATATATATATATATATATATATATATATATATATATATATATATATATATATATATATATATATATAATTTTATTATATATATATATATATATATATATATATATATATATAATAAAATTATATATATATATATATATATATATATATATATATATATATATATATATATATATATATATAATTTTATTTTTAAGCATGGTGATGTATATGATATATATTGATGAGTTCGAAATAGTAAGAATACGTACAGTCATTACATGATTGAGCAGGCTATTACAAAATAAACACTACTTTGCATAGTGATTTGCTTTGATTAAAATGTTGCATATATGACGGAACAATTGGACTAGCTAGGGCCCAGTAATTGCCTTATATTAGGTGCCCATGGGCAAATGATCGGGTCATGAGAAACTCAGGGCATACATGATTATGATTTCGCAATGAACATTAGCGTGCATTTGATTGCAAGGTAGAAAATAAATTAATTCGAAAAAGTTATTTTACTACGAATTTTTTTTATAAAATTTTAAATTTCTTTCATAATGATGTTGTTTGATTGCAAATTATTTTCTTGTGGCATATATCATCATATTAGCTAATAACACACGATATAATTAGAATTTGTTGTGGGTTTACTGTGATTGGTGATAGTTCTTATGCTCTTGGGTCTAAACTACAAATTACAATTCCTGGAATACTTTGAATTTCAAAGCGAATATTAGTAGTATTAATTGTCTAATTCATGTTGCTAATTTATATTTTCAAATTGATGATTGTGGTTCTTTGCTGATTTGGAATTATCGGAATTGAGACTTCGAAAGTTAGAATTGAAGTCAAATTTTCCACAATCCAGGTTTTAATGTTATTTTTCTATTAATTAGTTTGCATTGTTGCTTGTCTATTGATTGTTAAAAAAATGTTGATATTGACTTCATTTTTTTAGTACAATGTAGATTGCTCAAAGTTAAAGAGGGTCTCAGGATAAATATATGTGTAAATATTGTGATGCTTCACATGAAAATTTGGTAGAAGATTTAGGAAATCAATCTGAACAACCAACTCATATAAAACAATTTGTTAAAAATGAGAATGATGTAAACGAACAAGTTGGTGATTTAAGTGATAATAAAAATGATAAAAATAAAGATATTGTTCTTTCTTGACGTGATGAATCCGATCATACAACTAATGAACCTGATCATGATGAACAAAGACTTAATCTGAATATTTATGATCAAAGTGTGTAGGATTCTCTTGATGCAAAAATGAGAGATTTACTTAAAGAAAATGGTCTTATAAGAGAAGTAATTATCAAGTTTCCTCTTGGGGAACACTTTAGACAATTTTTCACTAATTATTATGTTCAAATATTAACAAATGGGGAGCCTTGTGAGATAAAATGGATGGGTAAAGTGCAAAAAACCCCTCGTTAGATGTATACCTTTTGCACTAAAAGACCTTTTAGTCAATTTTTGCAGTTAAAGACCCCCGCAATTAGTGACTTGCTCGGAATATGACCTCCCGTCTGAGAGCCGTTGGAAGCAACCGTTACTCTCCAAATTTTTTGAAAACTTTTAATGAAACACCCAAAATACCCTTTGCATTTGATCTATTTAAGGCTGAGGATGTTTGGGACTTGGGGCTTGGGAGGAGAGAACGGCCGGGGCTTCCACATTAGCTTGTCGCCACAGTTGCTTGGGGGTTGTACACAAGCCTTAAATTTTTTTTTTTCCTGATATTTTCAGTTCTTCTATTTTTGCTAATTTATTTCCAAAGTAATTTGTTCTCTTTTCTAATTTTTTTTTCCGAACAGATTAATCCAAAGTCGAAGTTATGCCTTCTAGCTCGCAATCTTCGTTCTCACGACATTCAAGTAGAAATCGAAGGAAATTTATTTACTGCCATTGTGGATCAATTAGTCCATTGAAGACTTCGTGGACGCAAGCAAACCCTGGAAGAAGATTCTATGGGTGTGCAAATTTTCCAACAAGTTCTTGTGGATTTCTACTATGGGAGGATGAAAAACTTTCAGAGTACTATCAGACTCTAATGTGGAATTTAATGAAAGAATTGAAGGAGCATCGAAGCCAACGTTTAATTTCTTCTAGAGAAGCGACAGTGGCGATGACGACAAGTGAATGAAGACCATACCTCACCATGCATATTTTGCAATTTGTTTTTGGTTTTGTAACGTGTATAGTTATGTTTAAAATTTTTGTATGACGATTGCAATTGTTGAATGAAGTAAGCTATGTGGAAAAAATGTTGGTGACATTGTTAGCATACTTCAGTGGCATAAACTGAACCTGAGAGTTTATATAAAATGAAGAGAGTTCATATAAACTGCAGTAAGCACATAAAGTTCTTGTAACAAAGAAGTTTGGCTCTGCATAAAGACATAAATCTTCAGTAAGCACATATAAAATGAAGTGAGTTTGGCTGTGCAATAAGCATAAATCTTCAGTAAACACAATGTTAACAAAGAAGTTTGGCTCTGCAGGAAGCATATAAACTGCAGTAAGTTCATATAAACTGCAGTAAGCACATATAAACTGAAGAGAGAAGTTAAAAAGAAGTTAAAAACTGCAGTAAGCACATATAAATCTTTCAACAAAGAAGTTAAAAACTGCAGTATACATTCAGACACATCTTTAACACATATAAACTGCATAAGCACATAAACCTTTCAACAAAGAAGAAAATCTTCAACAAGCCAAACTGCAGATAAGTATCCAACACATAAAGTATACATTGAGACCAACATCCAAACTGCAAACTGCAGATAAGTATCCAACACATAAAGTATACATTATCCAACACATAAAGTATACATTGAGACCAACATCCAAACTGCAAACTGCAGATAAGTATCCAAACTGCAGATAAGTATCCATACATTCAAGTATACATTGAGACCAACATCCAAACTGCACAGATAAGTACATCCAAACTCAAGCACATCCAAACTGCAGATAAGTATCCAAACTGCAGATAAGTATTTCTTCATTGCATTTCTTCACTGGCAGATAAGTACTTCATTACAGCAGAGCAAAATAGGCACAATAATTGTCACTCCCCGTTTCCAGAATGCGTATTTTTATACATGTACAACTCATGTGTATTTATTTAGTATTTATCATATATTTATTTAATATTTATCATGTATTATCCTGTATTTAAATTCTTTTAATTTCATGTTAATCAATTAATTTGCTCTTTAAATTTTCATGTTAATTTATTTCCTGCAATTATATTTCTGCAATTTTATTTCTGTACTTTATTTCCTGCTTTTATTTTCTGCTTTAGCTAGGCTTTGGGTTCGGGTTGGCTTTGATTGGACCCATTGGACCCATTGGACCCGGCCCCAACTCCCACCTACCACCCCCTTTCCATATTTAAAGCTACCCTCTCCATTCTCTCTCCTCATTACTCATTCTCACCATTACTCCTCTTCTTCTTCTTCATTACTCTCTCCACCTACCAAACCATAGGCAAGTACAACTTGCTCTCCATGAGAACCCATGTTTTTATGGTTCATTTATCTTCCTCTCGTGATCCTAAGAGAGTTTAGAACTTGGCATTTTTTATTTCGAAGTCTTAAATTTTTGTAGATCTAGAAATGAGTTATTTTTGGAGTTTGGTGGTTTTGATCTATCAAACTTCTTTGTTTTCAAGTTTTGATAGTTCTATGTTGTATAGAGTTTTATTCTACCCAATTTTGACCTTTGGAAAGTTGGATTTGGACTTATTTTGACCAAGTTATGGACCTTTGAAGCTTTGGGGTGCGACCAAGAAGTTCTTGCTGTTTGGAGAAGACAGTGAGCAGTGTACACTAGCTTTTTAGCTTGCGTCACTGAGCTGTGCGCGCTCTTTAGCGCAGCACAGTCTGGAGTCCATACGCTACCTTTTTAGGAAGCATGTGTCTTGCATACGCTATCTTTTGGAAGCGTATATCGTATGGAGTTCATACGCTACCTTTTGGAAGCGTATATCGTATGGAGTTCATACGCTACCTTTTGGGAGCGTATGACTTGCATACGCTGACTTGAATGGTCAGGAGTCGTATGGAGTTCATACGCTACCTTTTGGGAGCGTATGACTTACATACGCTGACTTGAATGGTCAGGAGTCGTATGGAGTTCATACGCTACCTTTTTGGGAGCGTATGACTTGCATACGCTGACTTGAATGGTCAGGAGTCGTATGGAGTTCATACGCTACCTTTTGGGAGCGTATGACTTGCATACGCTCACTTGGATGGTGAGGAGTCGTATGGAGCCCATACGCTGCCTCTTTGACCTGAGCGTACGCTGACTTGAGCGTAGCCTGACTTGAGCATAGCCTGACTTGAGCGTACGCTGACCTTACTTACCCTGATCTTCTATAGCCCTGTATATTGATATTTTATTAGATATTTAACGTCCATTTTATATCCTTACGCCTTTTTGGCATAAACTCGATAAAATCATGATATGATAATATTGTTAATATCAATTGTTATATGGAATGTGCCTTGTGTCCCGATTGATTTTTGGGATACCCAGTATGACTGGGACTTGACCATGAGAGTTATAGACTCGACCCCGTTTAATGCTAATTGACTTTCGTGCCTTGTCACCATTGATAATAATGGTTATCTTGACTAAATTAATCATGCGTTCCTAGTCGGAACTAAGAGACTGGCTAGTCGTCTTATTGAATTGAATGAATGAGACACGCTCATGTTATGGACTATTGTAATCGACTGGCTGATCCCGAATATTGACTTACATGCACATGCAGGCTTCAATCTATTTATTTATTTATTTACTTATTTATTTTCTACAAAAGAAGCATACGTACTTTATGGTCAAGGCATGATTACCGTGGCTAGATTTGATTGTTGTATTACGCTATATAAGACCTGCAACCTAACCGCACTGGTATCGTTGTAGAGTTGTGCATATCGTACCCCGTACGAAAGTACTCATTCGAATAACCATGATCCACGGCATGGGATTTCACTCAACGTAGGGACTATTTAGTTAAATAAAATAATGATGGCATGGAGAAAATGGATTTCCGAGTTCTTATATGGCAGCCCCCTTGGGACAAGTAGTACCCGACGGGCCGGCTGGTTCCCACAGATACTGTAAAACTGCCACACGGGCAGGGAACAGTATCTGCTTATATTATTATTGTATATTGTATATTGATGACGGGCGTCCTGCTAGGACTCGTCTAATTCATGCATGGCGCACATGATTGACTGGATAGACTAGCCTTGCTTGCACATAGTAAGAACTACGGAAATCCCTAATTGCATTATTCCAGGATAACTTGGGACTCACAATAGCAAGCCGTAGTAGTTGAATGGCCGTTTAAATTGATTTGTTTGTGCACTGTACCTACTCTGTTACCTAACTGAGATGATCAGAATGTCAGGACATGACGGGCCAACTTCTGTCCTTGTTTGGTTGGGAGGTTGGTCCGAAGTATCGTGATGTGATGTGAATCCTAGTAGCAAGCAGAGATCTATTATTATATTCTCTTACATTACTGGTTTTAGTTCTCATGTCGTGCTTTCTTGTGGTACTTGCTATTAGAGGTCTAACCTCTCTGGTTTTGCATGGCCAGATTTAGAGCCGGTCCCCGAGGATCTAGCTTACTTCTACCTCCAGGATGGTCAACACTAGAGAGATGATCGCAGGAGGACTCGAGTGGGTTCCTTACTACACCGCTCGTTTTGTCACTTACTTTATACTTGGCCGTTTGGCACCGACATGTTAGTCGGATTGTCTTGTACTTACTTTTACATAATTGTAATTAAAGTCAGACTGCAGCTGATAACAATTGTGTATACTTTTGCTACATCAATCTGGCTATGTTTTGTAAAGCCAGATATCAAGAATATTTTAACAGAGCGTTTGGGACGCCTTACTGCTTTATCTTACATGTTCTCTATTTCTGTTTCTTATTTGAATGATTGAGACAATAGATGTGTAATGACCATAGTAAGACTTTTATGTAGTATGCACCCCCTCGTCTGGTTAGACAGCATTGATCGTATTATACGGTATTCATCTACCCGTAATACGTAGCTGGCTGAGTCATTCCCCCTCTCTCCAATATTCTGGTTCTGGGGCGTGACAAGGTTTTAGTGGTGGCCCATGCAGGTCTGATTTCAGACTTGTGGGGTGTTTTGATTTATAGGATGTCTCAATCACACATGTTCTCCCTTGATCTCATGATTTAATGATTCTCAACTCCATCTTGACATTCCAGTATCCCTTGACTTCATTGATCCTTCATGTCCGGTCGTTTGATTGTTCTCTTGTCCCTTTTCTTAGGGGCACCTCGTCCGTATCTGTCAGAGCTGGACAATAACAACATGGACAGCAGCATGGACAACCTGACCAGGTTGGTCAGCAACAAGGGTCAGAACCACTTCATGAGGCTATTCAAGAAGAGGTGATAGTGGAACCAGCAGTCGGACCGCAGTATCCGGAGGTTCCAACACCACCAATAGTTCCACCTACCCCTGTGGAATTGGATACACCAGCCCTTCTGGAGATCATGAGAGGGATGATGGCTACTCAGCAACACCAGATGTTAGCCCAGCAGCGCATGCACGCTCAGTTGCAAGAGCAGAATGTACTACTCAACCAAGGATTACAGACGGCATTGGAAAGAGGGGCGAGGACAGATTCAGGAGCGTCAGCCCGGTTTTACAAGTACAACCCCCGCCGTTTCGAGGGCACGGAGGATGCCATCTCAGCAGATGCATGGCTTAAGGATATTGAGGCTATCCTGACAGCCGCTAAGGTGCCGGCCGAAGAGCGTGTGGATCTAGTGAAGTTGTTACTTCAGGATCTTGCACGTGATTGGTGGAAAGCAGAGGAAGTAGGCATCAGACGTCCTGTTGCATGGGACGATTTTACTGTAAGGTTCAAGACGAAGTATTATGGAGTTGTGGCGCAGTTTGAGCTACAACAGAAGTTTATCAACCTCAGACAGGTTGGCAAGACTGTAGATGCTTACGCAGCGGAGTTCTGCAGATTGAGTAGGTTTGCCCCAGAGATGGTAGCGACGGAGCGCCAGAGGGCGATGAGGTTCCAGCAAGGGTTTCATCTTGAGCTCTTGCAATTGATAGAGGGGCACAATTACCAGACTTTTGATGAGATATTGACGGCAACCCGAAGGCATGAGATCACCATTCAGAGGCTTGCGGCAAGGACTGGGGGTCAGAAGAGATCCCACAGTCAGATTGAAGGAGGAGGGGGAGCAGCGCCCCGAACAACAGCACCATCTCCTGGCATTCGTATCCACGATGTGGCGATACGAGGGCCACCACCACCCAGACAGCAACAGCAACAGAGGAAGAACCAGCAACCCCCAGCGGACTGCACTTATTGTGGGAAGATGGGACACACTAGAGATGTGTGTCGGACATTGAATGGACTATGTTTGATATGTGGAAATCCAGATCATCGGGTTACCACATGTCCCATTAATTCGAGGTCAGGAGGACCAGTGCAGCAGTTTCCTGCTCTGCCAGCACCAGGGGCAGGACAGTATCGAGGACCAGCGGTAGCAGTGAGGCCGTTGGCACAGCGTCCGTTAGTACCGCAGGCTCAGATGTTTCGGCAGCAGGGACCGCCGATGCAGCAACACCAGCATAGACCACCCCAGCATCATCAAGGCAGGGGCCAGCAGCAGCACCAGGCTAGGCCGCAACATGGAAACCAGCAAGGAGGTCGAGGACAGGCATTCACTCTGTCCTTGGAAGAGGCATTAGCATCGGGAGATGTTGTGGCAGGTAACATTCTCGTCGCCTCATATCCCGCAGTAGCATTGTTTGATTCGGGAGCATCGCACTCATTTATATCTGCACGATTTGCAACACGGCTAGGAATAGAGTTCGAGGCATTGCCAGGGAGGTTGAATATACTCACCGGTAATGGGCTCTTAGGAGTTAGTAGAGTTATTCTAGCGTGTAGTGTTGTAGTTTGCGGGCATTCCTTACCCGCCCAGTTGATAGAATTTCCTGTTGGAAATTTCGACGTTATCTTAGGCATGGACTGGCTGAAAGACAGTCATGCGACAATAGACTGTCGTAGTGGGAGTGTATCTTTTGATATTCCAGGCATGAAGAGATTCACCTTAGTCAGATCAGAGGCAACTCAACAAGAGCTGGGAGTAGTAACGGCAATGGAAGAAGTTCAGGTTCCGAAGGTAGTTGAAGAATTTTTAGACGTGTTTCCCGAAGAACTTCCCGGTCTGCCACCGGTTAGAGATATTGAGTTCAGTATAGAATTGGCACCTGGAACTAAACCGATATCAGATCGGGTTTACAGAATGGCAGATTCGGAGCAGGCCAAGGTATATCAGCATATCGAGGAATTGAAGGAGAAGAAGTTTATCCAAGCTAGCGTATCGTCGTGGGCAGCACCAGTGGTACTTGTGGGGAAAAAGGATGGATCATCCAGATTGTGCATCGATTACAGGAAGCTTAACGCGGCAACAGTAAAGAACAAGTACCCATTACCCAGGATCGACGACTTATTTGATCAGTTGAGCAAGGCTAGAGTTTTCTCCAAGATAGATCTTCGTTCAGGGTATCACCAAGTGAGGGTTCGGAAGGAAGACATTCCCAAGACAGCATTCAGGTCGAAGTATGGGCATTATGAATTCTTGGTAATGTCGTTTGGTTTGACCAATGCTCCAGCAATATTCATGGATTTGATGAACCGCATCTTTATGCCATATTTAGACCAGTTTGTCGTTGTGTTTCTTGACGACATTCTTGTGTACTCTGCTAGTGAAGAGGAGCATGAAGACCACCTCAGAAAAGTGTTACAGGTTCTGAGAGAGAACCAGTTGTATGCCAAGCTTAGCAAGTGTGAGTTCTGGATGGACCATATTTTATTCTTGGGTCATATCGTATCAGGAGCTGGAGTAGCAGTGGATCCCAAGAAGGTAGAAGCAGTAGAGAGTTGGCCAGTACCCAAGACCGTAGCAGATGTGCGGAGTTTCTTGGGATTGGCGGGATATTACAGAAGATTTGTGTCAGATTTTGCAAGACTTTCAGCACCCATGACTCGCTTGACCCAGAAGGATGTGCCATTTGATTGGTCGGCAGAATGTCAGGCATCATTTGAGACTTTGAAGCAGAAGTTGATATCAGCACCTATTCTTACATTGCCAGTCGGACCTGGAGGTTTTACAGTATATTGTGATGCGTCAGGTAAAGGACTTGGATGTGTCCTCATGCAGCACGGGAAGGTGATAGCATATGCATCTATGCAGCTTCGGGACCACGAGAAGAATTATCCAACTCATGATTTAGAGTTAGCGGCAGTAGTGTTTGCTCTGAAGCTATGGAGGCATTACTTATATGGTGACCGAGTGGACATGTACACAGACCACAAAAGTCTGAAGTACATCTTTACCCAGAAGGAACTGAACATGAGGCAGAGAAGGTGGTTAGAGTTGATCAAGGATTATGACGTGGAGCTGCAGTATCATCCAGGCAAGGCTAATGTAGTAGCAGACGCTCTCAGCAGAAGAGGCGGCGCATTTATGTTGACAACGCAGAAGCACATCTTAGAAGACCTTCAGGAGATGGGCATTGAAGTTATACTTCCTAGTGATGTAGGAATTCTGGCGAGTCTACAAGTCCAATCTGACTTGGTAGATAGGATCAAGGCAGCTCAGGCACAAGACCCAAGGATTCAGAAGCTTAGGGCAGAATGTGAGTCAGGGCACAGAAAGGAGTTGAAAATTCATGAAGATGGTACACTTAGGTTTGGATCACGTCTATGTGTGCCTAGTGGAGATATCAGACAGGAAGTTATGGCAGAAGCTCACAGTTCCCAGTATTCTGTACATCCTGGAGGGACCAAGATGTACCAAGATATCAAGTAGCACTTCTGGTGGAACGGGATGAAGAGAGAGATAGCTAGATTTGTTTCCCGTTGCTTGGTATGTCAGCAAGTGAAGACAGAACAGCAGAGGCCAGCTGGATTATTGCAACCGCTTCCCATCCCGGAATGGAAATGGGAGCATATTACAATGGACTTTGTGACCGGTTTACCGAGATCACCAAGTGGTAAAGATGCTATTTGGGTGATAGTAGATCGGCTTACAAAGGTAGCACACTTTCTTCCTTTCAGAGTAGGACAATCTACAGAAAAGTTGGCAGAGTTGTATATGCAACAGATAGTCAGGCAACATGGAGTCCCTGTCAGTATTGTGTCAGACCGAGATACCCGTTTCACATCATATTTCTGGAGGAGCTTGCATCATAGTCTGGGTACCAAGTTAAGATTTAGCACGGCTTACCATCCACAGACGGATGGGCAATCAGAAAGAACAATTCAGACTTTGGAAGATATGTTGCGAGCTTGCACTCTGGATTTTGGAGGATCTTGGGAAAGCCACCTGCACTGTCACGATCCGATCCCAATTTCTTGGGTCGACTCGGATCATGCCCAGTCTGCACCGTTGTTGAGACGTCGGCAGTAAGCTGTATCCCATATGCAGGTACAATCAACAAAATTTGAAACTATAAATGCCACAACATTTAATTAAACGATAATATAAACTTGTCCGTTACAAAGCTTGTCCACAACTTTAACATAACATTTATTTTATTTAAAAGATAAGCTAAAACTCCAACTAAGCAGAAGTGTCATCATCATCTCTATGGACCTCGTCTGGGAGCACAGCAGGGTACAGCTCCGGATCATAGTAACTACTGATCAGTAGCTCTGAGTCATCAATAGAACCTATTGGGTGTGGGGGATCCAGTCAGGAAAGGAGCAAGTACAATTATGAAAATTAACAATTTGCATAATGAATAGAAACTTGCAATATTAAATAATTTTGAAACAATGATTTCCAACTATAAAACAATTGTGATTTGAGTAAGCAGTATCTATGACCGGTTTAGGATGATTCAATTGTATCCTATTGATACGGTCCGGCCTAACCCCGTGTGAAGAGGGGTAAGCTCGCACATTCATTAACTATTTGGCTTTGATCATAGATAACTACGCTACTCCCCATTATCCCGATGCAATGATTCAGTATATTACTCTAGGAGAGAGTACGTGTAACAGTTGTGTATTTAACAAGCAAAATTTCTAATATTAATTAAACTGCAATTAACCACAACCGTACTTGCCTTGATTTAAACTGAGAGTCGATGGATGTTCCGAGTAGATGCTAGTTACGCCTTCGAAATCCTACAAATGGAGCATCTTATACTTATCAATCTGTATCAAACCAACTAAGTGTGCTAGTTACAATCTCTATTTTCTTTCCTAATAAATTTTATCCTTTTTATTCTAATTAGAACACAATTATCGGATGGTTTACTATTTACAAGAAAACATCAATTTAATCCTTTCTTTTTGGAAAACTTACAATTTATCATTTAAATTGTTAAAACTTTGTATTTTATACATAAAGTTATTATTTATCTAATAAGTGAGAAAATCATGAATTTCCTAATATTTATGAGAATATATATATATATAGTTATTCTAACATTTACGTTACACTACCACAACCAGAAAAGAAAATAAAATAAATCCTAATTATTACATCTTTCACAGCATGGTTAAATAAGCAATTGGGCTGATGTCCTTACAACCCGATTAAAATAAGAGAAAGAAAACGTTAGTCTTGAAAACTACCTACAAAATTAATAATAACTAATAATTAAGAATAAAAATAAAATGAGTCTCAGAACTGGTCCAATCTTCATTTTCAGCTACTCTGCCTCAACGTCCGGATAAACCGGTGCGTTTGCATTTCACTGGGGCCCATATACCGATAAGGTCGTCGCCTAAAAATATTATCATTTCCGAAAATTATTTTTAAAAATTATATAATCAATTTTTTTTATAGAAATTTCGGCAGCATTCCCTCTATTTTCGGGATAACCCAAAACTGGGAAATGCGTCGATTTTCCTGAAAAATGATCTCAACCAACAGAATTCCCAAGTTCACCGATACTTAGGAATTTCCCGAGCCAACATGAATTAAGGAACTCCCACAAAATACTAAGAAAACCAACAGAAACAAACCACAGCAATCAGTTCCGAAAACTTTCGGAGAAACCGAAATAGCAACGTAAATTTTACGTTGTCAAAAATCGAAATCCCGAAGGATTCGGGGACCAGATTTCATCATTGACAGGTAAATAAATCATTGGGTCAGAGTGTACCGACAACGGAAAATCGAAATGGATCTCGGAACGGGACGGGGCACCACGGGTCAGTACTGGAAACGGACGGGACAGTCACCGGGGCGAACGCCGGCGTCAGGTTGCGCCGGAGGGGTCGACGGACCAGGAGACCGCGCGGGGTCGGGCGGCCCGGGGAGCGGCGCTGGTGCGCAGGTCAGGCCTCGGGGAGGTGCTCGGCCCTCGGAAACTCCAGGAAGGGATGGTTGGCCGGGAAACTCGCCGGAGAAGTAGATCTAGGAATTATTCTCAGAAATTTGGGGAAAAGAAGCTGGGATAGAGATGGAGTAGGAAGAGGGGATTTATATAGGAGTATAGGAACTGGGAGTTACCACTTTGGGAAGGAGAAGAGTCTCCCAAACCATAAATTCCGGCGGCCAGGGAGGCCAAGGGCCGGCGGTTGGAGCCGAGGAAGGAACCGAGAAGGAAGAGAGTCTTCTATTACAATTGAATGAGAATTCATTCATTCCCAAAAGTTACAGCAACTAAAGTTGCTAACCATTACTTAATGGTTAAAGTAAGAATGGTCTAAATGGGTTTTAAGTTTGGGCCAAAGCAAATGGATTATTAAACATTGGGTTATAGGTTTTCGGGCTTCTAACAAATGACAAAAATATAAAAGACAACTAATATAATTTTTAGAAAAATATAACTTAACATTTCACATCTCTAAAATTTTTTTTTTTTTAAAATGTTTTATGGTTCCAACCGAGTTCAGGTCTGGGTTGACAAACAAAATCCAAGTGAAATTATTTTGAAAAATTAATTTTACACTTAATAAAAATAATACCAATATTTAACTAATTTAAAATTGCCATCTAAATTTATGGGTTTCACAACCTTCTCTCCTTAGAAAATTTCGTCCTCGAAATTTAAAGAGTTAGGTTGAGAAATTACCTCATGTCTCAAACAAATACGGGTACTTCTCCCGCATCTCATCCTCTCGCTCCCAGGTAGATTCGCCTGGGGAATCATGCCTCCACATTACCCGAACTATCGGAGTCACCGAGGTCCTGGTCTTCTTCTCGCCTCGGTCTAAAATCGCCACTGGCTTCTCAGGCATAGTGAGGCTCGGTCCAATCTCCAGCTCTGAGTGGTCTAAGATGTGATTCTCATCAGGGACATAGCCTCTGAGCTGTGAGACGTGAAAGACGTTGTGCACGCCCTCCAGATTAGCTGGTAGAGCTAACCTATACGCCACTTCTCCAATCCGGCTCAGAACTTCAAATGGTCCAATGTACCTGGGACTCAACTTCCCAGCTCTGCCAAATCTGATTGTACCTCTGGTAGGAGAAATCTTCACAAAGACTTTATCTCCTTCTTTAAACTGTAGTGGTCGATGACTGCTGTCTGCCCAATGCTTCTGTCTGTCCTGGGCAATTCTGAGCTTGTCTCTGATTATCTTCACTTTCTCTGCTGCGTCGGTCACCATCTCTGGGCCCAGCAGTACTCTTTCTCCTACGTCGTCCCATGCCAAAGGTGTACGGCAACGACGTCCATACAGAGCCTCAAATGGGGTCATACCAATGCTGGCTTGGTAGCTGTTATTATAAGAAAACTCTACCAAGTGCAAATGGTCTTTCCACGATCCTCCGAACTCTAAGACACACGATCTCAACATATCCTCCAGTGTCTGAATCGTCCTTTCTGATTGACCATCTGTCTGGGGGTGATAAGCAGTACTGAACTTCAACTGTGTCCCCAGGCTGTCATGCAAATTTTTCCAAAAGTGAGAGGTAAAACGAGTGTCTCGGTCAGATACAATGCTTACCGGTACTCCATGAATCCGGTAGATGTGTCGCATGTATAGTGCCGCCAACTTCTCGGTGGATAAACCAACCTTGAAGGGGATAAAGTGAGCTGACTTGGTTAGTCGGTCCACTATAACCCAGATGGCATCCTTCCCTCCTCGGGAACGAGGCAGTCCTGACACGAAATCCATCGTGATGTGCTCCCACTTCCACTCCGGAATGTCCAGCGGTTGTAGAAGTCCTGCGGGTCTTTGTCTACTGGCCTTCACTTGCTGACAGATCAAACATCTCGCCACGAATCTGGACACATCTTTCTTCATTCCATACCACCAAACAATAGTGCGCATATCCCGATACATCTTATTAGCTCCAGGATGTATAGAATGCTGCGACTGGTGCGCTTCCTTCATCAGCTCGTTCTTTAGTTCGCCAGATGGTACACAAATCCTCGTACCATTCTTCAAAGCTCCATCACTGGCGATTGAGAAACCCTCAAGTGTTCCCGCCAACACTTGGTCTCTCAGTTTGCAAAGTGCCTCGTCTTGAAACTGAGTCTCCTTGATCTTGTCCATCAGATACGAGCTCACTTGCAACTTCATCAGTACTGAATCAGCATCCAGCTCCATCCTTCTATCTCCAGACAATATGATATCTAATCCAAGCTTCTCGATGTCCTCTAGCAGATGCCGCTCCTTAGTCAAGAACATCGCCACTGGGTATCGACTAAGTGCATCAGCGACCACATTAGCCTTACCCGGGTGGTATTGCAGGTCGATGTCAAAGTCCTTCATTAGCTCCAGCCATCTTCTTTGCCTCATGTTCAACTCTTTCTGAGTGAAAACATACTTCAGACTTTTGTGGTCTGTGTATATCTCCACTCTCTCTCCATACAGATAGTGCTTCCATAGCTTCAACGCAAAGATAACTGCCGCCAGCTCCAGGTCATGTGTGGGATAATTCTTCTCATGGTTCCGTAATTGCCTAGATGCGTAAGCAATCACTTTCCCATTCTGTTGAAGAACACATCCCAGTCCTTTTCCAGAGGGATCACTGTAGATTGTGAAACCACCGGATCCTGCGGGTAGCGCAAGGATTGGTGCAGTGGTAAGCCTCTTCTTCAGCTCGTCAAATGCAGCCTGGCAATCTTCCATCCAGACGAACTCTTCATTCTTCCGAGTCAGCTTCGTCATCGGCTCGGCAATTCTAGCAAAGTCCTTCACGAACTTCCGGTAGTAGCCAGCCAAGCCCAAGAAACTTCTGATTTTCGCAACTGAGCTTGGGGTAGACCACTTCCCCACAGCAGCTATCTTCTTAGGATCCACCGAAATTCCTTCTCCTGTGACAACATGGCCAAGAAAATCCACCTTGTCTAGAAAGAATTCACATTTGGATAGCTTACCATATAACTTCTCTTTCCTCAAAGTTCCCAGAACCTTCCTGAGGTGCTCCTCATGCTCTTCTTCAGTCTTTGAATAGATCAAAATGTCATCAATGAAGACAACAACAAATTGATCTAAGTATTCATGGAAAACCTTGTTCATAAGGTTCATGAATACAGCCGAAGCATTTGTCAGTCCAAACGGCATGACCAAGAATTCAAACTGCCCATACTTGGTGTTGAACGCCGTCTTGGGAATGTCCTCCTTCCTGACCTTGATCTGATGGTAGCCAGATCTGAGATCAATCTTCGAGAACACCTTGGCTCCACTGAGTTGATCAAACATGTCATCGATCCGGGGCAAAGGGTACTTGTTCTTGATTGTGATATTGTTCAGCGCCCGGTAGTCGATGCACATCCTCACAGTTCCGTCCTTCTTGGGAACAAACAAGACTGGTGCTCCCCAGGGTGAAGCTCCGTCTCGGATAAATCCCAAAGCCTTCAGTTCATTGATCTGATCCTTCATCTCCTTGGCCTCCTTCGGGTTGACTCTGTAGCATCCCTTAGAAATCGGAGAAGAACCGGGGACTAGGTCAATGGTGAACTCCAAATCTCGGTCTGGGGGTAACCCGGGAAGACTATCAGGAAAAACATCCATAAATTTCGCTATGATAGGGTGCGGAGGTCTGGACTCTTCAGTGATAGAGGTATAGGTAACACATTCCATCTCCTCCGGAGTTCGAGAGATTTCAAACTACGGTTCTCCAGGTGGACTGAAGACTACACATCCTCGATGACAGTCTATCAGCGCATGCTGCTTACTTAACCAGTCCATCCCTAGTACTACATCATAGTTAGGTAAGGGCATGACAAGCAAATGTGCTATAAAATTATGGCCAGCTATGGTGATAGGGCATTCACAGATCTCAGTAATAGGTAGGGGTCCTCCTCCAGTCATAACTCTACAGATCTTCTTGCTAAAGCCAGTAACTATATGGTGTGCAGAGATAAACTTTGTTGCTATGAAACTGTGTGTTACACCAGAGTCGAATAAAGCTAATGCAGGATGAGAATGTACATAGATGTAACCTGATATGACATCCGCATTAGGTTCCTGCTCCGGCTCTGGTTCCTCTGCAGTTAGGGCAAAAGCTCGCCCCGTCTTTTGTTGATGCTGCCCAAATTGCTACTGCTGAGTGGGCAGAGGTCCTTTCTGCTGATTTCCTCCAGCTCTGTTGGCCGCTGAGGGGCAATCCTTCACTTGGTGGGTGGTAGACCCACAGATCAGACATTGTCCAAGCCTCTTCCGACAGATGTTCACCTGATGACCCGGCCTCTTGCAATAGCTACAGACAGGGATCTGCTTCTGGGGTGCTACATCATTATTTGCTTGCTGGTGATGCTGGGGCCTGTTGTTGTTGTTGTTGTTGTTGTTGGGCTTCTTCTAATTACCCTGGAAGTTGCTAGTTCCAGGATAATCTCTCTTCGAGCGGGCAGGTTGGCTCTTCTCTATGTCTTATGCTCGTTCCAGGATCTTCTCATAAGTCTTAGCACCGCCTGAGATCACATAGGTGCGGATTTCTTCTCTTAGTCCAAATCTGAACCTTTCAGCACGATCGTCAGGATCAGCCACCAGGTTCTTGGCAAATCGGCTGAGCTGGCCGAATTCAGCTACTCTCCCACAGTCATGTTGCCTTGCTTCAGGTTCTGGAATTGTCGCTCCATCTTCCGCAACTCTGAAGTTGGGAAGAACTTCCTCTTGAACAACCTCTTGAAGGTGTCCTAGTCAACTTGCCTATCCTGGAGTCGGGGTTCATTCCGATACCAGGTGCTTGCTACATTCTGCAGTTGGAGTCCTACTGCTTCAGCCTTGAGGTCTTCTGGAAGTCGAGCGACGCTCAGGAGACGCTCCATATTGTCGAGCCATTCGTCAGCATAGACGATTCCCTCGGTTCCCTTGAAAGGTCGAGGGTTCTGCTTCTTAAAGCTCTCAATATCGCCCACCTTGGCAATATGATTTCCATTAATTAAATGGCCTTATTATTACATAAATTGATCCTTAAATTTATGTTTACCTTGGCAGGCCTTGGTTCCTGTTGAGCTGCTTCTCCTCTTTCCAGTGCAGCCATTGCCACGCTATGGGCATTCTCCATGCCTTCTCTCATAATGGCCGTCTGCTCGCGATGAGCTTCAGCTTGAGTTCTCTGGGCTTCTAGCACTCCTCTTAGCAGACCTATGAGGTTAGTGGGGTCCACAGGCACCGGTGGAGCAGCTGGAGTGGGCGAAACCACAGGGGGTTGCATCTCCGTCTGGGAAGATGATGGATCTACCGTTGAAGCGGCAAACAACCCACGAGGTACATTCAATGGTGTAAAACCCGGACTTAGTTGAGGTGGTAGGGTTTGATCAGGCGTTGACATCCCATCGCCAGCAGGGTTGGTATTGTCAGTGGCCATTCTCTGGAAGGTTTAGGATATAAACATAAGCAAGGTAGCCTATCTATAATCAAACAAAAATATTTAATTATAATATATTTTGGTCCTATGTTGTGGTAAATTAATGTTCTAAATGTTTTCCTAGGTTTTTCTAAGTTGTTGATTGCAATGACCTGCATGGGCCACCACTAAAAACATGTCACGACCCGATCCCAATTTCTTGGGTCGACTCGGATCATGCCCAGCCTGCACCGTTGTTGAGACAGCGGCAGTAAGCTGTATCCCATATGCAGGTACAATCAACAACATTTGAAACTATAATTGCCACAACATTTAATTAAACGATAATATAAACTTGTCCGTTACAAAGCTTGTCCACAACTTTAACATAACATTTATTTTATTTAAAAGATAAGCTAAAACTCCAACTAAGCAGAAGTGTCATCTCATCTCTATGGACCTCGTCTGGGAGCACAGCAGGGTACAGCTCTGGATCATAGTAACTACTGATCAGTAGCTCTGAGTCATCAATAGAACCTATTGGGTGTGGGGGATCCAGTCAGGAAAGGAGCAAGTACAATTATGAAAATTAACAATTTGCATAATGAATAGAAACTTGCAATATTAAATAATTTTGAAACAATGATTTCCAACTATAAAACAATTGTGATTTGAGTAAGCAGTATCTATGACCGGTTTAGGATGATTCAATTGTATCCTATTGATACGGTCCGGCCTAACCCCGTGTGAAGAGGGGTAAGCTCGCACATTCATTAACTATTTGGCTTTGATCATAGATAACTACGCTACTCCCCATTATCCCGATGCAATGATTCAGTATATTACTCTAGGAGAGAGTACGTGTAACAGTTGTGTATTTAACATGCAAAATTTCTAATATTAATTAAACTGCAATTAACCACAACCGTACTTGCCTTGATTTAAACTGAGAGTCGATGGATGTTCCGAGTAGATGCTAGTTACGCCTTCGAAATCCTACAAATGGAGCATCTTATACTTATCAATCTGTATCAAACCAACTAAGTGTGCTAGTTACAATCTCTATTTTCTTTCCTAATAAATTTTATCCTTTTTATTCTAATTAGAACACAATTATCGGATGGTTTACTATTTACAAGAAAACATCAATTTAATCCTTTCTTTTTGGAAAACTTACAATTTATCATTTAAATTGTTAAAACTTTGTATTTTATACATAAAGTTATTATTTATCTAATAAGTGAGAAAATCATGAATTTCCTAATATTTATGAGAATATATATATATAGTTATTCTAACATTTACGTTACACTACCACAACCAGAAAAGAAAATAAAATAAATCCTAATTATTACATCTTTTACAGCATGGTTAAATAAGCAATTGGGCTTTTGCCCTTACAACCCGATTAAAATAAGAGAAAGAAAACGTTAGTCTTGAAAATTACCTACAAAATTAATAATAACTAATAATTAAGAATAAAAATAAAATGAGTCTCAGAACTGGTCCAATCTTCATTTTCAGCTACTCTGCCTCAACGTCCGGACAAACCGGTGCGTTTGCATTTCACTGGGGCCCATATACCGATAAGGTCGTCGCCCAAAAATATTATCATTTTCGAAAATCATTTTTAAAAATTATATAATCAATTTTTTTTATAGAAATTTCGGCAGCATTCCCTCTATTTTCGGGATAACCCAAAACTGGGAAATGCGCCGATTTTCCTGAAAAATGATCTCAACCAACAGAATTCCCAAGTTCATCGATACTAAGGAATTTCCCGAGCCAACATGAATTAAGGAACTCCCACAAAATACTAAGAAAACCAACAGAAACAAACCACAGCAATCAGTTCCGAAAACTTCGGAGAAACCGAAATAGCAACGTAAATATTACGTTGTCAAAAACCAAAATCCCGAAGGATTCGGGGACCAGATTTCATCATTGACAGGTAAATAAATCATTGGGTCAGAGTGTACCGACAACGGAAAATTGAAATGGATCTCGGAACGGGACGGGGCACCACGGGTCAGTACTGGAAACGGACGGGACAGTCACCGGGGCGAACGCCAGCGTCAGGTTGCGCCGGAGGGGTCGACGGACCAGGAGACCGCGCGGGGTCGGGCGGCCCGGGGAGCGGCGCTGGTGCGCGGGTCAGGCCTCGGGGAGGTGCTCGGCCCTCGGAAACTCCAGGAAGGGATGGTTGGCCGGGAAACTCGCCGGAGAAGTAGATCTAGGAATTATTCTCAGAAATTTGGGGAAAAGAAGCTGGGATGGAGATGGAGTAGGAAGAGGGGATTTATATAGGAGTATAGGAACTGGGAGTTACCACTTTGGGAAGGAGAAGAGTCTCCCAAACCATAAATTCCGGCGGCCAGGGAGGCCAAGGGCCGGCGGTTGGAGCCGAGGAAGGAACCGAGAAGGAAGAGAGTCTTCTATTACAATTGAATGAGAATTCATTCATTCCCAAAAGTTACAGCAACTAAAGTTGCTAACCATTACTTAATGGTTAAAGTAAGAATGGTCTAAATGGGTTTTAAGTTTGGGCCAAAGCAAATGGATTATTAAACATTGGGTTATAGGTTTTCGGGCTTCTAACAAATGACAAAAATATAAATGACAACTAATATAATTTTTAGAAAAATATAACTTAACATTTCACATCTCTAAATTTTTTTTTTAAATGTTTTATGGTTCCAACCGAGTTCAGGTCTGGGTTGACAAACAAAATCCAAGTGAAATTATTTTGAAAAATTAATTTTACACTTAATAAAAATAATACTAATATTTAACTAATTTAAAATTGCCATCTAAATTTATGGGTTTCACATGCACTTAGTTGAGTTCTCATACAACAACAGTTATCAAGCCAGTATCCAGATGGCGCCATTTGAGGCACTATATGGTAAGAAGTGTAGATCGCCACTAGCATGGGATGATATCGGAGAAAGGAAGATGCTAGGCCCAGAAATGATTATTCAGACGGTTGAAGTGATTAAGGGAATTAGAGAGCGACTTCGTGTTGCACAGGATCGGCATCGTCATTGGGCGAACCAGCATCTTAGGCCGCTAGAGTTTTCTGTTGGGGACCACGTGTTCTTGCGGATCTCACCTACCCGTGGGGTCATTAGATTTGGCGTTCGCGGGAAGTTGAGTCCACGATACGTAGGCCCATTCGTTATCCTTGATAGGGTAGGCGATGTTGCTTATCGTTTATCCCTTCCACCTTCGTTACGAGAGGTGCATGACGTGTTTCATGTATCTCAATTACGAAGGTATGTATCGGACCCCAGCCATGTCCTCGATCATTCAGAACTGGTTGTTGGTACCAACCTGTCTTACGAGGAGCAGCCTGTGTCCATCTTGGACCAAAGAGAGAAGATACACAAGAACCGAACAATTAACCTTGTCCGGGTTGCTTGGGGTCATCACACTTTGGGAGAATCAACGTGGGAACGTGAGGATGATATCCGATCATGGTATCCACATCTGTTTGACTCACAAGGTATATCTTTTTCTGTGTACCTGATTGTCTTGATTCCTCATGCTTATCACCTTATGGGTAGAATTGCTTGATGTCGTAGATTGTTAAATATAGATATGTTACTTGTTATGGATATTGTAAAATGATTGCTTGATTAAATTGCTTGTACTTAGATTAAGTTTAGCCCCGATATTTCTATCCTGCTTAGGGTTTGAAATTCCGAGGACGAATTTTTCTAAGGAGGGTAGAGATGTCACTCCCCGTTCCCAGAATGCGTATTTTTATACATGTACAACTCATGTGTATTTATTTAGTATTTATCATGTATTTATTTAATATTTATCATGTATTATCCTGTATTTAAATTCCTTTAATTTTATGTTAATCAATTAATCTGCTGTTTAAATTTTCATGTTAATTTATTTTCTTCAATTATATTTCTGCAATTTTATTTCTGCACTTTATTTCCTGCTTTTATTTTCTGCTTTAGCTAGGCTTTGGGTTCGGGTTGGCTTTGATTGGACCCATTGGACCCATTGGACCCGGCCCCAACTCCCACCTACCACCCCCTTTCCATATTTAAAGCCACCCTCTCCATTCTCTCTCCTCATTACTCATTCTCACCATTACTCCTTTTCTTCTTCTTCATTACTCTCTCCACCTACCAAACCGTAGGCAAGTACAACTTGCTCTCCATGAGAACCCATGTTTTTATGGTTCATTTATCTTCCTCTCGTGATCCTAAGAGAGTTTAGAACTTGGCATTTTTTATTTCGAAGTCTTAAATTTTTGTAGATCTAGAAATAAGTTATTTTCGGAGTTTGGAGGTTTTGATCTATCAAACTTCTTTGTTTTCAAGTTTTGATGGTTCTATGTTGTATAGAGTTTTATTCTACCCAATTTTGACCTTTGGAAAGTTGGATTTGGACTTGTTTTGACCAAGTTATGGACCTTTGAAGCTTTGGGGTGCGACCAAGGAGTTCTTGCTGTTTGGAGAAGACAGTGAGCAGTGTACACTAGCATTTTAGCTTGCGTCACTGAGCTGTGCGCGCTCTTTAGCGCAGCGCAGTCTGGAGTCCATACGCTACCTTTTTAGGAAGCGTGTGTCTTGCATAGGCTACCTTTTGGAAGCGTATATCGTATGGAGTTCATACGCTACCTTTTGGAAGCATATATCGTATGGAGTTCATACGCTACCTTTTGGGAGCGTATGACTTGCATACGCTGACTTGAATGGTCAGGAGTCGTATGGAGTTCATACGCTACCTTTTGGGAGCGTATGACTTGCATACGCTGACTTGAATGGTCAGGAGTCGTATGGAGTTCATACGTTACCTTTTTGGGAGCGTATGACTTGCATACGCTGACTTGAATGGTCAGGAGTCGTATGGAGTTCATACGCTACCTTTTGGGAGCGTATGACTTGCATACGCTCACTTGGATGGTGAGGAGTCGTATGGAGCCCATACGCTGTCTCTTTGACCTGAGCGTACGCTGACTTGAGCGTAGCCTGACTTGAGCGTAGCCTGACTTGAGCGTACGCTGACCTTACTTACCCTGATCTTCTATAGCCCTGTATATTGATATTTTATTAGATATTTAACGTCCATTTTATATCCTTACGCCTTTTTGGCATAAACTCGATAAAATCATGATATGATAATATTGTTAATATCAATTGTTGTATGGAATGTGCCTTGTGTCCCGATTGATTTTTGGGATACCCAGTATGACTGGGACTTGACCATGAGAGTTATAGACTCGACCCCGTTTAATGCTAATTGACTTTCGTGCCATGTCACCATTGATAATAATGGTTATCTTGACTAAATTAATCATGCGTTCCTAGTCGGAACTAAGAGACTGGCTAGTCGTCTTATTGAATTGAATGAATGAGACACGTTCATGTTATGGACTATTGTAATCGACTGGCTGATCCCGAATATTGACTTACATGCACATGCAGGCTTCAATCTATTTATTTATTTATTTACTTATTTATTTTCTACAAAAGAAGCATGTGTACTTTATGGTCAAGGCATGATTACCGTGGTTAGATTTGATTGTTGCATTACGCTATGTAAGACCTGCAACCTAACCGCACTGGTATCGTTGTAGAGTTGTGCATATCGTACCCCGTACGAAAGTACTCATTCGAATAACCATGATCCACGGCATGGGATTTCACTCAACGTAGGGACTATTAAGTTAAATAAAATAATGATGGCATGGAGAGAATGGATTCCCGAGTTCTTACATGGCAGCCCCCTTGGAACAAGTAGTACCCGACGGGCCGGCTGGTTCCCACAGATACTGTAAAACTGCCACACGGGCAGGGAATAATATCTGCTTATATTATTATTGTATATTGTATATTGATGACGGGCGTCCTGCTAGGACTCGTCTAATTCATGCATGGCACACATGATTGACTGGATAGACTAGCCTTGCTTGCACATAGTAAGAACTACGGAAATCCCTAATTGCATTATTCCAGGATAACTTGGGACTCACAATAACAAGCCGTAGTAGTTGAATGGCCGTTTAAATTGATTTGTTTGTGCACTGTACCTACTCTGTTACCTAACTGGGATGATCAGAATGTCAGGACATGACGGGCCAACTTCTGTCCTTATTTGGTTGGGAGGTTGGTCCGAAGTGTAGTGATGTGATGTGAATCCTAGTAGCAAGCAGAGATCTATTATTATATTCTCTTACATTACTGGTTTTAGTTCTCATGTCGTGCTTTCTTGTGGTACTTGCTATTAGAGGTCTAACCTCTCTGGTTTTGCATGGCCAGATTTAGAGCCGGTCCCCGAGGATCCAGTTTACTTCTACCTCCAGGATGGTCAATACTAGATGGATGATCGCAGGAGGACTCGAGTGGGTTCCTTACTACACCGCTCGTTTTGTCACTTACTTTATATTTGGCCGTTTGGCACCGACATGTTAGTCGGATTGTCTTGTACTTACTTTTACATAATTGTAATTAAAGTCAGACTGCAGCTGATAACAATTGTGTATACTTTTGCTACATCAATCTGGCTATGTTTTGTAAAGCCAGATATCAAGAACATTTTGACAGAGCGTTTGGGACACCTTACTGCTTTATCTTACATGTTCTCTATTTCTGTTTCTTATTTGAATGATTAAGACAATAGATGTGTAATGACCATAGTAAGACTTTTATGTAGTATGCACCCCCTCGTCTGGTTAGACAGCATTGATCGTATTATACGGTATTCATCTACCCGTAATACGTAGCTGGCTGAGTCATTCCCCCGCTCTCCAGTATTCTGGTTCTGGGGCGTGACAATAATCCTTCGAAAGATTAGCACATCCCAAAATAGATGCTTGTATACTGCAGGGAAGAAAGGCAGAGTTATAATTGATGAAGTAAAAGTTAAAAATTAAATGATGAAATGAAGAAGTAGGAACCTGTAGCATGACAAAACGAGGTAGGGACTGCAGCCTGACAAAATGAGATAGGGACAGTGGCTCGGAGGAGTTAGTGAGGTAGGGACAGCGGCTCAGCAGTGCAAAATAGAGCTGAACACATACATTAGCATAGCACCCCACAGAGTAACAAAATAGAGCAGTTGACACAAAATATGTGTCTTACACTCACATAGAGCAGTTCACACAAACAGAGCACCAGAGCCCCACAAAATAGCCCCACAAAATAGAGCAGTTCACACAAACAGAGCCCCACCCACAGAGCCCTACACTCACATAACTCTAAATCATCATTGCCAACTTTCAGAAAGGGTCACCATAATGATAAAGACCCTTCACTTGTCTACAACCTATGAAAAGATGAGTAACAAATAATTAATATGCACAATGTAGTATAGACAAAGAATAATTAAAATGCACAATGCTGACCTTCATGAATTGCTTGTTGGATCACCATGACAAATATGTAGGGTGGACTTAGAAAGCCTAGGTGTCAACCCCTGATTTTCAAAAATTTATTAAACTAATGTTAATTAATTATTAAATATCATTATTGGTTTTAAAATAATTTAATATGATTTTAGGAATTTTCTAGAAATTTTTAAATGATTTTTAAATACAAAAATGTTGATCTGTAAATTTATAAAATGTTTTAAATATCATTTTGTAATTTTTGAAATAATTTTATATCAGTTTGTAAATAGGAAATTGTTTTTAATTAGAGGATGCAAATATTATTTTGCATTTTGTATGTTTTGAGGCCTTTATGTAAAACCCTAAAACCTAGGGGGCCTGTTGCAAACTACCCGAAACCCCCCCTGACCAGTCACTCTCTCTCTTCTCTGACTCGACGCTGCCCCCGACCGACTGACCGACGCTGCCCCCGCCGAACCCGGCTGCCCCCACCGCCATCAACCCCTATAAAACTCCCCCTCTCTCCCCTGACCTAAACCCTAACCCTAAATCTCCTCCATGACCAACCGCCGCCCCGTTCTTCCCCGACGAACTCCTAAACCCTAACCCTACTCCGACGAGCTCCGTCCAGCCCCACCGCCGAGCACCACCGCCCACAACCACCACCGATAGGTTCGCCGCGCTGAGCCGTGCCCAGCGCCACCCGAGCGCCGCTTCCCCATCACCTCCTCCGCCGCACAGCACGTTCGAAACCCTTCCTCTTTGCCGGACACGTAGGTTACAGTTTCGTTTTGTGTCGTACGTGTCTCGTTTTGACCTATGTTGCTCGCCAGGACACGGGGATGTTCGTCCAGTAGCTGGACACGAGAATCAGTGGTCATGCGTGTCGTGCGTAGCACGGACACGAGGATCCCTGTGTCCCAAACTGTCCGGACACAGGCTCGTATATATATTTTTTTATATAATGTCTAACCTAAAGCTAAATAAAACTAACCTAAAACCTATTCCTAACACAGCGGGCCGCTGGCCCACTGGCCAGCGCGTAGTGATCAAAACCCCCCCTTCCTGAGGACAGGGTTCGAGCCCCCCCCCTCCTTTCTGTCTTCTTTTCTTTTTCTGTTTCTTTTCTTTTTCTGTTTCTTTTTCTTTTTTTCAGTTTTATATATTTATATATATATATATATATATATATATATATATATATATATATATGTATATTAGTATATATGTATATATATACTGTTTTTGACAGTATTTTATATATGTATATATATATTTTATAGTTAGTAAATTTTGTATATATATGTTAGTATTTATATATATATATTCATATATGTAGGTATTATGTATATATGTATATATTTTCATATATAAATATATTATTATATATATACTATTATATGTATATGTATACATTATTTTGTATATATATATATATATATATATATATATATATATATATATATATATATATATATATATATATATATATATAATATATTATATATATATTATATATATATATATATATAGTTTAGTATTTTCTTATATATATGTATATATATATTTGTATATATACATATAATATAGTTGAGCATTTTCTATATGTATAAATATCCCTATATTTTATATATATATATATATATATATATATATATATATATATATATATATATATATATATATATATATATATATATATATATATATATATATATATATATATATATATTATTTTGATATTTCACTTAGCTTAGTACAAATTATCTTTATAAGATAATATTCACACTTTTATAGTTACTATGTAAAACTTTACCTTATTAAAATAATAATATTATTTTGACTATTTTCAAATTATATTTTTATTGTATTTAAATTACTGCAACCATTTGGTGTCCAAGCCTAGCATGGGTATTTGGGCCCAAATGTGTTTTCACACATTCAAGACCTGTACAAGTCATATTGGACTTGATTCATGGCCTTGGGTCCTGTATTGAACTTTGGTTCAAATTATGTACATGGACAAAATACGCAGATAATTAATTATTGTGTGCATTACTGTTTTTGATTTTCTAAAAATACTTAAATTACTGCTAAAATTATGAAAAAATAGTATTTAGATACTATGTTAAGTTGGCTATTTTAGTATAATTTTTGTAGTATTTAATTTACTGTTTTGCCCCTAGTTTGGCATATGAAACCAAAACTCATTTTCTGTATATTTAGGAAAACTGATTTTTATAAAATATTTGTACTGGTTAATAAATTCCAAAAAAAATTATAATAAATTTCTATAATTAGCAAGGATTGTTTTGGTACTTTGTTTTATGTAAAACTAGGCTTTTTGTCTATCTCTAAAATTGTTAGAACACAATGATCTTTTATTTTATTTATTGATTAATTACGACTTGTAGCTTTTTGTGTTATTCCGCTTTTAAGCCGTGTTGAACCCCATCCCTCACTAGTGTAAAGACCCTAGAAAGTTAGTTAAAGTAGTGTGTCACCCCACATTGGTCTCCTATGCCCAAAATCATCGTTTTTAGCTAGGTGCCCAATCACAAGTCGTGTCGCACCAATTAGTGTCCTAGTGTTTTAGCTTAGTGTAAAAGCTAAGTTATTGCATTTATTTCTACAGTGACGAGTTACCAGACATCCATAGCACTTTTATCGCAGCTTGTTTTGCTAGAGGCAAGTACATCTACATACTCATTTACTGTCTTTTAATGCTAGAACATGTATTAACCCTGTTAAAAGACTGATCTTTGAGGTAGCAAGTTATGTCTTCACATGTTGTATCACTTTCAGTACCGGCCATGTTTAGTACAGCTCTTATATCTTCACGTGCTTCTTACGGGTTCTCAGTACAAGTTTCACTGTGCTTTAGACTGCTCTGAGTATTCACATGTTTTATACTGCTCCCAGTACCTGTCATGCTTATACTGCTCCCAGTATCTCTCACATGTTTTTACTGCTCTCGTATCTCCCACATGTTAAATAAATAGGTTAAGGGGAAACTGTTAGTAGTGTACGTGAACATGACCCCCTTCTCCGTATGTACTTACCGCGCTCGGGGATATTCTATATGCGACCTTGCCGTATGTTTCTGAATCTCGCATTTGTGTATGGATATACACCGATGCCGTTCGTGCACGTGTGGGCATACCAGAAAAACTTGACATGTACCACAGTACATCCTACTACCTATTGACCGATTCACGTACATGCTACGGTTTTAAACTTTTAAACTATATGTGGTCTTTTGTAGAAATGACCAATTAAACCATGATATGCCATGTTCCCTATGTTACTATGATACTATGATCCCAGTTGTACCATGAGGCCATGTTTCCAGTATTTCCTGTTTATAGACTTATCACACCATGTTTCTTGTTGTACATCTCTTTCATTATATGTTCAGTACTTTAGTTGTAGAGGTTGTACTTGCTCCCGTCCTGACAGGATAATGTTGTAGGTATACTTACTGAGGAGGAGTTGCTCTGTGATTCGTATTATGGAGTCACTACCGAGGACCCGGTTTTGCCATACGAGGATGTTCCTGCAGGGAACCTCGCCTAGATGTCTTTTGTTTACTTAGACTTTTGAGAGTAGACATGTACTAGACTATATCATTTTGTAACTGGACATGTATCCAGTTTTACATTTCAGACTTGTACTTGGATATTTTGCTATATACGACGACTTTTGTGTTTGGAGCATTTATGATTCTTCTTCACTTATAGAACTGTTAGTACATTTAGTCTTATCTTGTTATTTCTAGAACAGCTTACTGCGCTTTATCTTAAGCGTAGGCTGGACATGGCTCGACCCGGCCCAACAATTTGGGTAACGGGTCGTGACATATTTTTTTGGCGGCCCATGCAAGGTCCTGACTAAACTGTTTGGTTACGTTATTGTACCAAGCATGCCTGCAATTAGGAACTTAAGGTAATTAGACAACATTAGGAAAGACGTTTAGAACACCTAGAGGAATGCTAGGATTGCAACATAGGAAATACATCACATGTTTGCTATTATAATTAGATTTCCTTGCATATGATTACTTACTTTAAACAAACCCTTATACGTCCTTGTTATCTTTATTTTAGATGGTGCTTACTCGTTCATCCCAGCATTTTACCCCTGAGAATGGGGCCCTCCATATCCAGTCAGCTGACCAGTTGACTGATGCACCTCCACCTACCACTTTCCCCCATTCCACAGATCCACAGACCCAGATACCACCTTCCACATCCCAGGGCCAGCAGGACCCGATACTTCCACCACCCCCTATCACTATACCCACCCAGGCTTCCGTCACTCTCGACGGGACCCAGCTGCTCACACTGATCCAGGGGTTCCTAACAACCCATCAGGAGCAGACTACCCTACTCCGCCAGAGCATGGAGCGTTCTGAGGGACGTCCCGTGGTCCCACCACATGTAGAGCCACGGCAGAGAGCGGGAACGGTCAAAGACTTCATGGGTCTGAATCCCAAGGAGTTTTCAGGGACTGAGGGCATAGTAGTAGCTGATGACTGGCTAGATTCTGTAGAGAGGAAGCTTCTGGGAGTTAGGATGCCGGATGACCTTCAGGTCGAGGCAGCAGGATTTCTGCTGATAGACTTAGCCGGAGTCTGGTTCAGGAATGAGCCGTTGTTCGCGAGAGGTAGAGCCACCTGGGAGCAGTTCAAGACCCAGTTCAAGAAGAAATTCTTCTCGACCACTGCTAGAGTAGCCATGGGGCTACGATTCCAGAACATCCAGCAGGGGAACCGTTCTGTTGATGACTATGCGGAAGAGTTTAGTCGCCTGAGCCATTTTGCTCCTAGTCTGGTTGCTGATCCAGAGGAGATGACCCATAGGTTTTGCCATGGTCTAGTTCCAGACATTGGCATTCTTATAGTGGCAAACGGTACGACTGACTACTACCAGAGCCTAGAGTTGGCCCGGAGCATTGATGAGCGTCTTCTGTCTAGCAAGAGGCCGGCTTCTGTACACCATAAGGGACCGTCCAAGCGTCAGGCTTTCCAGCAGAGAGCACCGACGCCACCCCAGCAGACTTACCATCCCCCTACATCACATCACCCAACCCAGCCAGTTAGAGCCCCGGGACCCCGACAGCAGCAGCAGAAGGGAGCTTTTTGTGTATACTGCAAAAGGCCAGGCCATGACTCTCTCGTCTACAGGAAGAGGTTGGGTCAGTGTTTAGCTTGTGGGTCTGCCATCCATCAGATTCGGGACTGCCCAGTAGCCAAGGGACCCCAGGGGAAGACTTATAGCCTAGTCCTTGGGCCGGAGCCGGAACAGGTTTCAGGAGGTTAGTTTTGATCGTAGCCTTAGTCATTTGTTGCATTGCTTGCTATGTTAGAATATTGTTGGGTCTTCAATCCTTGTGAATTTCGAGGACGAAATTTTTCAAGGAGGGAAGACTTGTCAACCCCTGATTTTCAAAAATTTATTAAACTAATGTTAATTAATTATTAAATATCATTATTGGTTTTAAAATAATTTAATATGATTTTAGGAATTTTCTAGAAATTTTTAAATGATTTTTAAATACAAAAATGTTGATCTGTAAATTTATAAAATGTTTTAAATATCATTTTGTAATTTTTGAAATGATTTTATATCAGTTTGTAAATAGGAAATTGTTTTTAATTAGAGGATGCAAATATTATTTTGCATTTTGTATGTTTTAAGGCCTTTATGTAAAACCCTAAAACCTAGGGGGCCTGTTGCAAACTACCCGAAACCCCCCCTGACCAGTCACTCTCTCTCTCCTCTGACTCGACGCTGCCCCGACCGACTGACCGACGCTGCCCCCGCCGAACCCGGCTGCCCCCACCGCCATCAACCCCTATAAAACTCCCCCTCTCTCCCCTGACCTAAACCCTAACCCTAAATCTCCTCCACGACCAACCGTCGCCCCGTTCTTCCCCGACGAACTCCTAAACCCTAACCCTACTCCGACGAGCTCCGTCCAGCCCCACCGCCGAGCACCACCGCCCGCAACCACCACCGATAGGTTCGCCGCGCTGAGCCGTGCCCAGCGCCACCCGAGCGCCGCTTCCCCATCACCTCCTCCGCCGCACAGCACGTTCGAAACCCTTCCTCTTCGCCGGACACGTAGGTTACAGTTTCGTTTTGTGTCGTACGTGTCTCGTTTTGACCTATGTTGCTCGCCAGGACACGGGGATGTTCGTCCAGTAGCTGGACACGAGAATCAGTGGTCATGCGTGTCGTGCGTAGCACGGACACGAGGATCCCTGTGTCCCAAACTGTCCGGACACAGGCTCGTATATATTTTTTTTATATAATGTCTAACCTAAAGCTAAATAAAACTAACCTAAAACCTATTCCTAACACAGCGGGCCGCTGGCCCACTGGCCAGCGCGCAGTGATCAAAACCCCCCCTTCCTGAGGACAGGGTTCGATCCCCCCCCCTCCTTTCTGTCTTCTTTTCTTTTTTCTGTTTCTTTTCTTTTTCTTTTTCTTTTTCTTTTTTTCAGTTTATATATTTATATATATATATATATATATGTATATTAGTATATATGTATATATGTATATACTGTTTTTGACAGTATTTTATATATGTATATATATATTTTATAGTTAGTAAATTTTGTATATATATGTTAGTATTTATATATATATATTCATATATGTAGGTATTATGTATATATGTATATATTTTCATATATAAATATATTATTATATATATACTATTATATGTATATGTATACATTATTTTGTATATATATATATATATATATATATATATATATATATATATATATATATATATATATATATATATATATTATAGTTTAGTATTTTCTTATATATATGTATATATATATTTGTATATATACATATAATATATAGTTGAGCATTTTCTATATGTATAAATATCCTATATTTTATATATATATATATATATTATTTTGATATTTCACTTAGCTTAGTACAAATTATCTTATAAGATAATATTCACACTTTTATAGTTACTATGTAAAACTTTACCTTATTAAAATAATAATATTATTTTGACTATTTTCAAATTGTATTTTTATTGTATTTAAATTACTGCAACCATTTGGTGTCCAAGCCTAGCATGGGTATTTGGGCCCAAATGTGTTTTCACACATTCAAGATCTGTACAAGTCATATTGGACTTGATTCATGGCCTTGGGTCCTGTATTTGAACTTTGGCTCAAATTATGTACATGGACAAAATACGCAGATAATTAATTATTGTGTGCATTACTGTTTTTGATTTTCTAAAATACTTAAAGTACTGCTAAAATTATGGAAAAATAGTATTTAGATACTATGTTAAGTTGGCTATTTTAGTATAATTTTTGTAGTATTTAATTTACTGTTTTGCCCCTAGTTTGGCATATGAAACCAAAACTCATTTTCTGTATATTTAGGAAAACTGATTTTTATAAAATATTTGTACTGGTTAATAAATTCCAGAAAAATTATAATAAATTTCTATAATTAGCAAGGATTGTTTTGGTACTTTGTTTTATGTAAAACTAGGCTTTTTGTCTATCTCTAAAATTGTTAGAACACAATGATCTTTTGTTTTATTTATTGATTAATTACGACTTGTAGCTTTTTGTGTTATTCCGCGTTTAAGCCGTGTTGAACCCCATCCCCCACTAGTGAAAAGACCCTAGAAAGTTAGTTAAAGTAGTGTGTCACCCCACATTGGTCTCCTATGCCCAAAATCATCGTTTTGGCTAGGTGCCCAATCACAAGTCGTGTCGCACCAATTAGTGTCCTAGTGTTTTAGCTTAGTGTAAAAGCTAAGTTATTGCATTTATTTCTACAGTGACGAGTTACCAGACATCCATAGCACTTTTATCGCAGCTTGTTTTGCTAGAGGCAAGTACATCTACATACTCATTTACTGTCTTTAATGCTAGAACATGTATTAACCCTGTTAAAAGACTGATCCTTGAGGTAGCAAGTTATGTCTTCACATGTTGTATCACTTTCAGTACCGGCCATGTTTAGTACAGCTCTTATATCTTCACGTGCTTCTTACGGGTTCTCAGTACAAGTTTTACTATGCTTTAGACTGCTCTGAGTATTCACATGTTTTATACTGCTCCCAGTACCTGTCATGCTTATACTGCTCCCAGTATCTCTCACATGTTTTTACTGCTCTCGTATCTCCTACATGTTAAATAAACGGGTTAAGGAGAAACTGTTAGTAGTGTACGTGAACATGACCCCCTTCTCCGTATGTACTTACCGCGCTCGGGGACATTCTATATGCGACCTTGCCGTATGTTTCTGAATCTCGCGTTTGTGTATGGATATACACCGATGCCGTTCGTGCACGTGTGGGCACACCAGAAAAACTTGACATGTACCACAGTACATCCTACTACCTATTGACCGATTCACGTACATGCTACGGTTTTAAACTTTTAAACTATATGTGGTCATTTGTAGAAATGACCAACTAAACCATGATATGCCATGTTCCCTATGTTACTATGATACTATGATCCCAGTTGTACCATGAGGCCATGTTTCCAGTATTTCCTGTTTATAGACTTATCACACCATGTTTCTTGTTGTACATCTCTTTCATTATATGTTCAGTACTTTATTTGTAGAGGTTGTACTTGCTCCCGTCCTGACAGGATAACGTTGTAGGTATACTTACTGAGGAGGAGTTGCTCTGTGATTCGTATTATGGAGTCACTGCCGAGGACCCGGTTTTGCCATACGAGGATGTTCCTGCAGGGAACCTCGCCTAGATGTCTTTTGTTTACTTAGACTTTTGAGAGTAGACATGTACTAGACTATATCATTTTGTAACTGGACATGTATCCAGTTTTACATTTCAGACTTGTACTTGGATATTTTGCTATATATGACGACTTTTGTGTTTGGAGCATTTATGATTCTTCTTCACTTATAGAACTGTTAGCACATTTAGTCTTATCTTGTTATTTCTAGAACAGCTTACTGCGCTTTATCTTAAGCGTAGGCTGGACATGGCTCGGCCCGGCCCAACAATTTGGGTAACGGGTCGTGACACTAGGCCTACCAGGCTTGGCCTTTGGCACTGCCACCTTCTCCTTAAATTCATTTTTGCAGGATCTAGTATTATGTCCAACTGACTTGCAGTTGCCACATGTCACAGTAGCTCTTTCGCATTTTCCTGCACTCTTCCTTTCTTTATTCTCATCAGGTTGTTTCTTCCTACTTTTGGCCTTCTTCCAGTAAGGCTACGAACTACAGGAGGGATCATAGGCACAACCCCAGGTATGCGCCTCAGATGTCTCATTGAAAGAGGATTAATTGGCTCTGCATAAGTGTAAGCCCCCTGAATTTTAGGGCTATTTTAAATTTTCGAAATAAATTATTTTCAATAAATATTCTATTATTTAATTATTTTGATCATTAATGTACCTTTCCGTAACTTTGACTTCTGGAGCGTCAGGGATGCCAATCTCTGGAAACTCTCTTCACGAGTTTTGAAGTAGACAAGATTATCTTCTTTTGATATATCATGTCCCACTTGAACTCGTTCCCTTGTGCTCTTTTTGTATCGCGCAACTTCATGTCAACTTAGACCAATTAATCGTTGAATATTATTCCCACTTTTATTTTTGATCATCGTTTGCACGTTACCGTTGCTTTTAATTTAGGAGCACCAGATCAGCCATTTTCTCGAAACCAACTTCTCATAAATGATCTACTCGAGACGCTCTCCATCCATGACCTTCGTGTCCCACTCAGACACTTCATTTTGTGCTTCATTTTCTTCGCACAACTTCCGGGTCAATTTAGGTCGATTAATTATCTACCGTGAAACCCGATTTAATTTCCGATTTAATTTCGGGACCCGACATCGATCCAACCTTGTTGACCCAAAGTATGGACGTGGCCCACATGAAGCCTACTACCCACATGAAACTTGTGTCCCATTTATTGGAGTCCCCGCATGGTATTTATTTACCCATGATTATAAATCCCTATTTTAATTTAATTATTGCCCCCTGTCCGATTTCTACCCGACCCGGCTCGACCGAACCCGAACCCAAGCTCCGTATTGTTCTCTCATGACTGCATAAATACCCCACATATTTTTTCCCTATTTTTCCTATTTTAAATATCTATTTTTTCTCTCTCCACTTTACAAGTATCCTATATATATATATATATATATATATACATATATATATATATATATATATATATATATATATATATATATATATATATATATATATATATATATTAAACTCTCTCTCTCTCTCTCCACACAAACAAACATACACCTACACCCCCCTCACTCCCCCTCACAGCAGCCGAAACCCCCTCTCAGCCGACCTCATTTCCCCACCCCCCTCTCTCTATACTTTTCTCTCTCTATTTCTCTTTATATGTATATATATACCTATATATATATATATATATATATATATATATATACCTATATATATATATATATATATATATATATATATATATATATATATATATATATATATATAAACATATCATTCTCTCTCTCCCTCACTTTACACCTACACAACACACCCCATCCCCACCTCACCAGCAAGAACACCTCCCCCCCCACTTCAGCCGACATCATGCCCCCCCCACTTTCTTTCAAATATCATTCTCTCTCTCCCTCTATTCTCACCCCCTCTCATTATATATATACACACACACATACAAACACACACACACAACTCTCTCCTCCCACCTCCCTCTCGGCCGACAGCACCCCCCCATGGCTGCCAACCTCCTCCCTAGCTCCACCCTCTCCTCCTTTCTCCTCCTCCATCTCCTCCTCCTCTTCTTCATCATCTTCCCCATCATCATCATTAAGCACCACCACCACCATTAAACCACTCCCACCACCACCACATCCACGCCACCACGTGGCCGGCCCGCCCCCGCAAGCTCCCCACGCCTCCGGCGAAACCGGGCGACCACCCCGGAAGAGTCTCCGGCCTCCCCGACGTGTGAAACACACGATTCGTGCGTTTTGAACGAAATCCCGTCGACGCGCGCGGAGGAAAGTTTCAGAAATTGTGTTACGGGACAGCAAATTCGTGCACATTTTTCGGGAGATCCGACCGTTGGATCGACGAACTTTTTGCTCCGTCGCAATCTCGGTATATCTATCTTCACTCCTGTCAATTTTCGTCCGTTAATTTCGTCGTTTGATACCTCAAAACTGGCCACCAAGTTGACACTTTAAATTGAACTATTTTTGGACAGTTTCGTGGAGCCGACTTCGTCAGCTCGTAACTTCGCCGTCGTAGCTCCGTTTTGTGCACCGTCAGTTCCGGTGCACAGCTGGTATAACCATCTTCCTGTCTCCTTTATATTTCGTTTCATTTTAAGCACGTTTGGTTGGTTGAATTCGACGCCAAAGTTGGCCGTCCGAATTCTTTAAATCGCACTTGTTAAATTCTATTTTTGAACCCGGGACTCCGGATTCAATTTCTGACACCACCAGTAGACTCGTGGCGTTGTTCTAGCATGTTTTCATATAAAGTTTGCTTGATTTGGAGAACGTGGGCCCTGGCACGCATTTCGGTGCAAAGCGGGTCCCACTTTCGAGTCAACGGGTCACTTTGAGATCGGCTCATCGGAATTCAATTCCGGATATACCGTTGAGTTCGTATCGTCATTCTGGACTCGTTGACATATAATTTGCTAAATTTTGAAGACATTTGCTTCGGCACGCATTTCCGTGCAAACCGGATACCAAGTGTCGCGTCAACGTATCATTTTGAGATCGGCACATCAGAATTCCATTTTGGACATACCGTTGAGTTCGTATTATCATTCTGGATTCGTGGACATATAATTTGCTAGGTTTTGTAGGCTTCTATCCCGACACGCTTTTCGGTGCAAAGTGTGTCCAACGGCGGACATCATTTTGACCCAAAATTACCATTTTGCCCCTGTGTCCAAATTGGACTTATGGGTAGGCTATCCTAGCTGATTTGACCGTTCTGGACACGTTGGGAATATTTATTTGATCATCCGACAACATCTGTAGATTTTGATTATGTATTATCCTTAATTTATAATTAATTATTTTTATAGATATTGTTACTTTCTGGTTTTGAATTTTTATATATAATTTAATTTCTGTAAAAATCTGGAAAAAATTGTATTTAAATACTATGTTAATTTAGCTAATTTATTATAATTTTTCTAGCATTTAATAAGTACTTTTGGTATTTTATAAAAATAGGAAAACAGAACTCATTTTCAGTATATTTATGTTTGCTGATTTTTAATAAATATTTATGAGGGTTTATAAATTCCAGAAAAATTAGTATAAATTTCTATAATTATCCAGGATCATTTTGGTACTTTAATTTATATATATTTGAGCTTTTTGTCTATCTCAAAAATTGTTGGAACATAGTGTACAGTATATTTAATTATTGAATAATTACGACTTGCAACTTTTTATGTTATTTTGTGTTTTAGTCGTATTGGACCTCACCCCGTACTAGTATAAAGACCCTAGGAATTTAGTTTGTGTATAGTGGCACTCCACATTAGACTTTTATGCTAGGTCCCCACTTAGTTAGTATCCAGTCAGGAGTCGTGTCACACCACTAGTGTAATCTTGATCATAGCTTAGAACTGAGTTTGTATGTCATTATTGACAGGACACCGGACATCTATATCTTCGTACTAGTATTCTTGCTTTGCTCGAGGCAAGTACATCTACACACTCATTTACTGTCTTTTAATGCTAGAACATGTATTAACCCTGTTAAAATACTGCTTTCTGAATAACTGCAAGATAAATCTTCACATGTTACATTAATTTGGTCCCTACCATGCTTAGGACAGTTCTTATATCTTCACATGTTTCATACTGGTTCTCGGTACATGTTTCACTATGCTTTATACTGCTCTGAGTATTCACGAGTTTTATACTGCTCCCAGTACCTGCCATGCTTATACTGCTCCCAGTATTTTTCACATGTTTTACTGTTCTCGTATCTCTCACATGTTAGAATATGGGTTATGGGGAAACTGACAGTTGAGTACGTGATCATGCCCCTATCTGCGACCTTGATGCCGTGTAAGGACGACATTATGCATGTAGACCTTGCCATAGGCCCAAAATCCTGCGGACTTGTACGTGTGTACATTTAGGCATGTACGAAAGTACATATTGTTCTTACTGGTGGCACTCCACCCTCATCACCTATTGACCGATCACGTACTTGCTCCAGTTTTAAATATTAGATATACATGTGTCATCTTGACAAATGTATTTTACCGTGATTCCAGTCATACCATAATTCCAGATATGCCATGTTCCCTATGTTACTATGATACTGTGATCCCAGTTGTACCATGAGACCATGTTTTCCAGTATTTTCTGTTTTATAGACTTATCACACCATGTTTCTTGTTGTACATCTCTTTCATTATATGTTCAGTACTTTAGTTGTAGATGTTGTACTTGCTCCCGTCCTGACAGAATAACGTTGTAGGTTCACATTTCGAGGATGAAATGCTATGTGTTACATGTTATGGCACTGATTTTGAGGACCTGGCCTTAGCTCCAGAAGAGGCCCCAGCGGGGAACCTTGCTTAGATATTTTCATGTATTTTGAGACTTAGATTTTGGTATGTACTTATATTTGGATACTGGACTTTGTCTCCAGTTAGATACTTGGAAGTGTATTATTAAGTCTGTGCTTATGTTACCTTCGCTTATAGATGCTGTGTTGTGATAAACCTTAAATGTGATTTTAGAACTGTTAGCTGCTTAGATCCTTTATTGTTTATTCTAGAACAGCTTACTGCACTTTAACCAAGCGTAGGCTGGACATGGCTCGGCCCGGCCCAACAATTTGGGTATCGGGTCGTGACATGTTTTTTTGGTGGCCCATACAGGTCCAGACTTAAGTTGTTTGGTTACGTTATTGTACCAAGCATGCCTGCAATTAGGATCTAGAACAACTTGTTAACACTAGGAATAACATTTAGAACACCTAGAGGATTTCTAGGATTGTAACATAGGAGAACTCATCACAGCATAGGACCGTTAGCCATAATTAGCTTCTTGTTTGTATTTCAGTGGGTCAATTTTGACCAAGTTTGTACCCTTGGGATGACCCCTGAGGATCTTACTCTAATCTTACCTAGAATTCTGTTTCCACTTATTTTCATTTACTCTTCCTTAATTCATTGTTGAAATTGATTTCTGATTTTCGTTGTTGACTTTGATCTTGCATCGTGATAAATTTTGTGGATTAAATTATGATATATCCTGATAAGGTAAACGTCTGCTTTATTTATGGAGTTTAGAATTTATCGCAGCCATATTAGCTGGTATGATAAAAACATAGAGCCTGATTTCGGATATATTATCCTATTCATAGAATTTAGATTTTCTCGCAGCCATACCGGTTGGTGTGGCGAGGATTCTAGATAATATGATTTTAGGGAGTATACCTTAGTTATGACTCTATCGTTTATTGCATCTAGGCTTACTGGTGTGACGAAAATTCTGGCAACATGATTTCAGGAAGATGTATATGGTTATCAGATCATATCTCAGCTTGGTTCACTTCGTTATGATCGATTGAGCAAGAATAAATTCTTATTATTATCATTTTCCCCGTCTTGATTAACTCTGTTCTATCTACATCTACAACTAGGATTACAGGTTCTCTAGGACTCTCCAATAGGATTGCTTTCGCGTTATCCTTTGGACATAATTATTTTTGTGTTCCATCTTTCCTATGACTTGACTAAACTCTTCTTCGTTAACCTCTTGGGTAATTCTTCCCGTTATGTATCTCGTTGTCTTTGTACCATTCTTGGAGATATTCCAATAAACTTTCCTGTCTTGCTTGACCTTTAACTTGTTTGGACACTGTTGTGGATTGCTTGACCCAGTCTTAGGCCTTGTTACCTTCTATTTCATAGGCGACCGAAATAGCCAAACCTTGTTGACTGATCCTGTAGTATAACTATAAATGTATTGTGTGTTTGTGATAAGTACTTTTCCTAGGGATTGGTTAGATTAAGCTTATAGGACAAGTATAAGCGACTGACTGTAGTAGACTTGGAAACCATTAAGAACGATTGTATTGATAGTATGACTTGATGATAGGGTATCTATGATGGAATCATGAGATAGTATATTGTTGTGACTACAGAATGAGGATCCGAATCATGTATTTACGAATTGAGGATTTAGCATTTGTAGAATTTTGGTTGGTTATCTATAGCTAATTACATGTGATTAGAGGGTAGATCGATACGTGGATTGATATAGAATAAATTAGAATGAGTTATCGTATTGCGTACGAGATCGAGAAGATATCAGAACGAGACAAAGACATATGTACATTGATAATTAATAAATCGGGAGTTTGAAATCGAGGATTTATATTCGAAGGACTTGTTGAGTAAAAAGAAAAAGGCTCTACGCCAAGGATAAGAATTGAACGTATAATTTCAAGGAAAAACTGTAGGAAAGGATTGGCGATAAATGATGCTAAGGAACTGTGGATTGATAGAATATGGATACTTATAATACGATAAGAAAATCCAGTAATTACGATTGAGGTTGAAAATACGGTTGATGATTAAGCATTTTAGGCTTATAGACATGTCCAGAGAATGACCTATATTGTAGGGTATATATAAATGTTCCATGTTAGTATGGAAGATTTTAAAGGATATATGACATAGTTTATGATAGAAGGACTTTGTTGAACCTGAATCAAAAAGATTGTAAAGAGAAACAAAAGAGATGATTACAAGGATAGCAGATTGAGTATCGTAGCCAGAGTAGCTACATGTTATAGTTTGACCTATTGGGTGATTTTTAATTTCGAGGACGAAATTTTTGTAAGGTGGGTAGGATGTAAGCCCCCTGAATTTTAGGGCTATTTTAAATTTTCGGAATAAATTATTTTCAATAAATATTCTATTATTTAATTATTTTGATCATTAATGTACCTTTCCGTAACTTTGACTTCTGGAGCGTCAGGGATGCCAATCTCTGGAAACTCTCTTCACGAGTTTTGAAGTAGACAAGATTATCTTCTTTTTGATATATCATGTCCCACTTGAACTCGTTCCCTTGTGCTCTTTTTGTATCGCGCAACTTCGGGTCAACTTAGACCAATTAATCGTTGAATATTATTCCCACTTTTATTTTTGATCATCGTTTGCACGTTACCGTTGCTTTTAATTTAGGAGCACCAGATCAGCAATTTTCTCGAAACCAACTTCTCATAAATGATCTACTCGAGATGCTGTCCATCCATGACCTTCGTGTCCCACTCAGACACTTTAATTTGTGCTTCATTTTCTTCGCACAACTTCCGGGTCAATTTAGGCCGATTAATTATCTACCGTGAAACCCGATTTAATTTCCGATTTAATTTTGGGACCCGACATCGATCCAACCTAGTCGACCAAAAGTATGGACGTGGCCCACATGAAGCCTACTACCCATATGAAACTTGTGACCCATTTATTGGAGTCCCCGCATGGTATTTATTTACCCATGATTATAAATCCCTATTTTAATTTAATTATTGCCCCCTGTCCGATTTCGACCCGACCCGGCTCGACCGAACCCGAACCCAAGCTCCGTATTGTTCTCTCATGACTGCATAAATACCCCACATATTTTTCCCCTATTTCTCCTATTTTAAATATCTATTTTTTCTCTCTCCACTTTACAAGTATCATATATATATATATATATATATATATATATATATATATATATATATATATATATATATATATATATATATATATATATATATATATATATATATATATATACATATATTAAACTCTCTCTCTCTCTCTCTCTCTCTCTCTCTCCACACAAACAAACATACACCTACACCCCCCCTCACAGCAGCCGAAACCCCCTCTCAGCCGACCTCATTTCCCCACCCCCATCTCTCTATACTTTTCTCTCTCTATCTCTCTTTATATGTATATATATACCTACATATATATATATATATATATACATATATAAACATATCATTCTCTCTCTCCCTCACTTTACACCTACACAACACTCCCCCATCCCCACCTCACCAGCAAGAACACCTCCCCCCCCCACTTCAGCCGACATCATGCCCCCCCTTTCTTTCAAATATCATTCTCTCTCTCCCTCTATTCTCACCCCCTCTCATTATATATACACACACACACATACAAAACACACACACACACAACTCTCTCCTCCCACCTCCCTCTCGGCCGACAGCACCCCCCCATGGCTGCCGACCTCCTCCCTAGCTCCACCCTCTCCTCCTTTCTCCTCCTCCATCTCCTCCTCCTCTTCTTCATCATCTTCCCCATCATCATCATTAAGCACCACCACCACCATTAAACCACTCCCACCACCACTACATCCACGCCACCACGTGGCCGGCCCGCCCCCGCAAGCTCTCCACGCCTCCGGCGAACCTGGGCGACCACCCCGGGAGAGTCTTCGGCCTCCCCGACGTGTGAAACACACGATTCGTGCATTTTGAACGAAATTCCGTCGACGCGCGCGGAGGAAAGTTTCAGAAATTGTGTTTCGGGACAGCGACTTCGTACGCGTTTTTCGGGAGATCCGACCGTTGGATCGGTAAAATTTTTGCTCCTTCGCAATCTCGGTATATCCATCTTCACTCCTGTCAATTTTCGTCTGTTAATTTCGTCGTTTGATACCTCAAAACTGGCCACCAAGTTGACACTTTAAATTGAACTGTTTTTGGACAGTTTCGTGGAGCCGACTTCGTCAGCTCGTAACTTCGTCGTCGCAGCTCCGTTTTATGCACCGTCAGTTCCGGTGCACAGCTAGTATAACCATCTTCCTGTCTCTTTTATATTTCGTTTCATTTTAAGCACGTTTGGTTGGTTGAATTCGACGCCAAAGTTGGCCGTCCGAATTCATTAAATCGCACTTGTTAAATTCAATTTTTGAACCCGGGACTCCGGATTCAATTTCTGACACCACCAGTAGACTCGTGGCATCGTTCTGGCATGTTTTCATATAAAGTTTGCTTAATTTGGAGAACGTGGGCCCTGGCACGCATTTCGGTGCAAAGCGGGTCCCACTTTTCGAGTCAACGGGTCACTTTGAGATCGGCTCATCGGAATCCAATTCCGGATATACCGTTGAGTTCGTATCGTCATTCTGGACTCGTTGACATATCATTTGCTGAATTTTGAAGACATTTGCTCCGGCACGCATTTCCGTGCAAACCGGATACCAAGTGTCGCGTCAACGTATCATTTTGAGATCGGCACTTCGGAATTCTATTTTGGACATACCGTTGGGTTCGTATCATCATTCTGGATTCGTGGACATATAATTTGCTAGATTTTGTAGACTTCTATCCCGACACGCTTTTCGGTGTAAAGTGTGTCCAACGGCGGACATCATTTTGATCCGAAATTACCGTTTGCCCCTGTGTCCAAATTGGACTTATGGGTAGGCTATCCTAGCTGATTTGACCGTTCTGGACACGTTGGAGATATTTATTTTATCATCCGACAAATCTGTAGATTTTGATTATGTATTATCCTTAATTTATAATTAATTATTTTATAGATATTGTTACTTTCTGGTTTTAAATTTTTATATATATTTTAATTTCTGTAAAAATCTGGAAAAAATTGTATTTAAATACTATGTTAATTTAGCTAATTTATTATAATTTTTCTAGCATTTAATAAGTACTTTTCATATTTTATAAAAATAGAAAAACAGAACTCATTTTCAGTATATTTATGTTTGCTAATTTTTAATAAATATTTATGAGGGTTTATAAATCCCAGAAAAATTAGTATAAATTTCTATAATTATCCAGGATCATTTTGGTACTTTATTTTATATATATTTGAGCTTTTTGTCTATCTCAAAAATTGTTGGAACATAGTGTACAGTATATTTAATTATTGAATAATTACGACTTGCAACTTTTTATGTTGTTTTGTGTTTTAGTCGTATTGGACCTCACCCCGTACTAGTATAAAGACCCTAGGAATTTAGTTTGTGTATAGTGGCACTCCACATTAGACTTTTATGCTAGGTCCCCACTTAGTTAGTATCCAGTCAGGAGTCGTGTCACACCACTAGTGTAATCTTGATCATAGCTTAGAACTGAGTTTGTATGTCATTATTGACAGGACACCAGACATCTATATCTTCGTACTAGTATTCTTGCTTTGCTCGAGGCAAGTACATCTACACACTCATTTACTGTCTTTTAATGCTAGAACATATATTAACCCTGTTAAAATACTGCTTTCTGAATAACTGCAAGATAAATCTTCACATGTTATATTAATTTGGTCCCTACCATGCTTAGGACAGTTCTTATATCTTCACATGTTTCATACTGGTTCTCGGTACATGTTTCACTATGCTTTATACTGCTATGAGTATTCACGAGTTTTATACTGCTCCCAGTACCTGCCAAGCTTATATAGCTCCCAGTATTTTTCACATGTTTTACTGTTCTCGTATCTCTCACATGTTAGAATATGGGTTATGGGGAAACTGACAGTTGAGTACGTGATCATGCCCCTATCTGCGACCTTGATGCCGTGTAAGGACGACATTATGCATGTAGACCTTGCCATAGGCCCAAAATCCTGCGGACTTGTACGTGTGTACATTTAGGCATGTACGGAAGTACATATTGTTCTTACTGGTGGCACTCCACCCTCATCACCTATTGACCGATCACGTACTTGCTCCAGTTTTAAATATTAGATATACATGTGTCATCTTGACAAATGTATTTTACCGTGATTCCAGTCATACCATGATTCCAGATATGCCATGTTCCCTATGTTACTATGATACTGTGATCCCAGTTGTACCATGAGACCATGTTTTCTAGTATTTCCTGTTTTATAGACTTATCACACCATGTTTCTTGTTGTACATCTCTTTCATTATATGTTCAGTACTTTAGTTGTAGAGGTTGTACTTGCTCTCGTCCTGACAGAATAACGTTGTAGGTTCACATTTCGAGGATGAAATGCTATGTGTTACATGTTATGGCACTGATTTTGAGGACCTGGCCTTAGCTCCAGAAGAGGCCCCAGCGGGAAACCTTGCTTAGATATTTTCATGTATTTTGAGACTTAGATTTTGGTCTGTACTTATATTTGGATACTGGACTCTGTCTCCAGTTAGATACTTGAAAGTGTATTATTAAGTCTGTGCTTATGTTACCTTCGCTTATAGATGCTGTGTTGTGATAAACCTTAAATGTGATTTTAGAACTGTTAGCTGCTTAGATCCTTTATTGTTTATTCTAGAACAGCTTACTGCGCTTTAACCAAGCGTAGGCTGGACATGGCTCGGCCCGGCCCAACAATTTGGGTATCGGGTAGTGACAATAAGCCATCAAGTAGGTTTCTTTATGGTAGTACCTGTGCACGTAGTCCTCAATTGAATGCCTTTTCTTCTTAAGACATGCAACTGCATGCTCACATGGTATGCATGTGATTTTCCACACCCTACAAGTGCATGTCCTAGCTTCTAAGTCAACTCAATTATTGGTTCCCCTTTGAATAACTTCATATTTGTTGAATCCGGAGCCAATGACTAAACACCTTTTGGAATCCTCTTTCACTTCTTCAAGCTTTTCTGTTACTTTAGGAACAAGTAACCCATCATAAGCTGCCATTTTTTCTCTCTTTTCTTGGAACCTGGCCATTAGCATTCTTCTAATAGTTTCCAACAAACAGATAATAGGCTTGTCCCTGGCTAATAATATGTGTTTATTCCATGATTACACATATTGTTGCTTGAGAGATCACATTTGGATTCAGACCTGAATCCATGCTTTGACCACTGTGCTACAGGCAGCTTTTGAAGCCAATCGCAAGCTTGCATGCTTACTTTCTTGATCTTTTCTATCCCAATTTCGAAATCACCTAAGGTGTATGCATTTGAAGCTTCCCATAGAAGATTTCTAAGTTTGTTTCATGGATGTTTCTTCTTAAAGTTGTCGTATACGTGCCTTGCACAAAATCTATGTTCTGCAAGAGAAAGAAGATTATGAAACACATCCAACAAACCCTTTTGTCTGTCAGCAATCCAAGTGATTGAATTGCCATCTATGGCAAGTGCTTCCAACAGCTGCTCCATGAACCAATTCCATGTTTCTTTGTTTTCTATCTCGACAATCGCCCAAGCAACAGGATAGAAACTGTTATTTCCATCCCTAGCAACAGCACTTAGAAGTTGACCTTTGTATTCTGTCTTCAAGAAACATCCATCAAGACCAATGAATGGTCTGCAACCTGCCTTGAAGCCCTTCAGCAGTGCATTCAAGGTGTAAAAAACCCTCACAAATCTGGTTGCTTTCCCATCAGGCTCCACTTCTTCCTTTACCCTAACAACACTTCCGGGATTTGTTTTCATCACCAACATGGCATACTCTCTTATACAAGCATACTGTTCTTGGACATCCCCATCAATCATCTCCAATGCCTTCTTTTTTGCCCGGTGTACTTTGTGTCTAGAAACATCAATCTCCAAATCTTCAGCTATATGAGTTTTAAATCCAACATTCTTCCAGTCTGGATCATGTCTGAACCTGTGGAGATACCTATTTGCAAGAAGTGGCAAATAGTAACAGATAACAGTTTAATAATAGCTAACTAATAAGCTAACTTATTAGTTAACTAAAAGCTAACTACTAGTAACTGTTAACTAAAACCTAACTAACAGTAAACAAAAACCTAACTAACAGTTAACTAGAACCTAACTAACAGTTAACTAAAAGCTAACTAACAGTTAACAAAAACGTAACTAACAGTTAACTAAAATCTAACTAACAATTAACTAAAAGCTAAATAACAGTAGAAGTGGATATACCTGTTTGCAAGAAATGTAGAAGTGGCTTGCTTGTTGGTGTCCACCTCGCCACAATTTTTTGCATGTGCAGACTGAAATTTCTTAACTACAAAGTATCCATTTTCACCTACAACACTTCCATGAATCCTCCACTCACATCCTTCAGTTGAACATACAGCTGTGATCCTCCTTCTTTCATTGTGTACAAACTTCATGTTGTACTTGTTCTTGATGGCATGGAGCCTCAGAGTACTCCTGAATTCTTCATGTGTAGCAAAACGTTTTCCCACATGAACATCCACATTTTCATCCCTCAACAAATTATTTTTAGTCACAACAGGATCTGAAGTAACCAACTCATAATCTTCAGACCCCCAACTGTCTTCTGAGGACTGCACACTGCCCAACTCATCACTGGGATTATACTCAGAGTCTTGGTCAATGTCTTCATGAGGTAAAAAACTACTATAGTCAATACCTATTTGTTCTTCAGCCACTTGTTCTTCAGCCACTTCTTCTTCACCCACTTGTTCTTCACCCACAGCCACATGTTCTTCACCCACTTGTTGAACAGCCACATGTTCATTAGACACTTGTTGGACAGCCACATGTTCTTCACCCACGGCTTGAACAGACACATGTTCTTCATCCACATGTTCAAGTGGTATCCCAGTCAAGTTAATGCTGCCCAATAATCATCATCCATCTTCATTTCCATCTCTATAGCTGCTTCACTAAAATCAGTAATATGTGTCTCATAATCATTGTAATCAATGAGTGACTCATCGAGCTTCCCTAATACATAAAATTTGAGAAGACATGGCTCTGGAAACTTTGCAAAGCAGCTCATTATATCATTGTCACCCAATAATTGTGTCTTCCTTCCATCCACATGGTCATAGAAGTAAACTTCACAGGGAGCCTGCACCCCAGCACTTGCACATAGGCCATCAAGGTCAAACCAACAGAATTCATCACTAAGAATAAATTCTTTCAGTTCCAATACTACACCACCAACGTAGTTGTCACCAACATCAAAGTGACCCCCAACATACATATGAAGAGCATACTTTGTACCAAACATGTTGTGTTAAAACCTGTACACAATTACAAACTAATAACAAATTAACAACTAATTACATACAGTTACCATTTTCACACTTAGCCATCAAAATTAGGGTTTCCTGTCCACACACTTTGTCCAGTAATTGTGCAGACACAATTACAAACGAAATGAGGTTACACACCAAAATATGGTTACAAACGAAATTAGGGTTCTCCTAAAGTCTTCCCAAACTAGGGTTTTTTCCCAAAATTTTTCGTCACGAACAAAATCCTCGTCACAAACAAAAAAATTTCATGCAAAATTAGGGTTGTCACACCAAAATAGGGTTACAAACGAAATTAGGGTTTACGAGTATACCTGAATCTCTTCTTCTCCGTCTTCGAATTAGGGTTTCGTGCAAAATTAGGGCTGGAAGAGAGCTTAAGCGTCGAATTACGAACCTCCTGTTCTCTGTCTTCGATTCACGTCGAACTGGAAGAGAGCTTAAGCGTCGAATTGGAAGAATAACATTAATCTAATGGGGGGTTTAGCCTATATTAGGGAGGGTATAACGGTCAGTTTACTCGAGAAATAACGTCCGTTACACAAAAATCAGAATTAGGGGGTCTAATGAGCATTTTAGAAACGTTTAGGAATATTTAGAGCGTCGGGTCTTTTAGTGCAAAAGGTATACATCTAACGAGGGGTTTTTTGCACTTTACCCTAAAATGGATAGTATACTCTAAGGGGTTGGATAAAATATTTTCTTTCTGTAATAAGTTGTTTAAAAGAATAAACCTGGAAGTCAATTAGCAAATGATGGAATTAGATATTGAAACCATCTTGGTGAAAAGCTTGTTCAACATGAACATAGTGTTGAATACTTCTTTAATATATGAGAGCTTGGTTTGAGTTACGAACCAGATTGAACAAAAAAGTGATAAAGAAGCAAGATTTAATTAAGAAAGAGTGGATGTTCTGAAAAGAATCATTTCTATGGTGAAATGTCTTGCTATACATAATTTGACTTTTCATGGAACAAATGAAACCATGTGATGATGCTGATGACAACTTTTTTAGGCTTATTTGAAATGATTGCAGAGTTGGATCTCCTAATGAGAAATCACTTTCAATTCATTCATGATAAAAAGATTCGTTATCATTATCTTAGCCTTAAAATTCAAAATGAGTTGATAGATATTTTAGCATCAAAAGTGAAAAAGCAATCTTGAAAAAAAATTAAAGAACCAAAATTTTATTTTTTGTAATCTTTGATTTTACTCCTGATGTGAGTCATAAAGATAAAATAACTTTAATAATTAGATGTGTCGAAGTGTTATGTATTCCAATAAAAAGTTGAAGAGTATTAATTAGAGTTTTTAAATGTGGAAGATCTAACGGGATAATGGTTTTTTAACGAATAATAACATGTACTAAAGTCTTTTGATCTTGATATTAATAATGTAAGGGGGCAAGGCCATGATAATGTTTGTAACATAAAAGAAAATTATTAAGTTGTTCAAAAAGGTTTCTTGTCATAAATCCTGGAGCATTTTACATGTCATGTAATTCTCATTTTCTTAATTTACTACTTTGTGATATGTAAAATTCTTGTCATCAAGCAATTTTTTTAAAGCATGTCAACACATATATATAGTGTTTTATAATTCAACAAAGCTATGAATGTTTTACTTTGAGTATATTGATGGTTTAACTTTGAAATCATTCATTATCTACGTTTTTTCTAGTGAAAAGTGAAGGGTAAAAAAATTGCGTTCTATGATTCTTTTCAAGGAGAGGCTATTGTTTTACTGTAAAAAGAGTATGATACTCTCGTAATATAATTGTTCATTTTGTAAATACAACATGAGGATGTTTTGTCTATAAATTTTTGGTTCTGAAAACAAAAAATGTGATGATTGAGTTCTGATGATCGGTATGCAGTCAGTTCTCTCCGTGTACACAGATGCTTGTTGGCAATGACACTAGGAGTATCGTATATTCAATTAATGTTGGTTGAAAAAGAATCTCTCTCACTCTAGGGTTTTTTGTAAAATTAATTTTTTGAACCCCTATTATTCATGTTGGAGTTTTTCCTTATACCCATGGACGTGTTTCTCCTTTAGAGCTAGAAACATAGTCCTACATTGGAAAAGAACTTCAAACGAATATCTCGATATAATACCATGCTTGGTGTTGAGAGATGCACATATATTGGATGGTGACCCGTATTGTGGGTGCCAGATGTTTTTCTAGTATGATTAAGTTTAAACTCCTCAAAAAAGCAATTATGCTTTTTGTCACTCTTGAAAAAATTCACTTTGGAGCAAAGGGACTTAGGACTTAGCGACTCGGAATCAGACTCTGACTAAAGGACGAAAAATGGTGCATTGATAACGCACTTTGCACTTATCACGTCGGCATCATCGCGCTCATGCACTTGTTTCATGCGAGAGTCGCATGTGCGGACGATACGGGGCTATGCGCACATTCACCCGTGAGCTGCTGCACTGCTGGCTTACGAACATGAGCAACTGCGGCTATGTTGTCGTGCATATATGCGTAGATAGCGCTATTGGCGCATAATTTCACTAACTACGGGAGTTGAATGGTCATATATGGAAAGATCGAGTCAATTATTCAAATTCAATTTTTTGGAATTTGAATTTAATTCATTCATATATTTTCGTAATTTGTTGGCGGCCATGATTAGAGTTAGGGTTTCCACCCTACTCTACAAATACTCTTTGTGTCCCTTTGATAACTTACTTTGAAAAAGAGAGACAGAGAGATCGTATTGTGTCTAGAGTCCAGGAGTTCGTGCGTGTCAATACAAAGGTGACAATGAGCGTTCCAGTAGTTTTTTTTATAAATTTGTTGGTTCCTGAAAGCAGACCGTGTGGTGCAAATCTTGCTTTGAGTAATGATGTGATCTTCATTACCTCAACAAACAATATTTAAATTCTTCTTCTTCTTCTTCTTCTTTGTGCCCCTTTGAGAACTTACTTCAAAAAAGAGAGACAAAGAGATCGTATTGTGTTTAGAGTCCAGGAGTTCGTGCGAATCAATACAAAGGTGACGACGAGCGTTCCAGTAGTTCTTTTATAAATTTGCTGGTTCCTGAAAGCAGGTCGTGTGGTGCAAATCTTGCTTTGAGTAATGATGTGATCTTCATTACCCCAACAAACAGTATTTAAATTATTCTTCTTCTTCTTCTTCTTCTTCTTCTTCTTCTTCTTTCTTCTTTCTTCTTTTTGTAAATGTTATGTCCCAATTGCAACATGTTTGCAAGGAAGAACGTTCTCTGTTTTTGTCAGTTCGTAATTGAGAAAGAGTTCTAATCTGAAAGATTAATAATTTTTTGGTGGATTCGAGACACCAGAAGACAAATTTGCGTGAACTTTTAATCTAGACTACAACTTCATGATCAGAAGAAAAAGCAAATCTCCTGGAAGGTTTCTTGAAATATCTTTGTTACTCGTCTTTTAATGTCTCGTGACTAATAATCTCAAAGTAAGATCCGAGTAAGATGAAGAACAACCATACAAACCTTCTCGAAACAAATTTAACAAACTTGACAAGTTTGACCAAGAGTATTAATTACAATATCTGGAAGAGAAAGATCAGTATTAATCCTCAACCCGTGAAAGTTGATTACGTGTTGACAGATTCTGAACCTACCATTCCGAAAAATAATAATGCTCGAAGGACTGCTGAGGCCACTGCGTTGTAGACGAAATGGAAGAGAGACAACAACCTCTGCAAGTTTCTGATTCTAGACATCATGGATGATTCATTGACATAATCATACAACAATAAGGTCCATGCTAAGGACATCTAAAAGGCTCTGGCAGAATTGTACAACAAAATAGACTCCTAGAAATACGAAAACTTCATTCGTTCATATATATATATATATATATATATATATATATATATATATATATATATATGCAAAGCATCCTTAAACCTATTAATTAATTTATAAGAAGAAGAAGAAGAGCATCCTTAAACCACAATCTCAACAATCAGCAATTAAACCAAATTAGCTGGAGAAAACTACAATTTAAATAGAAATTCCCTTTGCAACTTGTTGGGCAAGGATCTCAACATAGAGTCATAGAAGCCAAACGAACTCAGACGTTGTTTGTAACCGACGCGCCCATGGAATCCACCAAATCCGTTGTTGCTGTGGAATCTAAAGTAATCACCTTTTCCAGAAGAAATGCCTTCTTCCTTGCCAAATGGTCCGTACGTGGTCTGACCGGTGCTAAAAGAGAGCCACACGATAATACCACCATATATATGGCACCTTCCACTATGGCAACGAGGGGCCCATCTAGTATAATCTGCATAATATCAACAACTTAAAATTTAATACACTGATCCACTTCTTCTATGTTTCATGAGTATTCAGAAATTATTCCTATTTCAAAAATAATAACACCGACCACTGCTCTTCTTTAGAAATTTTATAAAGTATAACGGTGAACAGTGTTATAAATTTCGATAGAAAAATAAAAACTATACGAGTAGCCCGTGTAATTACTGTTAGAAAAAAAAATATATATACCTTGATTCCTGTAAACAATATAACAAAAGATTAGAGTTACCGGTCTACGGGGAAGTCATGCACGAAGCATTGCCCTAAGAGAATATTCGAGGTCTATGTGCAGACTTCCTCTCGAATCCTCCTAGTGGTAAAACCCCCTTGCTACCCGGCTTCCCATTGTTGCACACAACTCCGGGAGAATGACCCTGACTTAGCTCTTGCCCAGAGTAGAAACGATTGGAATAGAAATGAAAGGAGATAGGAGGATGAAAAAATGAAGAACTTTGTTAGTCATTTTTCTATATCTCTATATCTTCTATAGAGCAACTATGATAGATATATATACATCTAGAGGAAACCATACCCAAAGCCAACTAATAAAAACCATTTAAAATTATTGAATAGGCTAATAAATTAGCCGTTACAAAAAAACTAAAGAGGGTAAGGGTTAATAGGATTTAATAGGCTAATAAGTATAGTCATATTCAACAACAAATAATAGTCATTTAACATGAATATAATGACTAGTTAAGTAGCCAATGAATTGAGTAAAAATAAGGTTAGGAGGAAATTTGATTTTTTCGACATATCATACAACAATCCTGTAGAAGCATGGAATTTCACAACCAGAAAGCCCATGCGCCAGACACTACATGCGCTAGAACTCAGATGAAGAACTTCACAGCAAAGTCAATAAGTATAGACATTTGAAGAAGGACTTTTCATTTTATATATAAAAGTCGATTACATGTCTAGAAAAGGTTGTACAAAGGAGAATTTCTACAAAGAAAGAGCCTAAGTCTACAGCCAGCGGCCATCATGCGCCTTCAGATAAGCGCAGCGGCCACCATGCGCCTCCAGATAGGCGCAGCATCACTATGCGCCACCAGTGAGGCGCAGCAGATATCATTAGCCTCCATCCAGGCGCATCCCATCATCTCTTCAGCACCTCAGTTATGTGCATCCCTTCAGCCAAATTCTTCCAGCCAGGCTCACCTGGCCGAGCAGAGCCCAGTTATGTGCCGCTCTTCCAACCAGGCTCGCACGATAAATGCTTCGACACAAAGCATTTAACCCTCTGGCTGGAACCAAGGAAGAGAAGAGCACCGCAAATGCTGTGGCCAGGGAAGGCTTCGAAAGAGCCTCCAAAGCCGAAGGAAGACCGTGATCGAAACCACGGCTAAAGGAGCAGCTTTCGACACGATCAAAGTGGGAAAACCCCACTTTGCAGGAAGAGAGAGCCTTGCACCGCCATTCCGATCTACGGCTCTTCCGGAATAACGGAGACGAGGCTCGAGCATCCCTATCTTTGGATGCAACAGGCACCTTCCGCCTGCCTCAGAAGCCTTCGACTCCGTCTTTTGGATGTAACAGTCACCTTCAAGTGTATCAAAGACAACACAGCGTCTCATCTTCACCCTCGGGAGCACTTCGTCAGCAGAATGCACCCGTATGTTCAAGTTCATATTGGAAGTACGTGAGGGAATGAGAAGCAAATCTTCTCTCCATGCCACTATTTATAGGCCGGGCAGATCAAACCCACGCGCCAAGTGGATGGCCCTCCGAATTCCGTGCAATGAATTTACATTAAATGGATGAACCGGACGCCTCGAATTCAGCCAAACGGCTATTTATAGCACTCGAAGAGCGAGACAGCCGCATCATTAAAAGACATGTCCGATGCGCCAGCCAAACAGCGCATCACACGGACGCGCCCTTCGGCATTAGGCGCATCACACAGACGCGCCCTACAGTACTCGGCGCATTATAGAGGGTGCGCCCCCACACATCTCCATACCGAGTGGAACGCCAACCGATGCGCCCACTCAGCTGTCCATCGAACGTCACCAACATTAAATGCTGAACTGACAGAGTTGGCAGCACGCCTCCTAAAGTCTGAACAGTTGACAGCTTTATTCAGAAAATGAAGCGTCGGCAACGTCAGCATCATCATGACTCTATTCCGACGGCTACTGCCACGTGGCCACCCGCATGCGCCTCTACGACCATGCGTCCACACCCGCATGCGCCTCTACGACCATGCGTCCAAACCAGCATGTGCCTCAAAAGCCATGCGCCTCAGACCCTTCACTGATATACAGAGAAGAGTCTCCAGTTGAAGTTTTGCATGCGCCTCAAAAGCCATGCGCCCCAGACTGATCTCTGATCCTGAAAGACAGAAGGAAAGTCGCCTGCATGCGCCTCAAAAGCCATGCGCCCCAGACTGATCTCTGATCCCGAAAGGCAGAAGGAAAGTCGCCTGCATGCGCCTCAAAAGCCATGCGCCCCAGACTAATCTCTGATCCCGAAAGACAGAAGGAAAGTCGCCTGCATGCGCCTCAAAAGCCATGCGCCCCAAATGGTTTGTAACTCCTAAAGGTTATGAGCCGCAGCCTCCTCCTGCGCCCAATCCAAGGCACAGCCCACCAGATCACTCCTCTCCACCAAATCCGAGATCTTCGAACCATGAGTCGACGACACATGTCTTTTGACTCAACTCGTCCAAGATTTCAGCAACGGAAAGATCTTCCCCCTGCTACGTGCCGGCTCACAACAGCAGTATGAAGAGTTCTCCCCCTCGATCAGGGCGCAGCATCCATGCGCCTCCATCAGCAACCTCCATGTGGCGTTCCCACACCGGCGCATCCTACATGCGCGCATGAGCAGCCAGCCTGCAAAACTATAAATAGAAGGATCATCCCCTTCACACACACGGAGACTCAGAACATAAGACTCATAGAGAATCCACAACAGAGAATCACCGGAGAGGCAGTTCTAGACACTCAACGTCTTTCTCCTCTCGGCAAGCTCCAGCACCCAGAGTAATCAACACCTTCAGAGAACCGATAACCGCCGTCAGCCGGTCAACGGAGTCAACGCATTACCACTCGCTCCATTGGCACTAAGGACCCAGCTTAAACAAAAGTGTACTCCTAGGACTACATCTAAGTCCTATATTGTATCACTGTTCTGTTTGTATTAAGATTTCAATCAAAACAATTTTAATGGCAAACAAGCTGGCGACTCTGCTGGGGACCTCTTTCTCCTCTACCGAGAAAGTCGTGTCACAGGCCGACGACGTGAAGGTGGGCTCCTCCCACAAGACGCTGGTAGTGCGCCTCAATCAACAGGCGTACGAGGAGTTCATTTCTGAAGGAAGTGCGAGTCCTTCGAAGCGGCTGTCGAAGCCGAAGAAGACCCGCGCAGTCTGGGTGCGCAAAGTCGACGCCTCGGGCACCACCGTTGAAGGGGATGCGCCCGTCCAGCCTTCCCTTCCTGCTGACGTCCTCAGCAGTCAAGATGCGCCCGCTGATGCAGCGCATCTCTCGGGGAAGCGTACGGCTGACCACGTTCCCCAGCCATCTTCCTCTCAGGCGAGGAAGATACGTCGACGGAGCAGGGGCGCAGCCAATGCCCCGCGCATTACTTCTGATGCGCCACAACGAGCCTCTGTCTTCGACAGACTCACTCGCTGTAACGGCGAGGAGAATTTGGATGCTGAGTACTATGCGCCCCAGCGGGCTGGTACGAAGAAATCCAAGGCGGCACGGGCCACGCGCCACAAACGTGCTATGCCAGCAGCCAGCCAGAGGCACGCGCTTACAATCACGCGCGCTGTCGATGGCAAGCTGTACAAGGTTGACTCAAGTGCTCCCGCACCGACAACGAGTCGACCTTCAAAGTCCTCATCTCACTTGGGCGCATTCACTGCGTGCACAACCAAGCCGAGAGAGGCAAACTCAGTGGTCTTGAACTCCCGCGCCTCCTCTGGTTGTGCGTTTGAGGTCCGTTCAAGTCACTTCAAATGCTGTGGTTCCCCCACTACTGATCGTGATGCCTGCTTGGTATTAGATCAGGGGGCGCAGCACTCACCCGACCACCCCGGCGCTTGGCCCTGCCATGCGCCTGAGAGGGGTGTGAGGGTAGCACTCTCCTCCAACGACTTGCGCAACGTGATCACTCACAAGCGCCGGTCAGGAGAGTTGACCAACAAGCACGATGCGCCTCTCACGGGGCACACTTGTGCAGTGGACACCATCAACTGCTGTTGCAAGACGGCAGTATCGCCAAAGCAGTCGGTCTTCCAACGGCTACAATCATCGACACCCCTCCGACATCGCCTTGGGACGAAGGTGTCAGCAGAAGAGGAACTAAAGATTGCGTCATGCAACGTGATCTCCAATTTCTCATCTGTCCGGAAGACGACTGCCAATTCCTCGTCTTCATCCAAAAGCCAGCCGAGGAAAACCAAGGCAGCTGTCACGACCTCTGGAGTGTTCGAAGGCACTCGGTCGAGGAAGAAGTCCGTGGAGGAAGCTGGGGGTAGCCAGACCCTTGTCGAGCCTCCTTCCGAAGACGAAGATGTCCAAAGCACAGCTGCGGCGGATCTTCATCAAGGCGAAGATGGCCTCCCTGAAGCCCCTTAAAATGACGATGTCCTCCAGGACACCGCCGGGGGTAGTGCTGAAAACGAAGAGGCCCTTCAAGACAGAGCTGAGGGCAGTCAGGCCCTTGCAGATGCGCCTGTCGAAGACGAACTCCAGAATGTAGCTGGGGGTGGCCAAACACCAGGAGAAGTAACTCCCCCACATGAGAGCGAGGCTGAGAGCGAAGCCTCAACTAATCCATCCACTTTCGGCCGTGTCATGACAGTATACATGACCGGGGGTGATCTTGAGGCTGATGCGCCGCCACAGGACATTGTCCAGCGCATAGACTCGCTAGAGGGAGGACTCAAAACCCTCTCTGCCTCAATGCAAGCACTGACTCAAGCAGTGTTTGAGATGCGGTCGGCCTTGATCAGGACATCTTCAAATGGTCCCGACCCAGGAGCCAATGGAGAGTCGAGTGTGCCCCTCCAGCGGACACCCTCAGACACAGAAGCACCCCGGACATCGGAGCCCTCAAACGCTCCACTCCAGGTAGTACCTCGGCTCACATAACCCTCTCAGACCCCAAAGTCAGAGCGGTGGAGGACTCTCCTGATCCGGCCCCAGTGCTTACAGACGAGGAGCTTGGCGAATATATCTCTGCTGATGTAGACGCACCCTCCTTCGACAATGTAATCCCACGGGATAAAATCTCGTACTTTATCAATAATAGAGTGTCTTTTAATTATTCTTGTCTTCCACACTGGAATGCCATGTATACATTAGACAACGCTCTACGGTCGTTGCAAACACAAGTAACGACCGTCTACCATAATCAAATAGTCCCGTCTTAAGGAGTCTTCATAGTCCCTCCACGAAGCCGAGACGAAGGCACCATCATCTCGGGCAAAATCGAGCGTCGTCGGAACCTCCCGTCGATCGAGCCCGAACCTGATACCGGCAGAGTACAAGTCTATCGATACACGGATGCGGCTAAGCACATCATCCAAAAGATGGGCTACGACCTGAAAAGCAATAAAGGCCTAAACTACGGCAAGGGTCGGCATCTCCCTGTCCGGCTTTCGATGCCCAATGGAAAGCCACAGGATTACTATAATCGGACTCGACGGGGGTTAGGCTATGTCACGCCGCCATCAACTCCAGAGAGTTCAGACGCAGAAGACATAGAACATTCCCACTCATCAGAAGCATCGACGTGGGACTCCGATACCAGTATCGGATCAGTCTTCAGGAAAGTGCTGTCAGCTAACATGACATCGGCGCAACCTCAGAAAGATGAAGGCGAAGACCAACCGCCGGAACCCTTCGAAGAGGAACCCTGGGCTCAACGCCTAGGAGAACAATGGGAGTCTCGTTTTGAGTTACGAGAACCTCCCACCGAAGACGAAGTCGAGCAAATCGACCTCGGGGATGGGTCTTCTTCTAAACCCATCTTTATCAGCAAAAGCTTGGAAGGAGAAGACCGAGAATCTTTAGTCCAACTCGCTAAGGAGTATATCAACGTCTTCGCCTGGAGCTACGAAGACATGCCGGGTCTCGATCCACAGATCGCGATGCATAGGTTGAACATCTTACCAGATGCCAAACCTATCAAACAACAACAGCGACGCTTCCGCCCGGACATCATGAACGCCATCGATCAGGAGGTGGACAAACTCTTGACCAGTGGCTTCATCCGTGAGGAACAACACCCGGACTGGGTAGCCAACGTCGTCCCTGTCACCAAGAAGAACGGGAAGATACGAGTCTGTATCGACTTCAGGGATCTCAACTCTGCTTGCCCGAAGGATGAATTCCCGCTCCCAATCACCGATGTAATGATCGACAACACATGTGGCTTTGAACGCATGTCCTTCATGGACGGGTATTCAGGCTACAATCAAATCAAGATGTTCCCCGATGACGCAAAACACACGTCATTCAGGACTCCAAAGGGTGTTTTCTGCTACACAGTAATGCCCTTCGGCTTGAAGAACGCCGGTACAACGTACCAGCGAGCTATGAGCACCATCTTCCGTCAACATCTTCGCAAGACAGTTGAGTGCTATGTTGACGACATCGCAGTCAAGAGCCGCCTCAAAAGAGATCACCTACAGGACCTAAAGACGATCTTCGATCTCATGCGGGCACATCAACTCAAAATGAACCCCGCTAAATCCTTCCTGGGGGTTTCTAGCGGCAAATTCTTGGGCTTTGTCATCACGGCAAAAGGCATTCATGTCGATCCCAAGAAGACTAAAGCCATCCTTAACATGGATCCCCCGAAGAACCTTCGAGAACTTCGGGGCTTACAGGGACGTTTGGCATACATCCGGAGGTTCATAGCAAACCTCTCCGGTAAATGTCAACCCTTTACTCAGCTCATGAAGAAGGGAGTCTCTTATGTCTGGACAGAGGAGTGCCAAAAGGCTTTCGACGATATCAAGGCTTACTTAACAAGCCCGCCAGTCCTAGTGGCACCTGTCGCCGGCAGACCATTCCTCCTCTACGTCCGTGCCATGGATCATTCCCTCGGCGCTTTGCTGGCTCAAAACAGCGATGCAGGCTACGAGCAAGCAATCTACTACCTCAGTCGAACACTCATCGGGGCCGAACACCTGTACAACCCCGTTGAAAAGGAGTGCTTGGCTTTGGTGTTTGCCATTCAGAAGACTCGTCATTACGTCTCGGGCCAGACAATTCACGTCATCTCCCGAGTCAATCCGCTCAGAGTTCTCATGACGAAGCCAGGGTCATTAAACTCCCGGCTGGCTACATGGGCGATCCTACTAACACCATACAACATGGTGTTTGTCCCGCAGAAGACAGTCAAGGGTCAGGCTCTGGCTGACTTTTTAGCTGCACACCCCATCCCAGAATCTTCAAAACTCTATGAAGACATCCCGGATGAAGTCCAAGAATCAAACGTCACTGAAGGAAGCCCCGTTTGGCGGATGTTCTTCGATGGCGCTTCAAGAACGGGCCCCAATGGCCAAATCATCGCAGGAGTGGGGGTAGTCTTAGTCTCCCCCGATCAGCTGGTCATCCAGCGCGCATACTCCCTTTCGAAGCCGTGCTCCAACAATGTTGCTGAGTACAATGCACTCGTCATGGGACTCCAGCTAGCACAACAGCTGGGGGTGGATCATCTGGAAGCCTACGGCGACTCGAAACTCGTCGTAAACCAGATTCGGAGGCAATACGAGGTTCGCCATGAAGATTTGATCCCTTACCATGAAGTTGCAAACATCATTTCAACCTTCACTGGGTTCTTCATCGAACATGTACCCCGCCTACAAAACTTGGAGGCTGACGCTCTAGCTGGCCTCGCAGCCTCATTGGCCGCACCCCTTGGGACTCAACACTATGTCACGGTAACTGGCCGAGACTTGATTTGTTCCAGAAACAACCTATGTTTGCAAATGGCTCACGCCATGCCGACAAATACTGGGGTTAATGTCCGAGACTGGAGGTTCCCGTTCATCGATTTCGCTGTCTACGGAATCCTTCCAGAGGACCCGAAGGAAGCCGTCTCAGTCAGGAGACGCTCTCTTCGATTCTACTACGATACAGCCACTAAAACGCTGTACCGACGCTCCTTCGACGGGCTTCTCCTTCGATGCCTGTCTAACGAAGAAGCGGCCGAAGCTCTTCGAGAAGCTCATGACGGAACTTGCGGAGCTCACCAACCAGGGCCTAAGTTGCAAGATCGACTGCGACGTATGGGCTACTACTGGCCAACCATGGTTGCCGACGCAGTGGAATATGCTAAGAAGTGCCATGCATGCCAACTTCATGCAGACTTCATACATACACCATCTGAACCTCTACATCCTACAGTCGCCTCCTGGCCATTCGAAGCCTGGGGCATGGACATTGTAGGGCCAATCACCCCTCCTTCATCGAGAGGACACCGCTTCATCCTGGCCATCACCGATTACTTCTCCAAATGGGCGGAAGCAGTCCCACTAGCAGAAGTAAAAAGCTCCAGGGTGGTCAGCTTTATCAAACACCATGTCATTTACCGTTTTGGGGTACCCCGGCGAATCATTCATGACAATGGTCCTCAGTTTATCTGCCACATTTTCAGCAAGTTCTGTGACAAGAATCGCATTCAAAACGTGGCCTCAACCGCCTACAATCCGGCAGCAAACGGATTGGCCGAGGCATTCAACAAAACTATCGTCAGGCTACTCAAAAAAGTCGTGTCATCCAACAAACGCGACTGGGACGAAAAGCTTGGCGAATGCCTTTGGGCCTACCGCACAACGGTACGGACCCCAACAGGCAACACTCCATTCTCCCTGGTCTACGGGAGCGAAGCAGTACTGCCTCTCGAGATACAGATACCTTCGCTCCGCGTGGCAATCACAAACGATCTCACAGAAGAAGACAATCAACGTCGTCGTCTGCAGGAATTGGAGGCACTTGACGAAAAGCGTCTCCTAACTCAACAACGCATCAAACTTTACCAAGCCCGTATATCACAGGCTTTCAACAAGAAGGTCAAGCAAAGAACTTTCCAAGTTGGCGACCTGGTTTTAGCAGTCAGAAGGCCAATGGTGTTAACTCACAAGACACCAGGGAAGTTCGAGCCCAAATGGGAAGGACCCTTCATCATTGAGACGGTATACTCAAACGGTGCTTACCGGCTCGCCAAATCCAATGGGGACTTGTTCATGATGCCCATCAACGGCAAGTTCCTAAAGAAGTACTACTCTTGACATCCTCCAAGACATGTATTTCCCCAAACAACCTCTTTTCACAAAATCAATCGCTTCCGGAACCCAGCTGTTCCGTGGCATCCTTCCGTAGAAAGATAACCACGTCCATATTACCTCTGAGTTGTCTCTCTACATCCTACAAAGCGGAACCTTACACTTCGTGAGCTTACGCTATCCTTCATGTTTACCACGTCCACATTACCTCTGAGTAAACATCCCGTACAAACAACTCCTACGTTGTCGTACATTGATCGCAGAACTTCCACGTCCACATTACCTCTGAGTTGTTCAGCGTATCCCCCAGGATCATTCCTACCACGTCCATAAACACCTCTGAGTAGGAAGATTCTATCATTTGAACCTAATGATTGCCATGTCCATATTACCTCTGAGCAAACATGTTGGTTCCTTTATACTTATTATCTGTACCTAAAAACCAAGGTGCGCAAAAGATAATAGGTCCACATAAATCATCAAGTTCATGAAATCAAAAATGAACACATCAAAGAGATAGTGTATTTCTTTATTTTTTAAAAGGAGTACAGAAATACGCTATTTCCCCAGCAAGAGTTGCAAAAAAAAAAAACACATAAAAAAGAAGAGAAGCTACAATCCCCGATCCTCTCCAGGGTGGGGATGAGAGTTCTCTGACTCGACGTCTCAGGTCGGCAGTGCGAGTTTCCACAGTCGCCTGGACTCGCAGCTCGGCTTCTTGACGCATTAACCCGACAGCCTCAGCGGAAGTTTTTACTCTCATACTTCTCATCAAGCTGTCGTCGCTGCTGAGCCAAAGCAAGGGTCCGCTGAGTAAGAGTCGTTTCCTCCTGCTTGAATGCCACGTGTTCAGCCAGGACACGCTCAGCCTCTAGTTGAAGTTGGGCCCGCTGGTCTTCAAGACGGCACATCTGAGCATCAACCTCTGCGATGTTAGCATCCACCGCAGCCCGCTTCTCCGTCGTCTTCTTCATAGATTGAGACAGCTGCTCCGCCGCAGCCTCAGTCCCAGCCACTTCACGCTCCCAACTGCTCACCTCGGCTCGATGGGAAGCCTCGATCTCAGCCATCGACTTTCCTATCTCTGCATCTATCAAGACCGAGAGGTCATTTTGTTGGATGCGCTGCAGTTCCGCGAGCCGCTCGTCCAGCTCCATCACCGAAACCTCCAGAATTTCGACCATATGGTCATGACCCTGGTGAATGCGGATCAGCTCGATACAAGGCATTGCCAAAGCTTTTGCCGTCGCAAAGCTCCCCTTGGCATCTACCACTGCAGATACACCTTTCTCCAGCATTTTGTACACTCCCTCGACGAGGAATTTCACATACCCGTCGGCTTCCGCCAGCACCTGCGGCGTCATAGCAGGAGTTGAGGGAGCTACTACAGTTTGCGGACCGAAGGAAGATCCGCCGACCTCGATCTGAGAGGTTTGAATCTCGGCAGCAATAGGCTCTTCATCAACAGGGCTCAGACTGCTAGCCCGAGGAGCCGAAGGAACAGAAGCGGCCGGCGCATGCGTCGTGATAGTACCCCAAGTAGAAGGAGCAACAGAGGGTTCCACACCCTTACCCTTCTCAAGCCCGGAGAAATCACCGACGTCAACGGCTACTTCTACCCCCGACATTCTATCAGCATCAGCTACCTCCCCCGGCAAAACGGGGAGATCGACATCTATCTCCTGGCCAGCCCCAGGAGACAAGACCAGCAGAAGGGTCTCACCCTTCTCAAATCCCTCTACAGGGACAGAATCTGTCGCTACCCGCCTGATCGGTAGCCATCTCTATGTCCATGGTTGAAGCCAAGGAAGGATTCGGCAATGATTCAGCCGACCTTCCTTCATCATGACCAGGAGGGGAATCAACCCTCTCCTCTATCCCCACTGCTTCTGCTGTCCCCCGCAACAGACTCCTGCAGCTCCGGAGCGGTGTCATCGGAAGATGATGAACTCCATTCCTCTTCATCACCAGGAAGCTGCGCACTTGCTAAACCTTCGATATGTGAAGCCTCCGCTGTGGCCTTCGCCACCTCGGAAGCTGCTGCACCCTCAGGTTCCCTCCTGACCGGAACCTCCACGATAACAGTATCCTCCGGATCTTCCTCCATGAGAGACATCATTGTCGGCGGGATACGCACTCCAGACGAGCTCGCCATCTCTTCTCGCCTACTCCCACCCGACTTTGGAGTACGAGGTTTTCTTTTTAGCGGCTCCTATAAAGAAGATGGGATCTCGTAAGTGGCGGAACCAAAATCAGATTTAGTAGGATGTCCTTACCTCTTCGGACGCCGAATCCGATGACACCGTCGGTAACGATGCCTTCTTCTGCTTCTTCGACACAAGAGATTCAGCCCCTGTATCTGCACATCGTTTCGGTCGATCGCCCGAGGGTTCTGCTTGTGATGCAGAGGGGGCACTCCGTTGACCCACCCCTGACGGACGATGCGGCCGAGCCTTCCCTGGCGTATCCCCAGTCGCTGCTAACTGGGTGCCTGCGATAAGGCTGGTCTCCCTGTCATATCCGGAGGGCGGGGCAGCCATAACACAGTAAAATTTGACGGCCGAGTAAAGAATGGGCGACCGCGGATCGGGGACGGGCAACGTAAAACGAGCTCCGGTACATCCGGCATTATAGTAATGCCAAGCTCGTGCACCGTCCAACAAACTTCCAACATACCCCAGGGTATTACTGGGGTTATCCAACATCATCTGAGCATAACCAAATTGCCGTGCAAAACGGCTCGGCAAGTATGGTTCCAGGTAGCACTGATTCCGGTTCCGGTACACCAGATGGGACGGCCGGATATTTTGCAACCAGCGGAATCCCCATTGAGGCAGAGTGGTAGTACCTTCGCCCCAGGTCCCGTAAATCCTCGTTGGCCTCAAAACCCAAATAGATGGGACCAACTTTGGTGATCTCCCAACCCTGAAGACGGATAAAACCTTTCTACAAACCGGGACACCAGTATGCGACCAGCTCCTCCGATGGAAACGACGAAGGAATGCATCTCCAGCCTTATAATCTCCTTCCGAGCCTGGGCTCATCACACTGGGATGATGCAGAATCAGCCATCCCATCAAATAGTGAAACGGCAGTTCGGCGCGCGGGAAGTTATTGTTTCGGCCTCTGTCATGAATCACATTTCCAGCAAACTCTCTCAAACCTCGCTGCAGGTTACATACCATTGCGGGGAGAAGAGCCAAACGCCGACCGAAAACCAGCTTCACGGCTGGCAGGATTAAGTTTCGGGTTACCCTCTCTACGGCACCGGATCCGCCCGCAAATACGCAATCCCGGAGCCATATCATCAGGTAGGATGCCAACACCGCCTTGGGTGACATCCGATAAGCAAGATGCCAGAAGCAGCTGTAGGAGCGTGCATCTGACTGCTGGTCCTCATTTCCCTCGGGGATTTTTCTCCCCTAACCTGCTCATTTCGGACAACACTTCGCTACGAGAGAGCGCCGGTGGAGTGGAAAATTGCGAGGGATCCTCCTTGTCTTGTCTAAAGACATGATCTCTCCAAGCAGTCACATGAGGCTGCGTCCCGTTCCTATCCCGTCTCTGCATATAGTAATGATGACTCGCCACTTCCTTGAAGACGGCCGTCATCTCCTCAGCCCTGTCCCCCAGGATTTGAAGTTCCTCGTTGGTGGGAAAGTACTCTTCATAAGGTTCCGACCCCCAAGGGAGTTTTGACACCTCGTACATCTCATGAAGTGCGAACCCTAATTCCCCCACCGGGGTAAGAAGGTCCCGGTATGGATATCAAACATCTCCAGGAGTGCGGAGGAACATGTGCCTATTAAGGTCAACACCTGCCTGGGTAGCACGGATCGCGGCAGTCAACCCGATCTCTCGGAGCTCAGTCTGAAACCGCGACAAGATCCAGAGCGTCAGTTTATCCCATTTGGAGACGTAATGGCACCAACCCCACCCGAAACTCTCCTGTCGGGTAGGAACGTTCCATCAAAAACATACGATGTGTAAAAGTCGAAGCACTATAAGCAAACGTATCAATGGGTACATCACTGAAGAGGCTCCCAGGACGTAAAGTCCGCCAAGTGTAAGAAGACCCAGACCGTACAACGGTCAAAGCATCCCTTTGGTCGGAAGTAGAATCAATTTGAATGACACCAGTCATCGCCCCCCCCCCTGAGAAGGGGTAAGCTCCCAAGACATTCTCCTCTGGGAAACAAGGCGACAGAAGGACGTTAAAGGCCACTGACGTTCAAGTTGCTTAACAGTCATATGCACTCCATTAGCAGCGAAGAACCAGTCTTCTCTGATCTTCAATATCTTTGCCTCGGAAGAGACTAATCGGTCGCCAAACAGAAACGCAGGCTTTAAGAAGGTCACATCTTCAGAATCAGCAGACTTCAGTTTACCGCTCTCCATCATACTCTGGAGGAAAAGCGACAACTGGACCTGGATTTGTAGCATCCTCTCACGAGGTTGGTCCTGAAGGATAGCATCCTTTGCAGGGTTGATCACCGCCTCATCAAAATCAACTCCCATCTGGCAAAGAGAAGCGTCCAGGAGGACCTCATTCAACAAAGGGATCGTCATCGACACTGGCACGACAAAAGTGGAAGTCAGGCAAAAAGACAAAATATGTCAAGCAGACTGGCACATTGCCAGGGTATGAACCCATGCGCATCTGCTTCGGCGCATCATCAGGGCATAGGCCCATGCGCGTCAGCATGTCTCGGCGCATCATCAGGGCGTAAGCCCATGCGCGTTGGCATTGGAGCTTCGGCGCATTATCAGAGCGTGAGCCCGTGCGCGTCAACAAAGGCTTCGGCGCATCTTCAGGGAATAAAACCCATGCGCGTCAGCCATTAAAACCTCGGTGCATGATAAAGGTATAAACCTATGCACGTCGGCAGGATAGAACCTCGGCGTATCATTAAAGACCGAAGTCTATACGCGTCGGCAGTTAGGGCACAGAGCCCAAAGCAGAGATGAAACCCACCTGTCACCTCAGGACGAACGTCGGCAAGAGGCGCAAGGGTGATAGGTACATCCTCATCGACAGACTCCTTCGCTTTCTCCTTCCCCTTGCCGGCAGCGCCGCGAGGAGTCTTGGAAGCCATTCTCTCGAAGAAGGAGAAGTTAGGGTTTTGAAGAAGAAACTCTAAAGAAGCAGAGGCACAGAGAAGAAGAACTCTTTCTCTCTCCGACTCTTACCTATTTATAGGGCATGGTCGCACGTGAACAGATGACGTGTGATCTCTGCCGTCGCCTCGGGTTCTGTATAAGGATAGCAGCAAATAAAACCAAAAGATCATCATTAATCTTTTCGGTTACCGAGGCACCATCATCATTAACTGAGAAGAGCATGCGCCCGAACAAGCATGCGCCCAGAAATCATGCGCCCTGACCTCCATGCTTCTTATTCAAAGTATTCCAAAACTTATTCAAAAGTTTTGAAAACTTTGAAGGGGGTCTTGTAGAAGCATAGAATTTCACAACCAGAAAGCCCATGCGCCAGACACTACATGCGCTAGAACTCAGACGAAGAACTTCACAGCAAAGTCAATAAGTATAGACATTTGAAGAAGAACTTTTCATTTTATATATAAAAGTCTATTACATGTCTAGAAAAGGTTGTACAAAGGAGAATTTCTACAAAGAAAGAGCCTAAGTCTACAGCCAGCGGCCATCATGCGCCTTCAGATAAGTGCAGCGGCCACCATGCGCCTCCAGATAGGCGCAGCATCACTATGCGCCACCAGTGAGGCGCAGCAGATATCATGCGCCTCCATCCAGGCGCATATCATCTCTTCAGCACCTCAGTTATGTGCATCCCTTCAGCCAAATTCTTCCAGCCAGGCTCACCTGGCCGGGCAGAGCCCAGTTATGTGCCGCTCTTCCAACCAGGCTCGCCCGATAAATGCTTCGACACAAAGCATTTTAACCTCTGGCTGGAACCAAGGAAGAGAAGAGCACCGCAAATGCTGTGGCCAGGGGAGGCTTCGAAAGAGCCTCCAAAGCCGAAGGAAGACCGTGATCGAAACCACGGCTAAAGGAGCAGCTTTCGACACGATCAAAGTGGGGAAACCCCACTTTGCAGGAAGAGAGAGCCTTGCACCGCCATTCCGATCTACGGCTCTTCCAGAATACAGAGACGAGGCTCGAGCATCCCTATCTTTGGATTGCAACAGGCACCTTTCGCCTGCCTCAGAAGCCCTCGACTCCGTCTTTTGGATGTAACAGTCACCTTCAAGTGTATCAAAGACAACACAGCGTCTCATCTTCACCCTCGGGAGCACTTCGTCAGCAGAATGCACCCGTATGTTCAAGTTCATATTGGAAGTACGTGAGGGAATGAGAAGCAAATCTTCTCTCCATGCCACTATTTATAGGCCGGGCAGATCAAACCCACGCGCCAAGTGGATGGCCCTCCGAATTTCGTGCAATGAATTTACATTAAATGGATGAACCGGACGCCTCGAATTCAGCCAAACGGCTATTTATAGCACTCGAAGAGCGAGACAGCCGCATCATTAAAAGACATGTCCGATGCGCCAGCCAGACAGCGCATCACACGGACGCGCCCTTCGGCATTAGGCGCATCACACAGACGCGCCCTACAGTACTCGGCGCATTATAGAGGGTGCGCCCCCACATATCTCCATACCGAGTGGAACGCCAACCGACACGCCCACTCAGCTGTCCATCGAACGTCACCAACATTAAATGCTGAACTGACAGAGTTGGCAGCACGCCTCCCAAAGTCTGAACAGTTGACAGCTTTATTCAGAAAACGAAGCGTCGGCAACGTCAGCATCATCATGACTCTATTCCGACGGCTACTGCCACGTGGCCACCCGCATGCGCCTCTACGACCATGCATCCACACCCGCATGCGCCTCTACGGCCATGCGTCCAAACCAGTATGCGCCTCAAAAGCCATGCACCTCAGACCCTTCACTGATATACAGAGAAGAGTCTCCAGTTGAAGTTTTGCATGCGCCTCAAAAGCCATGCGCCCCAGACTGATCTCTGATCCCGAAAGACAGAAGGAAAGTCGCCTGCATGCGCCTCAAAAGCCATGCGCCCCAGACTGATCTCTGATCCCGAAAGACAGAAGGAAAGTCGCCTGCATGCGCCTCAAAAGCCATGCGCCCCAGACTAATCTCTGATCCCGAAAGACAGAAGGAAAGTCGCCTGCATGCGCCTCAAAAGCCATGCGCCCCAAATGGTTTGTAACTCCTAAAGGTTATGAGCCGCAGCCTCCTCCTGCGCCCAATCCAAGGCACAGCCCACCAGATCACTCCTCTCCACCAAATCCGAGATCTTCGAACCATGAGTCGACGACACATGTCTTTTGACTCAACTCGTCCAAGATTTCAGCAACGGAAAGATCTTCCCCCTGCTACGTGCCGGCTCACAACAGCAGTATGAAGAGTTCTCCCCCTCGATCAGGGCGCAGCATCCATGCGCCTCCATCAGCAACCTCCACGTGGCGTTCCCACACCGGCGCATCCTACATGCGCGCATGAGCAGCCAGCCTGCAAAACTATAAATAGAAGGATCATCCCCTTCACACACACGGAGACTCAGAACATAAGACTCACAGAGAATCCACAACAGAGAATCACCGGAGAGGCAGTTCTAGACACTCAACGTCTTCCTCCTCTCGGCAAGCTCCAGCACCCAGAGTAATCAACACCTTCAGAGAACCGATAACCACCGTCAGCCGGTCAACGGAGTCAACGCATTACCACTCGCTCCATTGGCACTAAGGACCCAGCTTAAACAAAAGTGTACTCCTAGGACTACATCTAAGTCCTATATTGTATCACTGTTCTGTTTGTATTAAGATTTCAATCAAAACAATTTTAATGGCAAACAAATCCCCCCCAAAAATCAAATTTTTGAAAAAACAGAGATAACATAATTCAAAAGAATAGAAGTAGAGAATTTCTGGGCAATTATATACTATGCATAGATGAGATGGACTACAGCCTTGAATCTCACGTAGTGACTATTGTCTTTGTCTGAAGAAGTGCTTGATGGACTATGCCTTGAATCAGACTTCTTGAACCAGACTCAGAAAATAACACACATAGTACGCTAGAGGTTCTTGGGTCTATCGGGTGGTGCGTTTTATTGGCCATGCGCACTTTTCCACATTCATGAGAGTTGTCTAGGATCGCCCTGTCCTATAGTCGCGGCCTTCACGACCTCTCATATAGATAAGTCCTCCAAGGGTTGGTGATTGGAGTCAACCCTGCATAATCATGCTTGGACCTATTAAGAGTTTTAAAACTCATCCTAACCAAATCACACCAGAATACTGTCACCATAGGGATGGGGAATCATTGTACATATGTACAGCCACTTGGGCATTATTTTAATGAGATTTTAATCTCGAGTCAGTGTTCCATAAAGTCACCTTAGTCCAGCTTGTTTCTACCCATTGAACCGGCTTCTTGGGATCTCCAGTCAGACTCGGTTGGGTTGCCACTGCTGGTGACTTACTTATGGGCTTAACCCCACCCCCCTCGATGATTCTAGGATTAAATTCCTAGATAAACTCTTCGTCAAGAGTAAACAGACTCTTCGTCAAGAGATCTGTAAAGTTCTTTTATGACTTTATAGTCAAGAACTATATTTTTTATTTATTTTAGTGCTCTTTTAATGTCTTGAAACGCAGCTGCAGGTACCTGTTCATCTTAGAAATCACAAGATCGTGCTTTTAGCATAATTTAAAATATATATAGAAATATGCTGATCATATAAAGTATAAAAAGTCTGAGTCATACAACTTCAGTACAAGATGTAACTGAAACATTCCTAAGTATATAATACTCTTTAGATATGCTTCTTACATAAACTAAAGAGATAAAAACTCCTCATAGAGAAAAAATTATCCATAAATGGATTATATGTCATATGAGCCAGCTACCCAATTGTATTAAAATGATTTTCTATGACATAAGAGTATCTAATATGATACAATTTTATAGTCTAGAATATCCTTAAAATATATATTCTTGAACTGATTTGACTGATTTAAATTAGTTATTTTCTAAATCAGATTTGGTGACATCACAATTATTTAACAAATATGTGATTTCACTAATTGTTGATATAGACATTAGGACGGTGAGCAAAAAATTCATCTGACTCTATCATGACTTAAAGTAAGATACAATAACTTTCAGCATTGGCTCCAAAGATTTACCTTTACAAGTCATTTTTACAAAATGACAGTCTAAAGTGATGGAATAATAGTTTAAGTGATTTTGCTAATTGACCTTATCAAATCTTTATTTTATCAAGTTTTGATCAACTTGGGTTAGCTGTAGGGGCCGATTCCCAGCTAGCGGAGGTCCACAGGGGGACGATTAAATACCGTGTCGCTTAGGACTATTTACGCCCGGTTGACAGAAGGACCCTTTCGGCTTGTACCCAAATTAATCTCAACTTTTAAAAACTTAGATTCAAAAGAATTTGCAATTTCACTAACTATTTTCTAGTGACTAATTGTCTGAATGAACCAAAGAATTATAGTGTCACGAAATATAAACAAAACAAAGTTTGTCTAAATACTGTGACTGAACAATATTGTGATTTCTTTTGAACTAGAAATTCTAATATTGTGATAATATAACCATTTAAGGTTTAAATATTCAAACCAATCAAGAAAACAATATCATTCAACATCTTCATAATCTATATACATAAATCAAGAAAGTTGGCTCACACGCTCGACAAATCAAAATGAATAAAATATGTAGGTAAATATGAATATTACCTACCAAAATGATCGGAGCACGAATGTCGATATTAGGTATGTCTCATAATTTTGTCATTCTAGAGTACAAAATGTTTCTTTCTAAACATACACATGGTTATAAAATTATCAAGAAGTTAGATCAAATGATCATTGTCTTTAACCAAAAGTTTGATGGATGCAACAAAAAAAATAGTAAAGCATCCTTCTAGGATGATATGGACAACAAGGACATCAAATGATTGCAATATAGTTGGAACAATAGTAGATATGGAGTTTTCACTTAAATAAATTTTTGCAACAAAACTTTCTTATTGGAAAACATAAAAGACATATACTAGGTATATAATCATGTTCCGGCGATGCACTTGGCACACCAGCTAGATACTGGCATCACGAGCATATGAATAATTATACTGATCTTTCAAGTTCAGAATAATAGAGCAAAGAATTTTTTTTTTAATTACTTAACTTCATCTTTAGCATTTTTTTTTTTACATGTCACAATCTCTAATGCTTCGTTGCGGACAATATGTTCTTTCTGAAAAATTAAAATCTCTAATATTTTGGTCAAAAAAAAAATGTTAGTTTGCATATTAATAAGAAATATAATTTCAAACGATGCATAACTTGTTTATTCAGGCACACCAATATATGTTGTCTATGAATTTTAACATTAAAGTAATTCAACAACATTTAACAAGAAAATTAAATATTTTCTAATGAATCAAATATTTTTAAACATATGTTTAACATATATAATATTCAAATTCTGGCATAAATATTTAACAAAATATTATTATAAAGTTACTAAACGGAAAGATGATAAATATTTCATGGAAGAAAAAAAAATGTTATAATAGTCAAGACAATTTTTTTTTCTTTTTTCCATTCAACAAAATATATATATATAAAGAATCAACCAAAATATGATTTAGAGTTTGTTGGCCCAATGATTGTATCATATTTTTGAATATGGTTAATCTATTAAGTTTAGCATTTCATTATCACTAATCTTTATACTATCACTATAGCATTTCTACTTATACTTATACCTTTGGTGATATATGCCTATTGGTTTACATATTAGTGATATGAGCTTTCTATCTTAAATTTAATCGGGTTGCCAAAATCAAAACTATGTTTTTATTGTGGTTATTCAATTAAGTTTAATCATTATGATATCACTAATATTTATGCTATCACTATAGCATTGATACTTAAACTTCGCATAGTCCTAATGTGCTTTTATCTTATCATACTTGCTACATGTATATTGCTTTGTTCGCCTAACATGTAAATGCAGAAAAGCAATAAGCAAGATCAATGTGGACATATGCAATGAAGAAATCATGGTGGGCCAAAGACGACGGATCCCTCAAGATTTTTCTGAACCACCCGACGACATCTCTGGAGCCACGCACCGGGGGTTCGGGGGCGAAGCCCCCGAAAGGTATTCAGTTTTCACAAACTGGATATCTTTGGATAGCTGCCGCCAAGGAAAAAAGCCAGCACCTATCAAAGAAAGAAACCAAGCCATGCCATCATCATTTCAAGACTCTGAAGAAGCCTGCACCTGCTACAGTATATCTGGAGTCTGTAATGAGTCTTAGGAATAATTGTAAACACAAGAAATGGATGGCAAAATCGAAAGCTAGGGTAGAAACCAGCCCAGGATCATTTTTGGATGCAAACCGGCATACCGGCGGTATACCGGTGCATACCGGCGGTATACCGATTTTTGTTCACAGAAAGTTTCTGTCCACAAAATCGGCATACCGACGGTATACCGGATCATACCGACGGTATACCGGTTCAGTAACGTTGAAATTCCAACGGTCGGATTTCCAGCATTAAATGATCCCAACGGCTATATTTCTAGCCGTTGCTAACCCAGACCGGTATACCGCCGGTATGCCGGATCATTCCGGCGGTATGCCGGTTCGTGACTGAAAAAGTTATCTTTGGCTTCTTTTCAAGCTTTGGTTATAAATAGCCTTGAACCCTTTATTCAAGGTTGATGCTTTGAGCCTAAAAATTCCTAAACCACCAAAGCTTATCCACATACAACTCTACAAAGCTTTCATTTGCCATTCATAAATTGTGTTAGAGTTATTAAGTTGAAAAGTGAGATCTTCATCCTATTATAAGGAGATCAAAACCTATTGTGAAAGGTTGAAGTTGGAGAGTCTTCGTATCCAAACTCTCGGTTGAAGTTGGGGAGTCTTCGTATCCAAACTCTCGGTTGAAGTTGGGGAGTCTTCGTATCCAAACTCTCGGTTGAAGTCGGAGAGCCCTTCGGATTAAAGCTCTTGTGTAAGAAGTTGGCGAGTTCTTCGGATCCAAACTCGTGTGTAACTATTTGCTCAAATAGTGGATTAAATCCGGAGAGAGTTCCGGGACTGGACTGCCTCTTAGGAGGATACCAGGATATATCGGGTGTCGGTATTGTGTTTGCTTCTTCTCTTGCACTTATATTTTTAAATTGCCAATTAGCTTGTGCTAAGTGCTTCATTAGTTAGCTTGACCCTATTCACCCCCCCTCTAGGGTTCCTACAGAGTTGATATCCTAAAACAATTTCACTTAAGAAAACTATGTTCTAGTCCAATTAGGGATAAAATATTATTTATATCCGCAAGTGACAACGGCCTAAAGTGGCAGTCTAACATCCTTTTGGGAACATGTAGTCTATCTCAAATATTAGACCCAGAGCACCCCTCGTTTTATTTAGAACATGTCTAGACCAAGTCTTTTACCATGTAATTAGAAAGGAGAAAAGGAATCAAGTTAGACAGAGAGAAATGCAATTCAATTAATCAAGATTGTCATTAATGATATATATGAGACGTAGCCAATTTTATTCTAACATCAAACACAATTTATGGTCGTGCATTCTCCTTTGTTCAAACTTTCTAAAACTTATGATATTTATACAAGCCGAACCGAAAGCAAAAACAAGTTCCAATGCTAAAATGTATAAAGTGTAGACTAGTAATTTATACAACATTTTCAACACATTGAAAACCAAAAAAGAAAGTGTAATAATAACTTATGGACACAACCAACTAATAATATTTCTATTGTAAAGAATAGAATAGCTTTTTTTTTTTTTTTCATATTCATAAGGATGTAGCTTTGATACATATTTTAAATTAATTTAATGCCACCATGATTTGTGTCTTGTTTGAAGAAATCAGAATGATGCATGTGTTTCATCCAAAAGGAAAAAATATGGACAAAACAAAAAAATAACATCCACAACATGGATGACAACATGTATCATTTGAAGTTTCCAGGTTGTGCATATGCATGAATAAAAATAAATAAATAAATAAAAAGCATAATTTACAACTGTAAGCCAATAAGCATATTATTTGGAGCTTTCTAACGATATTATATTCTATAAGACTGTTAAAGAATTATCATTGATTAAAGAAGTCATTGCATATGACTGAATAACACCAATGATAAAAGCATAATTATCAATAATTATGATAAATTAAACATCTTATGTATCAGAGAACATGTCAATATATTATATACTTAAGAAAATATGTTTGTTCAAGATTGTGCTATCAAATTTTGCTGACAAACGTATATACTAGCAATTTGATGTAAACAATAACACAAAGAGCATGTCAAGCCAAACAAAAAGGTGACAAGTTATGAAACCAAAGAAGAAATAAACAACACATGTAGCAAATGCTTTCTTTTAATTCTTTCTTTCTCTGCTCTGTACTTTTATGATTTTTATAGTCATAGCTCATGAAATAAGCCTGTGAGCTAAAAAGACAAATTATAGACATGTACAAATTTATTCTCCGTTACGTAGGCATCTATAAGTGTTAGATCTGCTACAAATTTAGATGTAATCATTATGAAAAAACTAAAACCAATTTTAAGGACATATGGATACTGAATTATGAGACAAATTCATGAACTAGAAATTTGCATGGACATAATTTTATATGTATTTCAGGGGAGCTAAGGCACCAGTGGAAAATAAAACGACATTTGTTTTATTTTCTAATGATAAATTGTTTTCTTATGCATATAATTCTAAGTGCATATGTAGTCATTGATGTTAAATGACATGCATGATAACACTGAATCAAACTAGAGAAAAGAGTATGTTGGAAAAAAGAAAAAGAAAACACATACCGAGTTTCAAGAAACCAAAGATGATTGCATCATACTTCAAATTTCATTTCCAATTGACGCTCACTACAAGAAAAATGATCATTTACGGCGCGCAATTTACGGCGTGCAGTTGTTGCGCGTTGTAAATGACACACTTTTACAGCGTGCAAATATGTGCACCGTAAAAGGACCATTTTTTGTCGTATTTACGGCGTGTTTGACATGCACGCCGTAATTGAGTCCTCAATTACGGCGTCTATTTTTGTGCGTTGTAAATGATCATTCATTTACGGCATGCATTTTTGCGTGTTGTAATTGAAGGCTCATTTACGGCATGCATTTTTGCGCGTTGTAATTGAAGAGTCATTTACGGCATGCATTTTGCATGTTGTAATTGGACACTCATTTACGACATACATTTTTTACGTTGTGTTTGAGCATTCATTTACTACCCACAAGTCTATGTATTTCATGTAAACAATTTTTTTGATATAAATTTAATTTAATTTGTATGATTTAAATATAATTAATCAAAGTTTAAGCTTAATTAGAATAATATTTATATATGACAAAAAGGAGGTTCTCTCTCGCGCACCACCCTGAGTTTAACCTAAAATAAATATCAGACAAAACCCTCAAGAAAGATAGTCCCCATCCCTCAGCGCCAGGAGGTTCTCTCTCGCGCACCACCCTGAGTTTCCTCTCTTCCGCGGCGCCTGGAGGTTCTCTGTCTCTCTCGCCTGGATTTTTCCTCTCGCGCGCACGCTCCAAGCTTCCCTCCTCCATCGAGATTCGAACTTCTTTCCATTGGTGGTGAGCTTCTTCCCTAGAATATGATTGGCATACATTATAGGGAAGATTTATGAAATGCCCAAAAACTAAAAAAGTTTTATGTAAAACCCACCGCTAAAAAAACTTTCATCGCGTGCCCAGAATTAGAGAAACTTATCCAAAGCGGGTTCCAAATGACCCTTTTGCCCTTCCTTTTAATTTATTGAAAACACCCACGAAACTGCTCTTAAAAAAAAAGTTTCGATACTTCATCTTCTTCCTTACACTGCTCACTTTCGAATCTAGGTTTTCTCCTCAAAAATCTTCAAAAACTCGTCGAAAAATTTCGGAAAGACTGGGACAAACGACAAAAATGCTAAAACGGAGGTCCAAACATCATTTTTTTGCGAATCTAAAATTTTGGAAGGCCGTCTAACGATGAAGCTGTTACTTTCAGTCTCCTCGACGATACGCTCATTTTGCGACAAACGGGACCTCGTTTCGACCTCCCAGTCAAAAGTTATGGCCCTCCAAAGTTTCAGCTGACCATAAAATGCAGGAGAATGGCCATTCTCCGTGTTAGAACACGAAAAATGTTAATTTCACATGAGGGTGGTCATTCTCCGTATTAGTAACACGGAGAATGGCATTCTCCGTCTTAATTTACACGGAGAATGACCATTCTCCGTGTTAGTAACACGGAGAATGGCCATTCTCCGTCATAATTTAGACGGAGAATGGTCATTCTCCGTCTTAGTTTACACGGAGAATGGTCATTCCAGTGTTAAAACGCAAGAGAATGACCATTCTCCGTGTTAGAAACACGGAGAATGCCATTCTCCGTGTTAAATAAAACGGAGAATGACATTCTCCGTATTAATTTAAACGGAGAATGTCATTCTCCGTGTTAAATAAAACGGAGAATGACATTCTCCGTCTTAATTTAAACGGAGAATGGCCATTCTCCGTGCTACATTAAGACGGAGAATGTCATTCTCCGTTTTATTTAACACGGAGAATGACATTCTCCGTTTTATTTAATACGGAGAATGGTCATTCCAGTGTTAAAACGCAGGAGAATGATCATTCTCCGTGTTACTAACACGGAGAATGCCATTCTCCGTGTTAAATAAAACGGAGAATGGTCATTCTCCGTGTAATTTAGCACGGAGAATGGTCATTCCAGTGTTAAAACGCAGGAGAATGACCATTCTCCGTGTTAGAAACACGGAGAACGGCATTCTCCGTTTTAAATAAAACGGAGAATGGCATTCTCCGTGTAATTTAGTTTTTTTCATGAACAAAGAGTTTCGTTCTTCTTTCAAAACGATGATAATTCTGATGGAAAAGAAGAAGAAAGATATTCTCTCCACAATTGACCTAATTATCGGAAAACTTCAAATGTCTCCACGATGACGATGAAGATGATGATGATGATGATGACGAGCGATGATCTGAGTTCGACTGAAGAAAAGCACACCGAACTACGAACGATCTTTGCGATCTTTGCTGAAGAGAGAGCAATGGAATTCAGATTTCCAGTGAAGAAGAAGAAGACGAAAATCACAATCCAGATCTGAGTTTTTTGAATTCAAATACATATAGATGACCAATTCGCGCGGAGGGGTAGTTTCGATATTATAAAAATAGCAGTTTCCAGCGGGTGGCATCTAAAGGGAATCTTGGAATATTTAACGTGAAAATACTTAATTCTGGGTATTTCATAAAACTTATCCAGCGGGTGGGCATTTCATAAAAGCCCACCCCGAAATTGGGTTTCTCAGCAATTTCCAGTACATTATATGTATACATAGGAATATGATTGCCTCTACTTCAATTTTGTTAGGGTTTCTCTCTCTCAATTGATTTTGTTAGGGTTTGATTTGGGATATTATGTTAGTTGACAGCTTAGGGTTTGGTTTTCATATTTATGTATGTCTCTCTCTCTCTCTCTTTCTCTCTCGGACGGTATTATTTTTTGGCATTATTTTCTTTTATTTTTGTAAAAAAATTATATTTATCTGGTCATACATTTGAGTGTCCGTGTCCGATACGTTTAGTACTAAAGTTTCTTTTTTCAATAATTATTCTAATACACTTGAGTGTTTGGAACCATAATCCATGATTTGATGCATACAAGTCGAGCAAGAAAAATGATGTAGAACTGTTTATGTAGGTGTGTCATACCAAATTGAGAACCTGCAGGTGCATTAGTACACTGTAATATGGATGGGAATTTGAATTTCCAGTGTTAATGTATTTTGCATAAACTCGATTGAGAATGCCTGGGAATAATAAATTCTCTTGTGCGTCGGATGCCCACATGAGAGAATATGATTTAAACTATCACAGATCTCCAAATCTTCTTCTCCTGTTAAGGTTGAAAATCAAAGGAGTTAGAGTTGCAGTATGTTCATGGAATTTGAATGTGTTGAAGAGTATTAAAGATTCTGTGAGCCGCTGCTCTTTGAGGAATGCACACATAGTAGTTTATGTAAAACCTGTGGAAAGGAGACAAAGAGGTACTCCCTTCTATTCTTCTTTATTGTTCATGCACGTATGTTAGACGTCAATTTAGACCGGAATAGTCTGATTTACTTCTCATGTTAGGAACCTCGAGATACGCCAAACTGTTGTCATGTCTATGCCGGGGATGTGTTCCCTATGTTTGTGATTCTTGTCCCACTCCTATTGTATCGTGTCCATGCCCTTGCAATATAGGTTATATGTTGTTTTCTTTATGCTTTTATTTGCACTACAGAGGGTGCAATAGGATACACAACTTCAATTCAGTGTTATTCTTTAATTTACATCAAAATCTGCTACTGAAAGTTCTTGTTGTTATGTTTCCTATATGAATTATTCCGTTAAAAAAATGTGTATTTCTCTCAAAGTTGGGTAGTATACCCTGATCAACGTCCCCAAATATTAACATTCGAATTAGATTATATTAATAAAAATCAGAAGCCTCGCACAAAGCAACTGCATGGGAATTCTAGAATGATTCCTCCATCTAGGAAGCTACTCTCAAAGTTGTGAACTTGGACTTTGATCTCTGCAAATGCTATGCATAGATGGATAACATATTTATCGATTCCCTTCGTATAGTATGCCCCTTTACTATTGTTTAAAACTAGTAGAATAATTAAATAATGACTTAACTTGCAGGGTTTCTTTGTCATCTTTTATGGATGCCAATATACTTCAATTCGGTATGTATCTTTGGTTTTGGCTACTGAAAGTAAGGGTTTTTGTGGATATTCACCTGTATATAGTTTTTCTGTTGTTGGGAAGATTTATCATGTTTACCTCAGGCAAGTTTTACGGTATGCTCCCGGTGCGGACAATTATTCGGAGTGGCAGAAGTGTTACGTAATTTGACATGAAAAATATTGCTGGTATAGTTTCTTCTTACAAGTTTTGATGGTTTTATACTACGTATATAACAAGCTGCAGTAATTGTCTCTAAATAAAACGTCAATACTTATCTTGTTGACATAGGCATTTCATCCTTAATGCAACCTCTAGTGTAATGAATAATTAGTGTCCAGTTGGACAGTTACCCGTGTACTGAAGCTGTCATGTCTTTTTAGGTCCAGTCGATTGGAAATTCTAACTTCTATCGTTGTCTATTCAAAATATTTCTTTGCATTTTTATCTATTTATGCTTTGTGACTATTATGAAGGTTACACCAACTGAACCCCCTCCTTTTGGGTTTTCTTCTATGTTTGCTCTCTATTTCTCTCTGTTTCTTTATGTCTATAGGCACGACAAGGGCTATAGATTATACAAACTATGAGATATGAGATATGCGGCAGGCTTATATCTTTGCTCTCATCTTGAGTAGTTGGATCACATGAAATTTTTACAAATTTTTTCTTAATGGTTTATTTGTCCTCTCTTTGTAGATCAGGAAACTTGATGATTCAGAGTTCAGGAATGCATTTTCCCGAGCATATATAAGGGTATTACCATTTACCCATTTTATGTATAATCCCCTTTTCTATGTTATTCCACTAAGATATTTGATCAGAATGTTACATGAGACAGTTGACATATAAATAGGGCACTAATTCTAGGTTGCATGTGTATAAGTTACTTGTTGAACTTGATCAGTCTTATTTGGTTTGTGTTAACTTGTGTAGGGGTCTGCTTGATGGGAGTAGGATGCTAGCTTCCTAGGGCAAATTTCAAACTTCTCTTTGGGCCTGATTAACTGCTCCTCAAACATGAGTTATAGGCTATGGAGATCATCAGATGTAAAATAAGGTTTGAATTCTATAGTCAACCCCAAGATCTGTAACAAAGGCTTGCTACCAGTGGTTTGGTGTTTGCAACCAATATTTGTCCCACTAAAGATTTCAAAATCACATATTATATAGGGTCACAACCAAAAGAGTAAAGCAAGAAATGAAATAGACGCCAAAAACATTCAAGAAGAAAAAAATATCATTCTCATTATACAAGCTAACAGAACCATAAAAATTTAGCTTGAAACATTATTTACGTACCCCATTGCCACTTACTAATCTTACTCCAGTTAAGAAACATAAAACTATAAGACAAATTATTATCCTCCTAAACTCTACCAATGCAAGAAATTGCTAATCTCTGATAACAAGCTAAAATAAAAGTTTAGCTTAAAATATTAATTCAACCAAACCTAACTAAACCAACTGCTTCCATTGCATAGGTATCAGAGAATCAATGTCCCAAATTTGAATAGAGAGCAAATGACTGTTCATTTCATAAATCAAGGGTATTGCCATATTGGCATAATGCAAGAAAACCATAAAACACAAGGTTCCACCAATTGCTGCTTTATATAATCGGCATACCATAGAATATGTTGGTTACAGGTAAGATTTAGTTTGCATCCAATTGTAATGAGATTATATGGTAATTGTGTTAATGACAGATTCTGTTTGATCCTTGAAAATTTTCAATTACCAAGTTTTTCAGTTTCAGAGTGGTCCATACAGAACTTGTTGCAAATTGGTTATGGAAAAAAAGCGTGAATACAAAATTGTGCCTCAAAACTGTGAAAACATTAGTCTAAGATAATAATAGAAAATACAGAAAATGTTACTATACCCAGTCGTTAGGTGATAAGTAGCCAAATGTGTCTTTTATGTATAGGATAATATTTGTTATGTATTAGTCTTTTACGTACATAATTATGATTATTTGTTTTTTTAGATTCTTAAATGTGTCTTTATGTATATGATAATATTGCCCTCATCATGGTATTGGAAGCGAAGTTTAATAATCATGGAGCAGATAATCCTGGGAAAAGGCAACTTCTTTGTGTGGTGAGATATTGTCTATACCTGAAGGAATACAACGTTCTAGCAATAAATGCATTCATAGTTTTACCACAAAATGACAAAAATCTTGTTGTGTTGTGTGTTCATTTTTCTTTGTAAGTCGTACAAAGTTCTAGCAATAAGTGTACTGTAACTTATACAATTAATTTATGCATTAAATAACTCTCCAGCCATAAATAAAAACATTTACTTGTATGTTTACATTTATTGTTAAGGCACATTTTTGTAAGTTTTGTTTGATAATGTGCTTGGTTCTTTTGCGGAGCATCAATCACCGATCCACACAGAAGAGAGAGAAGAAAGGAGATTAAGGGAGAAGTTAAATGTGGATTAGTTGCAGAGCCCTTAAAGTTCTTTTTAGCAATTATTTGTTGTGGATTAGTTGCATTTAGTTATAGAAGAACCTGCAAGTGTACATAATTGTCCGATATCCTTTTAATATGGGTGTGGTGGAAAAGACCATTTACTGCCATAACAATGGGGCCTAGTAAAATACCCAGGAACTCTCTGCAATCAAGTTCTTCTAAGTACTGATTGATCGGCAGATGTGCAGGGAGATGTTTGGTGTATTTTGTGCAGGTTTTCCCGTAGTGCAGGAGGCTGCACAAATGTGCAGCAGCTACCAATGCACTACATAGGCTGAATGTGTGCAGCAAATTTGGAAATATGTAGCAGTGGTATGCTGCATGTTAAGGGGGGAACCTGTGCACAGATTTTGTTGGCAGGGGCAATGCTGAAGCAGTCTAGAACTTCTTCCTGTGCAATATAAGCTGGCCCCATGTCAAAATACTTTAGATGTTATCTTTTGAAATCTATGATTTGGAGATTTGAATATGTTCTATCTTAAAAGATCTTAACTCTTAAGGTCATGAAGTTTTATCTCCGAAAAGTTACAGTTGGTAGAAAAATGTTACAAATGTAGCATACCATGGGAGCTTAAAAAGGGGATGATTCTGTCTTTGCAGATATTATTGGTAAATTAATCAAGACTGAAAAGGAGCTTGAGGATGTCCACTTTGCTCAGGAGTCTGGCTTGGGTGAAAGGTTTCATCCTGCACCTCTCTTTAAGTCTATCTTCAACAATCAAGGAAAGATGCCAGTGCCATATTGAAGAACGGGAAGCATTCAGTTGTTGCTACGTAAGTATCAAACCTTTGACTGTTGTTTTCTTCATTCACTACATCATGAAATGGCAACACTACCATAACTATTTCTCGTACCCATAGTTGATTTGACTGATATTCACCACTGTTTGGTTATGACTATCACAACCTGTGTTGATGATGAGAGTGCTTGATGATTTTATTAAAAGAAGTATTTTTCGTATTGTAGTTATAATCATATTCAACCACGTATCCATTTTCATTGATATGTAGGGGACAATCTTCAGATTTTAAGACGAGCTGAAGAGTCACGAAAACATGTAAACAGCTTGAAGAAAAAAATCTTTGTGGTCCAAGATAATAGATGAGATTAGTATGTTACTGATATACATATGAAAATAAAGATACTATAAAGGTCTCCTTAACGTCATCCTGATATTTCTGAAACTTTTATGTCCAAGATGCTGAGAGGAACTAATACCTCTTTGCAGGTCATGGAGATGCTTGTTGACATTGTTCACTTCTTACACCTGGAGATTTATGATGTCTTTGGGAGCGTTGGTATGTCTTTTTCTGGAAAATCTTCTTTTTTATTTAGTGTCATTGTCTTTCCTCCATTTACCAGTGTAAGCATGATCAAATTGCAAGTGATATCAGTTCCATATAATTTGCACATTTGCTCCAAAATTATAGTGTTTAAATTACTGCAAAGTGCAAATTATACAACTCTTAAATTGTGTGTGGTATAATATATTTCTGTAGATTCGCTGCTCATGTCATATTAAGTAGTGGATACAAACTGGAACATAACAGTCGCTCAACCCGGTTCTTGGGTATTAAACATTATTGGCCTACCTGTAAGATACATGAATTTCTTTCTAGTTGGACTAGTGCATGAAGTACAAAGCTAAGAGGACTGCTGAGGGATTTGGGGTTACTCTACTCTAGAGGGACTATAGATCTTGAAGTTTCAATAGGAGAAACTTATCTGTTCCATAAATCTAACACTTGAACACAAACTTAAGTTGATGTGAATCACTTGCTATATAACACAACTGATTGAGGCATAGAAACTTATTTGTTCTTTGATACAGTGATATATGATAAAAATGAAACTTATTGTTCTCTGATAGAATTGATATCGGTTTATATAAACACACATACTGACTAACTCGATTTCTCTTGTTCTCTCAGGAACTACATGTAAAATGAAGGTTGTACTGTGATGGGGGATGTGCTGCGGGTTCAGATGTATTTTGATTTACTTGTAAATAGGTTTTAGATGTTTAAGATGTTGTACAAAATTGTATACTTTGGTTATTTCGATGTGGTTGGATGTTTGTGGTGTACGAACACATATTTGTTAATATAAAAATTGTGTATTATAGTTCTTTGATCTTTGCGATATTTTGAATTATATTGATATTATAGTTCTTTGATCTTTGCGATGTTTTGAATTATATTGACTCCGGCCTAGTTGACGGATCTGCAACCGTCAAGATACCCATTTCTTGATGGTTTTTTCTCGTCAAGAAAAGCCATTATTCTTATAGTGATTATTATAGTGTTCAGATACATGTTGTAAAAGGATAGGAGGGATCATTTACGCGTTCAGATGTGTGTTGTATAGTTGTAAAAGATTGAAGAGCAGTCATTTACAGCGTTCAGATGGTGTTGTAAAAGATGAGAGGATCATTTACAGCGTTCAGATGCATGTGTAAAAGTCATTTACAGCATTCAAATACTTGTTGTAAAAGATGGAGATTAGTCATTACGCGTTCGTGCGTGTTGTAAAAGATGTGAATGTGCGTTGTAAATAATAGGGTCATTTACGGCATGACCTTTTACGGCACAAAATGTACGCCGTAAAAGATCATTTACGGCACGTTTTGCATGCCGTAAATGATCATTTTTCTTGTAGTGGCATAATCAAAGGTGCATATTCTTCATGAATGATTATAGGTTTGTATGTAGCAATACTAATTATCATAAATCACCCAAGCATGACTACAACTTTTGTATTTACAAACTTTTTACTAATGAAGTAATCCGTCCATAGACGATTTATTTCCAGGAGCAGGCTTAAATGTTGCCAGAAGTTTCAAAAGAAAAAAAAATTTCTTACAGATGGAATCAGTAGTCTAAATAAAATAACTATACAAGTACCTTAACCAAATATTTATGGATGACAGTATGTAAAATTGCATGTAATAAGAAACGTCCACAACAAGATGAAAGTATCCAAATCGGTATGATTAAATTAAAAATATAAATGTATCATTTCAATAGTTATTTAACGTTAAACAAGACATATAAAATATATTAAACAAGTCATATAAAATAACCACACAAATATTCTCTTAGATTGTTAGAAAAAAAAAATATATACCTCGATTCCTGTAAACAATATAACAAAAGATTAGAGTTACCGGTCTACGGGGAAGTCATGCACGAAGCATTGCCCTAAGAGAATATTCGAGGTCTATGTGCAGACTTCCTCTCGAATCCTCCTAGTGGTAAAACTCCCTTGCTACCGGCTTCCCATTGTTGCACACAACTCCGGGAGAATGACCCTGACTTAGCTCTTGCCCAGAGTAGAAACGATTGGAATAGAAATGAAAGGAGATAGGAGGATGAAAAAATGAAGAACTTTGTTAGTCATTTTTCTGTATCTCTATATCTTCTATAGAGCAACTATGATAGATATATATACATCTAGAGGAAACCATACCCAAAGCCAACTAATAAAAACCATTTAAATTATTGAATAGGCTAATAAATTAGCCGTTACAAAAACTAAGAGGGTAAGGGTTAATAGGATTAATAGGCTAATAAGTATAGTCATATTCAACAACAAATAATAGTCATTTAACATGAATATAATGACTAGTTAAGTAGCCAATGAATTGAGTAAAAATAAGGTTAGGAGGAAATTTGATTTTTTCGACATATCATACAACAATTACTTCAAAGTAGGGATAGTCGACGTGTAAAACGCCTCTACGATTATAATTGGTCTAGAAATGGCTCAAAAGTGAGCCGTACAAGCTGGTCGTAAATCATCAAACGTACATTTAAAAAAATACTCTCTTTTTTCCCTTAACTGAATCTATTTTATTAATATATCTATAATAAATTATAATTAAAATATAAAACTTTTTAACAAATTTTAATAAAATATAAAATATATACAACAAATTTTATTCAAATATATTCAATATTCAAATTATTTGTTAATAATATTAGGAAAAAGAAAAAAATATTTTATTTCAACGTAAGTGAATTTCCTTGTAGGGAGTGACATGGAAACCTGATGACGCATTTGGGAAGGATACGACTACTTTGGTTTCCCTAGATTCGAAAATGTTGCATCTTCACGAGCATACTATTTGGCACAATATTTGTCATTTTGGTCGAGCAAAAGCATTAAATACCAAACATTATTAAACATAAATTCTTTTTTTATCATTTGTGAACCAAATTAATCCTTTAAAACACGACAAAATAGTTGTACTAATTTCTCCTTAGTTATCATATTTGCACAAGCCCTCTAAAATACTTTTAGGCATGACCATTTCTGAAAATGTGCAAGCTGGACGATCTTAAATAGCCCCAAAAAATCAGATCACAAATGATAATGTTCAGTTAGAAATTTCTATTTTTAGATTTAGGTCACCCTCCTTTTTTTAATAAATTGCAACAATAAATCCACAGAATGTCAAAAAAAAGAAGTTCTTTAGAGTGATTATAAAAAAATTATTTTTTAGTATTTGTACAAGGTTCTTAGAGCATCTATAGTAGAACTCATCCCAATTTCTAGATTCTAGATTCAAAATATGGCAATCCATTTTGTGAAATAATAATGTTCAGTTGGAGCTCTATGATGGTCTCGTCTATGCTATATGAGCTATAATCTGAACCTCAAAATTTTCTACATTCAGAATATAGGAACTCATTTTGTAGAATAGTAAGGTTCAATTTGAACTCGAATTTCCATATTCTAGTTTTTATATTACTTAAAAAAAACTGGAAATTGTTGAGAAACCCAATTCGGGGTGGGCTTTTATGAAATGCCCACCCGTGGATGAGTTTTATGAAATATCCAGAATTATATTTTTTCACGTTAAATATTCCAAGATTCCCTTTTAGATGCCACCCGCTGGAAACTGCTATTTTTATAATACCGAAACTACCCCTCCGCGCGAATTGGTCATCTATATGTATTTGAATTCAAAAAACTCAGATCTGGATTGCGATTTTCGTCTTCTTCTTCACGAAAAATCTGAATTCCATTGCTCTCATCTTCAGCAGAGATCGCAAAGATCGTTCGTAGTTCGGTGTGCTTTTCTTCAGTCGAACTCAGATCATCGCTCGTCATCATCATCACCATCATCATCATCATCATCGCAAAAATCTCCGTTTAACACGGAGAATGACATTCTCCGTGTTTCTAACACGGAGAATGGCCACACGGAGAATGGTCATTCTCCCGTGTTTTAACATTTGAATGACCATTCTCCGTGTAATTTAGCACGGAGAATGGTCATTCTCCGTGTAATTTAGAACAGAGAATGTCATTCTCCGTATAAATTAACACGGAGAATGTCATTCTCCGTTTTATTTAAGGCGGAGAATGGCATTCTCCGTTTTATTTATACGGAGAATGGCCATTCTCCTGCGTTTTAACACTAGAATGACCATTCTCCGTGCTAAATTACTCGGAGAATGACCATTCTCCGTTTTATTTAACACGGAGAATGACATTCTCCGTGTTTCTAACACGGAGAATGACCATTCTCCTGCGTTTTAACACTGGAATGACCATTCTCCGTGCTAAATTACACGGAGAATGAACATTCTCCGTTTTACTTAACACGGAGAATGGCATTCTCCGTTTTATTTAACACGGAGAATGGCATTCTCCGTGTTCTAACACGGAGAATGGCCATTCTCCTGCGTTTTAATACTGGAATGACCATTCTCCGTGCTAAATTACACGGAGAATGGCCATTCTCCGTGTAAATTATGACGGAGAATGGCCATTCTCCGTATAATTTAGCACGTTCTCCGTGTAAATTAAGACGGATAATGTCATTCTCCGTGTTACTAACACAGAGAGTGGTCATTCTCCGTGTAAATTAAGACGGAGAATGCCATTCTCCGTGTTACTAACACGGAGAATGGCCACCCTCATGCGAAATTAACATTTTTCGTATTCTAACACGGAGAATGCCCATTCTCCTGCATTTTATGTTCAGTTGAAACTTTGGAGGGCCATAACTTTTGACTGGGAGGTCGAAACGAGGTCCCGTTTGTCGCAAAATGAGCGTATCTTTGAGGAGGCTGAAAGTAACTGCTTCATCGTTAGACGGCCTTCCAAAATTTTAGAATCGCAAAAAAAATGATGTTTGGACCTCCGTTTTAGCACTTTTGCCGTTTGTCTCGGTCTTTCCGAAATTTTTCGACGAGTTTTTGAAGATTTTTGAGGAGAAAATCTAGATTCGAAAGTGAGCAGCATATGGAAGAAGATGAAGTATCGAAACATTTTTTTTAAGAGTAGTTTCGTGGGTGTTTTCAATAAATTAGAAGGGTAAAAGGGTCATTTGGAATCCGCTTTGGATAAGTTTCTCTAATTCTGGGCACGCGATGAAAGTTTTTTAGCGGTGGGTTTTTCATGAAACTTTTTTATTTTTGGACATTTCATAAATTTTTCCATAAAAAAAAATGACATTTGAGTCAATATCCATTATATCATTTGGATCTCTAGATTATTTGTTTACTATTCTCGTATATACTCAACTTATTCTACATTTATTTTTATTATAAAATTGGAACTCCAGATAATTTTATAATCTTTGAGCCCCATCTACTGTTGATACCATTCTGCTTTCAAGTAGTGCATGAAATACACCTCAAAAACAAACAAAAAAATAGTGCATGAAATATTGTAATAGATACTCACGCTGGCAAAACTGTCACCGTCGTTAGTCCCGTGCCTTACTCCAAAAAGGTTTTTCCCATTCTTCTGATATACCATTTGGATCGAGCAAACCCCAAAATTTTGCTGGTGGTACCAAATGAGGATTTGCTTCACCGGTAACCCTAATAGTTCATCCCATGGTTCCCCTCTGCTGCTAAGACCCTTTGCGCCAGAACTTTTCTTCACGTAAGATTTTCCGTCCAAAGAATAATTCTGTACGTACATAACAAAAACATATTTTATATATATATATATATATATATATATATATATATATATATATATATATATATATATATATATATATATATATGGGAAAACGGATATGAGTCATAGGCTCATACTATTACATGTGCCATTCCACGTGGCTTCTATGTGTACCAATAAAAACATAGTGACATGAAATTTTTTTTTTAAATAAATAGAAATAAAATATTATACCATAAATGATTTGATAAATAATAACTTATCATATATTTGCCTAGGAACTTACCAAATATGTTTGTCTAGGAATTTAAATAGATAGAAATAGAGGATCCCATAATGTTAATATTAATGTTAATGTTAATACTAGTATTAATTTTAATGTTAATATTATTGTTAGTTTTAATTTAATATTAATATTAATATTAATATTAATATTAATATTAATGTTAATATTAATATTGATATTAATGTTAATGTTAATATTAATTTTAATGTTAATATTAATGTTAACATTAATTTTAATTTTAATTTTAATGTTAAAATTAATATTAATTTTAATTTTAATGTTAATTTAATTCTAATTTTAATTTGGAGGGACAAATGACATTATTCCTATTTAAATTCCTAGACAATATATTTGGTAAGTTCCTAAATAAAAATAGGTAAGTTATTATTTATCAAATCTTCATGAGATCTTTTATTTCTATCCATTTAAATTTCCTTTTCCAAGTCATTTTGTTTTTATTGGTCCACATGGAAGCCACGTGGGATAGCTCATATAAGAGTATGAGCCTAAGGCTCATATCCCGTTTTCCCTATATATATATATATATATATATATATATATATATATATATATATATATATATATATATATATATATATATATATATATCACAAAAAAAAAAAAAAAAAAATATATATATATATATATATATATATATATATATATATATATATATATATATATATATATATATATATATCACGCTGAGGCCTACAGGAAGAAGACGGTCGCTGATTTACTCGATGGCTCTTCTTGGGCGATCAGGGGCCACCGTTACGAGGCCATTCTGCGGACTCTTGTTCCGCACGTTCCTGTGGATCCATCGATCCGGGCGGACACTTGGGGCTGGAAGGATTCGCCCACAGGTACATTCTGCACTCGGACGGCCTACTCCCAGGCGCGGGACGTCGGCCATATATGGGAGTTTGCGGATGTGGTATGGTGCAAGCAAGCCGCTCGCAAGTTCCTGCTTTGCTTATACAAGTTAACGCGGGGTCGCCTTCTCACTAAGGATAGGCTTGACAGGTTTGGCATCCTTAATCTGAATAATAGCTGCGTTCTATGCTGGCAGCAGGACGAGACAGCCAATCATTTGTTTTTTGGATGCACGGTGGCCAGAGAAATACTGCGGAGACAAGAGTTGAAATTAGGAGTTAACCTCCCCAGCGATGTGGGCTATGAGGAGCCAAGAGGTGGTCCGTGTCGTCATATCTGGCAAGCACATGGGGATAGAGTGGTACACTGAAGCTAGAATAAGATTGGCAGCGGCTGTCTGGCACGTGTGACGAGAGCGAAATGCTCGTGTCTTTGAATATAAGTATACCTCGCTTAGAGGAGTGATCCTCAACATTGAGCAGGATGTATCATGTATGAAGGTGCCATTGTGCACCAACTAAGTGTATGATTCCCGAGTTTTTTAATAAATTAATTACCTTTTTCCAAAAAAAAAATATATATCTCGATCGAATTAGGGTACAAAGAATAACCAACTATTTGTGTATATACTGTAGTGCCTACCATTTGATCTTTGATGAGTTATTAATCACTCGACTCCTACATATCAGAGACAACGTACAGAAATATTATATGAGAAATAACATAAGAGAATGAATATTACAAGTAGAGAGTAATTACCATAAAAATTAATGGACAAATATATAATGGCAAGGAGAGTAACTGCATACACGACACATACCTGAGTTTCGGAGGAAAAGGATTGGCTCACTTAGAATTTCTCCCTTGAGGGCTCTATAAGCAGCTAGTTCGTAGGGTTACAAATATTAAATAATTGATAATAACTATCACAGGATTCCAAGAGTCCATTTTGACCCAATAAATAAACAATAAATGATTGTTGAGTTTCCTTACTTTGAGATCAATGTGACACCAAAGGAGAAAGAAGACGAAGCAGGTACTTGTCCTCTCGTATACCAGGAAGCATCTTGATTGTTTCGGAGTACATTTACTAGAGTTAAACGTGATTTTTATGTGACATGAGACATAAGGCAATGATAATGCCTAGGGCTGCAAACGAGCCAAGCTTTTGTAAGCTTGAGCTTGGCTTGACTAAAATTAATCGAGCTCAAGTTCGAGCTCGATCTCGAGCTTGATAATTTTTTTTATTTTAGAGCTTGAGCTTAGCTCGAGCTTGTTTATATTAAGCTTGAGCTTGGCTTGGTTTGAGCTCGAGCTTGGCTTGATAAGCAAGCTTGATTGAAGCATGATAAGCAAGCTTGATTCAAGCTTGATAAATAAGCTCGATAAGCTCAAAATCAAGCTCGTTATGCTTGATTTCAATCTCGCTCAACTTTATTTCAAGCTCATTAAGCTTGATTTCAAGCTTAACGAGCTCGATTTCAATTTAGTTATGTTTGAATTCAAGTATCTGTAATATTAAATTTATTTATAAAAATTTAATTAAAAAAGTTTCTGAATATCAATTATTAAGGACATATAAATGTATAATGCACAAATATATATAAAATTAAAATTCAATAAAGAACAAAACGAGCTTCTAAACAAGCTCCTGAACGAGCTCTTAAACGAGCTTCTAAACGAGCCAGCTCGCGAGCTCAAACGAGCCGAGTACTTCTATGTTTGAGCTTGGCTCGTTTATTAAACGAGCTCGAAAATGAAGCTTAAGCTCAGCTTGTTTAGTAAATGAACCGAGCTCAAACGAGCTTTTATCGAGCCGAGCTTCGAGCAGCTCGCGAACGGCTTGGCTCATTTGCAGCCCTATTAATGCCTTTTGTAGGTGACAAAATTATATTCACAAATATAATAAGATAGAAAAGTTTTTTTCCAATTCAAAAGTATTGAAAAAACAATACGTAAGTACTTTTTTTTCAACTACCAATGCAACTTCTCCTTTTCTTCATTTTTTATAATTTTTTAATTCATAATTGACGATGTGGAGGTAACATTATTGCCAAGTGCATTGTCTAGAACTAGACAATCAACTTCACAATATTTTCGTTATGACATATCACATTCATAATTTATTTGACATTTGCATTAGAGAAACACTTTCTAAATAAAATTTTGTCATTCCTATGTGACAACATTTTTTTTTTCAAATTCACAATGGGGTTGGAGATGCTCCAAAGATGTCGTCTCCCTCGTACTTAGAGCATCTCCAATGCAATTGATAGTTTGGAAAAAAAAATTGTTGTCACATAGGAATAACAAGTTTTCATTGAAAAAGTTGTTCTCCGATGCAAATATGACAAATAAGTTATGAAGTTGGCATGCCAAAGATATTGTGAAATTGGTTGTCTTCTAGATAATGCACTTGACAAAGACTTTATCTCCACATCTTCTATTTGAATAAAAAAATTTAGAAAGAAGGTCGAAAGGAGGGAAAAGTTATTTTGGAAGTTGAAAAAAGTATATTTTACTAGAAATTGCTGAAATACCAATTTCGTGGTGGGAGTTTATAAAAATCCACCCGCAGGGTGGATTTTATGAAATACCCAAAATTATATATTTTCACGTTAAATATTCCAAGATTTCCTTTAGACGCTCCATATTTACAAAATTGTCATTTTGATAATACCATAACTACCCCTTTGCACAAATTTGGTCATATATATGTATTTAAATTCACAAACTCAGATTTAGATTGTAATTTTCGTCTTCTTCTTCTTCACGAGAGATCTGAATTCCATTGCTCTCATCTTCAGCAGAGATCGCAAAGATCGTTCGTAGTTCACTGTGCTTTTCTTCAGTCGAACTTCGATCATCGCTCATCATCATCTTCATAGAGAGATTTAAAGTTTTCGGCGATTAGATAAATTATGGAAAGAAGATATCTTTCTTCTTCTTCTTCTCCATAAGAGTTATCATCGTTTTGAAAGAAGAACGAAAAACTCTTGAATCTTTATTCCCGACAAATTTGTTTCTACAAAAAAATCAAAAAATTATATTTTTGTCAACTATTTTCCGTCATTTAACATGGAGAATGGCCATTCCCCATGACTTTAACACGGAGAATGACCGTTCTCCTGCATTTTAACACGGATAATGGTCATTCTTCATAATTTTAACACGGAGAATGACTATTCTCCTGTATTTTAACACTGGGAATGGTCATTCTCCGTGATTGTAACACGGAGAATGACCGTTCTCTGTGATTTTAACACGAAGAATGGTCATTCTCCATAATTTTAACAACGAAGAATGGTCATTCTCCGTGATTTTAACACGGAGAATGACCATTCTCCTGCATTTTAACACTGGAAATGGTCATTCTCCATAATTTTAACATAGAGAATAACCGTTCTCCGTGATTTTAACACGAAAAATGGTCATCCTCCATGATTTTAACAACGAATAATGACCAATCTCCTGCATTTTAACATCGAGAATGGCCATTCTCCGTGATTTTAACACGGAGAATGACCGTTTTCCATAATTTTAACACGAAAAATGGTCATTCTCCGTGATTTTAACAACGGAGAATAAAATGATTTTAATACGGAGAATGACCATTCTCCTGTATTTTAACACGGAGAATAGCCAGTTGAAACTTTGTAGGGCCATAACTTTTGATTGGAAGGTCGAAACGAGGCCCAATTTGTCGCAAAAGGAGCATATTTTCGAGGAGCCTGAGATAAACCATTTCATCATTTGACGAGCTTACGAAATTTTAGAACCACAAAAAATGATGTTTGGAACTCCATTTTAACATAGGGAATGACCATTATCCGGTTTGTCGCAAAATGACCATTGTCCTGCATTTTTACACGAAAAATGGCCAATTGATGCTGCTGATGATGATAAAGTGGGAACTGATGACGACGACTGGTGTGAAGATTGCGAATGGAGAGTCACTGACGAGTTTTTGAAGTAAGTTTTGAAGATTTTGGAGAAGAAAACATAGATTCGAAATTGAGCAACGTATGAAAAAAGAGGAAGTATCGAAACGTTTTTTTTTTTTTTTTGAAGAGTTAGGTTTCGTGGATGTTTTCAATAAATTAGGACGGCAAAATGGCCATTCAGAACCCTTTTATATATTTTTCGCTAATTCTGGGTACGCGATAAAATGTTATTTTGTTGTGGGTTTTTCATAAAAATTTTCGGTTTTTGGACATTTCATAAATTTTCCCTAGATTTTATTGTCATCTCAATACTTTGCATTAAATGAGATTTTTCTACTTCATTGTCTCGTGTGAATATAATCTTACCACTTAGGAAAGATATTGTCTTGTGCCTCATGCCACATAGGAATCACATTATATTACAAGACATTAGGGTTGAAGATGCTCTTACGAAAGATGTCACAAAACTAAATACAATGAATTATTAAGTTTTGTAACTAAATATCCTCATTTTTTATTACTAAGGGTTTTGTTAACATTTTATATAGATATTTCCACCAACAGATTTATCAATGCACAATTTTATTTATCAATACATATTTGAAGTAAAAAATGTATTGATAAATGTGTTGTATATTAACATGTGTCCTTAGATGTTATATAGCAAAACTCAGTAACTAAATACGCTTTAACTATTTGGGGGTACTTAGGCGCCCTTGATTGGTTTGCAGAAAGAAACGAAAAGAATATTAACTCTTTGTTTTTTTAAATTGTAATTTTTACAATAAAAAAAAAATTCAGAGTTTAAAAATATCAAGAATATAGTCAAAATATATCTTCCTTTGGGAACTATTTTTTACCTGCTTCTTTCTTGACATACAAACATAATTTTTTTTTATCTTTCAAATTAAATACTGATTCAACGAACCAAATGTAAACTAAATTTGCAGTTTCAAAAACAGCTTTGGCTTGCGAAAGAAATTGAAATAAGGCGACAAGAGGGGAAAACAACAATAACATGTGCATCCTCACTTCCTTGAAAATGACGTATATAGTGTGTCAAAAGTATTTTGTGATTAGATTCTAAGGGTCTGTTTGATGGCCCGTTTGGTAAACTGTATTCTGAGATAGATTGTAGGATTTTATGGATTTGGAACCAAATCCATGAAATCATGTTTGATTGGAGATGGATTTGGATATGGAAAGTATGAGATTGATAAAGTTCAAAAGGTTTGAGATTGAAGTTAAAGTCCACAAAACTTTATGATATTTTTTTGGAACAAAGGTGGCTAGATCAAAAGGGGAATATGTCAACGAAAGTATCACTACAAAAAAAGTGTCTTTTTGGGACGACACTATAAAGAACACAAGTCTAAAACGTCCTAAAAGTATAATTCTAGGGACGGCTATATTTTTAGTAACAAAATGTTACTTTTTTTGGGGACAGATTGTGAAAATGGATCACTATTTGGGACTGATAAAAATTTCTGTTCCAAATAATACACATTTTCGTCCCAAATAGGTCGGCGGGAATACCACACGTTTGGCGGCTAATTGCCAAATTATATGGGGGGAAAGTTTACCTCCACGTGTTTCCATCGTAGCCATTCGATCGGATAGATTAATCCAGACCGTCCATCCCAAAACTTTCAGAACTTAGTAGATCAAAACTTTTAGAACTCAATATCAAAACAACCTAAATCTCTCTCTTTTCGATCAAAAATTGGGTGCTGCCGCTTTCTCTCTCTCTCCGACCATTGCTCCAGTGCTGCTGCTCTCTCTCTCTCTCTCTGACTATTGCTCTCTCCTTGTCCGATCTTTCAACCCTAGGTGCTCCAGTGCTGTTGCTTGGTATATTTTTCCCAATCTTTAGAATTTTTTACCAAAAATTTTTAGTCTTTGCCCTAATTTTGGATGCATGCTATTTTATCCTAGATTATTTGCTTGAAATTTAAGTATTTTACATACTAGGGTAGTGGATGTCTTAGATTTACCCCTAATTTTTGCATGTATGATCAGTTATTTAGGTGATTGTTTTTCTTTTGGGAAGATTTGGATTTATGAAGTGTATCAGTTTATTGAGAAAATTATTTGGTAGAATCGTGGAGCTCCTAGTCCAGGTTTATTTAATTAGGCTCCTCAGTTTGATGGATTTTTTTTGCTTGCTATTAAAGTTGTTTATAGCATAATTTTGCACATTGCAATATTACTATTATCAGATAGTTACAATGATTTTGGTACGCTTTTTTCAATCCTGAGATGGCGTGCAAATAACTATCTATTTGGTAAGAGGCATGACTGAGCAGTCCAATACTAATGAGTTTTAGTTACATGTATGGGTCTTCTTGAGAGAAACAAAATGTTGTAGTGGTGCACAAGGTGACAAGTTTTATTGTTAATTAGCAATTAGTGTCATGTGGGATTATAGCATGTCTTATAATCTTTTATTCAGTTTATTGAATGCCCGGTTCCTCATATTCGGCAACATGATGCAAATATAAAAATAAAATAGCCATAATCATAATGTATATTAGACGCACTAGCATTGTGATGCTAGAAAAGAGTGTTGTGAGTGCTAGAAAGGAGCCTGATGCCAAAGTAACCAAATGTCTATTTAAGCATTCATAAGTTTACTTGTGTAGATATTAGTATATACATTCTTGTAGTTTATTGTAGAACTTAGCTTTTAGAGTAGTCTTCTTAATTTCCTCAAATATATGGAAACAAAAGCTATTTGTATAGCAAGCTTTATGGGAAGTCATTAGTATAATGATGCCAGTTATTATAATTTGCCCCTAATTATACAAACTTGTCCAAATTTATGTTCTGTCATGGTTTATGTCGAATTTATATAATATGTGATACCAAATTTATGTAATATATGAGACGGTCATTGATCAAAAATTCAGAATATTGAGAGGAAAGATAAGAGACACTGGGACCTAGAAATTTATGTAACATGTGAGACCTGTAAGCATCAGTTCTTTTTTAGAAGTTTGCGTCTCAAACTAATGATACAGTGTTCAGTTATGATTTTTAACTTGTCGTGGTGGTTTGGTTTATTGATGCACACTCTCATTTAAAGGGGTATTTTGGAATTACTCCTTAATCTTATCACGATGATATATGGATTAGTTTCCTTAAAACTCCAAATATTAAGGTGAATATCTCTAATAAATAAGAAGGCTACCTTTTGACATAATTTCTGGCTTGACACAAATCAGGATGTACGTATATAGTAAACAATATCCATGGGAGAAATCAAGAAACTTCAAACCAAACAAAAAAACAAAACCAAAGTCTTCCTAATAGGGAACACAATTTTTTCTTGAAAGGTGTTATTTAAAAACTAAACTCCAAAATCCGTGATGTGTTCTCGTGTGCAACATGTATCACACATGCCGAACGCTCCAAAAGTGACGTGTCGCGTTGGACACTTGTCAAACACGACAGAAACTTGAAACCACGCTGTGGCATCCCGAAATCGATGCCGTGGCCTCGTCATATTCACGTCTGTGCAACATAGCTGAAATCAAACGTGCAACAAGATGACAAATACTTTTAGGAATCGGGCGTAAGATGGCTGGAATATTTAGGGGAATTCTTTACATATAGTATGCTAGCAGGTAAATGTATATCGATTTTGTATGCAATGATTCTATAGGTGGATAATTAGCATCAATATTGCAATCTTACAGTTGTACAAATCTTTTCCAAGGTTAAACACTTACGGCTACTTTGGATTGCACTTACCTTTAGTTTCGTTTGCTCAAACGTACATTTATGCCTTTCTGGAACGCTCGTTGAGATTTCCATTCGAGTCCCGAAATGAATGAAATATTTGAAAAATGTCCATCCGAATTGGAAGTCATTTTGCTTGCCCCTTGTGTTTGGGTGCCAAATGGCCCAATTGGAGTCCCATACTGGCCCTTAGTCATATTTGCATTTTTTTTTACATTATGCTAGCATCACAATAGATCAATCAATCAAGTAGAAGGAACTAGACTAAGTCGCAAATGTGTCTTTCCTCTTCTAACTAATAGCTTGTAGTATCTGCCGATATCGATATGATACGGTTGGTACCGATAAGATTTGGCTTGTTCCGATCCGATATCCATCGTTACTGATACCGGCCGATACTGAAGTTTGTGGTCTCTTTTTCAGTCCTTTGATAGAGAAAATTGAAGAAAAAGACAAATAAACAAGTAGTAAGGCTGTAAAAGCATGTAAATGGAGAAAATTTATTAATCACATGTAAACCAATTAGCAATGGAGACAATTATTTCATTAAATTTCAAAACTACTAAGAAACAACAAAAAATGGTTAATTTATGCCTAAATGTATAAAATATTTTTCCCCTAAAATTTTAATAATGTATTAGTAATTATTTGATCTCCGATACCAAAAATTCGATACTCCGACCCCAACTGATACCATTGATTCCGATATTCATAGGAAGGATCCGATACCGATAGTGCAAACCTTTCGTACTATAGCCGAGTCCTATTAGACTATATAAGATAATTTGCTTTTAATTGTGCCAACTTGTTGAAACTAATGGACCATAATGATTAAGGATCCCATATCAACTTATTACGAGCATGATGAATGATTTGGCATTATGAACAAGAATATTACGAGGGATTGGCGAAAACAATGAGTATGCAAATATTATAAAAATGACTTATATTCAAATATAGTTAATAGGGATTATGTGACATATCTAACTTTGGGTGTGTGTTGTAAATAACACGAGGGAATTTTACTAAGGATTTTCTTATAATTCCTATGTGAGTGTAAATTCTACCATCTTCAGTTAACTTAATTCTAATGTTCACTCCATATGGTTCATTCAATTTACTGGATATCTTATTATTTCTTTGTTATTAAGTTAGAAGGCTTGGATGATAATGATGATGCTAGTTCCAGTTTGTTTACATAGCTCTTGAGCATCTTTTGTTTTTCTTACTATGAATTTTTTGGTGAGAAGCATACAAAGAGGAGAGTCACTAATCTTACTCACTTTCCTATACTTATTAGACACTGTGATCTCATAGGATTATGTTGATGTTTTAAATGGATTAATGATTACATTGAGAATTTCTCTTAACCCTTCCATTTTTGCGTACTTGGTACCTGTTATTGTGGTCGCTTCATTTTTTGATAGAAGCTACGTGTTGTTAAGTGCATGAATGATCATCAGGCTTGGTGATTGGATCGAACCTTGCTAAAAGGCATTCATATTACCCCTTTTTTTGTGTTTCTCACGCATATACTGAAGTGGTGTTTTGGGGGGGGGGGGGGGGGGGGGGGGGGGGGGGGGTTGTGAATGCAAATTGCAGTCTTGATATATGTTTTTCAATAACCTAGTGTCGCTTTTAGGCCAAATTATTTTCTGTACAATTCCCTTTGGCTTATACACCTTATATTTATAACAGCAACCCCATAGCTCAATTCCTCATATATCCTTAAAGTAATATATAGGAACCTAGCTATTATGTATCAGACTTCAGGGAAATGGTATGGATGAATCTTACTGTAATAACAACTGATCTAGGTCCAACAAAGAGGTATTAGTGATACTTTAGTTGGTTGTTGGCAAAGTGCATCTATTAGGCCCAACCAGTTTGGATGTGCATAAATAGCAAGGTCATGTTCATTATGTGCCTATGCATAAGGGAATTGGATGGGGAAGAAACTTACGGCAGATTCTCATGTATTCATATAGAACTTCATTTTATTTTTGATTTGAAGTTGTGGATCGGGAGCTCTCTTCAATAGACATTCAATTATGTCAACTTGCAGGTAAGGATGCCATCATCATTCTCCATGTATTATTCCTTGTAGGATACTCTTTGGTTAAGAAAGTAACCTGCTAAGTACAAAGGATGTGTCATGTGGTATTCCACCGTTCATTCTCCAACTTCATTATTGCCTCGCAATCCCTTCATGGTTTCTAAATTTTCGTTTAATTATTGTCATGTGGCATGCCTCTAACACAGTAAAGTGGAAATGACTGATAGTCCTATAATCCAATCCTCCTCTCAATTATTCATGAACTTTCAAGTTTCAAGAAAGGCTCAAAGACCAAGAGAATTCTAGTGACATTCATTTTAAAAAAAGTAATTGAAAACTATATTGGCCACTTTGTCCTTTTCTTCCTACTCGCCCAAGAGTTAGTAATCTACTCCGAAGATGCAAGCAACATTCTCAATAATTCTTGTGCAAGTTGGAAGTATTAAGAGTTAGGAAGCAAGTGCCAAAGGGGGTGAGTTTGGTCTCTCCGAGTCCCCATGTATCTTCGCACTGTTGTTAAAATCGTTTTACAAGGTTAATCGCCCGATACGAGAGTTACAAATCAATGAAATCAATATGTATACAATATAAACATAAATGAAAGGTTTAATTTCAATTTTCTGTCGCTAGTATTTCTCTTCTATATCTTCTCTCCTTTTCTTTCTCTCTTCATCTGCTTGCTATGGTGGTTGCAGCTTGCTGCTAGTGACAGCACACCGAACTGTAACTGCTTGTTTCTGAACAAATGCCATTGACTGGGGCCAGCCATGTCGGCTGAGTTTATGTATTGTTATGGTTTACTTGTATGCTATTTTTTTCATTATTTTAACATGGCGTAACAAACAGTAATCAAGTTTTCACAGGGAAAACTCTGCTTCTACTTTGTGTTGTCAAGCAACTTTTTAATCACATATGGGATGTGATAAAGGATGTTCCTAACCTCCAGTCAGAATACAGTTACATTCTTTGGCATCTTCTTACAGTTAAACAATATCGATATCAGATGAGGAAGCGAGTTTATTGTAGTAAGTTCGATTAATCTGCACCTATCTATCTCTCTTTGTAAAAGTACTGTGTACACAATTCTTAAAGCAGTACATTTTATTTTCCTGGAACAGGTCTAGTAGTTCTGTACATGAACAAAGTGGAAATGGCCCTTAGCAAGAAAGCTATTCATTCCAAGGAGGAACTCTTTCGTTTTATAGTGACGCTTCACGCCCTCCTTGAAAGCCCACCTGGAGATTTTCCAGATAATATCAGGGAGGATATTGTTAAGGGGTTTATAGATATATTCTCAAATATAAGGTGTGCACTGCATGTATGCTTTTCCCAGTAGTAGCCTCCTATGGATTTAGTAGTATCAGCAGGGGCTGGCATGTGCATATAGAATATGTCATCCTCTTAAATGATAAGGGGGCATGGGAGAGTTTTTAGTCAGTTTATGAGAATTTTTTTTAGGTGAAAATAAACTTTTACAGTTAGTTAATGCAATGTGCAATGTTTATGCTTGATGCTTACATCCTGGAGGATGCAGGTTCAAGTCACATGTAAACATCTACATACATGGAGGTAAGGCTATGCACATAAGTGGGAGCCTTGCAGGGACCCCCTTTCTATTGTTTGAATTATGTGTATCATGAAAATTTGCTTCTAATGCACTGAATCCTAGGAGGATCAAATTCAAAGTGTTTTGCTTTGGCACCCAGGCGGTTGCTTCTGGTGGCCTTATTTGCATCATTTGATGATGAAAGTAGATAAAGAGTCGAGACATGTAAACTAGAAGAGGAAGAAAGAGAAGTTTTAAGGGACACAAATTAGTGACATCATTGATGTTTGCCATCTAACCAACTTCTATGTTTTGTAGTTTGCAGTGATCCCCTTTTGTTATTTTTCAACTCTTTCTTTGTGCATTATGGTCTACATTGGTGATATCATTTATTATTTATTGTATTGCTTCCTAGATTCACTCGTATAGATGAACTCTCATGATTTCACTTCATGCTTATACCTACTTCTATGATTGCCTTACCCTCCATAACAATAATGATGAGTGCTGAACTGCTTACATATACCCTTTTGGGATTGGAGTAGTAAGCAAGTGGCATGCTTGGAGGAATCTCACATGGATGATGTAACCCAAGTATGTTTGTTAACTTTGAAACACCTACATACACATAGTATGTGTTTGTGTATATTAGAGTTCTATAGTGTATCTTATATTTGTGTGTATCTTCTCATTTCTTGTCCTTCGTCCTTACAGGTCTTGTTTTCCAATCTTCTAGGTGAAGGACATATGTTGCTTGGATGTGTCTTATCTGAAGCTAATGATCAGGACACTTTTGGTTCTGATGAGGATGTTGTCTTTAGATGGTAAGTTGTACAAACATCTTCTAAAAAATGCTGGTTATTATCTCTATATTGTTAATGTTTTACCAAAATGCTGCTTTGAGAGAATATATGAAGTCATGCATGGGCTTAATAGGCACTTAAGGATGATTGGGTATGTTCCCAAACTCTATGGAGGACTAGTTTACTTTGAAGAGGGATCATTGTGTATGTTCCCAAACTCTATGTATGGCTTAAAGGGAACTTAATGTTAAGAAGGCCTTGTATCATCTGTACATTAAAAAAGGCTCTCATTGTAGCCCGAATGGATCCCTTTACCCAACAACTTTATGTTAAGGCCCTGAATTATCCTTCTTTTACTACTTTATTTTCTTGGTATGCTTTTGTTGCAGTTATTTCTTATCTGAAACTCATGCATCCATGCGGTTGCTTGGTCAAAATAAGTATACGGCAAACTTGTCTACAAAAACGAAACATGGACCGAAACTAATTTTGCTGTTGACTTTGTGCAGTACACAATAGAGGAAAAAAAAAGATTTAGGGAGTCTGGAATCTGAATTCTAGAATTGTTCTTTATGAATTATGGAATTCTTGATTCTGAAACTTGGTTAGCAATGAACCAAATCTAAGTACATCAATTTAGACCATGATGGTTTGTCATTCCGGGTCAACTATCTGAATACTTTGTGTTAATCTGATTTCAGTTCAAAGTGGCTGTTTTGATGCTTATTTTGATCTGGGTTATGAAATTTCCATACATCATCAAGAGAGCTTTGAATTGATTGATTTGGTCATTATGAAATTTCCATACATCTATTTTGGATGCTTGTTTACAAACTTGTATCTCTTAGCTATTTTATATCCTTAAGATTTGGTTGTTTTACCTAATCTGATTGAACGTTGATGAATTTTGCTTATTTTAGTGAATGTTGATGAATTTTACTTATTTTCTTTACTTTGTTCATTCTCAATTTCTATTAGGAAAAATGTTTACAGGAAAGTGGTTGTAGAAGTTATACTTTACTATTCTGGCTTCAGTATCCCTTTAATTCATCATGCTACTTATACGGGAGTGCAATTTGTATTTGTGTTGTTAGTGTAGGTTTGTAATGACCATTCACGGGATAATCCTGCATATTGTATTTTTCAATTTCTATTAGGAAAAATGTCCCCACAAAAGAAAAAATTTATCAAGCCTGGGTTCATGTCAGGATATGAGAGGCAAAGATTGGAAAATATTACTAGAAATAAATAAAAATGGATGCTTTGAAATTGCAACAAGTTTCAAAGCTTGTAATGAATTCCAAGATGGTTACTCGAACAAGTTCGAGTAAGATGGGGAAAAGAAACGCAAGTGAAAGAGATGATGAGTATATCCTTGTCGGTGAGGATTTGCTTAGTGCGGAAGATAGCAACCATAATGAAGAATCTTTCGACCCTAAAATGAAGAAGGTAATAAATTTGATATCGAGTCTTCTGTCTTCTGTCATCATTCATTGGAATATCTCACTATTTTTCTTACGTTACAGGTTACAAACAATAATGACTCTTCTGTCCCTAAAATAAAAAAGGTTAAGAATTTGATCATAAATGGTTTTTTTTACTGTTCCAGTGTATAGCTTACTACTATAGTTGCAAATGATGAGGAAAGCAACATCTGGGGTCCTCGAGTCTTGATCCTCCATTGGTGTTGGTCTTGACCCTCTACCAATGCTTGTGTTGCCAATGTCTAGTGAGCTCTGATACGCTCTAATACACCAGTGTGCACTTAAATTTCTTCTGATATGCCACTGTACAGTTGATACTTCTTTTGATACTCGGATATCCTTCTATGGAGGTTTGGTTCTTCATTGGTAGAGCTGGTTGAGCAGCATCATGGATGCGATTGAGCTCTTGCAGACCCACGGTGAGCTTCGATCTGATGCCTAGCTTCAACTGGGATCATATCGCAGATGAAGAGTATTTTACTATGGTTTGAGCTTCCTTTCATATATTTTTACTCTTGGTTTGAACTAACTTCTATGTCTTATTAGTGTGTTTCTTATTAGTGTGTTGGACTATCTTGACAACACCTACCCTATATATTGCTACATTTATTATACATTTTTAGGTTGCATACAACAGTCCTACGCGTAGGTCATAAGAAAAGAGCGTGAAGAGCAAGAGGCCCGACATAAGAAAGAGCTTGAGGCGGTCAAGAGTGAGCTTAGGACTGAGCTCAAGGAGGAAGTTATGGCCATGTTTCTGAATGCTCAACTACTTTGTCAACAATCCAATACATCGTCCAGGTAATTTGCCAACTATAAACTTATTATATTGATTTTTCTCTGTGATTCCTATTTTTGGTTTTCTCTCGTGGCTGCAATTAATGTTTGGTTTTTTTTATCTCTGTGATTCTTCAAACTACTTCTCCATTTTCTTTCTTTCCAGTTGGAAGTTGAACTATGTTACATTGGTTTCTTTTTTGGACTATGATTTTTGGAGTCTGAATTTTGCATACTGCCTTTAAAGTTTGTTTCTCCATTTCCTTTCTTTTAAGTTAGAATTTGTATTTATTACATTGGTTTCTCTTATGGACTATGATTTTTTGGACTGAATTTTGCATATTCTCGTGTCGGTATCGGTATCGGTATCGGAACTTAACGTTTGAGCTGCAAAAGAGTTTTGTTTCCCAATTTTTTCCTTCACTTAAAGCTTCCTTTTTCATTTGAAGCTTCCTTTGTCACTTGAAGTTTGTTACTGTACATTAGTTTTTCTGTACAGTAACAAGCTTGTTACTTGTAGTTCCCATTTTTGGACTTGAAGCTTTCCAATTTTTGGACTGAAGCTTGTTATTTGTAGTTCCCATTTTTTTGTAAGCAGGTCTGTACAGTTTGGAAGAACTGTTAGCAAGTCTGTACAGATGGATTGATCCTTTTGTTCTGTTTTAAACATTCACAAACTAATGTAGTCTAGTATGTACAGTTTGAAAGAACATGTCTTTCTTTTCTGGTGGTTTGTATACAGTTAGCAGGTTGCTAATATATTGGCATATCTTATTTCATTTGCAGGTCCTTCAAAAGCATTCTGGATATGCTAAAATGATGGGCGACGATCTTGTGATGATAAAAGTTTGGCTTAATTTTTGGGTTCATGTTGGATATACTAAAAACATGGTGTAATGGTGGAGACAATGGGTTCATTTTGTAACTGAATTGTGGGTGATGTATAGTGTTTGGGATTTATTTTGGAAAAGGATGCTTAATGGGTTCAGCATTTTGTATGTAATGGTGGAGACAATGGGTTCATTTTGTAACTGCTGCTGTGGGTGATGTAGTGTTTTGGATTTATTTTGGAAATGGTGGTTAAGGATGCTTAATGTTGCTTTTTGTTGTTTATCAATTGAACATATATAGTTATATATGAATTTTGTTGTCTTCTACTTAATGGTAAAGAATGCTTGATGTTGTTAAGGTTTTTTGGTATTGGAACTTTGATGCCTGGAGATACATCCGAGGACAAGCTTGACAACGTCCATGATTATATGAATTTATGTGTATTTAAATTGTATGTTTTATAGCTGAAAAATACAGACATTAATTTCATAAGTGTTACTTTTGGGACAGTTATGTAATTGTCCTAGATAAAAACGACATTCTTTTGTAACGCTGGCAAATTTGTTTAGGACGGGTGTTACTCGTCACAAACTCTTTTATTTTGGGACGGTTTTGTAAACCGTCGTAAACATGTAATAATTCAAACTCTTTTGGTACGGTTATATTTTTCGACCCTAAAACCAAATTAGGACGGCATTTTTGGTCCTAAAACTTTTTGCCACGCCACCCTAATAGCACTGTCACTTACCGTCCTAAAATTCGTCCCAAATCACAATTTAGGACTGATTTGGGTCTTTTTAAGACGGATTTTTGGGGTCCCAGAAAAACACTTTTTTTGTAGTGTATGTACTTGATTTGTTAAAGGAAGCTGACATGTTGGGTTCGAAACCAGTTAAGTCGCCTATTGATCCAAATTAGCATCTCAATGCCACACGAGGAGAGATCCGTTAAAGATGTCGAGCCAGTAACAAAGATTGGTCGGAAAACTTCTTCACTTGTCACTCACTCGCTCATACATAAAATATGTAATGAAATGTCGAGAGTTAGTTTACGCATGACACATAAAAGTACATTTTCCTGGAAAAGTAATCTTGTTCAAGCGAAATGATTATCTACGGATTGAGATATTTAGAGATGCTAATTGGGCAGGTTCTATCGACGGTCTATCACATATTAATATGTCTATGTTGGAGTAAGTTAATTAGTAGCATGTAGACGAAAAGAAAGTGTGGTTTGGAATCGAGTGCTGAGGTGGAGTACAAAACTTTAACTCAAGGGATTGGAGAAGGAATTTTGATTTAAAGACTCATTCATGAATGTAATGTTCAACTTTAGAGTGTTAACTGAGAAATTATAACTAGTGTTAGTGACCCATGATCGAACCAACACATAGGTGTTGGACATTTCATTCGAGAGAAGCTAGATTCTAAGAAAATTTGTCTTGTCTACGTTCCTTGGCTCACCAGCTTGTATATGATTTCAAAAAGGGAATTGTAAGACCTAGATTTCAAGGACTCTTGGCACAAGTTCTAGACATATCGGTTCAACTTGATAGCTATACACAGGCTCAATGAAAAGCAGAATGCTACATATTGATTCTCAGCCAAAATCAGAATTCCGGTCATATAGGTTCAACTTGATAGCCATATGTAATTAAATTATTTTTGATTCATTATCAAACAGCAAAAAGAAAAGAAAAATGTTTCTTCTTCCATCCTCCAAACCCTCGTTCAAATCCTACACAAAATTTCTTGTACTTTTTTTGTTGATCTGAAAATCTCGTAATGGGATTTTTCTATTTGTCAGTAACAACCAATATTGCAACACCTAAATTTGTGAAGCCTTATTCAAAATTTGGAGTGATAATAACAAAATGGAACACATTGGTAGATTTCAAGAGAAACATGCGTACTACTGTCAAAGTTCAACCAATGGTGAAAACACTTGAGAGCATGATAATTGTAATAATAATAACCATCCTTAAAGCAGCAGATGAACCATCGAATAGACCAAATTAGAGAAAACTAATCAATTAGCCATTTCTTTCTTATAACCTGCAGTCTGGCTGGCTGGTAACTTTTTTTTTTTAATGAGCCGGGCTCACCATGGTCCCTTCCTCCTCATCCATTGGATGTCATGAGGATGCAAGCGTTCTCAGGTCAACGATACGGAAGTGACATGGTGTGTCCGGCTTACCCAATAATTTCTCCTTCTTTAAATCTTTCGTGTCCAACTGCGCAACGCTCTCGACATACACGCCGAACGCATCCAGATTGCTGCTGCCATCGAAACTCCCATAGAATCTACCAAATCCGTTGCTGCAGTGGAATCTGAAAGAAGCGTCTCTAGAAGGACTGTCCACGTCAATGCCAAATAGTCCGTAAGTGTTCTGGCTCGTGTTAAAAGAGAGCGACACGATAACACCACATTGGCAGGTTCCAGTTACAGCAATGAGGGGTCCATCTAGTATAATCTGCATAAAATTAACTAACATCTCAGTATGAGCGGAGTCACATATATAATTGGAGAATAAGGAATCCAAATGAAAATTTTCCTACTTTATATCCTCACGGTCAAAGAAAAAGAAGAAGACTAGACCAAGATTAGATCCAAGTTTATGTTATAAACTTCTTGTCTCCATGAAATGAAATGTCTAGCTTCGCTACTGTCAATAAGCCACCTATAAAATCTTGGCTCATTTGTGACCCTTAAGACTACTTTAGTTCCGCTTTAAAATGTTGCGAAAAAATAGAACATCATTTGGTACCCAATATTTGTCTTTTTTTTGTCGTGCAAAAACATTAAATACCTAACATGAAGTATAAATTCATTTATCATCAATCATTTTTATATGAATGCATGAGAACCAAACTAAACCCTCAAAAACATTACAACTTGTAATAACTTATTCCAGTTATGCCAACTCAGCATTGCTCCAGTGGGAGCACACTAGGCATCAGGCCTGGTCGGGTGGGTAGGGAGAGTTCGAGGCTCGGGACAGTTTAGAGTGTAAGTGGGTGTGTGAGTAAAATAAAGAAAAATGCTAAACAGTGTCCGCAGGCTGTGACCGCGGGTTGAGGTGTTGCAATCCCATTCGTCCCCTCCCCCCTCTATTCGTGTGGGGCCCACCCGTCGGTGCCCTGTCATTTAAATGCTGCCAAGTGGACTGCAGGCTAAAATTGCGGGCCAAAACCCGGTCACGTAGCACTGTTAGGAACAAACCTTCCATTTACCCATATTTGCACAAGCTCATAAAAAAAAGGGAGAGGTACTTATAAGCAGTACGAAGATGAATATTGTAATGGATACTCACACTGGTAAAACTGTCTCCGTTGTCAGTCCCGTGCCTGTCTCCAAAAATGTTGTTCCCATTCTTTTCATATACCATTTGGATGGAGCAAATCCCATCATTTGGTCCATAACTCACCTTGGGCTGGCGATACCAAATTAGGATTTGTTTCACCGGTAACCCTAATAGTTCATCCCATGAACATCCCCATCCGCCTCCGGTGCTTCCCTTTGCGCCGATCTTCATATAAAATTTTCCGTCCAGAGAACAACCCTGTAAGTACAAAACAAGTAAAAAAAATAAATAAATCATAACATGAAAGACTTAAAGCCTCGTTTAGTTCATTGTAATATAATCGTAATCACAATATAATCAAATATTTTTTTAATTTTTTTGGTTATGTTACGATTACGATACATTACAGTGTAGCAAACAAGGCATAACTAAAGCATGAATAACAAACTATTTGTATACTGTAGCGCCTACCATTTGATATTTGATGAGCAATCGACTCCTACAGAGGGACAACGTACAGAAATAACATAAGAGAATGAATATTACAAGTAGAGAGTAAGTACCATAAAAATTAATGGACAAATATATGGCAAGGAGAGTAACTGCATACACGACACATACCTCTTGAGTTTCTGAAAGAAAGGAATTGGCTGAGTCCATTTTAACCCAATAAATAAACAATAATGATTGTTGAGTTTCCATACTTTGACATTATAATAACACCAAAGCAAAAGAAGCAGCAGCAGGTAATTGTCCTCTGGTATATCAGAAAACATCCAGAAAATATAATGTAACTTCAGGTGTTTAGTTGCATGATTCTTCACAAAAATTGTATAGTAAGTTGTTAATAATCTCATAAACTCGTACATACTATAAGTCATTTGAAAAATTACAGGTGGTTAGTTGCATGATTCTTCACAAACATTCGTTTCTATGCAAACGACTGCCAAAGCTGGACCGTCAAATTTTTTTGATTGTATATTTTATGCCAATGAGTCAATTTTTGCAATCTTTCGAACATGCATACTTTTAAATTCAACATAGTAACAATGATAGCTGACAAAGTCGAGCACTACAAAAATACTATAAAATAGAGACGAACGTTTCTTTCGCTAGTATGACATATTTCATCGCTAAATAGTAATAATTAACGACGGAATAACGATCAAAATATTTATGTACACACTTTTATCGCCATTTAGTATCATGTCCATCACTAATATGACATACTAAGATATTAAGATTTTGGAAGTCCTTTTGTCAAGAAAGAACAGTCAAAATTTTGACAGTCGTTTCAGTCGTTTCAATGCAAAAGGTTGTCAAAACATGACCGTCAAATTTTTTGACAGTATTCTTTGTGCCAAGGACTGTCCTTTTTTGCAATCTTTTGTACATCGAAGACAAACAAAATTTGTGATACCTTCTATTAAAATTTGGGGGGTTAATAACACTGCTGATAAATGGTACACATTAGCAAATTTTAAGATAAATATGTTTACTATTAAGCTCAACATAGTAAAAACAATACTCGACAAAGTCAAGCACTATAAAAATACTGAAAATAGTAACGGACATTCTCTCGCTAATATGATATATTCCATCACTAAATGATAATAACAACGGAGCAATGACCAAAATATTTATATACACATTTTCGTCGCCATTAAGTCCCATGTCCATCACTAATATGATATGTTAAGGCCAATTAAGATGCAGAAAATTAATTCAAAGTCACTAATGGAATGATTTTATGATTATTATTATTTTGGGGCAAAACCAAACAAAAGCTAAATCTCTTTTTCAGGCTAACATTAGTGGAACCACAAAATTGTATGGGAACACTAAAAATTCTGAAAGTCTTTTTTATAGCAAGGACAATCAAAATTTCGACAGTCGTTACTATGCAAAAGGCTATCAAAACAGGATTGTCAAAAAACAGTATTGTTAAATTTTTTGATAGTATTCTTTATGCCAAGGACTATCAACTTCTGCATTCTTTTGCATATCAAATTCTACCAAAATTTGTGATACCTTTATTAAAATTTGTGGGGCTGAGTTTCTTTAGGATGATAAATGGTACACAGATTTCAAGAGAACCAGGCATATTATTAAACTCAACATAGTAAAAACGATAGCCGACAAAATCATGCACTACAAAAATCTTAGGCCTCGTCTGATTTGCGGAATGGAAGGAAAAGAAAATCAATTCCTTAGCATTTTTCTTTCCTTTGAAAAATTATAATTTCCATTGATTTTTCTTTCTGATATTTGAAAATGATAAGGATTTTGGAAAGGAAAGTGAATACTTCAATATGGGAAAGTGATTCCTTGCTCAGATGGATGGAATCACTTTCTTCCCTAATTTTTCTTTCATTGGAAATCACTTTCTTTTCCTCCTCAATTTCTTTGGCACCCAAACATATAGGAAAGTAATCACTTTCCTTTTCCAACCCGCTGATTCTGCGAACCAAACGAGGCCTTAGAAAATAGCGGGGCATAAATTCAAAGTCACTAATGGATTGATTTAAAGCCAGTTAAGATGTGGGGCATAAATTCAAAGTCACTAATTGATTGACTTTATGATTATTATTTTTAGGGGGCAAAACCAATCAAAAGGTAAATCTCTTTTCTGGCTAACATCATCGGAACCACACCAAGGACTATCAATTTTTTGCAATCCTTTGAACATGCATACTATTAACCTCAACATAGTAACAACGGATAGTTGACAAAGTCCAGCACTACAAAAATAATATAAAATAGCGACAAATGTTTCCTTTACTAATATAAAATATTATGTCGCTAAACAGTAATAACAACAGTAATGACGACCAAAATATTCATATACACATTTTCATCGCCATTTAGTCTCATGTCCCTCACTAATATGACATATTAAGATCTTAAGCCACTTAAGATGCAGGGCATAGATTCAAAATCACTAATGGATTTATTTTACGATTATTAATTTTTTGGGACAAAACCAATCAAAAGTTAAATATGTTTTTCAAGCTATCATTATTGGAACCACAAAATTGTGGGGACGCTACAATTTTGGAAGTCTTTTTGTATATTCAGTCAAAATTTTGACAGTCCTGCTACGCTAAAATTTTGACAGTATTCTTCATCTTAATTAGGATTATCAATTGTTGCAGTCATTTGCATGCAGAAGACTACCAAAAGTTGTGATACCTTTTATTAAAACTTTGGAGTAGTAACAACACTAGAAACATGCGTACTACTATTAAACTTCAACATAAATAGGTGACAAAGCCATATAAATGAAAGCAAATAGAGAGAAACACTTGAGTACTTACACCAGCAGACGAACAATCGAAAGACGAAACTAGAGAAAACTAATCAATTAGCCATTTCTTTCTTACAACCTGCAGTCTGGCTGGCTGGCAACTTTTTGTATGAGCCGGGCTCACCGTGGTCCCTTCTTCATCCTCATCCATTGGATGGCATGGGAATGCACGTGTGCATGCACCCATTCTCATGGCATCTAACGAAATGCGTGGAAGTTACCGTGGTGCGTCCGGCTCACCCTATAATTTCTCTTCCTTAACTTCCGTGTCCAACTGCGCAAGGCTCTCGACATACACGCCGAACGCATCCAGGTTGCCGCTGCGATCGAAACTCCCATAGAATCCACCAAATCCGTTGTTGCAGTGGACCCTGAAAGAAGCGTCTCCAGAAAGAATGTCCACCGCAACGCAAAAAAGTCCGTAGTAGGCGTGGAGGGTGTTAAAAGAGAGCGCCACGATAACACCACATTGGCTGGTTCCGGTCACGGCAGTGATGTGTCCATCTAGTATAATCTGCATAACACTAACATCTCAGTAAACATGCATGGACAGAGTCACATATATATAACGGTAATGCTCTTTTGCCCAGGGGGATGACCGTGCACGTGCCCACACGCTGGCATTTTCACCCCCACCGGCCCCCACTGCACCACTAAACGAGGCTCGTGGGATAGGATTGCGATCCAAGCTCGCGGACTATGTAGCACTGCCATATATATAATTGGAGAATAAGGAATCCAAATGAAAATTTTCCTACTTTATATCCTCACGGTCAAGGAAAAAGAAGAGGACTAGACCAAGATTAGATCCAAGTTTATGTTGTAACATTTTCCTCTCAGAGAAATGTAGTGTCTAGCTTCGCTACGTACTGCCAACAAGTGACCTATAAAATCTGCTGGTGCATTTGCGACTCTTAAAACTAGTTAATTAGTTCCGCTTTAAAATGTTGGGGAAAATAGAACATCATTTGGTACCCAATATTTGCCATTTTTTTGTCATGCAAAAACATTAAATACCTAAAATGAAGTAAAAATTCATTTTATCATTGATTTTTTTTTATATGATTGAGAACCAAACTAAACATTCAAAACATTACAAAAGAGTTGTCATAACTTATTCCAGTTATGCCAACTCAGGCATTGCTCCAGTGGGAGGCCACATCAGGTCTGGTGGGGAGAGTTGGAGGCTCGGGGCTGTTTAGAGTGTAGCTGGGTGTGTGAGTAAAAAAAAAAAAAAGACTTCCATTTATCATATTCGCACAGGCTCATAAGGGTCTGTTTGACAAATATAGGGGTAACGATTATGAGGTGCTTCTAGTGCACATATTATGAGCAATTACGAGGGATCCAATTTTGGGTAGTTTTTAAGTAGTGACTTTTAAACTAGTCCAATCCATGCTTAATAATTAGCTAACGGGTTCTATTTTATTTTTACACGAATAAAATCAAATATGAAAGGTTATTAGTAGTTATAAATATATATATTTTGGTGAGGATATAAATTGAATAAAATAATAGAATTCCTCAAAACCTACCTTTTTTTTTTTGTTTATAAAGTCACCCAAAATTATCTTACACCGGTTTTGAAAAGATTTTGAGTCGACCAAAATCAGTATCTCAAAAACTTAGCAAACAATTTTTTTTATAAACGGTCAATTCAAAAATACTCAAGAACCGGTGAAAACACCACCAAGCAAACCCTTAAAAAAAGGGAGAGGTACTTATAAGCTGTACGAAGATGAATATTGTAACGAATACTCACACTGGTAAAACTGTCTCTGTTGTCAGTCCCGTGCCTGTCTCCAAAAATGTTGTTCCCATTCTTTTCATATACCATTTGGATGGAGCAAATCCCAATCGGTACTTCACTCTTCTTGGGCTGGCGGTACCAAATGAGGATTTGCTTAACAGGTAACCCTAATAGTTCCTCCCAAGAACATCCCCCTCTGCCTCCGGTGCTTCCCTTTGAGCCGATCTTCATATAAAATTTTCCGTCTAGAGAACAACCCTGTACGTACAAAACAAGTAAAAAAAAACCATAATATGAAATACTCTCGTTTGGTTCACTGTAATAGAATCGTAATCACAATGTAATCAAACGAAAAGAAAAGAAAAAATTTATTTGATTACATTGCGATTAAGATTACATTATAGTGTACCAAATGAGGCCTAACTAAAATAACCAACTATTTGTGTATATACTGTAGTGCCTACCATTTGATCTTTGACGAGTTATCAATCACTCGACTCCTGCATATCAGAGACAACATACAGAAATAATATATGAGAATAAATATTACAAGTAGAGAGTAATTACCAAAAAAAATTAATGGACAATTATATGGCACGGAGAGTAACTGCATACACAACACATACCTGAGTTTCTGAAAGAAAAGAATTGGCTCACTTAGGCTTTCTTCCTCGAGGGCTCTATAAGTAGGTCCCTAGGGTTACAAATATTAAATAATTGATAATAACTATCACAGGATTCCAAGAGTCCATTTTGACCATATAAATAAATGACTGTTGAGTTTCCATATTTTGACATTAATAACCAAAGAAAAAGAAGCAGCAGCAGGTAGTTGTCCTCTGGTATATCAGAAAACATCCAGAAATAATGTAACTTCAGGTGCTTAGTGGCACAAAAATTACATAGTAAGTTGTTAATAATCTCATAGACTCATACAAGTCAATTGATATTTAATATTTTATTTTAAATTCCACGCATACACACGATTGGAAGATTCGGACCCTGCCGGCCCCTCCGGATGTCCGCTCCACTACAACTAGGCAGAGAGCTTGGACCATATTTAATACTCAATCGATCAAATTTAAGAAACGGTGAAACTTCTGCCAAGTGCTACACTATCAAAATTTATCGATTTAGCGACGGCCGCATCCGTCGCTAAGACGACGGTAATTATCATTAGCGACCGCTTAACGACGGATATTGGCCAAAAAAATCCGTCGGCAATCACCTCGTCGCTAATAACCATCCGTCGCTAAGTTGTCGTCACATGACGGAAAAGCGACGGATAGTCGACGTCACAATACGAAGCATTAGCGACGCATTGCCGACGGAATCTCGTCCACCTCAGCTTTTAAGTACTGAACTGTGTACACAATACCGACGAGCAAAGCCGTCGCTAACCCGTCGCAAAGGCGTATCAGATCGTATCATTTCGTCGCTAATCCGTCGATACCGTCGATATCAAGTGACGGATTAGCGACGGCTTTCTGACGGAAAAGCCGTCGGCCAGCTTCTGGAATTTCATGTCATTTCCAGCAACTTGGCGACGGATAAGTCGTCGCTACGCCGTCGCAATATACCGACCGCATAGCGACGGATTAACCGTCGACCTTGTTCTGGAAATTCTTATTATTTCCAGAATACGGGCGACGGATATGTCGTCGCTAGTCCGTCGAACAATAAATCATGCCGACGGATTTTCCGTCGATCATCCGTCGCTACCTGGGAATAAATTTCAAATATCCAGTTAGCGACGGCATAACCGTCGAAAAGTAGTCGAAAACTGGAGACTTCCGTCGCAAAACGGTCATAAGTCCGTCGCTAACTGAGAATATTTTGAAAAAAAAATTACAGCTTTTTAGCTGTTCGCAAAAATTTGCATAAACCAAACCAATATATAATGCACACCAATTATCCAACAATCACATAGACCAAATATATTATGCACACCAATTATCCAAGAATCACATAGACTAAAATATGCACATACGAATTTAATGCACACCAATTATCCAAGAATCATATAGACCAAACCAAATTAATATAAAATAGACATCAGTTATCCGGAAGAGTAACCTAATATCCATCGTTATAATCCGATCATTGCACAAATATTCTAAATTTTTCACAAATATTCCAAAACACATAGGAAAGAGTTGGCCAGTTACAGTAACCTAATATCCAATCCTGACGACCGATCATAGCACAAATATTCCAAAATTTTCACAAATATTCTAAAACATATAGGAAAATCGACTTTGGCCTCAACAAAGACCACAAGTCAGACGATGAATCCTCACAGCCAGGGATGATAGTTGCGTTGAGGCATGTACCATTCTATCAGCCACTTTGCATACGAAGGCTCAATCTGGTTGAGGTCTTCTGTAGGGACAGGAGGGTCGGTCCCGATGCTACTACTCTCTGACGGTGGCTCAATCTGGTTGAGGTCTTCTGTAGGCATGTACCATTTATCCGATATGTATCGGCCGTGTTGGATTATTATATACCATTTCGAATTAGTTTCATGGAAGGTTTAGTAACAACTGTACTTGGATTTCTCTCTTCTCGAGCTAGAATACCATTGCAAGAGAATCACCAGATCGTGATTGGCCAGTTACAGTAACATACATACTTCCTTTTCTATCAGGAAAAGCGAGATTGAAAAGGAAGTATGTATGTTCTGTAACTGGCCATTTACGCTCTCGTGACTCTCTTGCAATGGTAATCTAGCTCTAGAAGAGAGAAATCCAAGTACAGTTGTTACTAAACCTTCTACGAAACTAATCCGAAATGGTATATAATAATCCAACACGGCCGATACCTATCGGATATGACAGATACCAAATCGATAAGGCCAATATGAATCCTAGCTATACGGCCGATACATATCGGATAGGACGATACCAATTTGCTAAGACCAATACCAACTGATACGGCCCATACCAAAATGATAGATCGATACTAATCCGATACGGTCAATACTTATAAGTACCTACGGTCCAGGAGGTTGATCCGCTATAGTACACCCATGTACGATCAACGAAGTAACGATCCATTTCAATTTAGATGTGAAAATCTGTATCGTAAGACAAACTAAACATAATCAGTTCTATTTCACATGCTTAATTGTCAAGTATGGGAACGAATGGCTCAGAACACAACCCAAAATTCATTCTAGCATACATTAGTGTGAATCATCTACGTTCTGTACATATAGTGTAGTATATGTTCTTATCGTATCTAGTATCTGAAAGATGTAACAGAATCAAGATGAACTCACATAGATTACAGGTGCCCCACATTTGAGTGCTACACCAAGACTCACCGTGATGAGGTTAGTGATTTATTTAACCTAATATAGTAATCTTGTAATTTAAAGTTGGAAGAACGTGCAAGTAGCCTTATAGTTTCTGCCTCGCCAGTCGAATGGCTTAATTGCCAAGTATCGGAACGAATGGCTCAGGACACAACCCGAGATTCATTCTAGCATACATTAGTGGGTTCATCTTGATTCTGTTACGTCCTTCAGATACTAGATACGATAAGAACATATACTACACCATATGTACAGAACATAGATGATTCACACTAATGTATGCTAGAATGAATCTTGGCTTGTGTTCTGAGTCATCCGTTCTGATCAGGCATCTTCCTTCTCCTCTCCTCCACCATGGCTCTGAACAAATCTGCTCCTCCCTCTACTTCCCTTCTTCTTATTTGACTCTCTCAGCAACATACGACATCCAGCTCAAGTGTAGAGTCGAGGGAGAAGAAGTGGGCAGAAAGAGGAGGGGGAAGCAGCACAGCCGGCGGCATGACCCGGAGGAAGTACAGAGGTTTTCTTCAACAGCCGTAGGAGAACTATAAGGATATATCTTTTTAGCGACATATCACATTGTCAAAGACCCTTAATGTGACAATCATGTTATCGCGGTGTCGGAAGACTAACATGTTAGTCTTCCGACACCGCGGTAACATGATATTCACATGAAGGGTCTTTGACAAGATGACATGTCGCTAAAAAGATATATCCTTATAGTTCTCCTACGGCTGTTGAAGAAAACCTCTGTACTTCCTCCGGGTCATGCCGCCAGTTGTGCTGCTTCCCCTCCTCTTCCTGTCCACTTCTTCTTCCCCGACTCTACACTTGAGGTGGATGTCGTATGTTGCTGAGAGAGTCAAATAAGAAGAAGGAAAGTAGAGGGAGGAGCAGATTTGTTCAGAGCCATGGTGGAGGACGAGGAGAAGGAAGATGCTTGATCAGAACGGACGGCTCAGAACAAAAGCCAAGATTCATTCTAGCATACAATAGTATGAATCATCTATGTTCTGTACATATGGTGTAGTATATGTTCTTATCGTATCTAGTATCTGAAGGACGTAACAGAATCAAGATGAACTCACTAATGTAATACTAAGACATCATCTACTACTATATAAGATATAGTGATAGGTTGTCGTATCATCATTGCCGAGGGATAAGGGTCGGAGGACAGTCAACTTTATCTAAGGCTACTTGCATAGTTTCTGTCTCGTCAGTCGAATGGCTGCAGGAACTATGTCCTGATCACCATTAGTGTGAATCATCTATGTTCTGTACATATGGTGCAACACTTTTTATGTTCACAAAAATATGCATAAACCAAACCAATATATAATGCACACCAATTATCCAAGAATCACATAGACCAAATATGCACATACGAATGGCTGCAGGGACTATGTCCTGATCACCATGTCGTACCGTAGATTAATGCAAATGGAGCTGGAGCCAAAATACAGAAACCAAAATATAAAATACAGAAACCAAAATACAAAATATAGAATTCAAAATAGGATCCTCTGTGAGAACGGATGGCTCAGAACACAACCAACCGGAGAGGATACCCTGAGAGATCCATCTGAGTAGGACGTATACTCTGAGAGATCACCTTTACAAGAATAATATCAGTAGTGGGATTGAGTGCTGGAGGGGATACTATCAGAGTATACGTCCTACTCAGATGGGTCTCTCACCGTTACTATTTTTTTCTGACAGCATGGTGGATGTGCTCCGTCAACAGAATCTGACTCCAAGCCAAAACTTTGCCCCGGAGCTCAAGTGGACATCCTTCGTGTAGAGCTCGAGTGAGAGGTTCCTGACAGCATGGTGGTCTCCTTTGTCAAAGTATCCGTGCTCGTCCCACAACCAATGTGGGATGAGCACGGATACTTTGACAAATGAGACCACCATGCTGTCAGGAACCTCTCACTCGAGCTCTACACGAAGGATGTCTACTTGAGCTCCGGGACAAAGTTTTGGCTCGGAGCAAGAATCTGTTGACGGAGCACATCTACTATGCTGTCAGAAAAAATTAGTAACGGTGGAAGACCTATCTGAGTAGGACGTATTCTCTGATAATATCTCCTCCAGCACTCAATCCCACTACTGATATCATTCTTGTAATTGTGATCTATCAGAGTATACGTCATACTGAGATGGATCTAGAATTCTCTCTTGTTGGTTGTCGTATCATCATTGCCGAGGGATGAGGGTCGGAGGACAGTACAAATAGTCTAATACAAAAACAACTCAATAAGTAGTCCAATACAAATAGTCTAATACAAAAATAACCCAATACAAATAGTCCAATACAAATCAGTACTAATAGCTAATGAGAAACATGCTGCTCACGCAAACGCTCAGTGATACGTTCACGCATCCACCTCGAAAAAGCGAGTTTTTTGGCGCGAGGAGAGATGTCGTCCCTTGCAAAGATTGATTGAAGAGAACTCTCGGTCTCACTAGCTACCGGTGCTGGAAGAATAGAACTTCCGGTCTCACTAGCAACCGGTGCCACTTCCTCCTCAACTGTAGGAGGAGCCACCTCAGCATTCACTGTTTTCTTCAAACGACGTGCCGCTCCTCGGGTCATGGGTGCCATCTGGTAAGATCGATAGTCACAAATAATATAATTGTAACATAAGCAAGCTAACTAAAGGAACCATCATATAATTTGAGTACATTTTCGAAAGCCGATAAAGTATTACCAATTCGATTTTTTGCCAAGTGCGAGAACGGACGGCTCAGAAGACAACCCAAGATTCATTCAAGCATACATTAGTGTGAATCATCTATGTTCTGTACATATGGTGCAGTATATGTTCTTATTATCTGAAGAACGTAACAGAATCAAGATGAACTCACATAATGTAATACTAAGACATCATCTACTACTATATAAGATATAGTGATAGGTTGTCGTATCATCATTGCCGAGGGATGAGGGTCGGAAGACAGTCAACTTTATCTACGGCTATATAGTTTCTGCCTCGCCAGTCGAATGGCTGCAGAGACTATGTCCTGATCACCATGTCGTACCGTAGATCAAATGGAGCTGGAACTGGAGCCAAAATACAGTACTACTTTACCATGTCGTACCATTTTACTCTCTCTCTCTCCTCCCTCCTCTGGCACTCTCACTCTCTCCGGCGCTCTCACACTACTAATTCCTATGTGTTTTAAGTGTGAGAACGGATGGCTCAGAACACAACCCAAGATTCATTCTAGCATACATTAGTGTGAATCATCTATATTCTGTATACATATCGTGTAGTATATGTTAACCTTATCGTATCTAGTATCTGAAGGACGTACGTAACAGAATCAAGATGAACTCACTAATGTAATACTAAGACATCTACTACTATATAAGATATAGTGATGGGTTGTTGTAAGCCCCTGAATTTTGGGCTCATTTTTTTCGATTTTATAAATCAATCATTTTGAATAAATATTATTATTTGATTATTATTTAATTTAATGCTCTTTACCGTGCCTTTGACTTCTGGAGCATCAGGGATGCCAGTCTCTGAAAACTTTCTTCTTGAAGTTTGAAGTAGACGAGATTACCTTCACGTCGATATATCATGTCCCATCCAAACTCGTTCCCTTGTGCTCCTTTTGTATCGCGCAAGTTCGGGTCAATTTAGACCATTTAAATTATTAATTGATTTCCCACTCTTTTTCTTGATCCCCATAAGCACGTTACCGTGGCTTTTAATTTAGGAGCATCAGACTAATCATTCTCTCGAAACCAACTTGTCATGCCTGATCTACTCGAGACGCTCTTCACCCCTGACCTTCGTGTCCCACTCAGACACTCCATTTTGTGCTCCATTTCCTTCGCACAACTTTCGGTTCAATTTAGGCCAATTAATTATCTGTCGTGAAACCTGATTTGATTTCCAATTTAATTTCGGGACCCGACATCGACCCAATCCAGTCGACCCAAAATATGGCCCTGGCCTGTTTTGAGCCAACTATGCGGGTGTCACTTGCGTCCCACAATTTCGATCTCCCTTGTGCTCCTATTTTATCCTTGATTTAATTTGGTTTAAATTATTAAATTAATTTAATCTTGGCCTCGACCTTGTCCAAACTTGGCCGAACGTCCAACCCAGTTTAGTGTGGGCCCTGTCATGACTGTCCATACACCTCACTGGTGGCGTCGTTCTGGCCTGTTTTCATATAAAGTTTGTTAGATTTGGAGAACGTGGGCCCGGGCACGCATTTCGGTGCAAAGCGGGTCCCACTTTCTGAGTCAACGGAACTTTTTGACGCCGGCTCATCGGAATCCAATTCTGGATATACCGTTGAGTTCGTATCGTCATTCTGGATTCGTTGACATATAATTTGCTAGGTTTTAGTGGACATTGGTTCCGGCACGCATTTCGGTGCAAGTCGGATACCAACATCCGGGTCAACGGGTCATTTTGTGTTCGACTCATCGGAATCCAATTCCGGATATACCGTTGAGTTCGTATCGTCATTCTGGACTCGTTGACATATAATTTGCTGAGTTTTGAAGACATTTGCTCCGGCACGCATTTCCGTGCAAACCGGATTCCAAATGTCCGTGTCAACGGACCAATTTGAGATCGGGTCAACGGAATCCAATTCTGGATATACCGTTGGGATCGTATCTTCATTCTGGATTCGTGGACATATAATTTGTTAGGTTTTGAGCACTTTTATTTCGGCACGTTTTTCGGTGCAAAGTGTGTCCAACGACGGACATCATTTTGGCCCAAAATTACCGTTTTGCCCCTGTGTCCAAATTGGACTTTTGGACAGGCTATTCTAGCTGATTTGACCATTCTGGACACGTTGGTGATGTTAGTTTCATCATCCAACAACATCTGTAGATTTCTTCCCTTTTGTGTCATCCTATTATTATAATATTTTCTCCTTTTGGTTGTTTTAGAGACCCGTCGATTTCAGTGATTTCTAAATCACTAAAATTCATAAGTTGACCTTGTAGATGTTTATAGAGACCAGCTTGACCATGGTTGACTACTTTGACTAGACGTCGAAGTAGAGTCAACAGTTTGACCTAGGTTTGATCAGACTTGACCAACGTTGATTTTTTGACCAAAGTCAACTGTAAGTCAACCATTGACCTATTTGACCTAGATTAGACTTAGAGTTGACCATAGTTGACCAGTTGACCAAAGTCAACTGTACGTCAACTTTGACCCAGTTTGTCTTAGTTTGACTTAGTTTGACCTAGATGTTAATACGCCTTTTGACCCTGATCAGCTCTTGTATTATTTCATCTTTAGGTCTGTGGCTTTACTCTGAACCCTGATTCATATTGACAGCAGGACCCCAGGCGAGTACATTCTCTGATAACTTATTCCCAATTTATGATAACTGTTATGATTCATGTAATTAGTGTTGATATGCTTATCCCTGACACATGGTTCTTACGGATTGGTATTCTTGGATCCTGACGAGAGATGTCTCTCCTTCTTAGGTTGGGATGTATTGTGCAAGCACCCTTGTAGCTCTTGCTCGATATATGGTCACTGATTCTAGAGCAGGTTCGCGACCTTCTCATTAGAATCCCGTGCAGTGATGTGTCCTGTTTGGATCCATTCTACCAGTTGGGGTAGGGGGAGTAGTAGCGTATGCCTGTGATCATATCCCCTTGCTATCTTGAACAGTGTGAGTCATATACCGCACTTATGACTTGCCAGGCCGATTCTTGACAGTTTCCCAAGCCGATCACAAGTTGAAACTGCTACTCACACACATTGGATATATATAGCTTACCTTGATTCGTGTACATGCCATGATCCCGTTCTATTTTCTTGTTCTAGCTCTAGCTTTACAGCTTACCATGCCATGATACATATATGTACACTCCATGATTTCATTGTATATGCTCTATTTACAGTCTTATAGCTTTTATTCTATCCTGAGATCTGTTATGAGATATATGTACTCGTTCCGCTCCTGACTGGATACGTTATGAAAATTTTAGGAGTAGTTGTGCCCTCATTATTGGACTTCATGATGTTGCTAGCTGAGGTGGATCTCACTATTCTTCTATGTGAGTTGCCTGGTAGTTATTCCTTAGTTAGTCTTGTTGTTCCTTCATTATCTTCCTGTCTTATGATCATTGTAGATTCTAGTTGTTCTAGTGATATTGTTATTATTTCTTGTCTTATCTTCCTTAGTTTTCGTGATGTGACATGAGTACATTTCTAGATATAGATTCATAGAAGTTGTAGTTAGTATAGTATACTTGACAGCGTTCTACCGCCGATACCGCGGCGTAGGCTGGGCGTGGCCCACGTATTCGTACCCGTATATCCGGGTGCGGGTCGTGACACGTTTTTAGTGGTGGCCCATGCAGGTCAGACTTTGCAGTTAATGCGAAGTCGTGGTAGTACTTGAGTTTATCTGTACTACTGCGAGCCTGCCCTAGGATTAAGGTTGAGTCATGGAATATTTTAGGATTTTGGTACTCAGTCACATATTAGGAACTCTTGGTAGATTCCAGGGATGACCCCTGGGAATCTTGTTTCGAAGGCTTTCAAATATTTTCCCACTTGTTTCTATTCGTCATGATTTCTGAAATATCTGTCTGTATCAAACTTTATTCCTTCTTGGGATAAGTTTGTGGACCCCAGGGGGAAGTTATAAGTTGAACTTGTATATCATCTAGGTTGGGGAGAGAATATGATTTACCAACCTCGTATCATGGTCGAGGTTTGTTTAGATTATATTCCACCATTTTCTATCTTGACCTAGGTAGTACCCTCTGGACTTTTCCTGAGATTTTTCTCTGAACCCTATCACGGAAGTTGTTTCCGTTGTTTCTATTAACTTACCCTTGACTTGTTGTTGAATTTTAAATCTTAATATTCGTTGTTGACCTTTAATTTTGTTTCGGATAATTCTTTTAAGAATTGAGTTAAGATATCCTGATAAACATATTTTGGACAATGACGATGAGAACGGTAAGTGTCTACTTTATTTATGGAGTTTAGAATTCATTGCAGTCATATTAGCTAGCGAGACATGGACATAGAGCCTGATTTTGGATATGCTATCCTAGTTATGTCATTTAGGTTCTCTTGCAGCCATACCGGGTGGCGTGGTAAAGAATCTAGGTGGCATGATTATAGGGTGTATACCATAGTTATGGACTTTATTGTTTATTACCGCTATGCTTACTGGCGTGGCGAGAATTCTGGCGACATGATTGGGATAGACGTGTATGGTTATCAGATCGTATCTTAAATTGATTCACTTGTTTTAACCTATTGGGCAAGAGCAGTTCCTACTATTACTTCTGTTTTCCATTCTTCTCTTCCTCATCGCATGATGATTTTCTCATCTTACCCTTACTTCCTCCGTCTTGATCCATTATGTCTTGGTTCTACCAATTACCTATCTCGTATCTACTTCTGTCAGCCATACCTTGAAAACGTTGAAAATTTTAGAATTTTCATATCTTTTTATCTTGGGAGAAATCGAGGAAGTATCGTAATCATCTGTCTCGAAGTAGACATTGTTGGTAGTAGTCGAAGCAGAGCGAGATGATTACCCGGCTTCCTCCTAAGATCCCATATTCTGGTTTCTATGATAACAAAAGCAATTCAATTCTACATCCTTGATTTGTTTATTATATTTTGATATCGTGAAATTGATCCTCTCTGATTGACCAATCGATTCTGGTTGTCTAGTTTATCGTGCCAAAGGGTCTTGATTGTTGATTAAACTTAAATGGTTTTGAATTCCATTGTGATATGATTTCCTTCTTAGATGTTCGTGTCCAGACTTCGTTGATTATGTTCTCTATCTTGCCCAAATTCTGATTTACTCAAAACTTGAATAATTTCAATCGTGCTGAGACTAAATTATTATTTTTATCGTGAATGGACAATGCTATCATCACTCGTGCTTTAAACTTTCGATTCAATTCTGGCAAATGACTAAATTCTATTCCAATCACGATTAGGCTTCAGACTATCCTTGATTTTGCCGGAGTCTCATTTTCTGAATCGTGTTCCAATGATTTAACTTATCTATAATCGTGCCTATATGATTCTGTTCATATTTTGATTCTATCGTGCGAAAAATTTTCATCGTGCCTGAATAATTGTGAATTAAATATCTTAATCGTGCAAACTTGTCATTCTATGATCGTGCCTAAGTTTTTGCCTAAAACTTTCTATCATGTTTTAACCCCACTACCAACCTTTAATTTCGAGGACGAAATTTTTATAAGGTGGGTAGGATTGTAAGCCCCTGAATTTTGGGCTCATTTTTTTCGATTTTATAAATCAATCATTTTGAATAAATATTATTATTTGATTATTATTTAATTTAATGCTCTTTACCGTGCCTTTGACTTCTGGAGCATCAGGGATGCCAGTCTCTGAAAACTTTCTTCTTGAAGTTTGAAGTAGACGAGATTACCTTCACGTCGATATATCATGTCCCATCCAAACTCGTTCCCTTGTGCTCCTTTTGTATCGCGCAAGTTCGGGTCAATTTAGACCATTTAAATTATTAATTGATTTCCCACTCTTTTTCTTGATCCCCATAAGCACGTTACCGTGGCTTTTAATTTAGGAGCATCAGACTAATCATTCTCTCGAAACCAACTTGTCATGCCTGATCTACTCGAGACGCTCTTCACCCCTGACCTTCGTGTCCCACTCAGACACTCCATTTTGTGCTCCATTTCCTTCGCACAACTTTCGGTTCAATTTAGGCCAATTAATTATCTGTCGTGAAACCTGATTTGATTTCCAATTTAATTTCGGGACCCGACACCGACCCAATCCAGTCGACCCAAAATATGGCCCTGGCCTGTTTTGAGCCAACTATGCGGGTGTCACTTGCGTCCCACAATTTCGATCTCCCTTGTGCTCCTATTTTATCCATGATTTAATTTGGTTTAAATTATTAAATTAATTTAATCTTGGCCTCGACCTTGTCCAAACTTGGCCGAACGTCCAACCCAGTTTAGTGTGGGCCCTGTCATGACTGCCCATACACCTCACTGGTGTTTTTCCATTTTTGCCTACTCGAAAATATAATACGTTTATTTTATATAAATATCTATTCCTCCATCTTTTATATAATATATATATATATATGCACATAATATTGTCTCTCTCTCATCCTCCCCTCACTCTCTCTCCTAACACCCCATGGTGGCCGACCTACTTTCCCCACCCTCTCTCTAAAATATCACCCTCTCTCCAAAAATTTCTCTCATTCTCTCTCCTTCTATATATAATATATCACATATATATATATTATATATAACTCCCTCTTTCTCTCTCTTCCTAAAATAACACCTCACCCCCCTCTTTTATATCACAGCACACAAACACCCCCCCCCATACTGGTACAGCCGACCTCCCTCTCTCTCCATTTTCTCTCTCCCCTCTCTATCTAAATATCTCACTCTCTCAACACATACATACTCATCTCTCTCTCTCCCAAACAAATATCATCCCCATCCCATCACCCCTCACTCCCTCTCCCACGTATGGAGTGCCCCCCCCCTACTACTACTACTGCTACTTATTCTTCTTCCTCTTCGTTTTCTTCTTTTTCTTCTACTTCTTATTCTTCATCTCTTCTTCTTCTTCAAATGAAGAACACAACCACCACCACAAACCATTACCAACGCCACCACCTTCACCATCACCCGCGCCCCGCCGTGCCTCCACCGTCGTCAGGCTGCGCCGCTCGCCGCCGCCGTGCCCCGCGCGGCCAGCAGCGAGCAGCAGCTGCGCGCAAGCGCAGCAACACAGCAGCAGCAGTGGCGCGCGCGGCAGCAGCCACTGCCGGCCGGCCGCGCGCCGCCGAGGCCAACAGCCGCCGCCGGCGAGCCCCAAGGCCGCGCGCGAACCCCCGGGCAGGCCCCCATGGCCGTCGCCCTCTTCCCCGGCGTGTACGATAGCCGATTCGTGCGTTTGGCACGGGTTCCCGTCGACGCGCGCGCGTTACAAATTTCAGAATTCGCGTCTCGGGGCAGCAACTTCACGCCGATTTTCTGGAGAATCCGACCGTTGGATCGGCGATTTCTTCGCTCCGTCTCAATCTCGGTATATACCCCTTCATCCCTCTCAAATTTCACCCGTTAATTTCATTGTTTGATACATCAAAACCGGCCACCAAGTTGACGTTTTAAATTGTGTTATTTTTGGACAGTTTTGCGACGCCAACTTCGCGGGTTCGTATCTTCTCCATCGCAGCTCCGTTTTGCGCGCCACCAGTTCCGGTGCACAGCTGGTATAACCCTCTTCTTGCCCCCTTTAGATTTCATTTCAGTTTGAGCTTGTTAGGTCGGTCGAATTCGACGCCAAAGTTGGCCGTTCGAATTCTTTAATTTGCACTAGTTAAATTCCATTTTTGAACCCGGGACTCCGGATTCAATTTCTGACACCACCAGTAGACTCGTGGCGTCGTTCTGGCCTGTTTTCATATAAAGTTTGTTAGATTTGGAGAACGTGGGCCCGGGCACGCATTTCGGTGCAAAGCGGGTCCCACTTTCTGAGTCAACGGAACTTTTTGACGCCGGCTCATCGGAATCCAATTCTGGATATACCGTTGAGTTCGTATCGTCATTCTGGATTCGTTGACATATAATTTGCTAGGTTTTAGTGGACATTGGTTCCGGCACGCATTTCGGTGCAAGTCGGATACCAACATCCGGGTCAACGGGTCATTTTGTGTTCGGCTCATCGGAATCCAATTCCGGATATACCGTTGAGTTCGTATCGTCATTCTGGACTCGTTGACATATAATTTGCTGAGTTTTGAAGACATTTGCTCCGGCACGCATTTCCGTGCAAACCGGATTCCAAATGTCCGTGTCAACGGACCAATTTGAGATCGGGTCAACGGAATCCAATTCTGGATATACCGTTGGGATCGTATCTTCATTCTGGATTCGTGGACATATAATTTGTTAGGTTTTGAGCACTTTTATTTCGGCACGTTTTTCGGTGCAAAGTGTGTCCAACGACGGACATCATTTTGGCCCAAAATTACCGTTTTGCCCCTGTGTCCAAATTGGACTTTTGGACAGGCTATTCTAGCTGATTTGACCATTCTGGACACGTTGGTGATGTTAGTTTCATCATCCAACAACATCTGTAGATTTCTTCCCTTTTGTGTCATCCTATTATTATAATATTTTCTCCTTTTGGTTGTTTTAGAGACCCGTCGATTTCAGTGATTTCTAAATCACTAAAATTCATAAGTTGACCTTGTAGATGTTTATAGAGACCAGCTTGACCATGGTTGACTACTTTGACTAGACGTCGAAGTAGAGTCAACAGTTTGACCTAGGTTTGATCAGACTTGACCAACGTTGATTTTTTGACCAAAGTCAACTGTAAGTCAACCATTGACCTATTTGACCTAGATTAGACTTAGAGTTGACCATAGTTGACCAGTTGACCAAAGTCAACTGTACGTCAACTTTGACCCAGTTTGTCTTAGTTTGACTTAGTTTGACCTAGATGTTAATACGCCTTTTGACCCTGATCAGCTCTTGTATTATTTCATCTTTAGGTCTGTGGCTTTACTCTGAACCCTGATTCATATTGACAGCAGGACCCCAGGCGAGTACATTCTCTGATAACTTATTCCCAATTTATGATAACTGTTATGATTCATGTAATTAGTGTTGATATGCTTATCCCTGACACATGGTTCTTACGGATTGGTATTCTTGGATCCCGACGAGAGATGTCTCTCCTTCTTAGGTTGGGATGTATTGTGCAAGCACCCTTGTAGCTCTTGCTCGATATATGGTCACTGATTCTAGAGCAGGTTCGCGACCTTCTCATCAGAATCCCGTGCAGTGACGTGTCCTGTTTGGATCCATTCTACCAGTTGGGGTAGGGGGAGTAGTAGCGTATGCCTGTGATCATATCCCCTTGCTATCTTGAACAGTGTGAGTCATATACCGCACTTATGACTTGCCAGGCCGATTCTTGACAGTTTCCCAAGCCGATCACAAGTTGAAACTGCTACTCACACACATTGGATATATATAGCTTACCTTGATTCGTGTACATGCCATGATCCCGTTCTATTTTCTTGTTCTAGCTCTAGCTTTACAGCTTACCATGCCATGATACATATATGTACACTCCATGATTTCATTGTATATGCTCTATTTACAGTCTTATAGCTTTTATTCTATCCTGAGATCTGTTATGAGATATATGTACTCGTTCCGCTCCTGACTGGATACGTTATAAAAATTTTAGGAGTAGTTGTGCCCTCATTATTGGACTTCATGATGTTGCTAGCTGAGGTGGATCTCACTATTCTTCTATGTGAGTTGCCTGGTAGTTATTCCTTAGTTAGTCTTGTTGTTCCTTCATTATCTTCCTGTCTTATGATCATTGTAGATTCTAGTTGTTCTAGTGATATTGTTATTATTTCTTGTCTTATCTTCCTTAGTTTTCGTGATGTGACATGAGTACATTTCTAGATATAGATTCATAGAAGTTGTAGTTAGTATAGTATACTTGACAGCGTTCTACCGCCGATACCGCGGCGTAGGCTGGGCGTGGCCCACGTATTCGTACCCGTATATCCGGGTGCGGGTCGTGACAGTTGTCGTATCATCATTGCCGAGGGATGAGGGTCGTAGGACAGGCAACTTTATCTACGGCAACATAGTTTCTGCCTCGCCAGTCGAATGGCTGCAGGGAATATCCGTCACCATGTCGTACCGTAGATTAATGCAATTAATGGAGCTGGAAATATCCGTCGCTAACCGGTAACTAGTCTGTCGCTAACTGAGATTGTCACATACACATATGTATATCACAGCTAGATGTATAGATATATACATCTATACAGAAGTACACAACTGATAGAACTCGCACTGTCCTTGAGACAGTGAACATATACACCATAAATCCAAACCCCATATATATTCACATTTACTAATCCAAACACCACCAAACTAATGAAACATCCAATATGGATAACACATTATTTAGCCAATATATAAACTCAGATGAATTTGAGAAGCAAAGCCACCCGCCGCCGCCGCCCCAAGCCCACCGCCCAGCCCCCGACCCAAGCCAGCCGCCCAGGCCCCGACGCCCCCGCCCCAAGCCAGCCGCCCAGCCCCCGACGCCGCCACCCCAAGCCCACCGCCCAGTCCCCGACCCAAGCCAGCCGCCCAGCCCCCGACGCCACCGCCCCAAGCCCACCGCCCAGCCCCCGACCCAAGCAAGCCGCCCAGCCCCCGACGCCGCCGCCCCAAGCCCACCGCCCAGCCCCCGACCCAAGCCAGCCGCCCAGCCCCCGACGCCGCCGCCCCAAGCCCACCGTCCAGCCCCCGACCCAAGCCAGCCGCCCAGCCCCGACGCCTCCGCCCCAAGCCAGCCGCCCAGCCCCCGACGCCGCCGCCCCAAGCCCACCGTCCAGACCCCGACCCAAGCAAGCCGCCCAGCCCCCGACGCCCCAAAACCCCAATCCCGCCTCCCAGACCCCGACGCCCCCGCCCCAAGCCCACCGCCCAGACCTCGACGCCCCAGCCCCAAGCCCGCCGCCCAGCCCCCGACCCAAGCCAGCCGCCAAGCCCCGGACGGCCCAGCCCCAAGCGCGCCGCCCAGCCCACGACACCGCGAGAGAGAGAGAGAGAGAGAGATCGAGAGAGAGAGAGAGGGGGGGTTACCTTCGGTTGAGAGAGAGGAGAGGACGACGACGACGACACCGACGCCGATCACCGAAGCCGACACCGGCGAGAGAGAGAGAGAGAGAGAGAGAGGGGGAGGAGAGAGAGTGAATTTGGGGGAAATGCGAAAAGTTCCCCCTGCCGTTTCATTTAAAGTCTGGAACGTAAATATAGCGACGGACTAGCGACTGGTAGATATCCGTCGCCCGGTTGTCGCCCTTTTGGATAAGTGCCGACTGACTATCCGTCGCTACGTCGTCGAAAATATGTCCAGCCAATTTCCTACACTATTCCCGCCAAATATACGATTGTGTTGCGACTACGGAAGATCCGTCGCTATGTTACCGTCAGTCTAGCGACGGCTGAGCGACTTTTCCTCCTCCTAAAATTAAAATAAAAATGGCAAAGGCTTGTAGTCGAAATTCAGTCGCTGAGCGGCCACTAAACCGTCGCTAATACCGACGAAAAAGTTCCGTCGCTAAACATCCGTCGCTAAATGGGTGTATTTTGGTAGTGCCAACACTGGTTCAAATTTACAGACACAATCCACAGTTCAAATTCAGTATTAATACTCGCTGAAGCTTCTGCCAAGCCAAGTGCCAAATCAATGTTCATATTCACTTTCTGCCAAGTGCCAAATAAATTCACTGAGGGTCTGCTTGGTAACGGTGTTTTCACCGATTTTGGAGTATTTTTGAACCAACTATTTATGAAAATCCATGCTTGTTAATTTTTTTGAGACACCGGTTTTGGTCGGCTCAAAAACCCCCCAAAACCTATGTAATGTATTTTTGAGTGGCTTTATAAACACCCCAAATCGGTGAATTTTGAGCGGCTCTATTTTTTTTTAATTTCATTTATATCCTCACCAAAATATATATAATTATAACTATTGATACTCTTCCTTATTTAATTTATTCGTGTAAAAAACTTTCAGAACCGCGCGTTAGTGAATTACCAAGCATGGATTGGACTGGTTTAAAAACTGCTACTTAAAAATCATCCAAAATCAAACCCCTCATAACCGGTACTCTAAAAACACCTCATAACCGCTACCATAAAATTGCCAAGCAGACCCTGAAGCACTGAGAGGGAAAAAAACACAAGTCTATACTCTATAGTGTTTCATACATATTTAAAGCTCCTGCCAACTTGGTTCAAAACTTACGACACATTCGAAGTTGCTGCCAAGTGCTAAGTACCAAGTACCAACACTAGAAGATCCTCGAGTTGCTGCCAGCTTGCACCAATAGCCCAACAGCTTTCAACCTTGCACTAATCAATTCTCATCAAAAGGTGCCCTCTGAAGCACCACCTAAAACATCTATAAGCGAGGAAAACAACAAACCATTAAAGGTATAGAATGTGACCACCAGTACTAAAAGCCGACTCAAAAGCTACAATACAGATGAGTATAGCCAAAATATCTTTGGAAGTATAAGATAAAGGGTAAAGTGCAAAAATCCCTCGTTAGATTTTCACTTTTTGCACTAAAAGACCACATGATCTTAAAATTCCTAAAAGTAAAAAATCTGCTCATTTTGTCCCCTTTCCATTAACTGCTGTTAAGTAGGATATGTAATGACCATTTTACCCCTCATCCACTCTCTCTCCCCCCTTCTCTCCGGTGGTGCGGGGAGGAGGAGGAGGGGGCGGGGATCGAGGAGAAGAAGGGAGGCGGGGAGGAGGAGGAGGGGGGCTGATGGGGACGGGGAGGAGGGGGGCTGAGGGGGGCGGGGAGGAGAAGGAGGGGGGCTGGCCGGAGTGAGGAGGGGGGGCTAAGGGGAGCGGAAGAAGGAGGAGGGGGGTGGTGGCCGAAGTGAGGAGGGGGGCTAAGGGGGAGAAGGAGAAGGGGGGAGGAGGAGAAGGGGGGGGGGGGGCTGGTAGGAAAGGGGGGTAGTTTAGGTATTATTATTATTTTTTATTATTTTAAAAATGTTATTAATGGTCAAAGCTAATGGTCAACAGACGGTAGGGGGCTTTCCGAACAAGTCGTATATTGCGGGATCTTTATTTGCTAAATTTGACTAAAAGGTCTTTCTAAGCAAAAGGTACAAATTTAACGAGGGTTTTTTTGTAATTTACCCTACGATAAAATTAGGTATTTATAAAAAAAATTCCAATTAATTCAAAGATATCAAAGCCAGGTCTGTCCACTTTAGATGATTCCATCAAATATTGATCAACCTTTGTTTACCACCACTACTAAAATAAGGCAAATTAGCGACGTCATTATACGTCGCTAATAATGGCAAATACGTCGCTAATCTTAATTAGCGACGACTTTAGCGACGGAAAATGAACGTCGCGTTTAAGCTAGTCGCAGATGGCACATTCGTCGCCCTACGTCGCTATTTGCGACGTCAAAGTCGTGTCGCTGGGTCATCGCAAAGTTAGCGGCGGAGAGCGACGAAAATGTTACGTCGCAAACTTAGCGACGTCGGGCGACAACTTAGCGACGTTTTGTTCTATTTACGTGATGACATGGCAAGCCTGCCACGTCAACAATGTGGCGACGTACAGCGACGTAACACCACTAATCAGCGACGTATAGCGACGTCTATTTCCCGTCGCTATCCGTCGCTATACGTCGCAAAATAGTAAAAAAATATTTAAAGAAATAAAATGTGTATTTTTGTTATGCTATGTGTCTGTGTGTTTACAGTGTGTGTGAAGTGCAGTGTTCGAACCATCGACAGTTTTGCTTACTGTTCTATGTTTTATCTTGGATAAAAAGAGCAACAGTCCAGGGTGCACTTCTCAGAGCTTCCTCTTCACGTCCTTCACCTTCTTGGGATCCTGTACGACGTCCCAAAAGAGTGAAGGATGTGAAAATGAAGCTCTCAGAAGTACACCCTGAACAATTGCTCTTTCTGTCCAAGATAAAACATACAACGGTAATCAAAACTATCGATGGTTCCGAACACTGCATTTCACATACACTGTAAACACAGACACACATCATCACAAAAATATACATTATATTTTTTTTAAAATTTGGACAGCACCTCCTTTGTATATCAGATCATCGCTTATAACCCAGCGTAGGTATATTTGTCATCCCCGTCGCAGATATCACAAAGTAAATATCACAATAAAAATACCAACAAAGTAAATATCACAAAGTAAATATCCAACAAACTATACTTCACAGACACACATCATCACAAACATCCAATAGAGTCAAATAAAATTAGGAGATGATAAAAAGTTTTCCACCAAGTGTATAAACAAAATTGTACCAATGAACAATTTGCCCATAGGGCCAATACATACAACTCATAAAAAAATTAATAAAATCACTGAGGACCCATGCCGCGCATCTGGGATAGCATGTACTCATACTGCTCTTGTGCGAGCTGCACCGTAGGGGCAGTAGGAGGCAGTGCAACGTCTGGAATCCGCGCCGTCGATGGACCGGGAGGACGTATCTGCTCTAGCTCTCGCAGTCGGTTACCATGCGCAGCAAGGGTACTCACCATCCTCTGAGTACTCTCCTCAAGAGAAGTATGCAGCTGGGTGAGTGTCACGCCCCGCTCCCGTAGGAGCGATCGTCCTCGCTAAGGCGTGATGCCGCACGAACCTAGATTACGCTCGTGCAAGGCAGTTTCATAACGGCCGATTACATCGGCAGCAACGGGGTCGTCGCCCAGAAGTCCCAAGCAGAAATATTGAAACATACAGCGGAATTTAAGAACAAGTAACACATGAACACAAGTCATTCAAAAGAAGCTCTTTTATTGATATTGAATACAAGATTACATCTGTGGGCGCAAGGCCAAATTACAATGTCTCTCGTGCTCACTTTTCTCTCATTTACAAGTCACTCTGCTCTCTCTCATCTCTCGATACAATACTTGAATCCAGCGGAAGCTTCGGAAGGCGATGTCCATACATTATGTCCCGTATAAGTCTTCAATCCACGCGGCCGCACGCTTCGAATCGCCAAGGAACTCCGTGCCTCGACGCATCCAAGCGAGCTCCGCGCCACGAGCTTCTACCTGTGCCTGCACATGAAACACTGTGTGGGTGTCAGTACCACTGTACTGGTGGAGTGAGCTCCTCGCCCACCCATACAAAACCTACACGTTTTAATTTACTTTGTGCAACATAAACCCCTTTTTCGATTGTCTTTCTATTCTTGCCTTAGGGTCAGTTTTAGGACCGGCGCCTTAGCGCAACTCGTGTATTAGAGCCATCCCGTGCTTGCAATGTCAACGTTAACTCATACTTGTCACTAGACCACCCTTGTGCCAACAACGTTAACCTATCAAGTCGTGTTCGCCTTACGGCCATAATCAGAGACGCAACTACACGAAGGACTCCATTTCCTTGCCTCTAGACCTTTCTCGTGCTTGCATTGTCGACGCACCGACTTATACTTATCTTTCGTGCCAAACTCTGGGACGTAACAACTCGATCGTGCCATACTCGATTCGTGCTTCAATATCTCCGTGGCAGCGCCTCCCCGCTTAGTCTCGCCTACACTTATGTTGTGACAACGCGGCCGTGCCTCATATTTCGAGGCCGTGCCCAGTAACTCAACGTAACTTCACACAACTTGCCCTACTGTAAGCCCCCTGAATTTCCCGAATTATTTTTCGAATTTTCTAATGAATTATTTTCAATAATTCATTTCTATATAATTAATTTTTGATTATTAAATGCTCTTTACCGTGACTTAGAATTCTAGAGCATCAGGGATGCCGGTCTCTGGAAACTTCCTTCTTGGAGTTTGTAGTAGACGAGATTATCTTCATTTTGATATATCTTGTCCCACTCGAACTTGTTCCCTTGTGCTCCATTCGCTTCGCGCAACTTTCGGGTCAATTTAGACCAAATTATCGTCTGCCGTAATTCGTGATTTAATTTCCAACTTAATTTCCGGGCCCGACATCGGTCCAATCCAGTCGACCCAATATATGGTCCTGGCCTGTTTTGAGTCTACTATGCACGTGCCACTTGCGTGCCACCGCTTGATCTCCCTTGTGCTCCTATTCCACCCATGATTTAATTGATTTAAATTTATTATTTTAATTAAATCTTGTCTTCGACTTTGTCCAAACTTGACCTAACGTCCGACCCAGTTTGGCATGGACCCTACCATGACTGTCCATACGTCCCACTGATGTGTCTGCATTTTTCCCTATTTGAAAATATGTTTATTTTATATAAAATATCTATTCCTCTCTCTTTATTATATATTATATATATATATATACATATATATATATATATATGTATAATGTAGCACTCTCTCTCCCAACTCCCCTCACAGCCAATCACCCCTCCCCCATTGTGGCCGACCTACACCACACCCTCTCTCATCCTCTCTCTAAATATCTCTCTTCCACTCACTCTCTTTATTCTCACCCTTCTCTATTTATATATATATGTTATATATATACACACACACACATATCTCTCTTACTCTCACCCCCTCCTTACACTCACCACCCCCATCACTCTTTCTCTCTGCCACGTCCAGGCCGACAGCCCCCCCTACTTCTCTCCTTCCTCTCCACTTCTTCTTCCTTAACTTATTCTTCTTCTTCTCTTCTTCCTCTTCATTGTGAAGAGCAACACCACCACCACCCCATGGCCATCCGAGCCCAGCCCTGGCCGACGGCCAAGCACCACCACCACCCTAGGCCGAGACTCCCCACACTCCTCCTCCTATTCCTCATCATCATCATCATCTACACACACCATTACCACCACCAAAAACCATCATCCCACTCCACCTCCTCCACCCTTGCCGACCGGCCACGGCCACCACCGCCGCGTCGTCGCCGCCCCGCCGACGCGCTGCCGTGCCAGACCAACGCCGCGCGCCACCGCGGGTGGCCAACAGCAGCCGCGAGGCAGCAACTGCAGCAGCCAGAACGGCGGCAGCAGCCCACCGCAGCCGCACGACGGCGCCGCCGCCGTCGCGCACGGCCGCCGGCGAGCCCCATGGCCGCGCGCGCGACCTCGGCGACCTCCCCGGGGCCAGCGCTTCCTTCTCCGACGCGACGCATGGGCTATTCGTGCGTTTTGAACGGAATCCCGTCGACGCGCGCGCGGGAGAAGTTTCAGAAATTGTGTTTCGGGACAGCGACTTCGTGCACGTTTCCCGAGAGATCCGACCGTTGGATCGGCGATTTCTTCGCTCCGTTACAATCTCGGTATATCCCTCTTCACCTCTGTCAAATTTCATCCGTTAATTTCGTCGTTTGATACATCAAAACCGGCCACCAAGTTGACGTTTTAATTTGTACTGTTTTTGGACAGTTTTGCGACGCCAACTTCGCGGGTTCGTATCTTCGTCGTCGCAGCTCCGTTTTGCGCGCCACCAGTTCCGGTGCACAGCTGGTATAACCCTCTTCCTTCCCCCTTTAGATTTCATTTCAGTTTGAGCTCGTTAGGTCGGTCGAATTCGACGCCAAAGTTGGCCGTTCGAATTCTTAGTGTTGCACTTGTAGAATTCCATTTTTGAACCCGGGACTCCGGATTCAATTTCTGACACCACCAGTAGACTCGTGGCGTCGTTCTGGCATGTTTTCATATAAAGTTTGCTTGATTTGGAGAACGTGGGCCCTGGCACGCATTTCGGTGCAAAGCGGGTCCCACTTTCTGAGTCAACGAGACTTTTTGACGCCGGCTCATCGGAATCCAATTCCGGATATACCGTTGAGTTCGTATCGTCATTCTGGACTCGTTGACATATAATTTGCTGAGTTTTGAAGATATTTGCTCCGGCACGCATTTCCGTGCAAACCGGATTCTAAATGTCCGCGTCAACGGGTCATTTTGAGTTCGGCTCATCGGAATCCAATTCTGGATATACCGTTGGGTTCGTATCGTCATTCTGGATTCGTGGACATATAATTTGTTAAATTTTGTGGACTTTTATTTTGGCACATTTTTCGGTGCAAAGTGTGTCCAACGGCGGACATCACTTTGGCCCGAAATTACCGTTTTTGCCCCTGTGTCCAAATTGGACTTTTGGACAGGCTATCCTAGCTGATTTGACCATTCTGGACACGTTGGTGATATTTATTTTATCATCCGACAACATCTGTAGGTTTTTACCCTATTATTATAATCATTCTCCTTTTGTGGTATTTTGAGTTCCATCAATTCCGGTGATTTCACAATCACTGAAATTGAATGGGTTGACCCTGTAGATGTTTATAGAGACTAGCCTTGACCCTGTTTGACCAAGGTTGACTGCTTTGACTAAACGTCGAAGTAGAGTCAACATTTGACCTAGGTTAGATTAGTTTTGACCTAGAGTTGACCATAGTTGACCAGTTGACCAAAAGTCAACTGTAAGTCAACCATTGACCCAGTTTAACCTAGTTTGACTTGGTTTGACTTCTTGTGACCTAGTTTGACCTAGTGTGACTCATTGTGACCTAGTTTGACTTCGTTGACTGAGTCTAACCTAGATTGCGTAGCTTATACTATAGAATCAAGCCTAACACTGTTGAACCCTAATTAGTTTATATATATCTTATCTTTAGGTCTGTGGCATCACTCTGAGCATCGACCCCATTGACAGCTCAGGACCGCAGGCGAGTACATTCACTGATAGTTTTCATTGTCTTGATATCTGCTATATCCGATTCAGTCGTAGTGTCTTACTTGATTCTCAGTCACGATAGTTCACGGACTAGTATATACCGGATTCCTGTCATGAGATGTCATTCTTGGATTTTCTTGGGATACTGGTACTTGCTCGATCTTGTTCTTGTACTTGTATTGACACCGATTCCTGAGAAGGAGTAGCTACCTTCTTAGGGAATCTCGTGCCATGACGTGTTATGTCCGGATCCGTATACTACTCGGGGAAATGGGGAATATTATAGATAGTGTGATCAATGCCCCCTTGAGTTACTCCTTGCACCATAGCTATACTCTCACCTCACGATGGGTATAGCCTGACCTGTGTTACTTCTCGCTCCATAGCTTACCATCCCGGCCGGGCCGAGTCCACGCACTTGTAGCCGGTCGGCTGGAAGCCTGATCTTGACCCATACCGATCACATTATGCTATAATATTCGAGGCACATTTTATATTTACTTTATCTTATCATATATCATGTTCTGTTCTACATTCAGTACTTTCTCACCATGCTATGATATTCAGATTACTCACATGCTCTATATGCCTTTACATTGTACCTTGATTGGAGACTAAGTTCTGCTCGAGAGAGGAGTTACAACCCCGGTCCTTGTTTGGTTTAAGGGTTGTAACTCGGCTTTCGAATGGTTCCCAAGTCTTCATATATCTTTGTCTTGTAGTTCATTATACTGTCTCTTATAGAATTTGTCAATTCACATGGAACTGCTGTTAGTGTTTGTACTTGCTCATTTTCCTGACAGGATACCGTTGATAATATTTTAGGAGTTGTTATACCATTAGTGGACTTCATGATGTTGCTAGCAGAGGTGGATCTTACTATTATTCTATGTGAGTTGCCTGGTAGATATCCTTAGTTAGTCTTGTTGTTCCTTCTTATTTTCCTGTCTTATGTTTCCTTCTAGTAGTTTCTAGTTGTTCTTGTGCTTTAGCTATCCTTCTTGTCTTATCATCCCTAGCTGTTGTGATGTGACTAGAGTATATTTATAGTTATAGGCCTTCTAGATGTAGTGTATATTTATTGGGTACTAGACAGCGTTCTACCGCCGATACTGCGGCGTAGGCTGGGCGTCGTCTACGTATTCGTACCCGTATATCCGGGTGCGGGTCGTGACACGTTTTTAGTGGTGGCCCATGCAGGTCAGTCTTTGCAATTAATGCGAAGTCGTGGTAGTACTTGAGTTTTTCTGTACTACTGCGAGCCTGCCCTAGGATTAAGGTTGAGTCATGGAATATTTTAGGAATTTTGTACTCAGTCACATATTAGGAACTCTTGGTAGATTCCAGGGATGACCCCTGGGAATCTTATTTCGAACTTTTCGAAACTTTTTCCATTTGTTCTGTCCATCCTGATTTCTGAAACATCTGTCCGTTATCAACTTTATTCTTTCTTGGAATGAGTTTGTGGACCCCAGAGGGAAGGTATAAGTTGAACTTATATATCATCTAGGATGAGACGAGAATATGATTTGCCAGTCTCATATCAGGTTGAGATTGTTTTAGATTATATTCCAATGATTTCCTTTATCTTGACCTAGATAGTACCTTTGGACATCTCCTGAGAATTTTCTTCTAAACTCTACCTCGGAATCTGTTTTAGCTAGTTTTCATTTAATTATCCTTGATTCGTTGTTGAATTTTAAATCTTGATGTTCGTTGTTGACTTCGATTTTGATTTTGTTGAAGATAAGTTTCTCTGGATTGAGTTAAGATATCCTGATAAACATAATTGATGGAGACGATGGGAACGATAAATGTCTACTTTACTTATGGAGTTGGAATTTATCGCAGTCATATTAGCTAGCCTGACAGGGACATGGAGCCTGATTTTGGATATACTATCCCAGTTATGGAATTTAGATTCTCTTGCAGCCATACCGGTTGGCGTGGTAAGGAATCTAGATGACATGATTATAGGGTGTATACCTTAGTTATGGACTCTATCGTTTATTGCAGCTATGTTTACTGACGTGGCGTAAATTCTGGCAACATGGTTTTGGATAGACGTGTATGGTTATCAGGTCATATCTTAAGTTGATTCACTTCTTTTACCAATTGAGCAAGATAATTCCTACCATTATTTCTTGTTTATCATTATTTTCTCTCTCATCGCATGATGATTTTCTCATCTTACCGTAATTTCCTTTGCCTTGTTTAGCTATATCTTGACTACACCAATCAACTATCTCGTATGTACATCTGTCATCTACACTTGAAAACTCTGAAAATTTTGAAAATTTTCATATCTCAATTGTTTCTTAAATTTCGATACTGTTATGATTTTGATTCCCTTCTGTCCATGACCAATCAATTTTAGTCGTCTTGTTTATCGTGCCAAAGAGTCTTGGTTGCTGACTAGACTCTAGATGACTTCAATTCCCTTGTGACTTGGATTTTCATCCTTGGATGTTCGTGCCTAACCTTCGTTCTCCTAAGTCATTTCTGAATCGTGTCCCAATGACTTAACTTATCTATAATCGTGCCTATATGATTCTGTTCATATTTTGATTCTATCGTGCGGAAATTTTTCATCGTGCCTGAATAATTGTGAATTGATTATCTAAATCGTTCAAACTTGTCATTCTATGATCGTGCCTAAGTTTTTGCCTAAAAACTTTCTATCTTGTTTTACCCCTACTATAACCTTAATTTCGAGGACGAAATTTCTATAAGGTGGGTAGGATGTAAGCCCCCTGAATTTTCCGAATTATTTTTCGAATTTTCTAATGAATTATTTTCAATAATTCATTTCTATATAATTAATTTTTGATTATTAAATGCTCTTTACCGTGACTTAGAATTCTAGAGCATCAGGGATGCCGGTCTCTGGAAACTTCCTTCTTGGAGTTTGTAGTAGACGAGATTATCTTCATTTTGATATATCTTGTCCCACTCGAACTTGTTCCCTTGTGCTCCATTCGCTTCGCGCAACTTTCGGGTCAATTTAGACCAAATTATCGTCTGCCGTAATTCGTGATTTAATTTCCAACTTAATTTCCGAGCCCGACATCGGTCCAATCCAGTCGACCCAATATATGGTCCTGGCCTGTTTTGAGTCTACTATGCACGTGCCACTTGCGTGCCACCGCTTGATCTCCCTTGTGCTCCTATTCCACCCATGATTTAATTGATTTAAATTTATTATTTTAATTAAATCTTGTCTTCGACTTTGTCCAAACTTGACCTAACGTCCGACCCAGTTTGGCATGGACCCTACCATGACTGTCCATACGTCCCACTGATGTGTCTGCATTTTTCCCTATTTGAAAATATGTTTATTTTATATAAAATATCTATTCCTCTCTCTTTATTATATATTATATATATATATACATATATATATATATATATGTATAATGTAGCACTCTCTCTCCCAACTCCCCTCACAGCCAATCACCCCTCCCCCATTGTGGCCGACCTACACCACACCCTCTCTCATCCTCTCTCTAAATATCTCTCTTCCACTCACTCTCTTTATTCTCACCCTTCTCTATTTATATATATATGTTATATATATACACACACACACATATCTCTCTTACTCTCACCCCCTCCTTACACTCACCACCCCCATCACTCTTTCTCTCTGCCACGTCCAGGCCGACAGCCCCCCCTACTTCTCTCCTTCCTCTCCACTTCTTCTTCCTTAACTTATTCTTCTTCTTCTCTTCTTCCTCTTCATTGTGAAGAGCAACACCACCACCACCCCATGGCCATCCGAGCCCAGCCCTGGCCGACGGCCAAGCACCACCACCACCCTAGGCCGAGACTCCCCACACTCCTCCTCCTATTCCTCATCATCATCATCATCTACACACACCATTACCACCACCAAAAACCATCATCCCACTCCACCTCCTCCACCCTTGCCGACCGGCCACGGCCACCACCGTCGCGTCGTCGCCGCCCCGCCGACGCGCTGCCGTGCCAGGCCAACGCCGCGCGCCACCGCGGGTGGCCAGCAGCAGCCGCGAGGCAGCAACTGCAGCAGCCAGAACGGCGGCAGCAGCCCACCGCAGCCGCACGACGGCGCCGCCGCCGTCGCGCACGGCCGCCGGCGAGCCCCATGGCCGCGCGCGCGACCTCGGCGACCTCCCCGGGGCCAGCGCTTCCTTCTCCGACGCGACGCATGGGCTATTCGTGCGTTTTGAACGGAATTCCGTCGACGCGCGCGCGGGAGAAGTTTCAGAAATTGTGTTTCGGGACAGCGACTTCGTGCACGTTTCCCGAGAGATCCGACCGTTGGATCGGCGATTTCTTCGCTCCGTTACAATCTCGGTATATCCCTCTTCACCTCTGTCAAATTTCATCCGTTAATTTCGTCGTTTGATACATCAAAACCGGCCACCAAGTTGACGTTTTAATTTGTACTGTTTTTGGACAGTTTTGCGACGCCAACTTCGCGGGTTCGTATCTTCGTCGTCGCAGCTCCGTTTTGCGCGCCACCAGTTCCGGTGCACAGCTGGTATAACCCTCTTCCTGCCCCCTTTAGATTTCATTTCAGTTTGAGCTCGTTAGGTCGGTCGAATTCGACGCCAAAGTTGGCCGTTCGAATTCTTAGTGTTGCACTTGTAGAATTCCATTTTTGAACCCGGGACTCCGGATTCAATTTCTGACACCACCAGTAGACTCGTGGCGTCGTTCTGGCATGTTTTCATATAAAGTTTGCTTGATTTGGAGAACGTGGGCCCTGGCACGCATTTCGGTGCAAAGCGGGTCCCACTTTCTGAGTCAACGGGACTTTTTGACGCCGGCTCATCGGAATCCAATTCCGGATATACCGTTGAGTTCGTATCGTCATTCTGGACTCGTTGACATATAATTTACTGAGTTTTGAAGATATTTGCTCCGGCACGCATTTCCGTGCAAACCGGATTCCAAATATCCGCGTCAACGGGTCATTTTGAGTTCGGCTCATCGGAATCCAATTCTGGATATACCGTTGGGTTCGTATCGTCATTCTGGATTCGTGGACATATAATTTGTTAGGTTTTGTGCACTTTTATTTTGGCACATTTTTCGGTGCAAAGTGTGTCCAACGGCGGACATCACTTTGGCCCGAAATTACCGTTTTTGCCCCTGTGTCCAAATTGGACTTTTGGACAGGCTATCCTAGCTGATTTGACCATTCTGGACACGTTGGTGATATTTATTTTATCATCCGACAACATCTGTAGGTTTTTACCCTATTATTATAATCATTCTCCTTTTGTGGTATTTTGAGTTCCATCAATTCCGGTGATTTCACAATCACTGAAATTGAATGGGTTGACCCTGTAGATGTTTATAGAGACTAGCCTACGGCCCTTCTCGACTTAACTCGTGACAGCTCAAGCCTAACTCATGCAACTCTATGCCAACAACTTAACACTCGACGCCACATCTCGTGTCGAAGCACGTCGCCCTCGCTGTAGCCAAATCTTAGGCTCCGACATTGTGTCTTTTTAACTCATACATATTCAACTCAATCCAAAGGCACGCACGCGGATTGCCGCCCGTGCCGACACATCTATATGAAAGGTCACTGGCATTGACTAGCCATAGTGGACATAGCCTGGCATTCGGAACCCTTGCACCGCCGGTTGCGATCCTCGATGCAAGTCCCCGACCTACCGGTTGCTTCATACCACTACAAGAAAATATAGCATTTACGGCGCACAATTTACGGCGCGCAGTTGCTGCGCGTTGTAAATGACATTCTTTTACAGCGTGCAAATATGTGCGCCGTAAAAGAGTTATTTTTTGTCTTTTTTACAGCGTGTTTGACATGCACGCCGTAATTGAAGACTCATTTACGGCATGCATTTTTGCGCGTTGTAATTGAAGACTCATTTACGGCATGCATTTTTGCATGTTGTAATTGAAGGCTCATTAACGGCATACATTTTTGCGTGTTGTAATTGAAGACTTATTTACGGCATGCATTTTTGCGCGTTGTAATTGAAGGCTCATTTACGGCATACATTTCTGCACGTTGTAAATGAATGTATTTGTTTATTAAAAAAATTAGTTTCTCTCCTAACAAATTTTTCTCCTAAAAAATAGTTTTCCTCTCAAATCCAGATTTCAAGATAACGTTAAAATAATAGTTTCCCACCTATGTTTTCATATGAAAATGATAAAAATAAAAAGAATAAAAACTGAGAAAACAACAATAGAAATCTTTTAAAAATTAAAAAAAAAAATCATTCTTAAAAAGAAAAAGAAAAACTTGATTTTTTCAAAAAAATGAAAAAAGAAAAAAAAAGAAAACTAACAAATCCAAAACAAAAAACGATAAATAAGTGAAGAATTTTTGAAAAAAAATAGTATATAAAAATTATATTCTTAAAGGAGATAATGATATATTTTGTGGATAAATTAGTTATCGAAATATACCCAATTTTTAAAAATAAATCTTTATAACATAAATTAAATATATAAAAAATAGATTTCATCCTACATTCGTGCAAAAAATAAAAAGATATAACAACAGTTATCTAATAAAATAGAAAACATTTAACAACTATCAATTTTATATAAAACAAAAAGCTTACATTTCAAAATTTTCTTCTAAATTTGTGCTCCGATGACTGTTGTATTTGAAGACTCATCTACGACATACTTTACCATGTTGTACATTTACGGCATATTTGAGCATGTTGTGAAAGATATATATTTTTTTAAATAAATTTTTTCTACATGACATTTTCAGTTTCCCGCTTAAGTTTTTTCATTCCCCTCTTTATTTTTATTCCCTCTTTGAATTTATATATCCCGAGCCCTAGATATAGATATTGAACTCTTTCCGTTCATCCTCTCCCTCCTCATCAGTCATTGCAGCCATCGCGGCCATGGAAGATCTTGGTGAGCGAAGGCTTTGTTCTCCGTAGATGAGCACGGCGATCCGCTGCTAAACTCAAAGAGTTCGGTGACACCGGGGTTTTTCTCCTTCGATCCAAGCTCACGACGGAGCTACCGTTTCTCGGCGAGGAGCTTTGCCTGTCCAGAAGATTCTTCCATCCGTCTCCGACGATCTCAAGCTCTGGAGTCGATCGAGTCGACATCTGCGAGTAGCTCGACTCGAATTCTCCGATCTCTGGTGAGTTTTCTCAATTCTTCTTCTTTACGTTTTGATTCGTAAAATCGAGTTGATCTCAGTGAACAATTCCTCTTCTCAAAACAAGGCTATGAACAATTTCTGTTTGATCCGCACACCATGTGTTCGGACAATTGTCTTAGAGGAGTATCGATAGCTTGTTGGGAATCATTCCTTCGGCAGAGCGATTGAGTTTTACTACCGAGTAAGGGATTCAGTTGTTTTCAATATGATACTTTCATAGACTGAGATATGAATTTGAGATATCTAAAAAGATAGAGAAGTAAACATATGATACTTTCATAGACTGAGATATGAGCAACAAATTTGCCTACCAACACACCAAGCATGAAGATTCTTATATATTGATGTGAAACTTACAGGAGCTCACATCAATAATTTGAAAACATACAGAGAAGTGTGTTATTGGAGTGGGACAAGATGGTTCTGAGTAATAAACGTCAGAAGCTGATAGCCTGATACTTGTGAACTTTGATGCAGAACTTAGCGTGTCTAGATTTAGGTAACAACTTTACACTTTTAAGGTATATATCTAATGCAATTTTGGTAAAAAGGTGATGGTCTTTAATTGAAAAAAAGAAGCGACTAACCAGTGCCAAAAAATTGGGATGTTTTTTTCTGTATCTATCGCTCCTTGTGCATCAATTAGGAAGTATGGATATTATTTTAATATGTCAAAGATTTAGTGAACTCGAAGATCTGTATATCTAATAATGTTGATTGTTGCTGAGTAGTTAAAAGTTAAACTAAAACCTGCATGCCTAACATTTAAAGTTGGTGGTGATGGCTATCCGTGGTGATCTCATGCTATGATATCAAGAAACTTGGACCATGTGTCTTAAACATGGTGCAAAACTCGTATGAAGTTGTTCAAATGGAGTGTTTTCTTAATTTAAATGGACTAAATTCTCTTAGGATAGGCAGAATAGACCCTCGTGTGATTATAATGGAGGTACTCCAAGTACACAACCAATTTTCTTGATGAATAAGAATTCAGAGATTAAGGAATTTCTAAGATATCATAAAGTATGATCAAGTTGACATCCACTTTTGAAGTGATGTCTACTTTGAAGTGCATTGAGATTTCAACTTCTGATGTTCATGATGTTGCATTATGAGGTTGGACTTATGATACCATATGAAGATGAACTTAGTAAAGATGAGTTGTGGATTCATGACAATTAAGCAGAAAATAGTGTTCAGAATGAGTATTTTATTGGAGGGTGGCTTGATAGAGGATAAAGCTAGGGCCTATAATGTTCTCGACAATCTCAGAGCATTGGCGACTATGAGACTAAGATTGGTGAAAAGACAATGTCAAGTTCATCTAGAAGGTTTGTCAAAGAGGAATCGTGGAAATTTTTGTGTCGCATATGTAGATGATGAATCGATGATAAAAGATTCGCTCTTTAGGATCAAATGATCAATCCTTTATCATGTTGGTGAGATTTAGGAGGATGTTGTTAATAGAATTAAAGTAAAGCAAGTATGTTGAGATGGAGTGATGGTAATGTGCTTTACGACCATAAAACCCTTGAAATTGATAGTAAACTTCTAAACAATTGCTGTAAGAACCGAGCCATGCTTCATGGGATGGAATGTGGGAACAAAAAGACATGTCTAAAAATGATTTGATGAGATTTATGTGCACTGTTACTTTAAAAGATGGAATAAGAAACGTTGTGGGAAGTTGGAGGTAATGCCAACCAAGAATAAGTTAACAGAAGAAGCTTTGACGTGGTCTGGACATGTTGCTATGGTCTGGAGTTGTGCATTAGAGACCAAGGATGCACCACTTGATAGGAGTGCTAGGGTATATGTGTGTGATGTGTGATGTTTCACTTTTGTCTGTTTGCTCAGGAAGCTGGGTGATCATTGACGAATCATTTATGGGTTAGAAAGTTGGGAATCATTGAACAGGAATAATTTATATGGTAGAAAAGAATTCTTTAGTCATAACTTCACTAGTTGTTGCTTTAACGGATGCGCTGCACAATTTTTCAGAAAATTAGTTTGTGATATAACGGTCATTTGTTTGATTTAAGGTATATCTGTTGCTGTATTTGAGATGGTGCTTGGTTTTATTGGTGAATTTGGTCAAGCCTGAATCCTTCGTACTTCGTCTATAATTAATAATTAGAAACTTGAATTTTATGGGCAAATGTGTTTCAAATTTATACAGTGCCATTTGGCTCGGTGAGTGCCTAAAAATGAAATGCATTTCCTTTGATCTAATTCTTCAGTCATCTACTTTCTTTGTTGCATGAATTTAATTTATGCAACTAATAATATCAATTTCTTGTTCCCAGCATTTAGTTCTCTAGTGCAAGCCCCTCTCGTCGGTAGTTTCTTGGTAGAAATTTGAAACCGACTCATACGATTAATAGTCATACGATTGGTCAGTGTAACTGTAGTCCCTTCTTAATTTACAGTTCTTCTAGATAGCTAATCCTTCCTAACAGAAAGGGTTGATATGATGATGATTGCTCTTGAATTTGATGACTTCTGTTTTTAACTTTGCCAAAATTTGTTTTCCCAACTGAAAGTTAGAACTTTGCCTGCATTGCAGTTATGGTCGAATGTATAGAGATGTAAGGGCTGCAGTTGACCTATGCCATCGTGATGGAACTTTAAAGGAGATGGTTGCAAAAAATCCTGGGAAGTAAGTAACGAGTGAATGCTACTGTCTTTCCAAAATAGATGTTCATATATAGCAAAGCCTGCTCTTCTTTTTTTTTTGGATAAAGGCTTTGTTTTTGTATATAACAAAGCCTGATTCTTCTGCTTATATCTGCTACTCTATTGTTCATATAATATCTAGCTTTTTACTCGCTGCATATAAGTTCTCAATTTTAACTATGAGACGATAGTTCCATTTTGCGCTGGATAGTTTGAAACGTTATTTTGTGTGGATAGAGCAATTATCTAAACACTAAAGGCTAATTATATATTTATATTAATAATCTGAATTTGTCATTCATGTCATATATGAAGTGATGTCATCCTATCAGATTCTAGGCAACTAAGATATAAGAATTACGACCAGTTATAGCCCTTTCAATATGTTATATTGTTAACTTGTCCGATTCTTTATTGACTTATATTTTGAATGTTAGTATTATATTTCAAGTATGCAATTTACTAGTATATGATATTTTGTGTTAAGCTTATCTTTAAGCACATCACATGAACTGATGTTGGATTTACTGCAGAGGGCTGCCTGTTTGTTTATTGTACATTTAATAGCCTTACTGTCATCCGGAAATGCTGGGAACTTGTCTATATCATTAGTTGAGAAGATTATTACTATTCATGATAAGGTCAGCTTCAAATCATTCTGTTTCTAGAACTCCATTTATGTCATCCAGATTTGTTTGGATATCAATGCTGTTATTTATTGTTACAATGTATTCATTTTTCTTTTACAATCTTCTTGCAGTTGAGCAGACATCCTGCCTTTTCTGCGCTTTTATCACACTACTCACAGCAGGGATATAGGTATGTCATTGACCTACTTTCTGGGTGATGATCCCTCCTGCGTGGACTTTTTGGACAATGTTGTATGCTATTTCTTTTCTGAGAAAGCTTATATTGTGTCCTGCTATCTTTCTGTGCCAAGCTTTCCAGCTGATGATCAGAGCAAATAGAGAGCAAGAGATCAGACGACAGGCACATCACTAAGTCTTCTGAGACTAACTGAGGACACCCTGATACTCATGTGTGTGCTTGCTAGACATCAGCCCATGTGGGGCAAGAGAATGAAGGAGATGGACTCGGAATTAAGGGAGAGAAGCATTCATCTTTTGGCCTTTACAAGCAGGGCAGTGCAGCGAAGTGGGGAGTCACCAATTAGAACACTAATGTTACTGTGCAATATAATTATGGATTGAAAACTACATACTATTTGTTCGTAGTTATGAATTTATGACTTCAATTGGTTAATATGATAATTCAGTCAATTAGTTTCCATATTTTCTTTTGTTATTGTTATACTTTGCTTTCTCTTTTCAAAACGATGTTAGTTTAATGAATGAGGTCGAAATTTGATATAATAAACTAAATTATGATATTTTGTTCATGTTGCAAATGATGCCTACAATTTGGTTGGAATTATTTTTGTCAATATTTACAACACACCAAGTATTTACGACATTCATTAATATGCATTTACATCGTGTGATAGGTGATCATTTACAGCATTCGCTCTCGCATTGTAAAAAGTGTCATTTACAGCGTTCGAATGCGCGTTGTAAAAAAAGTCATTCACAGCGTTCTAATGCGCGATGTAAAAAAGAAGTCATTTACAGCGTTCTGATGCACGTTGTAAAAAAGCGGATAATTTACAGCGTTCTAATGCGCGTTGTAAAAAGTGTCATTTACAGCGTGCAAATGCGTGCCGTAAATAATAGGGTCATTTACGGCATGATCTTTTACGGCACCAAAATGTACGCCGTAAAAGATCATTTACGACGCGTTTCGCACGCCGTAAAAGATCATTTTTCTTGTAGTGTACCCAGCTCGGCTATACCCTGTTTCTTCCTAGGCCGAGTCGGTCCCGTGGCCCCGGGTTGCCGCTCGAAGAAACCATCGCCCTTGTCGACAAGTTGTCCATGACCACGCGCCTACGCTAACTTCTAGACTTAACGTAATGCATGGTCTCATCATCATCACTTAGTTCCTTGCTTTACTCTTTCCTCTTTTCACACTTCTTTTGCAGAGCCCCAAACCAGGGTTGCCTCGGCGACTGAACCACAGTCCCGACATATTTCCTCTCGGCGACTAACCATCGCTTAGACTTAACGTTCTTTGAACTCAGGGAACGGCTACTGCATAGCCTTCCAACTTAACTTGAACATAACGTGTTTCCTTAAGTATCGACCGACCGTGGCTAACTTTCCACTGAACAAACCGTGGCTTGTGCCTCTAAACCGACTCGTGTTCTATGCAACGCTGTCGCCCAAGTCATACTTCATATGACGGGCCTTGGGATCGTGGGACTATTTAACTTGACAACCGCAGAATGAGCGGGACAGCACTTAGAATGACTTAGGTCGACCGGCATAACTATGCCTAACTCACTCAAGCCTACAACATAACCCAAGGGACGAGCAAAGGCTATGCCAAGCCTTGCGGGACAGGACCGTGCATGCTTTAACAAGCATTTGTGCGGGCGACGCCTATGACTTAGGCTAACTCTCAGCTTTTGCACCGAAGACCAACTTTCCTTCTCCCAAGCCACGGGACGAAGGACCGAGTGTCATTTTCAAAGCACGCCGTGCACCAACTCTAAGCCGACAGTGGGACGTTTTCCATGTTCTAACTCGATTCAAACCGTCGGGATTATTCCCTTAGCTATGTGGATGCGTAGCTTTTATTATCAAGCCTAACTTGTGCAAGTTGAAAACACGATTTATTATGTGAAGGCAAAGATGAGGAGAGTTCACCGAAACTACCCCACCTGAGCGATGTCTCCGAGCAAGCCGTTGCAAGGCTAAGGCCGAACGCCGTCGGTGTTTCGATTCCTCCGATTGACTTTGCGGGACGGGGCACTACATCATACACCACTCAGAACAAGTCTCGTCCTCGAGACTTTCCTGAAGGCAAGCTATCCTACCCTTTCTGTGGCCAAGACTTAATCGTACACATTTCGCCTACGCGTTCCTTCGATTCCGAGCCACGCTCGCATTATTATCAATCTTTCCTTTAACACGATTTCAAGATCTCGACACACTCCCATCTTTCAAGCCTTGCTTGAACTCGTCATATCACTTGGCTGGATCATGCACGCATTCCAAGCGTCCCCAAAATACATGCATTCAGCCAAGCCGCATGATAGAAAATTTGTCATTCTCACTCGAGTCGCATCGTGCACATACCCAAGCGTCCCTGAAATATATGCATGTCAGCCGAGTCTCGTGAGCAGGGTTTCCTATATTCGTGATCCACGCTATCCATCCATGCCAATCCTCAAGATCAATCATTCCGATTGCTAACACTTGAAACAGGGCGTCTCGCCTAACCGCTAGGCTATTTCTTTTCGAGGCTAAGTCAATGTCAGGATTGGAATCATAGTTCCCCAACAATAATGCCAACACTGACCCCAATCCTAGGGTCAAACCAGAGTCGATCATACGGGGTCTTCTACCCAAGCTCACATCACTCAGATTTCTAAACATCGAGCACGATCACCTAATTAGCATTACGGCACGCGTTGCGTATATTCGAATCCCTTCAATTCACCAATTCTAACCAATTCATGTATTCGATCACGAGGTCGTCTCGCTCGATAATACGTTGCGCTCCAATCTCATGCGAGTCTGATAATCCGTGGTGGTTCATGAATCACCATGCAACGCTCCCGCGGAATAAGCATTCTCATCGGGGCGTAACTCTTGTTTGAGTTTAACTCATTCATTCTCGATACGCGGATTGGACCTACTCAATCCTCAAGTTCAATCGACAAGCACACCAATTCAATCTCGAGTCTATCTTCGCGTCAAACCACAAGTCGAAGCACAAATTGTCGCACCGTGCAAGTTCGACCACTCCCGCTGTATGAATCACCATACCAGCGCTCACGCAGAGTGATCGCCCTAATCGGCGTGACGCATGTGCGAGGCTGGAGTAGCACTCGCATAAGATAAGAACATCAACGTTGTGGTTGTCGACGAAGCAAATCCAAACATTCCAGTTTTCATCCAAGCCAAGTTTGATAGTTCGATCGTCATTCGTTCAACTTAGAAAATCCTCGAGCCAAGCCTATCCTTTTCTCGACACATTTTAACATCTCGATTATAACATCCATCGAAACAATGACATCTACACGATCGTCATTTGCCGAGCCAGAGTACCCCCGAGTTATCGTATATCGATCTTTGATACGCCTCAATACCATCGACGACATGCGTAACCTGACGATCTTCCTTTGCAACCAATTTCGAGTCGTACGACTTGATGCTATTGTCCGAACTGGATATACCACCATTCCTCGATAGTCAAGATCAAGTTCGATCGCTATTCCTCAAGCTCATTTCAAAATCGTTATTCAAAACTCAAGTCACATTTCCTTTGCATCAATCCGATATCGCACGCGCGATCCTCTAAGTTTCCTCGATCAAGACCATTCAATTTCATTCATCGTTCCGAAACATTTTCTAACTCGCGTTGCTCGTTCACAAGTTGCCCGAACGAGATGCTCGTTCGGGACATTCGAAGTCACGTCCAACTAAGCGTGATGCGTTCTAAGGCTTTGCGCGATCGCATCGCCTCACCGACATACTTGTAATCCTCAATATTTACTCGAACAATTTCTAAGACGAACCATACACCACTCGGATTCGAGCCACTCGACTAGTCGTCGACACTCATTCTTATTCTTCTCCGAACCTATCGCATACACCACTCGAATTCAAGCCATAAGATCTAGTCCTCAATCACATTCGCGTCATCCGCTAAGACATCCTTCAGATTCGTTCGACGAATCGCTAGAGTAGTCGCTCGCGTTGTATCGACGCACTAAGTCGTTCGCACTATTTCCTCGAAATCCAAATCAATCTCTCGTGAACGCCTAAGCGTTAGTCCGATAGCATTCCTATTGATAGACACTCCAAGTGCATCTCCGTTCCCGACCGAACGATACTTAATATCGCTCGCGACTCGTTTGCACCAAAATGTCGAGGTGCGCAATACGAAACACAACTTAGCTAAAAGGCCGTGTGCATAGCCATCCTGTGCAGACTTTTATTCGAGTTTGCATGCTCATTTGCTAGGGTCGACATTGGACGAATTTGGCATGCACGCGACTTGCTAAGGTCAACGTAGGACTATTCGGGCACAGATGCAACTTTGCTAACATTAGCACATATTTTCTATCGAGTCAAGTTTGCAACGTTCGGCACAAAGGCCCTATCGACGCATTTGGCAACGGCCTACCGATGCGTTAGATTGAACGCTTGTACGAGCTTTCGAAAATATTTAGACTTATTGTATGGACATGCCGATGGACATTTGAGAGAGTGCGCACCAACGATAACAACTTGCGGAAGCAACAGAGTTTTGCGGAAACATCGAAGTTAAAGAATTCAATCGACGGTCCAAGGACGTAAAGCCGTGCTCTGATACCATTATGTCACGCCCCGCTCCCGTAGGAGCGATCGTCCTCGCTAAGGCGTGATGCCGCACGAACCTAGATTACGCTCGTGCAAGGCAGTTTCATAACGGCCAATTACATCGGCGGCGACGGGGTCGTCGCCCAGAAGTCCCAAGCAGAAATATTGAAACATACAGCGGAATTTAAGAACAAGTAACACATGAACACAAGTCATTCAAAAGAAGCTCTTTTATTGATATTGAATACAAGATTACATCTGTGGGCGCAAGGCCAAATTACAATGTCTCTCGTGCTCACTTTTCTCTCATTTACAAGTCACTCTGCTCTCTCTCATCTCTCGATACAATACTTGAATCCAGCGGAAGCTTCGGAAGGCGATGTCCATACATTATGTCCCGTATAAGTCTTCAATCCACGCGGCCGCACGCTTCGAATCGTCAAGGAACTCCGTGCCTCGATGCATCCAAGCGAGCTCCGCGCCACGAGCTTCTACCTGTGCCTGCACATGAAACACTGTGTGGGTGTCAGTACCACTGTACTGGTGGAGTGAGCTCCTCGCCCACCCATACAAAACCTACACGTTTTAATTTACTTTGTGCAACATAAACCCCTTTTTCGATTGTCTTTCTATTCTTGCCTTAGGGTCAGTTTTAGGACCGGCGCCTTAGCGCAACTCGTGTATTAGAGCCATCCCGTGCTTGCAATGTCAACGTTAACTCATACTTGTCACTAGACCACCCTTGTGCCAACAACGTTAACCTATCAAGTCGTGTTCGCCTTACGGCCATAATCAGAGATGCAACTACACGAAGGACTCCATTTCCTTGCCTCTAGACCTTTCTCGTGCTTGCATTGTCGACGCACCGACTTATACTTATCTTTCGTGCCAAACTCTGGGACGTAACGACTCGATCGTGCCATACTCGATTCGTGCTTCAATATCTCCGTGGCAGCGCCTCCCCGCTTAGTCTCGCCTACACTTGTGTTGTGACAACGCGGCCGTGCCTCATATTTCGAGGCCGTGCCCAGTAACTCAACGTAACTTCACACAACTTGCCCTACGGCCCTTCTCGACTTAACTCGTGACAGCTCAAGCCTAACTCATGCAACTCTATGCCAACAACTTAACACTCAATGCCACATCTCGTGTCGAAGCACGTCGCCCTCACTGTAGCCAAATCTTAGGCTCCGACATTGTGTCTTTTTAACTCATACATATTCAACTCAATCCAAAGGCACGCACGCGGATTGCCGCCCGTGCCGACACATCTATATGAAAGGTCACTGGCATTGACTAGCCATAGTGGACATAGCCTGGCATTCGGAACCCTTGCACCGCCGGTTGCGATCCTCGATGCAAGTCCTCGACCTACCGGTTGCTTCATACCCAGCTCGGCTATACCCTGTTTCTTCCTAGGCCGAGTCGGTCCCGTGGCCCCGGGTTGCCGCTCGAAGAAACCATCGCCCTTGTCGACAAGTTGTCCATGACCACGCGCCTACGCTAACTTCTAGACTTAACGTAATGCATGGTCTCATCATCATCACTTAGTTCCTTGCTTTACTCTTTCCTCTTTTCACACTTCTTTTGCAGAGCCCCAAACCAGGGTTGCCTCGGCGACTGAACCACAGTCCCGACATATTTCCTCTCGGCGACTAACCATCGCTTAGACTTAACGTTCTTTGAACTCAGGGAACGGCTACTGCATAGCCTTCCAACTTAACTTGAACATAACGTGTTTCCTTAAGTATCGACCGACCGTGGCTAACTTTCCACTGAACAAACCGTGGCTTGTGCCTCTAAACCGACTCGTGTTCTATGCAACGCTGTCGCCCAAGTCATACTTCATATGACGGGCCTTGGGATCGTGGGACTATTTAACTTGACAACCGCAGAATGAGCGGGACAGCACTTAGAATGACTTAGGTCGACCGGCATAACTATGCCTAACTCACTCAAGCCTACAACATAACCCAAGGGACGAGCAAAGGCTATGCCAAGCCTTGCGGGACAAGACCGTGCATGCTTTAACAAGCATTTGTGCGGGCGACGTCTATGACTTAGGCTAACTCTCAGCTTTTGTACCGAAGACCAACTTTCCTTCTCCCAAGCCACGGGACGAAGGACCGAGTGTCATTTTCAAAGCACGCCGTGCACCAACTCTAAGCCGACAGTGGGACGTTTTCCATGTTCTAACTCGATTCAAACCGTCGGGATTATTCCCTTAGCTATGTGGATGCGTAGCTTTTATTATCAAGCCTAACTTGTGCAAGTTGAAAACACGATTTATTATGTGAAGGCAAAGATGAGGAGAGTTCACCGAAACTACCCCACCTGAGCGATGTCTCCGAGCAAGCCGTTGCAAGGCTAAGGCCGAACGCCGTCGGTGTTTCGATTCCTCCGATTGACTTTGCGGGACGGGGCACTACAGTGAGTGAGGCAGCCACGGTCCTCTGCGATCCCTCCAGCTCGACCTGTCTACGCTCTGTGTGCTGCGTAGACTCGGTGAGCGTGTGCAAGCTAGCAGCTGTAGCCTGCTGCAGACTCATTAACTCCTGTATACTGCACTCGACCGCATCAAATCGTTCGGTGATTATCGGATCGTCGCTCTGCCCCATTTGCCTCAAAAATCTGCTGTTGCAACTCGCGACGTAGCTCGTGGAGCTGTCTGCACACATCCTGCGCTCGTGATGACGCCTGCGAAGCTGAAGACTGTGCGCTGACGGAGGGGGCCCGGGATGACTCTGAAGCCAAATAGGCGTCGTAGGATCCCGTACCGTAGTACGTACCCTTCTGAAGACCGCCAACGACGGTCATCCAGAGCTCGTCCGGCGATGGAGCTGTAGGCGGCTGGGAGGAAGTACCAGCCCCTCCCTCTGCTGGCGCACTAGCAGCAGCAGCCGCCTCCTCTTGTAGCCGAACAAACTCGGCCTAGAACAATATTTGCTAACATATAAGTGTTTGCTAGAGTCTATATTGATATCTATTTTCCTGTTTTTTAAATTATAGTAAATTAATATAAAGAATATAACGTACATATGCCTGCGTCGCCCTCTCGTCAATGAACTCCCCAGCCCTCCGATGGGTGACCAGGAAGACGGTCACCATGTTGGGGTCCTCACCCTTTTTTACCAGTTAAAATATATTATATATTATTAGTATTAAACATTCTATCCAACTATATATAAAATAATGTCTGTCATAGGAAACGTACCAGACGACAAAAATGCTCCATCATCGGAATGGAGCCACCACGCCACTTACCGGCGCTCGACCGCGCCACCTTGCCCTTGTCAGATCGCTCCTGGTACCTGGGATCGTCGAATCTAGCCTTCATCGCAGTCCACTGCTCTGGCGTGATCCAACCATGGATCGGCTTTCCGGAGCGATCACGAGACTTCTGGTCGTGGATCGCATCACGGATGAGCTTGCCTGCGACGGCGGAAAATTGTCCCTCGATCTTCGCCGCCCGGTGTGGTGGATAGAAATAGGTCCTCTACAAGAAGTAAAATAGAAAAGATGTATAATATACACAAATAATTATTAAAATTTAAAAATAAACAAATTTTTTACCTTGAAGTGGGCGAACCAAAAGGCCTTCCTATCTACGGGAGCATCTGAGTAGTTAATCCAAGGCCCACCATAGTTCTGCCTCAGAAATACCTCCAGCTATCTCTGTACTGCAGTAAGCCAATATCTATACAATAATAATTTTCATGAATATATATGTACATATAATCATTTGAGAAATATATAGTAAATTAATTAACTTACTTCGTAGGTCCGTCCGTCCAAATCTCCATACGCGTCTCGCCCGGGGGAGCGCATGGAGGGTCGCTCTCACCTCCTGCCTGGGCAGGATCAGTCTGATCGCCGTCCTCCATATGCTCGGCGTCGCCTCCCCCCATGGAGCCGTCGGGAGAAGGAATGCTGGACGCGGGATCAGGGATGCTGGACGCGGGATTAGAAATGCTGGATGCGGGATCAGGAACGCTGGACGACGAGGGAGGAGTCGTTAACCTGCTGGAACTGTCCTGTCCCGGTAATGGATCGGGAACAGAACGGTACAATAGCGTACTCGGAGATGAGGATGAGGGTACGGAATCTCCATCCCCAGTCCGAGACAGACGGGACTGCCTAATATAAAATCCTCTGCGTCGTCCAGATGGTCTAGTCATACTTGATAATAACATATGACAATAAAACAAAAATACATATTTATATGATAATCGTAACAGATGGTCTAGTCATACCGCGTCGTCCAGATGGTCTAGTCATACCGCATCGTCCAGACGGGACTGCCTAATATAAAATTCTCCGCGTCGTCCAGATGGTCTGGTCATACCGCGTCGTCCAGATGGTCTAGTCATACCTGATAATAACATATGACAATAAAACAAAAATACATATTTATATGAGGGTACGAAATCTCTAACCTCCTTCCATATCGTAGCTCCGCACCACCTTGGCGGTGGATCACCCTTCTCTACAACACCGGCAAGGAATGCATTCATGTTCCTTCTGAACGGATGATCTTTTGGCAGAAATTGTCGATGACAATCAAAGAAGCACGGTTTTCCTCCGTGTTTCAAGCGGAAAGCCTTACTACGGTCCATGCAATATAGACATGAGAGACGGTCATGAGTGCTCCATCCAGATAATATTCCATAGGCCGGAAAGTCGTTGATGGTCCACATAAGGGTTGCCTTCATCTGAAAATTCTGCTTCCTGAAAACATCGTACGTGTTAGCGCCTACTTCCCATAACTAATTCAACTCATCTATCAAAGGCTGTAAGTACACATCAATGTTCTTCTTGGGATTATTCGGACCAGGAATTATAACGGTTAGAAACATGTACTGAGTCTTCATGCACATCCAAGGCGGTAGGTGTTTGCCATTAAAATCTTTTGATGTAATTTCAATACAAACAGAACAGTGTTACAATATAGGACTTAGACGTAGTCCTAGGAGTACACTTTTATTTATCTGGGTCCCTGGTACCGATGGAGCGAGTGGTAATACGTTGACTCCGTTAACGAGCTGACGACGGTTATCAGTTCTCTGAAGGTTTGGATTGCTCTGGGTGCTGGAGCTTGCTAAGAGGAGGAAGACGTTGAGTGTCTATATCTGCCTCTCTGGTGAAATGTTCCCTCGTTGGACGTTCTCTGTCTTGTCCGTGTGTAGGTCGGTGTGGAAGAAGGAAATGATCCTTCTATTTATAGCTGGACAGGTTGGCTGCTCATGCACGCATATGTAGGATGCGCTGGTGCATGGGAACGCCACGTGGAGATTGCTGATGGAGGCGCATGGATGATGCGCCCTAATCGAGGGGTTGACTTCTTCATACTGCTGTTGTGAGCCGGCACGTAACAGATGAGAAGATCTTTCTGTTGCTGAGATCTTGGATGAGTTGAGTCAAAGGACATGTGTCATCGACCCATGGCTCGAAGATCTCGGATTTGGTGGGGAATGATCTGGTAGGATGCGCCTAGGATTGGGCGCATGAGAAGACTTTGGCTCGTAACCTTTATAAGTTACGAACCATTCTGGACGCATGGCTTTTGAGGCGCATGCAGGCGACTTTCTTTCTGTCTTTTGGGATCAGAGAGCAGTCTGGGGCGCATGGCTTTTGAGGCGCATGCAGAGCTTCAGATGGAGACTTTCCTTCTGTCTTTAGGGATCAGTAAAGAGTCTGAGGCGCATGGCTTTTGGGGCGCATGCAGATTTGGACGCATGGCTGCAGAGGCGCATGCGGGTGGTTGAGTGGCCACGTGGCAGTAGCCGTCGGAGTAAAGTCATGATGATGCTGACATTGCCGATGCTTCGTCTTCTAAAAAAGCTGCCGACTGTTCAGACTTTGGGAGGCGTGCTGCCAACTCTGTCAGTTCAGCATTTAATGTTTGTGACATTCGATGGACAGCTGAGGGGGCGCATCGATTGGCGTTCCACTGGGTATGGGGACGCATGAGGGCGCATCCTCTGTGATGCGCTCGGTTCTGAAGGGCGCATCTGTGTGATGCGCCTGAAGTCGAAGGGCGCGTGCGGCTGTTTCGTTCCTCGAGTGCTTTAAATAGCCATTTGGCTGAATTCGAGGCGTCCGGTTCATCCATTAAATGCAAGTTCATTGCTCAGAATTCGTAGAGCCATCCACTTGGCGCGTGGGTTTGATCTGCCCGGCCTATAAATAGTGGCATGGAGAGAAGGTTTGCTTCTCGTTCTCTCACGTACTTCCAACATGAACTTGGGTACTCGAGTGCATTCTGTTGACGGAGTGCTCCCGAGGGTGAAGATGAGATGCCATGTCGTCGTTGATGCACTTGAAGGTGACTGTTACATCCAAAAGACGGAGTCGAGGGCTTCCGAGGCAGGCGGAAGGTGCCTGTTGCATCCAAAGATAGGGATGTTCGGGCCTCGTCTCCGTTGTGCAGGAAGAGCCGTAGATCGGAATGGCGGTGCTAGGCTCTTTCTTCCTTGAAAGTGGGTGTTGCCCACTCTGGTTATGTTGAAAGCTGCTCCTTTAGCCGTATTTCGATTACAGTCTTCCTTGGTCTTTGGAGGCTCTTTCGAAGCCTCCTCTGGCCACAGATTTGCGGTGCTCTTCTCTTCCTCGGTTCCAGCCAGAGGGTTAAATGCTTCATTAGTCGAAGCATTTATCAGGTGAGCCTGGCTGGAAGAGCGGCACATAACTGGGCTGCTGAAGGGATGCACATAACTGGGGATGCACATAACTGAGCTGCTGAAGGGATGCGCCTGCGCATGGTGGGATGCGCCCGGTTGAAGGCACTGCGCCTGACTGGAGGCGCATGGTGGCTGCTGCGCCTGACTGGAGGCGCATGGTGACTGCTGCACCTGACTGGAGGCGCATGATGGCTGCTGCACCTCACTGGAGGCGCATGTTGGCTGTTGGCCGTAGACTTAGGATCTTTCCTTTGTAGAAGTTTTCCTTTGTACAGCCTTCTCTAGACATGTAATAGACTTTTATATGTGAAATAAAAAGTCCTCTTTCCATGTCTATATTTGTTGCTTTTGCTGTGAAGTATTTTGTCCGAGCTCGGGCATATGTAGTGTCTGGCGCATGGGCCTTCTGGTTGTGAAATTCCATGCTTCTACAGTAGGTTATACGGAGTGACAATCACAGGCCAGCACGAATACTGGAATCCCGAAAGACCAAAAGGAGTAAAACCGTCAGAAGATAGTCCCAACCTGACATTACGCGGATCTGAAGCAAAATCAGGATACACTCGATCAAAGTGCTTCCATGTTTCTCCATCGGATGGATGATCCAACACTCCTTCAATCTGTTCTCGAATGTGCCAACTCATATTTTCGGCCATCTCTTTCACCATAAATAATCTTTGCAACCGCGACGTTAAAGGCAAGTAGTGCATTGAATCGGTCGGTCTTCTTGCACCGGTAGACCTTCCTGTACTAGTTGTCTTATAGCGATCAGCACCACAAAATCTGCACATATCTGCGTCCTTGTCGTCTTTGTAGTACAGCATGCACCCATTGCGACAAGAATCAATTTTCTCATATCCCATCCAGAGCGATCTCACCATCCTCTTAGACCGATAGAAGTCTTTAGGTAACTTAGCACCCGCCGATAAGATCTCTATAATCAACTGCAACACTCGATTGTAGTATTCTTGTGACATATTAAAATCTGACTTAATGCTCAACAGTCTTGTAACCACCTCCAACGGTGAATGATCCTCACAACCAGGATACAATGGAGTCCTTGCATTCTCCAGCAACTCCAAGAACTTTGCAGCATCGACATTCGGTTCCTCCTTAGCTGCATCATGAACGAAACTAGGTCCCGCAGCATCGAAAACTATGTTTACGCACCCATCGTCGTATGCATGATTATCTGAACCAAAATTAGGTCCTGCATGCATATACGGCTCAACATAAGGCTCCGGCTCTGATGCTAAAGACACAAGTTCTCCGTGTGCGGTCCACTGATAGTAATTAGGCGTGAAACCCCTCGAGTACAAATGATATGTCACTTCCACTTCTGGATAATATTTTACGTTATGACATTTCACACACGGACACTTAATTTTGGTGCCGTCCATGTAGTGAGGGAACGCCTTAGCAAACAACAGGACCTGCTCTACTCCCGCTATGTAGTCATTCCGCACACCACACATATCATCAGGACGACGATTGTACATCCTTGAACGATTTCGCAAGTAGTAATTCATATACATTTGGAAATAATTCTGCAAAGATAGACACACATTATCCAATAGGCACAAATTCGTATATTATGTCTTATTATGGGACTCACATTAGTAGCGGACAGTTACTAATAACCATGCTATATCGTACATAAGTTGTTGTGCATCCAACGTGTACACATACGCTATCGATTCTGACTGATGCCAATCTCATTCTGACACACTAGATTCGTTTCAATATCGCCAGGGTCAAGTTGAAAATTGTTTTAATTAACATCAATTTTCTTGTGGATCCTAACATTTATCTCTAACACATATATATAGGAACTAGCCGTTGCCGCTGCCTATTGTACTAACATACTGTTAGTATCCCTCTATGAATTGGAATATGTGATACATGTATTTGTCTTCAAGAATAAAACATATGCAATTACCTATCACATACATATTTCTTCATTTGTATATAGTGAGACACACATCTCTCCATGAGTTGTGGCCAAGGTAAGCTACTGTCCTGCTGCCTTCATGGCTTCTGAATTCTACTATACTAATCTAACACTCACACCAACACTCACATGAACCTAGACTAACGTTCTATTATCTGATACCATATTATCCTGATATGCATATCCCTTACTAACATCCTAAAATACAAGGATACCAAACTTACTGATACTCAAGTGAGTATCTCAAAAACTCCATATTCACTTATGGTTACAACCCATACCCTAAACTCTGATACAACTAACCAATTGACCCCAAGCCTCTGATACATACTAGACACCCTATAGATTAGATCCTCTGATACATGATACTAAGGCTAACCCCCATGCCTATGGCCTAGTGTCACGAGTCAATGGCCACTTGGGCAATCACCAAAAAGGAGGGTGTTCCCTGCTACTGTCACTGCTCTGTAGCAGAGCCAAGGGCAATGCAGTAGCCAAAGCAAACTATACTTTTCCTTGCCTTATGCCTATTGTCTGCAGTGCCTAGCCAAGGCCACTGCTCTGTGGCTACTAGCAAATGTAAGGCAAATGCCTAAGCCAAAATCTGTCAAGAGTACCAAACATGCCAACCCAAGCACTGCAGGCCACACATGCATATGGTTTCCTATAAACCAACCCATCTAAACACCTGCACTCGACTATGGGGCACTCTCCTGTGCATCCAATGCACAGGTCTAATGGCCCCTAAACCTGTCACACCCCATCCTGCCATTAAGTTGCTGCCTATTAACACAGGTAACTCTCCTATACATTCACACTTCTCACACTCTCTTCCTCTGTGATACATGTATTTGTTATATCTGTTACATCCGATGCCGCTGTCGCTGCCTATTGCACTAACAGTATGTTAGTATCCCTCTACTAATCCTATTGGGCATAAACCCATCCTAGCCACTCTTGGAATTTCTCCATGGGTGATATCAAACCCATCCTAACTTCTTAATGAGGACTCAAAAGAGCCTCAAAATCGAACCTATGGATTCAAAACACACACAATAGCTGTGTGTGTGTCCGTGTGTGTGTGTGTGTTCGTATGTTCGTGTGTGTGTGTGTCTCTGTGTGTGTGTGTGGGGGGGGGGAGAGAGAATGAGGGGGGGGAGGAGTGTTAGGGTTTACCGGAGAGAAGGAGGAGCAGCTCGGATTGGGGGAGGAGGAGCTCGAGAAGGAGGAGCTCGCGGGGGGGGGGGGGGAAGGAGTCGCCGGAGGAGGAGGGAGTCGCCGGGGGGGGGGGGGAGTCGCCGGAGGGGGGAGGGAGTCGCCGAGAGCTCCGCACGAAATATGAAATTTTCGAGTGAGGAAAAAAAAAGGAAACAGTCCCGTGCCCTAAGTAAAAACATTAGCGACGTCAACAGTCGACGTCGCTAAACGTCGTAAACTTTTAATATATGGCGACATATTTTAATAATATGTCGCTGAATGTCGCGGAATAGCGACGTCATTTATTTACTGTCGCTGAACGTTGCTATTCAGCGACGATTTGCGATGTCAATAGAAGGGCGTCGCTATATTACATATTTAGCGACGGTATTTTGTTCCGTCGCTAAACAACGTCGCTAATATAGCATATTTTAGTAGTGCACCCAATAACCTTCCTTTTCTTTTTCTCGAGATAGCAAGAACTGATTATTGTCCTACTAACAACACTATTATCATCATCAACCTCATTTACCAAAGTTGGCTCATATGGATGCTCTTCACTTTCAGGATAAAGCAATTTGTATTAATCATACAATTCATGCAAAAAATATTCACCTTATATGTAATATTTTTACCCATGTCTTCACCATATAACTCTCCAAAATAAAATTTAAGATCGTCTTCCTTGTAACGTGGATCAATTAGTATAGCAACAAATAGAAAATGATTCATTTTTTTCATAACTTCCCTAATATTTATCATACTTATTCTTCATATTATCACCCATGGACTGGAAAAACTTAATTTTACTTGAAGTCCAAAACTTCATTTGTTCATGAATCCACCTAATTTCCATAGAAATTCATTGGATGTGGTACATGTAGAACTAGAAAAACTCAAAATTGCAATATAAAATACCTTCAAGAACTTTGTAAAAGCGCAACATTATTCCAATCATCAACAGAATGAATCAATTTCATCCTACTTTTATAAAACTCACGAACAAACTGGCCATCCTCCCTCTTCTAATCGTTCAATTGCTTTTTAAAACTTTTCGGCGTTATCTAACATCAAATAAGTCGAATTCGACATGGTTGTAATGAAAAAGGAACAATATTATAAGATATTCATGAAAAAAGAAGTAAGATATTTGATTTAGTAGTGAATCAATATGAGGTGAGTGCAGTGAATCAGTGATATCATGTCATGGTATGGGGTAAGTGACTGAGTTCAGTGTTCTAGAAAAGTTTATATTTTCTAGTTCTGGTATTGTTTAATCTGCCTGTAGCTGGTTGCTACCTTCTTATTGTTGGTGAATAAAATCATGGGCTAGAGTAGTTGCAATGATTTAATAAATTGTTGCTACCTTTGGATTAATGTTTCCAGGGTTGCAGTTTTCCATGTGTTTGCTGCGCTATTCAGATTAACTCCTTTCAGAATTGCTGCGTTATTTCATAATTGTTGCTACCTTAATTTCCGGAGATATTGTGTCCAAAGTTAGTGACCACAGTATATATATATATATATATATATATATATATATATATATATATATATATATATATATATATATATATATATATATATATATATATATATATATATATATACTAGCATATGTGCACGTGCCTTGCACGTATTTTAATATTCTTTTAATTAATTTAGGAAGACTCATTAGTCTTTAGGAAGACCAAAGGGTAGTCTTCATAATTACTAAGTTGTCTTTATTAAAATTAATGAACCATTTTTAATTAATATAGACATGTAAGGGTATTTTTGGAATTCAAAAGTTTCACCATCAAGTTTTCCTATTATATATATATATATATATATATATATATATATATATATATATATATATATATATATATATATATATATATATATATATATATGCAGTTTACTGCGAGTGCAGTAGTGGCTCATAATAGGGCCCAATAACCCCTATTCATGTGACCATTTTGCTCGCTAATCGTGTCGATTCCGATTGTGCTTCACTCCAAATTTAGTATTATAATTTGCGTGAAAAATTCTTACACCTTTCTCTATGTTTCCTATTCATTTTGATTTAATATGATCCCATATCTATATTTATCATAATTTTCGACACAGACTCATTGACAGCTCTCATTTAACGGTTTAATATGATCACATATCCATATTTATTTGTTTTGTAACTGTACCCAGTAATGACATAAACCGTAGACTTGTTACGAGGCCAAACAAAGAACAAGCACATGATATATGGTGGCTATGGCCATCTGGACAAGTTACAACCTTTCATTATCAAAAATTGTATAGAGTTACACTCAGGGGCGGATCCAGAAATTATTGCTGGGATGGACTACCAAAAATTTGGAGAGGCTAGAGTTGGACTAGTCCATATAAAAAAAAAAAAAAAAAAAAATCAAAAACTAAAATTTACATGGTGAAAAAAGTATATAAAAAAAAGGGATGGGCTCCAGCCCACCCCATGGATCACTTGGATCCGCCCCTGGTTACACTAGATATGTCTTCTCCTTTGTCTCAAGAGTTGATGCCTTACAATTCTTAACACTATGTTTGGGAACATTTGTGGGGAGGGAGGAAAATTTGAGGGGAAAGAAAATGGAGGAGAGGAAAATGGAGGAAAAGTTAATTTTCCCTTCCTTTGTTTGGATGGACAAAAAGTAGGGGAAGGAAAAGTTTAAAAACAATTTTTTATTTGTTTATGGATATAGGTATAATTACTATTTCTTCCTTGGTATTCTCAAATGATGATTTAATATTAACTTTTTGAGGGGTGGTGGGGTAAATTCACTCAAATTCCTCTCATCTCTCTCCATTTTCCTCCCACATTTGGGAAGAAAATTTTTTGGTGGGACCCACCTACTTTTTCCTCTCAAATTTTTCTCCCCCATGTTCTCTCCCCCTTTCCAAACACCATCATTTAAAATTTTCCTCTCACTTTTCCCTCAACTTTTTCCTTCCTCCCATTTTCCACCCTTCCCAAACAGTACATAAGAGAAAGAAAGATACAATATAGAAATAGGTCAAATAATTCCAACCGCTTAGAAGGAAACTCTCACCTATTAATGTTTGAACACTAACACGATGGTCAGAGGTGGATCCAGAAATGTACATTGGGGTGAGCTAGTATGGGATAGGGTGGGCAAGGTGTGGACTAACACCCACCAAAAAAAAAAAACTATACGAAAAATAAAAGAATTTTCTTACCCCAAACTCTACCAGTTGGATCTGCCCCTGACCATGGTGACGATCTTGCCAGAATCCTTTTCTGATCTTGCCAGAATCCTTTTCTGATCTTGAAGTGGAAGAACCTAATAGTCATAAAACCCTAATGAATAGTACACTCTTAGAATGGTGGTGAAATTTTCCTGAACCCTAATGAATAGTACACCCTTAGAAAACCCCCTTTAACTTTTTTATTTATAGAAGTTTAGCAAACCGTAATCATCATTAGAGAATCCTAACTTGTCTAGATCAAGATTAAGCTTCATAACTCCCATAAGTCCCACAGGAAAAATAATTAACCGGCAAGGAGACCTACCTCGCCTACCGCCGGTCGAATTTTCGTTGGAATACCGATCCACGGATTTTAGTTCATCGGAGTCCGACGGAAATTTGGTCGGATTTCCAGCTTGTGTCCGACACTGCTTCCTGCGCCTGTTATAGTCTGGATCGCCAACATATATAGGGGTCGTAAAATGCGTGGAGGCCACTTTTGTAGGTGACTCGTGCATGCCTAGCCCACTTGTCCACTTATATATGTGGTGAATTTCATTTCATATCAATGTTACATCAGACGTTACACAAAGAAAAACAACAAAGATGAGCATATATATATTAGTACACACAGGATCTAATATCACTTCGAAAACACTACACTCCACCCAAGCTACACATAGCCATGGCTTCTAGTGGTTCCATATGAGAAACATACCAAACAGTACTATGTTAAAACGGAAATGACATTTTGTCCGCGGTTCGTAACCACGGGTTAGACTATCATGGCAGTGCTAGCTTGGACCCGCCATCAGAAATTTTTCCACTCACTCCAATGGAAGACAGACACGTGGCGGACGGACCAAAACTGTTGACAACGTAGCAGGGCATGTGTCAAAAACCCTTCATATCCTCAGAAGGAAGATACTGAGCTCAGGACCTCCATTGCAGTGCTTAGCACCACCCGATCCCTCCCGACCACCCCCGCCGCCGCGTCTGCAGTCCGGGTTGATCATGTAGAAAGCTTCCGAGTCTCTACTCCCCGTCACCCTCTCGAACTTCGCTCTCATGTACATCACCTGATGGCCGTCGTGGCCGTGCTTTCCCACCACCTCCGTCGGACGCGGCGGCGGAAGCGCCAGCGGTGCCGTCGCCGCCGGGATCACCCCCGCGCCCACGGACACCGCCTCCACCACGCTCAGCACGTGGGAGTCCGACGGGGTGCACCGCCGCGACGCCGCGTACCCCAGCTTGTGCCCGTTGCAGTACATGGTCCACATCGGCTCGTCCAGCAGCGCGACCGCCCCCTTCTTCGCGCCGCCGTCGCCGTGGTTCGACCTCTCGCACTCGAGCAGGATCCTGACCGTCCCCGAGGCCATCTCCCTGACGAGATGGGCCGTGGGGGTGGCGAGCTCCAGGAGGAGGATCGGGTCCGACCGCGGGGTCTCCTGCACCGCGAAGCTGACGCGGCCCTTCTTCTGCCCGAAGAAGGTGCCGGTCAGCCTTCTCCGTCGGCCGGCGCGGGAGGTCGACAGGGAGGCGGTCGGATTCGGGGTGGTGGCGAGCAGCTGGCAGGTTGGTATCAGTAAGGACTGGAGGGAGGGGACGATGGAGCGGAACATCGAGGCTATGGAGGAGAAGGGATTGAAGAAGAATCTGAAGGGCTTCGCCGCCGTCGTCGTGGCCGTTGTGGCGCGGGCTCCTCCTCCCCATGCGCGGCCGACGACGAGGGGGAGGGGGAACGCGTCGGCGGCGACGTTGGAAGAAGAGGAGGAGAAGGAGTCGAGGGAGGAAGAGTAGGAGAAGTTCATGAAGGGCTGCACGTCCGCTGAGCAGCTTCTGATCATCGCTAGATTTGCTGTCTTGGTGCTGTTGTTGTTGATGATGCTGCTGCTGCTGTTGTGCCTCGGGATAGCATTGCGATGGTGGGGATACATGTTGATGTTGAGTTGAGTTGAGGAAGCAAAGGAGAGTACTCAGCAGCAAATATATATGTGTGTAATCACTGAGTACACTCGTTAACCTTTGATATAAGAATCCAATGATCCCCTTTTACGTACTTTTATAATTAATGGCTGATACATATAGAGATACAGGTCAACCTGCTTAAGTAAGAGAGAGAGAGAGAGAGAGAGAGAGAGAGAGAGAAGGGCATATATATACAGGATAATGGTACACTGGAACCGACCAACAGCAACTTGATTTGGACAGGATCCACATCTCTATGCGTGACAACAATGTACTCGATTTGATTGCCAAATAATGGAAGAATCCAACCTTCTTGTATTAACTAGCATAGGGAGTGAGTGTCGGTATAATCAATCGACATTTGATCAAATTTTTTGATATTTTTTTAATCGATATTTAAAAAATTAATATTATATTATTTAGAACAGTTTTTTTTATTTCGATTACATCAATATTCGATCGATTTTTATTCGATATCGATATTATATCAACTTACATTTAATCAATCAACATACTTAATATTATATAACCTGTTAATCGATATTCGGTCGATGTTATGCATCTCTACCCCCCCCCCCCCCCCCCCCCCCCCTCTCTCTCTCTCTCTCTCTCTCTCTCTATATATATATATATATATATATATATATATATATATATATATATATATATATATATATCTCGTTGTTAACGTAACATCAAGTCCATCAAAATCTATTCTAAGAAACTGATTCTCAACTAAAACATAGATAAAAATAAAAATGAGTAGCATAAAATAATCACGAACAACATTTTTTTTTCTTGGAGAAGAATACACATAAATTTATCAATTTACAGTTTGATTTTATATTTTCTTGCCTCGTAGGCTTTTATACTTCCAATCTTGGAAAATCAATCGAGAGTAAGGAGAATAGATATACTTTTGGAATTTTACATACGTGATGGAGCTTTATAATATTCAGTGTCATTACTGAAACTTGAAATTTGACAAGAAATTATGCACTTTTTTTCCTTGAAAAATTACAATTTTCATCCATTTAGTTCGCGGAAAGGAAATGAAAGGAAATTAATTCCTTGTTCTTTTTCTTTCTTTGAAAAATTATAATTTTCATCCATTTTTTTTCCAGTGTTTGGAGAGGACAAAAAAATTAGAAGGAAGAATGAATATTCTATAGTGGGAGTGAATCCATGGTTGAATGGCGGGAACCAATCCTCCTTATTTTTTTTTCCTATGGAATCATTTTCTTTTTCTCATACTTTTCTTTGACATCCAAATACAAAAAATGAATTATTTTTCTTTTCAATCCATGATTCCGCCAACCAAATGAAGCCAAATAGTAGGGGGAAATTGCTTTCTCATTATCGTGAAAAAGTACAAACTACATACTTTATTTCAGTTTCTTTTAGCCAATCATGTTGTTACTGTTACAATTTTCTCTACAATATCATTAGGGAGAGCAAACAATGACGAACGTTTTGAATGCGACACACAACTGACCCTACCCCATGTGTCAAAGGTGGCAAGAAATGACATCAGAAGAGACAATGGCATTCTAATTAATTCTTTAGTTTAATTAATTCTTAATTCTTTGATAACAATTCAGAACAGGGTTAACTATCTATACACTCAACTCGAAAAATTTAGCTTTTGCTCTCCTACTCTCCACTGCTTGCTGCAGTTAAATCCTTTATTAAGTGCATATGAGAGGTATAAAATTCTGACTGGGTGGCAAAAGATCAGTAAATCGTCATAGGGGCGTATTATTTCTTATATTTATTTGGTGGAAATTGAAAAACAGTGGGTCCAACAGATATACAATACAGCATATACAAAACCATGTGCGTATCGCTGGACTTCTTTAAAAAATAATGCATATTAATTAAATTAGCATTTATTATTTTTGTATGTGAGATGCATGAGCTAGCTAAGCTGACATATATGAAAGAAACATCTTGACATGTACCTCGGTATATATATATAGCATGCAGTAGGTTAACTACCATTAAACATGTACTAGTTTTGTGAATTATATATTATATGTTTGGCTTTATTAAGCATAAGCATACCATGATATCCAACATCACTTTCCATTGCTATCTCGTGCCTTGTTGGCAATCACCTGAATAAAACTCGTATTATATGCGAATTTTTTTGTATCTTTCATAAATGTATAATACTTGTATATTTTTGACAGATCCAAGTCAGTACGTAAATTTTATACATACAAAATTTTAAACGTGTTCTGTATAAATTATTTAAAAATTTGGCCCAAAAAACGTGCTGGAAACCTGTTTAATTAACCAAATTTGACAATATATTTAAGAATGTAAAATTTCTATCCTCAATATTTTCATTTTTTGAATATTTAACCGAATTTGTGAACATATTTTATTTGCACTTGGCCGATTTATACTCATACTTTTACCGTTCTGAATTTTTACCGTTTGCCGAATTGCTAACAAGGATCTCGTGTCATATTAATAATATGCAGAGAAGCTCATATTTCAACACGAGTAATGCTATTCGTACCTCCAAATTGTTCCTCCAATACATCCCTCCTTATGTGACAGCTGACGTGGCATGTTAAATATATGTGTCATCTGACATGACCGATGACATGGCAAATTTTAACCCAAAAAGTTAATTACCCAATTTTGTCCATATTAATTTAATGTTAATATTAATTAATATTATTATTAATATTAATTTAATGTTAATATTATTATTAATTAATGTTAATATTAATGTTAACGTTAATATTAATATTATTGTTAATGTTAATGATAATATTAATTTTAATGTTAATGTTAACATTAATTTTAATGTTAATTTTAATGTTAATTTGAATTTGAATTTTAAAATTTGTCACGTCAGCTGCCATATCAACATATCACGTCAGCTGCCACGTAAGGAGGGACGGTTTGGAGGTACAAATAACATTATTCATTACACATGACGCATAAAGTTGGAGATGGGAACTCAAATTGTATATATAGCGTTACTCTTAGGGCCTGTTTGGTTGCTGGTAAGTCAGCTGAATTTGGGTTAAATTTTGGTAACTCACTGAACTGTGCCCCAGTTCAAGTGTTTGGTTGGAAGCCTTGGAAGTGGATTTTTTTCTCCGATGGGACTGCCCGCAGTTCCTGTCCCCCCGTTTTCTTCCCACCTTCACATCCATGAAAAAAATTTGGAACTCGAAAGGAAAAAATTTTTTGGGTCTGGGTGGTTGCGGTCACCCCATCCCATGGGTCGCCGCACTCCGGCGACGATCCAAGACGGAGCTCACCGTTTCCTCCATGATGAGGTGTCGGTGCTCGCCGACTCCTCCTACGACTGGTGATGCAGGAGCCGGTCGAAGCTCGTCGGAGCTCGCCGTCTTCTTCATCCCCACCTCCTCCTTGGTGATGTGCCGTCGGTCGAAGGGTGAGGAAGAGTGAGGCCAGTGAGGGAGTGAGGGGGAGGGAGGCCAGTGAGGGAGGGGAGTGGGAGGCTCGTGAGGGAGGGAGGGAGAGGGAGGCCAGTGAGGGAGGGAAGAGGGAGAGGGTCCAGGGAGAGGGAGGGGACTGTTTTCTTTTGGGCTGGGAAGAAGAAGAGAGAGAGTGAGTGAGTGATTAATAATAATAATAATGAAAATTAATTTTGTAAAAGAAAATTGGGGTAAGCATACCTAAGTTACCACATCTAAACCAATATCCACTCTCAACAACCATCCAAACAACCAACTCATTTTTTTTCCACTTGCAGGAGACAAAAAGTACTAAATTCAAACACATTTTAGAAAGTGCCACTTTCACACTTTTAACTACAACTCATCATGACGTAAGTGCCACTTTCACACTTTCAAAGAGTTACATCTATCCAAACAGCCCCTTACACTACAAAAATTTGTCAGATTAGCGACGTTCCAAAACGTCGCTAATCACGGCCAAAACGTCGCTAATCTAAATTAGCGACGTTTTCAGCGACGTTTTGGAAACGACGGAAAAAAGCGTGTCGCTAATCGAAAAAATATCGCAAAACGTCGCTATGGCGACGTTATTTAGCGACGCTAATAACGTCGCTAAATAGCGACGTCATTTGCGACGTTTTCTTGTGGTCGCCGATTAGCGACACAGTAGCGACGTTTTTGCAACGATGTGGTGGCATCAGATTGTTTGTCACGTCAACAAATTAGTGACGTTTTTAGCGACGTTTATATTCGTAGCTAACAGTTAGCGACGAATATAAACGTCGCTAAATTGAAAAAAAATTAAAAAAAAGAATCCAGAATGCAAATGTACAATCCAAAATACAGAATCCAATCCAATCCAAAATACAAAATCTAATTCCGGGGTTCGCCGACCCCTTCGGTGGAACACTCAACACCGGCACGCACAATACAATCCAGAATAGACCAAAAATAATTGGTCGTCTCCTCAAGCCTCTCGGAACATCACAATATGCATCACACATTACACATCACACAAACCAATATACATCACAATACGCATCACACATCACACTAACCAATATACATCACACACCAAAAAATAGATATTCATCATAATATCCAAAGGAGATATATCCATCAAAACAAATATCCAGAGGAGATATATCCATCAAAACAAATCTAGTCAATATATGTATCTACTGTCGTCTATGCTGGGACAGATAGAACTCCCTCAGCCAATGTGCATAAGTAGGATCCACGGCAGCCAGATCAATATCCAGAGGAGATGGATGACTGAAACTCCCGGTGGAACTGCCCTCTGGTGCCACCTCCTTTTTTACAGCTTCCTCGGCTTTAGGAATCAGTTCTGGAGCAGCTCTCTCGGTTGAACTGCCCTCTGGTGCCACCTCCTCTTTCACAGCCATCTGTGTCTCCCGCAAGCGAGATCCTCGGGTCTTAGGTGCCATCTGTGAGAACGGATGTCATCTCATTTGAGTACATTTTTGAAAGCAGATAAAATACAGAAAATTCAATTTTTTGCCAAGTGTGAGAACGGATGGCTCAGAACACAACCCAAAATTTATTCTAGCATACATTAGTGTGAATCATCTATATTCTGTACATATGGTGTAGTATATGTTTTTATCGAATCTAGTATCTGAAGGATATAACAGAATCAAGATGAACCCACATAATGTAATACTAAGACATCATCTACTACTAAAAGATATAGTGATAGGTTGTCGTATCATCTTTTCCAAGAGATGAGGGTTGGAGGACAGTCAACTTCATCTACGGCTACATAGTTTCTGCCTCGCCAGTCGAATGGCTGCAGGAACTATGTCCTGATCACCATGTCGTACCGTAGATTAATGCAAATGGAGTTGGAGCTGGTGTCACGCCCCGCTCCCGTAGGAGCGATCGTCCTCGCTAAGGCGTGATGCCGCACGAGCCTAGGTTGCGCTCGTGTAAGGCAGTTCCATAACGGCCGATTACAACGCCGGCGACGGGGTCGTCGCACAGATAGTCCCAAGCAGATACATTGAATATGCAGCAGAAATTTAAGAACAAGAATACATGAACACAAGTCATTCAAAAGAAATTCTTTTATTGATATTTAATACAAGATTACATTTGTGGGCGCAAGGCCAAATTACAAGTCTCTCGTGCTTACTTTTCTCTCATTTACAATTCACTCTGCTCTCTCTCATCTCTCGATACAATTGCTTGAGCCAGCAAAAGCTTCGGAAGGCGATGTCCATACATTATGTCCTGAATAAGTCTTCAATCAACACGGCCGCACGCTTCGAATCGCCAAGGAACTTCGTACCTCGACGCATCCAAGCGAGCTCTGCGCCACGAGCTTCTACCTGTGTCTGCACATGAACACTGTGTGGGTGTCAGTACTCAACTGTACTGGTGGAGTGAGCTTCTCGCCCACCCATACATAACCGACACGTTCATTTACTTTGTGCAGCTTAAGCCCTTTCGATTGTCTTTCTAATCTTGCCTTAGGATCAGTTTTAAGACTTGACGTCTAACCAACTCGACATGCAACGACAGAATCGTGCTATAATACCGTGTATTTCGATCGAGGCAGTGCCTTATCGCCTAGGTACATGACCAAACTTCAACTCGGGACGGCAGGGTCGTGCCACATTCTATTCGCAACTTAGACATATTCAAGACAATGCTATGCCGAGGAGCAACTTACGCGAACTCGGCCGTGCCAAGACCTTTGTTTAAACTCAAGCCTACTAGACCTTTTCTCGTGTGCGCGACGTCAAGGGAGAACGACTCGTGCAGGTCGTGCCTCTAGACTTTGCTTAGACTTGTCCGTGCTTCTAGATTGAGGCCGCGCCTCGCAACATATCAAGACTTGTCATGCTATCGCCTTGCGGCATTCATGTTCAACTTATTTGTTAACTTAGACAAGACTTATGAACCGTAGTGACGAATCCATGAACATTTCGACGCCATCTAACGTGCCAAGCACGGTGCCTACGCTGCAGCCCAGTCTTAGGCCTAGACATTATGTTACCGACTAGACCTGCATTCAAGCTCTAGACTCAATCCAAAGGCATACACGTGGTGTGCCGCTATCTATCGACACATCTACATGAGTGGTCACTAGCAATGTCAAGCTATCTTGGACACGGCTCGGCGGGGGTATCGGTCCGCCCTTCTAAGGGTAGCTAGCCCCGGAAGCGCCGATACTCCCATGCGGTTATCCGGTATCCTGGTTGAGCCGCACTCGCTTCTCCCGGGCGAATGATCCCGGTGCCCCGGAGGAGATCATTCGAGAAGACTACACCTTGTTGACAAGTTGTCCAATAACCATGCAAGACCCAATTCGATCTATCAAATCCTTCCTTAACAAGACCATGCATTCCTTCTTTCTATCAAGACTTAGCGAGACTCCCAAGTACGAGGGACCGATCTCGTGTGCGGGACATTTTAAGACTTAGCGAGACTTCCAAGTATGAGGGATCGATCTCGGCGACAACAAGTCGCGTGCACTTCCTTTGTTCGTGGCAAGCTTTTCATTAAACTGACCGCAACTCGTACCTTAGACAGGCCTGGTTCAAAAGGCGACGCTAACGCTCAAGTCATATACTTATATGATAAGCTTTGTTCTCAAGGGACTACGCGACTTGACAACCGCAGATAGAGCGAGACAGTGCTAGAAATAGCTTCGATAGCCCAGCACAACTCTTGTCTAACTTATTCGGCAATGACTCGACGAACAAGGGCTGCGCCGAGCTACGTGTCGAGGGAACGTGCTAGGCACGGGGTCGACTTGGACAACCAACTTTTTGGGTGCCTAGACTTAAGCCAACGAGCCGTGCGAGACAACTTAACTTGCGGGACAGGCGAAGGCTATGCCAAGCCTTGCAGGACAGGGCCGTGTATGCTTTATTAAGCTTTCATGCAGGCGACGCCTATGACTTAGGCTGATTCGAGTGTCGGGACAAATCGACGAGACCGTGCATGCTTTAACAAGCATTCACGCAGGCGACGCCTATGACTTAGGCTATTTCAAGTGTCGGGGCAACTTAGCAACTTAAGCCAATTTCCTTCTCCCAAGCCACGGGAACGAAGGATCGAGTGTCATTTGAAAGCACGCTGAGCCGACTTCTATGTTGACCGTGGGACCATTTTCCATGTTCTAGGACATTTCGACCCGACGGGATTATTCCCTTAGCTATGTGCGTTCGTAGCTTTTAGATTAGCCTACTTGTGCAAGTTGAAAACAAGCGAGTTATTAAGTGAAGGCTAAGATGAAGCGAGTTCACCGAAACTGTGCGAGGAGTCGCCTCGGACGAGCGAGCCTTCGAGCAGTCGTTGCAAGGCTAAGTTCCAACGCCGTCGGCGTTTCGATTCCTCCGATTGACTTTACGGGACGGGGCACTACAACATACACCACTCAGAACAAGTCTCGTCCTCGAGACTTTTCTGGAGGCAAGCCATCCTACCAATCCTATGGCCAAGACTTAATCGTACCCAGACGCGGGACTATCGCATACACTTCGCCTACGCATTTCTTCGATTTCGAGCCACGCTCGCACTATTATCAATCTTTCCGTTAATATGATTTCAAGATCTCGACACACTCCCATTTTTCAAGTTTTGCTTGAACTCATTGTATCACTTGGCTGGATCGTGCACGCATTCCAAGCATCCCTAAAATATATGTATTCTGCCAAGCCGCATGATAGAGAATTTGTCATTCTCACTCGAGTCGCCTCGTGCACATACCCAGGCGTCCTTGAAATATATGCATGTCAGCCGAGTCTCGTGAGCAGGGTTTCCTACCTTCGTGATTCACACTATCCACTCATACCAATCCTCAAGATCAATCCCTTGATTGATAACTTATGAAACATGGCGTCTCGCCTAAATGCTAGGCCAATCTTTGCGAGGCTAAGTCAATGTCAGGATTGGAATCATAGTTCCCTAACAATAATGCCAACACTGACCCCAATCCTAGGGTCAAACCAAAGTCGGTAGTACGGGGTTTTCTACCCAAGCTCGCATCACTCAGATTTCTAAACATCGAGCATGATCACCTATTCGCATCAATGCATTCATGGCGCGTATTCGAATTCATTCAAATCACCAGTTCTAACCAATTCATGTATTCGATCACGAGGTCGTCTAGCTCGACAATACGTTGTGCCCCAATCTCACGCGAGTCTGATTATCTACGGCGGTTCATGAATCACCATGCACCACACCCACGGAATAATCATTCACATCGGGACGTAACTCTTGTTTGAGTCTAGACTCATTCATTCTCGATACGCGGATTGGACCTATGCAATCCTCAAATTTGATCATCAAGCACACAATTCATTTTCGAGTCACCTTCGCGTCAAACCACAAGTCGAAGCATACAAATTGCCACGCCATGCTAGTTCAATCACTCCCGCTGTATGAATTACCATACCAGCACTCACACAGAGTGATCGTCCTAATCGACGCGACGCATGTGCGAGGTCGGAGTTGCGCTCGTATAAGACAAGAATGTCGAAGTTGTGGTTATCGACGAAGCAAATCCAAACATTTCATTTTTCATCCAAGCCAAGATCTTAGTTCGATAGTCCGTTCATAATTCGTTCAACTAGAAAATCCTCGAGCCAAGTTTTATCTTTTCTTCGACACATTTCAATATCCCGAGTATAGCATCCATCGGAACAATGACATTTGTACGATCGTTATTCGCCAAGTCAGAGTACCCTCGAGTTATCGCATATCGATCTTTGATACGCCTCAATACCATCGACGATATGCGTAACCGGACGATCTTCCTTTGCGACCAATTTTGAGTCGTACGACTGATGCTATTGTCCGAACTGGATATTCCATAATTTTCCAATATTCAAGATCAAGTTCGATCGCCATTCTTCAAGCTCGTTTCAAGATCGTTGTTCGAAACTCAATTCATATTTCATTTGCATCAATCCGATATCGTACGCACGATCCTCTAAGTTTCCTCGATCAAGACCATTCATTTTCATTCATCGTTTCGAATCATTTTCTAACTCGCGTTGCTCATTCACAAGTTGTCCGAACGAGATGCTCGTTCGGGACATTCGAAGTCACGACCCACTAAGCGTGACGCGTGTAGAACCCTAGAGGGGGGGTGAATAGGGAAATTAAAAAATTAAACTATAATAGATGAAGCAATAAGAACAATCTAGTGTAAAGAGTAGAAAGATCAAACGCAAACGCAAGGATGTATCCTGGTATCCTCTTTTGAGGCAATCCAGTCCCGGAACTCTCTCCGGCTTTAATCCACTATTATGCAAATAGTACACACGAGTTTGGATCCGAAGAACTTGCCAACTTCAACAAAAGAGAATGAAAGCTTGTTGATCTTCTAACACTTGAAGATCGAAAGTGTACAACTCTTAAATACTCTAGCACTTTGGGAGAGGATGACAATGAAAAGCTTGGGAGAGTACTAATGGTGGAGCTCTTGGTTGTTGGAAAATTTATGAAGGAGTTGGTGAGGAAGCTCAAGAGAGAGAGAGCTTCCTTTTATAAGAAAACCAAGAGTAGGTGGCATTTAATGCTTCTGAAATACGCAGACCGGCATGCCGTCGGTATGCCGCAGCATACCGCCGGTATGCCGGCCAAATAGTAACGGTCATAATTATGACCGTTCAGGAGCATTAAATGCGGCCATTAATGCTGGTCAGACCAATTCGAAAATCAAAAGTTTGAATGTCGGTATACCGCCGGTATGCCGGAGCATGCCGCCGGTATGCCGACAAAATGTCACAGCAAGTTTCTGGACAAGAAAAACGGTATACTGCCGGTATGCCGGAGCATGCCGCCGGTATGCCGTCTATTTGTCACAGCAAGGTTCTGGACAAGAAAAACGGTATACCGCCGGTATGCCGGAGCATGCCGCCGGTATGCCGTCTATTTGTCACAGAGACTTTCTGGACAAGAAAAGCGGTATACCGCCGGTATGCTGGATCATACCGCCGGTATGCCGATTATCTGTCACAGTAGCTTTCTGGATGCTAAGAACGGTATACCGCCGGTATGCCGCAGCATGCCGTCGGTATGCCGCTCTGTAGCTATTTGAATTTTGACTTGTTCTTTTTATTGTCATCCTTCCTTAGGTGTTTACAAAAAGTACCTAGACCAGTACAGACTCGAAAACACTAGGCAGGAGGACGCCGTCTAAATGCTGAGAGCGCCGTAAGCTGCAACAGTCTTCAAGGAAGAATGAGATAGCTCTTGAACGGAATAACTCCTTGTAGTAGATCTTCCGAGAAGGTGAATCTGAAGAACAGAAGACTAAACTGCGAAGATGCTGTTAATTAATCAAAATAAAATGTGCCAACAAACTCCCCCATTTTGATAATTGACAAATTTGAGAGATAGCATCTTCAAGGAGTAACTCCCCCGTAGGTAGACAGCTCCCCCTCAATATGATTTCTCCCCCTTTGTCACTTAGTCAAAGATGGGGACAAAGAAAGGAAAACAGTGCATAACGAAAATGACACGAGTATAGAAAGAAGACATGCATTAATATATTAAAGATAGTGCATACATGCTTGACAGAACAAAAGCATACTGAAAACATAAACGACTCTCCACCATGAGAGCCGGACACAAAGAGAAACAGATATAACGTCCCCTCAGGACGGCAAATAGCAGCAACCACCACAAACCGGTCCCCGAAGGACCACAAAAGACAACATAAAAAAAAGAAAACACACATAAACCACTAGAACCACTAAACCACCGAAACCATCACCCAAAGAAAAATATCCCTAATCCTCTGCCGGATCACCGTCTCCATCATCATCCTGAGCCTGCTGGAGGGCGCCAAAGGGATCAATGCCGTCCGGGTACATAAACCCATAGGCATTGGGGTCAGAGAAATGCGGGCCTGTATTCATGGGATCCTGAAGATTAAGATCCAGAAAGGGATCCCGGTCTTGCAGAGTGCGCTGGATGAAATAGCCCTGATCGTGGAAGCGAGACTGGATGAGGGCGCCAAGTCCACGAGTGTGGGTCCGCATCTGCTCCTCCGCCTGGGCCATCCTCAGATCAAAGTGGTGCTGAGTAAGTGGCATGTAGCGGCCCGAAGTAGGAGGGGTAGAAGCAGGGGCAGCAGGTTGTTCTTGGGAAGAGGAAGCACGGGAAGAAGAGCCACCAGCAAGGGTACGGGAGACAGCAAGAAATGAGGGGACCCCATCCGAGGAGCAGAGAGACAAGTCAACTTGTTTGGCCTCCAAAAGCAAGGTGATGAAGGAACCATAGTATAGGTTCTGCTTCCCCGAAGGCAAGTTACGCCGGAATTGCATAAGCAGAGTCTTTGGGAAGGAGAAACGCTTCCGGGCATAGAGATGATACATGAGGACAAGAGCATCACCGGTGATTGCGTCATAGTTCCCGCCCTTTGGAAACAGAGTGTGGCACACGATACGATGAAGCTCGTAGTAGAACGGCTCCAGCTGGGCGGAGAGGGCCGGGATGGCAGGAGGGTTGGGACCCTTACAGATGATACGGCAGAATTCGTCGAAAGGAGCAGCCGCCGACGAGATGAGACCACCCAAAAGAGGTAACGCCTCCCCTCTGTCCGGGATGCCCAAGATGGCCCCCACTTCCTTGGATGTGAGACGAAAGTGGCGATCATTGACCATGGATTGGATGGCGGTAGGGTCGTCGTCATCCGCTCGCAGGTTGCAGTAGAAAAGGCGGACAGCGGCAGAGTAGATAGGAATTTGGCGCCGAAGAAGGGAAGAGAGACCGGCATCGTCAAACAACGGGAGGTGACCGGAGAAGAGGTTCCAGTTGATAGCCCGTCCTTTGAACACGTTCTGGTGAACGAAATGCTGGAACCAAAGCTCAGCCGCCAAAGCGTTGGAGAACACGCGTTGGTCATAGCCGGAGGGTAGAGCCACTGGGACGAAAGGATTGAAGGAGGAGGAAGAGGATCGGGGGCGCTTAGGGTTGGCCATGAGGAAGGATTATGGGCTTTGGAGAGAGAGGAAGAAGTAGTAGAGAGGAGAAGGAAGAAGGAGGTGTTATAAAGAAGAGGAGGAATATGAAGAGGTGAGTTTGAAAAAGGTGGAGGAGGGAACGGTTAAAGAGGAAGAGTGATGGGGTAGTTGAAGAGGTGATTAGATGGGTGGAGTAAAAAGAGGAAAGAAAAGAGGAAGGGTAATTAATGGGAGGGAAGTTGAGGAGATGGGTAATAAATGATGGATTTGATGGAAGAGAGAGAATAAAGAAGGGATGGAAGGAATAAGAGAGGAGGGAATAAAGAAGGGGCCCGCAAAATCAGTTCAACATTAAAGCCCGCAGTCGTCCGGCGTGCCGTCGGTATACCGTAGTATACCGCCGGTATGCCGAAGAACGAAACAGAACGTTATTCTGGTTCGATAAACGGCATGCCGGCGGTATGCCGTAGTGTACCGACGGTATGCCGAAGATCGAAACAGAACAGAATTCTGCTTCGAAAAACGGTATGCCGCCGGTATACCGCAGTATACCGTCGGTGTGCCGAACGAGAAACGGTTAGGGATCAAAGGATAAAATGCCTAGTTCACGGCAAAGGAAAGAGAAGCGGTCTTCCGGGAGAGGTTTAGTGAAGATATCGGCTAATTGATAAGTGGTATCAATAAATTCAAGACGGATATCTCCTTTTTGTTGATGGTCACGAAGAAAATGGTGTCTAATTTCTATGTGCTTCGTGCGTGAGTGACAAATCGGGTTTTTCGTGAGATTGATAGAGCTAGTGTTATCACATTTAATAGGGGTGCAAGAATGAGAAATACCATAATCTAAAAGTGTTTGTGACATCCAAAGAATTTGTGCACAACAACAACCAGCCGCAATATACTCTGCCTCAGTGGTTGAGAGAGCGACAGAGTTTTGCTTCTTACTAAACCACGATACCAAGGACTTCCCGAGGAATTGACATGTGCCACTAGTGCTTTTTCGGTCAATCTTGCATCCGGCAAAATCCGCATCCGAAAAGCCGTGAAGCTCAAAGGACGAGGATTTCGGATACCAAAGACCCATGTTAATGGTGCCTTTGAGATAACGAAAAATGCGCTTAACGGCACTCAAATGTGATTCCTTTGGATTGGCTTGATATCGTGCACACAAACAAACACTAAACATAATATCCGGACGGCTAGCAGTTAAATAAAGTAAGCTACCGATCATACCTCTATACTTACGAATGTCGACCGATGTGCCATCTTCATCATTGTCAAGCTTGGTCGTTGTAGCCATAGGGGTCCTCATTGATTTGGATGATTCAAGGTCGAAACGCTTGAGGAGATCCCTTGTATATTTTGCTTGATTGATGAAGGTTCCTTTAGGTCCTTGTTTGATTTGTAGCCCCAAAAAGAAAGAGAGTTCACCCATCATACTCATTTCAAACTCTTCCTGCATAACTTTGGCAAATTCTACACAAAGTGTGTTGTTAGTAGAACCAAAAATGATATCATCAACATAAATTTGAACCAATAAGAGAGTCCCATCATGGGATTTAATAAAAAGTGTGGTGTCAACTTTTCCCTTTGAAAAATTGTGAGAAACAAGAAAAGAGCTAAGACGCTCATACCAAGCACGTGGAGCTTGTTTGAGGCCATAAAGGGCTTTATGGAGTTTGAAAACGTGGTTAGGAAATTGAAAATCTTCAAAACCGGGAGGTTGTTTAACATAAACTTCCTCCTTAATAATACCATTAAGAAAAGCACTCTTAACATCCATTTGAAATAGCTTAAAGTCATTAAAACAAGCAAAGGCATAAAGCATACGAATGGATTCAAGACGTGCAACCGGAGCATAGGTTTCGTCGTAGTCAATGCCTTCCTCTTGGTTATAGCCTTGAGCAACCAATCGGGCTTTGTTACGAGTCACTAACCCATCTTCATTTAGCTTGTTGCGAAACACCCATTTAGTTCCAATAATGGGATGATTGCTAGGTTTTGGAACAAGTTCCCAAACCTTGCTTCGCTCAAATTGATTAAGCTCCTCTTGCATAGCTATCATCCAAAATTCGTCAAGAAAAGCATCATGAACATTTTTAGGCTCTATTTGAGAGATGAAAGCCACATTGGCACAAAGATCACGAGTGGCGGATCTTGTGCTAACACTTGAGGAAGGATCCCCAATGATGAGCTCCTTAGGATGATTGGTGACAAATCTCCATTCTCTTGGGAGATCCTTTGGAGGAGGCTCGAGAGGAGGAGACTCTTTTGATGGGGTCACTACTTCATTGTGAGATGAAGAAGGACGATCTTCAATAGAGGAGTTCTCCAATCCAAACGAGATGTCATCAATATCCTCGGAGGAGGAGAATGTAGAAGAGTTGAGTTCATTGAAAGAGACATTGATTGACTCTTCGACAACAAGACTTCTTTTATTAAAAACACGAAAACCTTTGCTATGAGTAGAGTATCCAAGGAATATTCCTTCATAGGCTTTTTCTTCAAACTTGCCTAGGTTATCCTTGGTATTCAAAATAAAACAATTGCAACCAAAAACCTTGAAATATTCAATAGAAGGAATTTTGTTAAACCAAAGCTCATAAGGGGTCTTCTTAGTAATAGGTCTAATTAAGACCCTATTAATAACATGACACGCCGTATTTACGGCTTCCGCCCAAAAATATTGAGGGAGCTTATATTGGTTTAACATGACCCGGACCATATCGCCAAGGGTTCTATTCTTTCTCTCCACAACACCATTTTGTTGAGGAGTACGGGGACAAGCAAAGTCATGTCCAAAACCATTCTTTTCACAAAATCTTTTGAAATCAACATTATCAAATTCACCTCCATGATCACTCCTAATTTTGTTAATAGAAAAGCCTTTCTCATTTTGAACACGTTTACAAAAAGCAACAAATTCACGAAAAGTATCACTTTTGCAAGCAAGAAAAATAACCCAAGTAAATCTCGAAAAATCATCAACTAAAACAAAAGCATACAGTTTGCCACCAAGGCTAGCTACTCTACTAGGCCCAAAAAGATCCATATGAATAAGTTGAAGGGGTCTAGTGGTACTCACAGAGTTGATGGATTTGAAGGATGATTTAGTCAACTTACTCTTCTCGCATTCTTCACATACCATATCCTTTTTGAAGGGGATACTAGGAAGTCCTCGTACAAGCTTCTTGGATGCGAGGCGAGAGATGGTATCCATGTTGGCATGTCCAAGCCTCATGTGCCAAAGCCAACTTTCATCGTTCTTTGCAACTAGGCACCTGTCATTGTTAGTACCTTCAACAAGATAAAGAACATATATATTGTTTTCTCTAATGCCTTCATACACAATAGTTCCATTTGAGCTATCGGTAATGTAGCATTTGAGTTTAACAAACTTGATATCATAGCCATTATCGGTAAGATGGCTAATACTAAGGAGATTATGCTTGAGATTAGTAACAAGACAAACATTATTTATGCAAGGGTAAGGAGGAGAACCGATATTACCATTTCCAATGATATAACCCTTAAGATTGTTGCCGAAGGAGACGTGTCCTTCTTTCTTCATCGATAGCGTTGTAAAAAGTGAAGCATCACCGGTCATGTGCCGTGAACAACCGCTATCGAGAATCCACTTGCTTCTAGCATGAGAAGGATTCGTCACCTACAACATAAGTTGAAGATGAACATTTTGGTACCCATGATCTTATGGGTCCTTGAGTGTTAGTCTTAGGAACCCATTTAAGAACTCTCATGTCAACTTGTTTTCTTGTATAACAAAAATTAGAAGTATGACCAAGCAAACCACAATAATTGCACATTAAGGAAGATCTAGAAGAAGAAGTGTGAGTGTTGTGCATATGTGAGTCTTTAGTGTGAGAAGTTCTACCATGAGTGTTATGATGATAGTAAAAAGCATGATGAAGAGTTTTCTTTTTAACAAAAGGTCCTTTTCTTGTGTTAGGAAAGGAGTTGTGTGTAGTGTTCATGTAATGGTTATGCCTAGCATTGTGATGGGTGTGGGGGTGTCTTGGAGCATGCATGTGAGTGGTATTCTTGTTACTTAAATACTTACTCTGTGTAAGAAGATCATTATACTTAATAGAGGTAGAATATTCTCTTCTATTAGCATCTTGACATTTGCGCATAGCAAATTCATAAGAGCTTCTCATGGATTGAATCTCGTCATCCTTTTTCTTGATGGTGTCAAGAGATTCTTGAAATTTTAGTCTCAAAGACTCCATTTCATCCGTGTCGGAAATAGGAGATTTTCCCTTTACATCACTAATGATGCTTGAGAGCCTCTCTATTTCAAGTTGAAGAGCCTCAACCTCCTTAAGAGATTTCTTGTATTTATTCCGAACACCTTTGTGTTCTTCATGTAACTCAAGAATGGCTTTCTCCAAATCATCATAGGTAAGAGTGTTTAAGAAAAAATCATCAAGTACCTCATCGGTTGCCATGAGACAAACGTTGGCATTGTGTTTGCACTCCTTGTCGTTGTCGGAGTCGCTTGCGTCGCTTTCACACCAAATGCTAGTGTTGGCGAACTTTCTGGAGGACGAGCTTCCCTTGCTTGGCTTCTCGTACTTGCTTGAGTCTTTTCGTATCATCGGACAATCCCTTTTGATGTGTCCGGGTCTTCTGTATTGATAGCATGCCGGGTCTTCTTCATTGTCCCGTCTAGAGCGGTTGGCCTTGTTAAACTTTAAGAACTTTCTGAAGTGCTTAGCTGTGAGAGCTATTTCTTCATCGTCGTCCGACTCATTGTCGTCGGAGCTATCCTTGGAGTAGGACCTTGATGCTTTGAGAGCAAGAGTCTTCTCCTTTTCTTTGTTCTTCTCCTTCTCCTTCTCTTGAATGGAGGATTCCTCTTGATCCTTCATGTCAAGCTCGTGAGTCATTAGTTTACCCATGAGGGTCTCTAGGTTCATGACGGTAAGATCGTTTCCCTCAATGATTGCGGTAGCTTTAGGACTCCAAGCTTTCGTCAATCCTCTAAGAATCTTCCTTATCTTTTCATGAGCGGGATATTCCTTTCCAAGAGAAGAGAGAGGGTTAATAATATCACCAAAACGAGTAAACATGCTAGCAATAGATTCATCATGCTTCATTTTAAAAGACTCATATTCTTGCGTGAGTCTACTGATCTTAGATTCTTTCACTTGTGAGGTTCCCTCGTGTGTGACTTCAAGTAACTTCCAAATCTCATTAGAAGTCTTGCAAGTAGAGATGCGGTTGAATTCACTACTGTCAAGAGCACAGTAAAGAGCGTTCATTGCCTTGGCATCTCGACAGGCAAGCTTCTTGATGCTTTCGGCAAGTATTTCTCGAAGGGTGTCAGAGGCAATATCCTCAACGGCTCTGGAAGGAGTAGGAAGGCCATTTATCACGCAATCCCATAAATCAAAATCTATGGACTTTAGATAAATGCCCATCCTAATCTTCCAGTAGTTATAGTTGGTACCATCAAATAGGGGAGGCCTATTTGTGGAGTGCCCCTCATTGTGAAACGTGTTGATGCTAGGGTTAGAGGCCATGGATCACTCAAGGAGGTAAATCCAAATCAAGAGAACAAAGCTCTGATACTAATTGTAGAACCCTAGAGGGGGGGTGAATAGGGAAATTAAAAAATTAAACTATAATAGATGAAGCAATAAGAACAATCTAGTGTAAAGAGTAGAAAGATCAAACGCAAACGCAAGGATGTATCCTGGTATCCTCTTTTGAGGCAATCCAGTCCCGGAACTCTCTCCGGCTTTAATCCACTATTATGCAAATAGTACACACGAGTTTGGATCCGAAGAACTCGCCAACTTCAACAAAAGAGAATGAAAGCTTGTTGATCTTCTAACACTTGAAGATCGAAAGTGTACAACTCTTAAATACTCTAGCACTTTGGGAGAGGATGACAATGAAAAGCTTGGGAGAGTATTAATGGTGGAGCTCTTGGTTGTTGGAAAATTTATGAAGGAGTTGGTGAGGAAGCTCAAGAGAGAGAGAGCTTCCTTTTATAAGAAAACCAAGAGTAGGTGGCATTTAATGCTTCTGAAATACGCAGACCGACATGCCGTCGGTATGCCGCAGCATACCGCCGGTATGCCGGCCAAATAGTAACGGTCATAATTATGACCGTTCAGGAGCATTAAATGCGGCCATTAATGCTGGTCAGACCAATTCAAAAATCAAAAGTTTGAATGTCGGTATACCGCCGGTATGCCGGAGCATGCCGCCGGTATGCCGACAAAATGTCACAGCAAGTTTTTGGACAAGAAAAACGGTATACCGCCGGTATGCCGGAGCATGCCGCCGGTATGCCGTCTATTTGTCACAGCAAGGTTCTGGACAAGAAAAACGGTATACCGCCGGTATGCCGGAGCATGCCGCCGGTATGCCGTCTATTTGTCACAGAGACTTTCTGGACAAGAAAAGCGGTATACCGCCGGTATGCTGGATCATACCGCCGGTATGCCGATTATCTGTCACAGTAGCTTTCTGGATGCTAAGAACGGTATACCGCCGGTATGCCGCAGCATGCCGTCGGTATGCCGCTCTGTAGCTATTTGAATTTTGACTTGTTCTTTTTATTGTCATCCTTCCTTAGGTGTTTACAAAAAGTACCTAGACCAGTACAGACTCGAAAACACTAGGCAGGAGGACGCCGTCTAAATGCTGAGAGCGCCGTAAGCTACAACAGTCTTCAAGGAAGAATGAGATAGCTCTTGAACGGAATAACTCCTTGTAGTAGATCTTCCGAGAAGGTGAATCTGAAGAACAGAAGACTAAACTGCGAAGATGCTGTTAATTAATCAAAATAAAATGTGCCAACAACGCGTTCTAAGGCTTTGCACGATCGCATCGCCTCGCTGACGTACTCGTAATCCTCAATATTTGCTCGAATGATTTTCAAGAAAATCCATACACCACTCGGATTCGAGCCATCCGATCTAGCCTACAAACACGTTTGCGTCATGCGCTAAGACATCCTTCGGATTCGTTCAACGAATCCCTAATGTAATCGCTCACGTCGCATTGATGTACTAAGTTGTTCGTACTATTTCCTCAAAATCTAAGTCAATCCTCCGTGTACGCCTAAGCGTTAACTCGATAGCGTTCCTATCGATAGATACTCTAAGTGCAGCTTCGCTCCCGACCGAGCGGTACTTGATATCGCTCGCAACTCGTTTGCACCAAAAGTCGAGGTGCGCGATACGCGACACAACTTAGCTAAAAGGTCGTACGCATGGTTATCCCGTGCGGACTATATTCAAGTTTGCACGCTCAATTGTTAGGGTCAATGCATGACTAGTTAGGCACGCACGTGACATGTTAACTTAGCATGTGTTCTCTATCGAGTCATGTTTAACATCGTTCGGCACCAAGGCCATCGCCTATCGATGCGTTCTGATGGAACGCTTGAACGAGCTTTTGAAAATATTTAGACTTATTGTATGTACATGCCAAGGGACAAACGAGAGAGAGCGCACACTTATTTTCCAACGACGAGCTTTCAAAACTGAGAAATTCGACGTGAAGTCCAAGGACGTAAAGCCGTGCTCTGATACCATTATATTACGCCCCGCTTCCGTAGGAGCGATCGTCCTCGCTAAGGCGTGATGCCGTACGAGCCTAGGTTGCGCTCGTACAAGGCAGTTCTATAACGGCCGATTACAACGGCGGCGACGGGGTCGTCGCACAGATAGTCCCAAGCAGATATATTGAATATGCAGCAAAAATTTAAGAACAAGAACACATGAACACAAGTCATTCAAAAGAAACTCTTTTATTGATATTGAATACAAGATTACATTTGTGGACGCCAGGCCAAATTACAAGTCTCTCGTGCTTACTTTTCTCTCATTTACAATTCACTCTGCTCTCTCTCATCTCTCGATACAATTGCTTGAGCCAGCGGAAGCTTCGGAAGGCGATGTCCATACATTATGTCCTGTATAAGTCTTCAATCAACACGGCCGCACGCTTCGAATCGCCAAGGAACTCCGTGCCTCGACGCATCCAAGTGAGCTCTGCGCCACGAGCTTCTACCTGTGCCTGCACATGAACACTGTGTGGGTGTCAGTACTCAACTGTACTGGTAGAGTGAGCTTCTCGCCCACCCATACATAACCGACACGTTCATTTACTTTGTGCAGCTTAAACCCTTTCGATTGTCTTTCTAATCTTGCCTTAGGATCAGTTTTAAGACTTGACGTCTAACCAACTCTACATGCAACGACGGAATTGTGCTACAATACCGTATATTTCGATCGAGGCAGTACCTCACCGCCTAGGTACATGACCAAACTTCAACTCGGGACGGCAGGGTCGTGCCACATTCTATTCGCAACTTAGACATATTTAAGACAATGCTATGCCGAGGAGCAACTTATGCGAACTCGGCCGTGCCAAGACCTTTGTTTAAACTCAAGCCTACTAGACCTTTTCTCGTGTGCGCGACGTCAAGGGAGAACGACTCGTGCAGGTCGTGCCTCTAGACTTTGCTTAGACTTGTCCGTGCTTCTAGATTGAGGCCGCGCCTCGCAACATATCAAGACTTGTCATGCTACCGCCTTGCGGCATTCATGTTCAACTTATTTGTTAACTTAGACAAGACTTATGAACCGTAGTGACGAATCCATGAACATTTCGACGCCATCTAACGTGCCAAGCACGGTGCCTACGCTGCAGCCCAGTCTTAGGCCCAGACATTATGTTACCGACTAGACCTGCATTCAAGCTCTAGACTCAATCCAAAGGCATACACGTGGTATACCGTTATCTGCCGACACATCTACATGAGTGGTCACTAGCAATGTCAAGCTATCTTGGACACGGCTCGACGGGGGTATCGGTCCGCCCTTCTAAGGGTAGCTAGCCCCGAAAGCGCCGATACTCCCATGCGGTTATCCGGCATCCTGGTTGAGCCGCACTCGCTTCTGTCGGGCGAATGATCTCGATGCCCCGGAGGAGATCATTCGAGAAGACTACACCTTGTCGACAAGTTGTCCAATAACCATGTAAGACCCAATTCGATCTATCAAATCCTTCCTTAACAAGACCATGCATTCCTTCTTTCTATCAAGACTTAGCGAGACTCCCAAGTACGAGGGACCGATCTCGTGAATGGGACATTTCAAGACTTAGCGAGACTCCCAAGTATGAGGGATCGATCTCGGCGACAATAAGTCGCGTGGACTTCCTTTGTTCGTGGCAAGCTTTTCACTAAACTGACCGCAACTCGTGCCTTAGACAGGCCTGGTTCTATAGGCGACGCTAACGCTCAAGTCATATACTTATACGACGAGCTTTGTTCTCAAGGGACTACGCGACTTAACAACCGCAGATAGAGCGGGACAGTACTAGAAATAGCTTCGATAGCCCAGCACAACTCTTGTCTAACTTATTCGGCAACGACACGACGAGCAAGGGCTGCGCCGAGCTACGTGTCGAGGGAACATGCTAGGCACGGGGTCGACTTGGACAACCAACTTTTCGGGTGCCTAGACTTAAGCCAACGAGCCGTGCGAGACAACTTAACTTGCGGGACAGACGAAGGCTATGCCAAGCCTTGCGGGACAGGGCCGTGTATGCTTTATTAAGCATTCATGCAGGCGACGCCTATGACTTAGGCTGATTCGAGTGTCGGGACAAATCGACGGGACCGTGCATGCTTTAATAAGCATTCACGCAGGCGACGCCTATGACTTAGGCTATTTCAAGTGTCGGGGCAACTTAGCAACTTAAGCCAACTTCCTTCTCCTAAGCCACGGAAACGAAGGATCGAGTGTCATTTGAAAGCACGCTGAGTCGACTTCTATGTTGACCGTGGGACCATTTTCCATGTTCTAGGACATTTCGACCCGACGGGATTATTCCCTTAGCTATGTGCGTTCGTAGCTTTTAGATTAGCCTACTTGTGCAAGTTGAAAACAAGCGAGTTATTAAGTGAAGGCTAAGATGAAGCGAGTTCACCGAAACTCCCCCACCTGTGCGAGGAGTCGCCTCGGACGAGCGAGCCTTCGAGCAGCTGTTGCAAGGCTAAGTTCCAACGCCGTCGGTATTTCGATTCCTCCGATTGACTTTGCGGGACGGGGCACTACAGCTGGAGCCAAAATACAGAATCTAAAATACAAAATACAGAATCCAATCCCTGGGTTTACCGAAAATACAAAAATAAAGATTGACACACAATACTAATTCATATCTGTTTTAAGTATGAGAACGAATGGCTCAGAACACAACCCAAAATTCATTCTAGTATACATTAGTGTGAATCATCTATGTTCTGTACATATGGTGTAGTATATGTTCTTATCGAATCTAGTATCTGAAGGATATAATAGAATCAAGATGAACCCACATAATGTAATACTAAGACATCATCTACTATAATAACAGAATCAAGATAGGTTGTCGTATCATCATTGTTAAGGAATGGAGGTTAATTGGAGGAATTTACTGTAGAAAGTGAAGACCGACATAAACTGACGTACGAAAATGAGGGGCCCTAAGCTGGAACAAGTAAAGTTGTGCTTTGGGGAAAAACTCTTGTAAACTTTTTGTTCACAAAGCAAGCTATAATTAAAGAATACAGAACAAGTATCGAGTTTGTAACTCAAGTATAGAGCTTACAAGAGTTATAAACTTGATACTTGTTCTGTATTCATTATATCTTGCTTTGTGAACAAAGAGCTTACAAGAGTAGAACATCCAAAACACAACTTTACTTGTTACAGCTTTGATCTCCTCCTTTTCGTACGTTAGTTCATGTCAGTCTGCACTTTCTACAGTAACGACCACAAGTTTTATGTTCTTCAACGATATATTTTACATGCTTAATTGTAGTGCCCCGCTCCTCGCGGTCCACTACGTAATACCTACGGCTTGTTGACTCAGTCTTGAACTGAGTATTTGGGGAAACCTTTGCCGGTATCGATTGATCACGGATGAAATGTAATAAACCTTTCCAATTGATGGATTGGCTTCTATTGAAATGAATCCAAGGGTTTTCTTGGATGTTTTCTTTCACTGCTTGGTTTTAATGAATGCGTTTTCGTGTTGGTTTTCGATGATTGGTTTTCATTGTTCGCTTTCATCGCATTTCGTATTCATTTCGAACCTTGAGAGAAAGAGACGAAGTATGCTAATCAACTGTTGGTGCCAATGTAGGACGCGTGAACTGTTTGTGAACGACGTGTGAAGTCCCTCCTTCTCTCAACTATGATTCATCTCGGTGAGTTGCTTTAACCGGACTTACATTTATTTGTACGCCCTAATAAAAATGATCTCTAGTCCACTATGTTGCCTCGTTTCTGTGATCAACGATACCTCAATAATAAAAGATAAATGAATGAATCACATGTAAAATGGAACTATTGCTTACTTGCTTCAATATGAACTGTATGCTCTTATGAATGGCATAAAAGAGATAGCTCGGTATGGAAATCACGGCTTGACCATGCAAGAAGAAGATAATGGAAATGTTTACAAGTTGCTAGGCTCGTGCATAGTAGAATTATCTGATAGCTGCATTCGTATTGGTCTAGACAACTTGTGCACAAGGTGGTAATCTCTCGATCGATTCTGGGGGCACCTGGAGTCGATCAGCCTAGAAGAGAACAGGACACCTGGGGCTAGAAGTCTCCGCAGTAAGAGGGGGTGTCAGTCTATTAGTAGTTGGGCTAGAAGTTCCGATTGCTAGTAATGGAAATACCCATGGACCACAATAGTTAGGTTCATGCATATAGACAGAGATTTATTGCAAGCCTAACATGCAGGGACGGAAATGAGAATGTTTTATATATATGCAAATTGTGCTAACCTGTTTTTGTGCAGGGATGACTGTCGGCGTTGGTAAGTTGGTTATGAATATTCTGCTGTCATGTTTCTTATAAATTGTTAAAAAGAACCTAGACAAGTAGAAAGAGCACTAGTAAATATGTAGCTTCACATGCTGAATTAGTGCAGATATTTGTGAGTTTCGGCGAATAGCCGCTCACCAGTACATGATGTGTGCTGACCCATGTTGTGGATATCCTTTTCAGAAAGCAAAGGAGACAGAGGGATTTCAAGGGAGGCACTAAAGCTCGTCAAGCCCAGTAGAGTTGTGGACTGCCTCGAAGCTTCATTTTCATTCCAATCAATTTGTAAGTTTCTTTTCCTTTGAAGGTGTCTTTTCAATTCCAGCATGTAATAAAGGGATATGATGTATGGGCATTGCGACTATTTTCAAAAGAGAGTTTTAAAGAGAATTATGTAGCCAAGATAAGGCAATCTGAGTTTGCAAAGCTTTGTACTTGTATTCCTATCAAGTTTATCAATAAAAAGAAGTATTTCCATTTCAAATCTCTGTGTCCAATATTTGATTTTCTGCAATGAATGGGTGCGTGTGTGTGTTTTGCTTAACTAGTGGGTGCGTGCGTGAGTTTTGCTTGACTAGTTATTTTGTGCAGGTACATTGGCCTTGTGCAAGCACAACTTAGGCTTGTACGACATCACGCCTTAGCGAGGACGATCGATCCCGCAGGGATCCAGGCAAGGCAGACGACCCTAACGGGATCGAGGCATGACAAAGTGGTATCAGAGCACAGTTTTACGTTCTTGGCCTCTTGCAAATATCGTTTTCGAAAAAGTATATAAAGTATTTTGATGGCTTTCAAAAAGGGTCCCGATTTTGAGTTATGAAAACCAATGCCCCATACAATAAGTCCATAATATTTTATGAGACTGACAGAAGTTATACTCTTTTATAGAGAAATGGCCCCTACTCGACCAGCTGCCTCGACCGATCCAGTAGAACGGATCATGACTTTGTTGGAATTACAGAGGCAGGACAATGAGGAACGTAACCAGATACAACAGGCTCGAATGGAGGCCCAACAGAAGCACTTGGATGCCTTGACCCAACTGGTAACTACGCTTGCGACAAATCGGGATACCACCGCAACAACCAAACCAACGAGAACACCCGAGATCGAGCCCGGGGATGGCGACGAACCCCAGCCGGCGCAAAGGCACTCTTCCTTTAGGCCAAAGGACTTCTTAGACGCGAAACCTCAGAAATTTGAAGGCAGGACATCACCCGATAAGGTGATGGACTGGATTGATAAAATGGAGAGTCTGTTCGCGTTCGTAGGAGTTCCAAGTAGCAAGAAGGTAGTTTGTGTCGTTCTGCTTCTACGACTGCGGACAAAGGATTGGTGGAAGGCGAAGAAGCCGGCGCTGCTCGCAACGGCTAGAAATAGGAAGATCTCATGGGCCTCGTTCAAGAAGGTATTTTTGGATCAATATCTGCCTCCAGCCATGAGCAAGAAAATGGAGAATGACTTCATCACACTGAAACATGGAAATATGTCCGTGGAGGACTATGAGTCTGAATTTGCTAAGCTGGTAAATTTTGCTGCTGTTATGCTACCCACAGAGCAGACTCGCATAGATCGATTCGTTGAAGGTCTGAATGACGACATTCAGTTAAGTGTGCTGAACCGAGAATATGGGTCGTATTCTCAGGCCTTTGAGGCGGCGCTACAGGTGGAACAATTTTGCCTGAAGAAGGTGTCAACAAAAATACAGTACGGTCGGAATCAGCCCGCTAAGAGATATCACGCACTACAAAAAAAGTGACCTTTAGGGACAACCAAAAACCGTCTTAAAAACTGCAATTACCGTCCCAACAAATATTTGGGACGGCCTTTGGGACGGAAATCGACGGTCCCATTAGGGTGGCGTGGCAAAAACTTTAGGGACGGATATTGCCGTCCTAATTACTGTTAAAGGACGGTTAGGCAAAACGTCTCAAAAGTTTTCAAATTTATGCTTTTGTGTGACGGTTTATTAATTTGTCCCAAAAAACAAGTTTTTGTAACAGATATATTTCGTCATAATAAATATGGGACGGAATTTTAAAAAGCACTGTAATCGTGCGAAAAAACTTAACAATTGTTTAAATTATTATAAAATTACTAATTTTCTGTTTATATATAAAATATATAATTGAATTTTATATACAACAAAAATTCATACAGAAGTATTTTATTTAATCGAAAATGCATATGGTAGCCGCAACATTAACAAAGCGTAGCCGCAACATTAACAAAACGATTTCTATAAAACATATTTAAAGGTAATATCCCATTATTCACAAAATAAAATCCAAGTCTTACATCACTTAGAGTGTTCCCATCAAGTTTTACATCAGTAAACATTCACTTAATTTACAAAATAAAATCTACGACTTTTTACACAAGTCCAAAACATATATATTTGATTTTCCACATCCATTGACAAACCGATCCACACATCCATGGCTGCCAGCAGCATTGGCTACCTGGAAACACATGAATAAGCCAGAAATATGGTTAGTTATAAGTAATTAGGACCCTTGGTACATGAATAAGCCAGAAATATGGTTTAATTAATCAATTAGAAGGTTAAGCAACAATAACCAAAATTTCTCCAATGATCTTGCAAAGATAAATGAGGCACTAGCATCAACTTGCTCTACATAAACTCAATCTACCATTTCTACCAAGAATCAAGAAAATAACAATAACTCTATCTACCATGTGTATCAGCAATTAGACCTAGGTAGTTAGTATCAGAGTTAATAATCACAATTGCCTCTTACGAAGGCTTTTAATAGTCTGATATCGAACATGGTGGAGTAACTTCAGAAAGAAACATATGGTATATTGCATATACCATTCATAAATTAGCTGGACTCATTTATGTTATATATCAATACCTAATGGAATTAGAAGATGAAATATGAAGAAAACAGATAGGCATGTTGGGAGAGGGATCTGAATGGTGAACAAGGATGGGGTTGAAAGCAACATAAATAAAAATCAAAGGTGAAGGTTGACTGATCTATCCAGAATAGAAGAAAACACAAGCATTTTGTCCCCTTGCATGTTTCTAATATAAAAACAAACAAGAACAAAAAAGAACAAAAACAAAAATATATAATTGAAAACTCTGGTAATAAAGCCTGACACAAGGAATTCACTAGGAATGCTACTCTTTTAGTGTTTATTGGCTATACTACAGAAAATAGAAGTTTTCGAGAGTCTTTCTTTCAACAAAACTAATTGGCCTGCAGAATTTTGAGTATGTAAGCTATTACAGAAATAATTCATTTATGTACCTCTCATGTATTTTAGATCTTGAAAGGCTATAACTTCGGAACCCAGACTTAGGTAGACAAAAAATTGATTGCTTGGAAGGTAGAAGTTTGCCACCTTCTTCATCTATGATGATTTTGAGGCCACACTCATAACACAAAGACTCCAGCTCCTTCTCCTGCATTGCAAAACCATATTGATCACAAAAACTACTCATGGAACAGGAAGTACTTATAAACTTTGAGTTAATACTATGCACAATAATGCACAAGAGATGGCACCTTAATCATGAGTAGTTTAGATATATAACCGCGCCAATGTATAAAGGTGGAGCTTATAACCACAATAACTGATATATGATATTACCTTCACACAGACCTTACACAAAAATAAGCATGCAAAAAGATTTACTAATAAGTAGATTATAGACTTCATACCAGGTCACATTCATTAAGTTAGGAAAAAAGACAATAAGGACAATCTAATTATATATAGAGCTCAAGAAAATAATTAAATATTAACTTATCTTTCATGCCATGTTTCAGATGACGGGTTACAAGCAAAGGCATCTATTGAGAAACATGAACAAGCAACCAGCAAACCTTTTCACAGATGTGGTCGTATCATGAGAAGCAGTGCTTTACGGATCAAGTGCTCCACTTGCCCAACTGAGAATAAAGATTATACAATAGATTCAGAAGATTGTACTTTAGAATTAGCCATATATTTGAACAAAAATAGCAAGTATAATAAATGATTCTCTTACCATATAACACTTATCTTTTATTTAAGTTGCATTATATAGATGTATTTATATACATGTATCTCAACAAAGATCTACCAAATCTATAAGTGGCTGTTAAATTATTCATAGAATGTCAACCCTACATCAGACTGCCAAGACATACATATGGGCTAATAAAGGCAGAAGAGAGGCTCGTCATATCATTGCAGATGCATATACACAACTTACTAAAGAGCAAATATTTTCTAGCTTCCACTTATCTGTTCCGGCAGAAGCAAATCCTTAAAACATTAAGCAAAGAAGAGTGAATTGTATCTAGGTTGCATGAGCATAGAAACATATATGGTTATGAACATGATACAAATTTGTTATACATCATTGTAAAAAAATTCTAGGATACGAACTTGACATGGATACAGTAACACACCTATATGTCCAACCACGTTTCATGTGTGTTAGAAGAGTTATGTCGGTTACAAGTGGGAAAAGATATGCTCCTCTATAGGGCATGCTGGTGCAACCTTGCATCAGGCAGTTTTCCAGCCTATTCCTAGCATTTAATCTAATATATAGGTTTTCAAGGCTTAATATACATGTTATAGATTATAGAGTTCTATATAGACGCTACTCTGCACCTTCTTTTGAGAGAGATCTTCTTGAAGCAATTGTCACCATTAGTAAGCAACATGCCAAAAGAATCTACAGAACCACTGTACGATAGTAAAGGTATCCCCTATCTACAGTACATCCTTGGACTTGTGAGATAGCTTTGCTCCAAATATATAAGAACAGAAACAACTTGAAGCCATCAAAAATAGGTCATCCAAGGGGATTCGTTTAAAATGAGAATGAGCTCACTAATTATGTAAAAGACCAAATGAACCTATACAGTTTAGATGCTAAGTACTAAAAGCTTACTTAACCATAACTTCAATATTCTAGAATTGAATCAGCCATCAGCTCTCACAGTAGGTTTATTTACAAAGAACAACTTTATTCTCTGGTATATGAACCACTTGGTACATTCCTCTTCCCATTGGAAAGCACACACCTGGAATGCATCGTATAATGTTAAAAGCAAGTAAATTACTAAACATGAGTAACTATAATCATCCGAAGCTGGATTCAACACTTATATCAACTATCACATTGGTTACAAAGATTCAGAAACATAAGAAAGATACAAGAATCTTGAGGCATAAAATAAAGGTTAACAATGATAAATCAAGCATGCATATCCTTCTGAAAAAGAAAATGATGTACCATGTCCAGAGTTGTTCATAGTAACGAAGCAACATGCAAAAATAGTAAAGTTCAATACTATAAACAAATATAACCCTTTTAGACCAGAATACACAATTTCTAGAGTAGGGTCATATATTAAAGACTTTTAAAGAACTTTTACCTTTTCTTCATGTTACCTTGTCATTTTGGAAATTTTTAAAACCTTTTAGTGCTATGCTTTTATTTTATTTCATGATGTTGCCTCATATTCATTACTTTTCAATAGCATCTTTTATGTTTTCTGGTGTCTCAAATTCCTATGTCAAGTGCACAGTTGATAGGAAATCTGCCAATGATGTTTCCTAGTTGAAAAATGATACAAAAATATCTAAGAAACCAAAAGCTAACAGTATTATTAAAAAAAACTCACCTACTCATATTAAGACTCAAAAATCAACAAATCAGCAATGATACAATAAGTCCTATTTTTTTTATTTCTCTTTTTCATTCAATTTTCTATGTCGAATTGAATCAGAAAGAGAACTCAAACATTGGTATCGTTCAATATTGGTAGCGTCGGTATTGGATCGGGACATGACAAATCATATCGGTATCGGTTGTTTCGATATATGCCATATAGGTAAGATACTAGTATCTGCTGTATCCTATCGGTATTAGCAGATACTAGAAACTATGCCAAAAATGAAAGAGATGTTCAAGAGAGAATCACAATATACTTAGTGCTATAAAACAACCTATATGTGGCTTAAATAGTAGGAAACTTTGTCTAATATTTTGACATTGAATTCAAAGTAGTTGATTTTAAGCATTTAAGGAAAGATAAACTACCTGAACAGAAGAGATCTTCCAATCAATTGAAAGCAATTTATTAGCAAGTTTTCTGTTACGGCCACATACGACAATAATTTGACCTACAGTTTCTCCATGATTCTCATCATATAATGCCTTGTCAAGTGCACGAGCAGTAGCTTCAATAGCCCCATGCCTTCCCCTCCTTCCATCAGTAGAACAACAGGTAATTCCTCGTACATTCCGAATTCTTTTCTCAGAAAATTCTAAGAATGTATGAAAGAAAAAACTTAAGAATCAATTAGAACATGAGTAGATCAATTAAAAGGAAAAAGAATAAACATATCGATCTTGAAGGTGCCTTAAGAAAAAGCATGAATACTTTGAAGAACATTACCAACCTTATGAATACTTTGAAGAACATTACCAACCTTCCGTCTGACTGTCTTATGAAACCTAAAGATAAGGAACAAAAAACCAACTAATTCAACTGCTCATCATGAAAATTAATGTGAAATGAGACTTCACCATACATAAAAATGATACAAAATCCTTGTAATAATAAACCTACCAAACGTCGGATTTGTTTTCCATCGTTTATTGAAAAATGTTTTTTCTCATGTCTTAGCCGACTTTTTCATAAATGTTTGAAAAAAATTGTTGGTAATTCTCAACCTTTATGAGAAAATGTCAATATTTTTGAACATTTCTTGTAAAATGTTGGTATATCATGCCTAAGCCAACTTTAAGCAAAAAGGTCGAAAAATTAAACGATGGGAAAGCCATACTTTCTTGTAGTGTTTGATAGATGAATTAAGTGATGATGGGCCTTGGTGCCCATTATGTGATATGCTATCCCCAAAAGTGACAGCCTTAAGTTTGATAATTTAGTAAGTGGATCTCAAATAACTCCTCTTATGAAGGAATCCATAGTTGTGAACCCTACCACATTATATTTTGTTTCCTATAAACAGTTAGAAAAATTGTAACTAGCAAAAGGACAGTCTAATTTTGGAAGCCACTAGTATTTGCTATATCTAACTGTATATTCCTAATAAACTTAATATCCATTACAACCAAGTGTTGATCCTATCCCTGATACAATAAGGATATTGGTAACAAAATTTAGAGCAAAGATATCTAAAACATAGGGTACCAGAAGAAATTCATGATTTAACCTTAAACAAAAGCCTTTTGACAATATTGCACTAGATACTTTAGATTAAATCATCTACCATAACAGAGCAATCACCCCGACGATTATTATGATAGTTAAGGAAAAAAGATAGGTTTATGCCAAACCAACGGCGCGATAGGGTTTCCCTTCAAACTATATTTCATTTTGGCTAAGCAAGTTGTGTCAATCAGATTACAAAGATTAATAAAAGAGACACATATTATAAATAATTTATTGACAGTGAACATAAATACTTGTTCAAAACTTACATGTGATATGTTTATATGATTAACCTTAAGTGGCAACATTTTAAAAATGTTAGTTTCTCACTGTAAAGCATTTCAAAAGTGAACATGAGAAGAGAACGATTCCTCTAATGCGACTAATAGTAATAGAGTAATAGCATTCTTACACACAGAATATTTGTCATGTCTTTGTCTGCTTGCTTGTGCGTGGTTGTGATAAAGGGAATTATAATCATGAGATAAATTAACCTGGTACTTGCTGCTTTAAAAACTAAAAGAACTAACAAGTCGATGTACTAATATTTTACAAAATCTTACATGGGAATATTCATGCATCAACTACTTATGCGAGGGGGATTCAATTATTGGACTTTCTTAGTTTCAGTAGTTCACAATTTAAAATTACAAGACATTATTAAATGTTCTGCTACGAAGCACAGACCCTCCAAAATCTGTGTTGTGTCCATGTCGCACACATATTCGACACTTGACAGACACTCCAAAATATACTAGAACACGGCAAAATCTGTGTTGTATCCATGTCAACATGTCCGAGTCATATCGTATTGTGCCAGTGCAAAATTGTTCTGCTGTGATAATGGGAATATTCATGCATCAACTACTTATGCGAGGGGGATTCAATTATTGGAGTTTCTTAGTTTCAGTAGTTCACATTTGATGTCATATGTTGTGAATTGTCAAGTATAACATATGGGAATCAGAGTATCAACAAGATTTGATGCCAAACTTGGTGTTATTACTTCTTAACATATTTTTTTGAACAAAGTTATCAACTAGCAAATTCATAGTTCTCAGTTAGTTTTCCTATAATCAATATGATAGCATTATGTTGATTGTACAAAGTATGTTGAATTTTTCAATGAATCCTTCCATCGGATGTTCCGACAACCAAATCGTCTCCATCATCATGAAGAGACATGCACACCACTTTAGAATTTGTTTTAAGTTGAAGAGTTGCTACTCTGTTAAGCTTTTCCCTTGACCATATGTATCAAGTATGTGCAGCTTCAATACAATAAAATTTCAAGTAGATAGCCAGCCGAGTTTCATTGGCAAATAATAATACTAATTCCTACAATCAACTAATAGAGGGTAATTTTTTTTACAGAGATGCATATTAATCATACAAATGCAAATTTTTTTGCAACAAAGTCAAAATCTCACCGGTAAGAAGAAGTAATCCAGATGGAAGCTGCTTCAAGAACGCAACTCTCTTTCCTATGAACCTCCTAGCCAGAAGGATCAACACAATTTCAGGAGCGATGCTTGCCCTGCCAAAGAAAAACCAAAAAGAAACCCTAATTTTAGTCGAATTGGAGGGAAAACCCTAACCTGACTTGGTGGGCTTACGCCTGCATTGGTTGGTGGTCTTGACGTTGTCGGCGAGATATAACTTCGACGTCTCATTGGCTAGTTTGTCAGATATGGGCTTCGAGTCGTGCTTCGGAAGGACCCATCGTTCTTGCAATTGATCTCACAGATCTAGTATTTGTGGTACATATTCGACTTCGAGTACTTCGCGATCCTGCACACGAGTTCGAGGTTTCATGACGAGACCAATACTTATTCAGAGAGAAAGGGGTGATGGAAAGAGAACAACATTGGAAGGGTGCGCGGGGTGCAAGCAAGGGTGGATTGGGTTTTTTTCAGAAGGGGAGGAGGAGGAAGAAGAAAAAAAAAGAGGAGGGTTTTTTTTCAGTCGTCTTCTTCCTCCGCAGCTCTCAGTTGCCACTTCCAATTAGGGTTTTTTTCAGAAGGGGAGGAGGAGGAAGAAGAAAAAAAAGAGGAGGGGGAGAGAGCTCCGGCAGCGAGGAGGCTTACATCGGCGCAAAGGCGAAGCGGCTCTGGCCAGCCCGGATGTTCCTGAAGGGGCGGATGCGACTACGAAAACTGATGGAGGCACCAGGGGCCAACCGGCGACGCTTGGCGCTGGCGTGACGTCCGTACAGGTCGGCAGAGGCTCGACTTGCCAGAAGCGGTCGGTGGCCCGGTTCGGCGAGGTGGTCCGCGCCCGCGTCGAGGCTTCTCCGACGCGCCCAGATTTGGGGAAATATGAGAGAAAAAAGAGGAAGAAAGAGTAAAAAAATGGGGAAAGTGGGACATGAGAAGGGATTTATCAATTATGAGAAAGAGCGGTAAAATAAAAAAAAGTGTGGGAAATAAAATTTAGGACAACACTTTAAAAATGTTGTGTTTAGTATATAATAATATATGACATTTATAATGGTCTTAAAAGTGTTGTTGAATTTATATTTACGACACTTTTAAAAAGGTGTCATAGATGATAATAAATATTTAATTATAACGACACGTTTTAGTAGACTGTCATCACTAAAACAAAATAATGACACTTATTTAAAAAGTGTCGTAAAGAAAATGTCGTTATTAACATATTTTGTTGTAGTGAAAATATATGTGGATGAACGGTGTGGATTCATTCTGGAGATCCAATGGTTAGGAGTAAGGGAAAAAAGATTTCCAAAAAATTTGGTTTAGGCCGCCAAATAATTGTCATTCCGGCTGAGATTATTTGAGACGGTCTCAAAATTTATTTGGAACGAAAAATATTAATAGTCCCAAATAAGAGGTCCATCTTCCAATCTGTCACCAATAAATTTATTTTTTGTTACAAAAAAATATAGCAGTCCCAAATAATAATTTTTTAGGACGTTTAAAACTAGCGTTCCTGAAAGTGTTGTCCCAAAAGCCAACTTTTTTTGTAGTGACGACGGGGAGAAAAAGGCTGACGGAGAAAAGAGGACTGGCAGGGAACAAAATAATAAGCCCGTATACACTTTCTGCGGTAGGCATGGACACACAAAGGAAGTTTGCCGTTCTGCCAACGGAGAGTGCTACAACTGTGGTCAAAAGGGCCACCGTGCTATGAACTACCAGAATAAGAGAGTTCGGCCATTGAACCACAGAGATGATAATGAAGAGCGTGGGTCGCTGCCAGGACCACCACCGTTTCGGGACAATCCTCACAATCAGCAGTTACGGAATGCCAATACTGCGACAATGCACGTCTACAATCTCTCTACCTTACTTGATCCTGAGTATGGTGGTGAGTTTGTTTCTTAAGTTTTGAGGACAAAACTTTTTCTCAGTGGGTTATTATGTAGTGCCCCGCTTCTCGCGATCCACTACGTAATACCTACGGCTTGTTGACTCAGTCTTGAACTGAGTATTTGGGGAAACCTTTGTCGGTATCGATTGATCACGGATAAAATACAATGAACCTTTCCAATTGATGGATTGGCTTCTATTGAAATGAATCCAAGAGTTTTGTTGGATGTTTTCTTTCGCTGCTTGGTCATAATGAATGCGTTTTTGTGTTGGTTTTCGATGATTGGTTTTCATTGTTCGCTTTTATCGCATTTCGCATTCATTCCGAATCTTGAGAGAAAGAGACGAAGTATGCTAATCAACTGTTGGTGCCAATGTAGGACGCGTGAACTATTCGTGAATGGCGCGTAAAGTCCCTCCTTCTCTCAACTAAGATTCATCTCGGTGAGTTGCTTTAACCGGGCTTGTATTTATTTGTATGCCCTAAGAAAAATGATCTCTAGTCCACTATGTTGCCTCGTTTCTGTGATCAACGATACCTCAATAACAAAAGATAAGAGAAGATAAATGAATGAATCATATGTAAAATGGAACTGTCGCTTGCTTGCTTCAATATGAACTGTATGCTCTTATGAATGGCCTAAAAGAGATAGCTCGGTATGGAAATCACGGCTTGACCGTGCAAGAAGAAGAGAATGGAAATGTTTACAAGTTGCTAGGTTCGTGCATAGTAGAATTATCTGATAGCTGTATTCGTATTGGTCTAGACAACTTGTGCACAAGGTGGTAATCTCTCGATCGATTCTGGAGGCACCTGGAGTCGATCGGCCTAGGAGAGAACAGGACACCTGGGGCTAGAAGTTCCTGCAGTAAGAGGGAGTGTCAGTCTATTAGTAGTTGGGCTAGAAGTTCCAATTGCTAGTAATGGGAATACCCATGGACCACAATAGTTAGGTTCATGCATATAGACAGAGATTTATTGCAAGCCTAACATGCAGGGATGGAAATGAGAATATTTTATATATATGCAAATTGTGCTAACCTGTTTTTGTGCAGGGATGACTGTCGGCGTTGGTAAGTTGGTTATGAATATTTTGCTGTCATGTTTCTTATAAATTGTTAAAAAGAACCTAGACAAGTAGAAAGAGCACTAGTAAATATGTAGCTTCACATGTTGAATTAGTGCATATATTTATGAGTTTCGACGAAGAGCCGTTCGCCAGTACATGATGTGTGCTGACCCACGTTGTGGGCATCCTTTTCAGAAAGCAAAGGAGACAGGAGGATTTCAAGGGAGGCACTAAAGCTCGTCTAGCCCAGTAGAGCTGTGGACTGCCTCGAAGCTTCATTTTCATTCCAGTTAATTCGCAAGTTTCTTTTCCTTTGAAGGTGTCTTTTCAATTCCAGCATGTAATAAAGGAATATGATGTATGGACATTACGACTATTTTTAAAAGAGAGTTTTAAAGAGAATTATATAGCCAAGATAAGGCAATCTAAGTTTGCAAAGCTTTGTACTTATATTCCTATCAAGTTTATCAATAAAAAGAAGTATTTCCATTTCAAATCTCTGTGTCCAATATTTGGTTTTCTGCAATAAATGGGTGCGTACGTGTGTTTTGCTTAACTAGTGGGTGCGTGCGTGTGTTTTGCTTGACTAGTTGTTTTGTGCAGGTACATTGTCCTTGTGCAAGTGCAACTTAGGCTTGTACGGCATCACGTCTTAGCGAGTACGATCGATCCCGCAGGGATCCAGGCAAGGCAGACGATCCTAGTGGGATCGGGGCGTGACATTAATTGCCATGTGTGGGGACGAATGGCTCAGAACACAATCCAAAATTTATTCTAGCATACATTAGTGTGAATCGTCTATGTTCTGTACATATGGTGTAGTATATGTTCTTATCGTATTTAGTATTTGAAGAATGTAACAGAATCAAGATGAACTCACATAATGTAATACTAAGACATCATCTACTACTATATAAGATATAGTGATAGGTTGTCATATAATCATTGCCGAGGGATGAGGGTCGAAGGACAGTCAACTTTATCTACGGCGACATAGTTTATGCCTTGCCAGTCGAATGGCTGCAGGGACTATGTCCAGATCACCATATCGTACCGTAGATAAATGTAAATGGAGCTGGTGCTGGAGCCAAAATACAGAATCCAAAATACAAAATACAGAATCCAATCCCTAGGTTCGTCGAAAATACAAAAACAAAGATTGACACACATTACTAATTCATATCTGTTTTAAGTGTGAGAACGGATGGCTCAGAACACAACCCAAAATTCATTCTAGCATACATTAGTGTGAATCATCTATGTTCTATACATATGGTGTAGTATATATTCTTATCGAATCTAGTATTTGCAGGATATAACAGAATCAATATGAACCAACATAATGTAATACTAAGACATCATCTACTACTAAAAGATATAGTGATAGGTTGTCGTATCATCATTGCCGAAGGATGAGGGTCGGAGAACAGTCAACTTTATCTACGGTTACATAGTTTCTGCCTCGCCAGTCGAATGGCTGCAGGGACTTTGTCCTGATCACCATGTCGTACCGTAGATTAATGCAAATGGAGCTGGAGCCAAAATACAAAATACAGAATCCAGAATACAAATAGAGCTGGAGCTGGAGCTGGGGCTGGAAATACAATCCAGAGATTGACACAGTACTAATTCATATATGTAGTCCAATACAAATAGTCTAATACAAACACAACCCAATACAAATAGTCCAATACAAATAAGTACTAATAGCTAATGACAACCACGCAGCTCACGCAAACGCTCAGTGATACGATCACGCAACCACTTCGAATAAGTGGGATCGACGGCGGCAAGAGAGATGCAGTCCATTGCTGGTGCTGGATGAATAGAACTCCCGGTCTCACTAGCTACCGGTGCCACTTCCTCCTTAACAGTAGGAGGAGCCACCTCAGCATTCATTGTTTTCCTCAAACGACGTGCCGCTGCTCGGGTTATGGGTGCCATCTGGTAAGATCGATATTCACAAATAATATAATTGTAACATATGCAATCTAACTATAAAGGAACCATCATCTCGTTTGAGTACATTTTCAAAAGGAGATAAAATACAAAAAATTCGATTTTTTGCCAAGTGTGAAAAAGGATTGCTCAGAACACAACCCAAAATTCATTCTAGCATACATTAGTATGAATCGTCTATGTTCTGTACATATGGTGTAGTATATGTTCTTATCGTATCTAGTATCTGAAGAATGTAACAGAATCAAGATAAACTCACATAATGTAATACTAAGACATCATCTACTACTATATAAGATATAGTGATAGGTTGTCGTATCATCATTGCCAAGAGATGAGGGTCGAATGACAGTCAACTTTATCTACGGCTACATAGTTTCTGCCTCGCCAGTCGAATGACTGCGGGGACTATGTCCTGATCACCATGTCGTACCGTAGATTAATGTAAATGGAGCTGGAGCTGGAGCCAAAATACAGAATCCAAAATATAAAATACAGAATCCAATCCCTGAGTTCGCCGAAAATACAAAAACAAAGATTGACACACAGTACTAATTCATATCTGTTTTAAGTGTGAGAATGGATGGCTCAGAACACAACCCAAAATTCATTCTAGCATACATTAGTGTGAATCATCTATGTTCTGTACATATGGTGTAGTATATTTTCTTATCGAATCTAGTATCTAAAGGATATAACAGAATCAAGATGAACCCACATAATATAATACTAAGAAATCATCTACTACTAAAAGATATAGTGATTGTGTCACGACCCGCTATCCAAATTGTTGGGCCGGGCCGAGTCATGTCCAGCCTGCGTTTGGAATAAAATACAGTAAGCTGTTCTAGAGATAACAAGATAAGACTAAATGTGCTAACAGTTCTATAAGTGAATAAAAGTCATAAATGCTCCAAACACAAAAATCGACTCATATAGTAAAATATCCAAAGTACAAGTCTGAAATGTAAAACTGGATACATGTCCAGTTATAAAATACGTAGTCTAATACATGACTACACTAAATATCCCAAGTGACTACGCAAACTAGGCGAGTTTCCCCGCAGGTACATCCTCGTAAAGCAAAGTCGGGTCCTCGACAGTATCTCCATAATATGAGTCACAGAGTAACTCCTCCTCAGTAAGGATACCTATAACGTTATCCTGTCAGGACAGGAGCAAGTACTGATTCTAACAAACTAGCATATGAAACATGGAAATGAACATAAGAGGAATAACTGGAAACATGGCATCACATAATCTATCATGGCAAGGACACATATGTCATAGAGACAGATGTATATGTAATGTTTAAAATTGTAGCAGGTACGTGATCGTCAATAGGTGTAAAATGTACTGTGGTACAAGTGTATAAAATGTACTTCCGTACAAGTAAAACAAGCGATAGATGTACATACGTAAAAATACAGCTGGTGCACCTACGACAAGGTATACATATAAAATGTCAACCTTGCTCGGTACGTACGTACGAGTAAGGGGGCATGATCACGTACGCTACTAACAGTTTTCCCATAACCCAGATTCTAATCATGTGAGAGATACATAAAGACTGTTCTAAGCATGATAGTAACTGAAAGTACAATATGTGAATATCTAACTTGCTCACCCAAGGATCAGTATTTAACATGGTTGGATTTGCAGTTTATTTATGTAACAGTATATAAAGTTTGTAGAGAGTACTTGCCTCTAGCAAAACAAGCTGTGATAAAAGTGCTATAGATGTCTGGTAACTCATCACTGTAGAAATAAATGCATAAACTTAGTTTTTACACTAAGCTAAAATACTAAGACACTAATTTGTGAAACACGACTTGTAACTGGGCACCTAGCCAAAATGATGACTTTAGCATAGAAGACCAATGTGGGGTGACACACTACTTTAACTAACTTTCTAGGGTCTTTACACTAGTGAGGGGTGAGGTTCAATACGGCTAAAACTCAAAATAACACAAAAAGTTGTAAGTCGTAATTATTCAATAAATAAATCAAATGAACATTGTGTTCCAACAATTTTTGAGATAGACAAAAAGCTTCATTTTATATGAAATAAAGTACCAAAATGATCCTTGTTAATTGTAGAAATTTATTATAATTTTTTTGGAATTTATTAACCAGTACAAGTATTTTATAAAAATCAGTTTTCCTAAGTACACAGAAAATGAGTTTTGGTTTCATAAGCCAAAATAGTGGCTAAACTGTAAATTAAATACTATAAAAATTATACTAAATTAGCTAAATTAACTTAGTATCTAAATACTATTTTTCCAGAATTTTAACAGCAATTAAAGTATTTTTAGAAATTCAAAAACAACATTGCACACAATCTGAAATTAAATAATTAATTATCTGCGTATTTTGTCCATGTACATAGTTTGAACCAAAGTTCAAATATAGGACCCAAGGCCATGAATCAAGTCTAATATGACTTGTACAGGTCTTGAATGTGTGAAAACACATTTGGACCCAAAAATCCATGCTAGGCTTCGACACCAAATGGTTGCAGTAATAAAATACAGGAATTTAAATAATAATGATATATTTTCAAAGTGGTAAAAATATACAAGTCATAGTTTAAACAATAAAAATAACTTGAGAATTTATGCACAATGATATTTTATACAAAGTAGAATTTTGAAATATATATATAAAATGTACAACTACAATATTTATATATATACATATAAATATATAGATATTTATATGTATACATAGTGGATATATATATATATATATATATATATATATATATATATATATATATATAAGAAATACTTAGCTATAACATATATATATATATACACATACAAATATTGTATACATATATATAATAGTATGTATATAATAATATATATACATGAACACATATACATATATACATATATATACATAAACACATATATGTATATACACATATATAATAAAATAGAGTACTAAATATAAAATATATATATATATATACAAATACAGTATATATATACATATACATATATACATAAATATATATATATATATATAAAATAAAACCAAAAAACAAAAGAAAAACAGACAGAGGGCTCGAACTCGGCCCTATGTTCTGGAAGGGTCAAGACTTAGAGCCTCACCCGCTGGCCAGTGGGCTTGAGCGGGCTTGCTATCAGGGTGGGGCTCGGGTTAATAATAAAGAGTTTAATTAATTATTGGTTTTTAACCCGCTAAAGAAACAAACCCGACCCGTTATGCTATACCGTGTCTGTTTGCAAAAACAAAAGTATAAAACTTTATTGATACAAACTTTGTAAAGAAGATTATAATAGAATTCTGGGAAAGTACAACTGTAGGAATCCAATCTAGAAGACGATTGCTTTATCCCTTGGACGATGTGAACTTTGAAGACGATAGCCTCTGAAGTTGAAGTTGAAGGCAAGAGCCTCGGAAGTTGAAGGCAAAAGCCTCGGAAGAATGCAGCAGCACTTAGGCAAGAACTCCTGAACTCTCTGGTATTTCTGAACTTTATGTCTGATCTCTCTATTTGATCTGATCCCCTTGAATAAAGACTTGAAACTCTATTTATAGAGTTCTTGAAATAACTAATTTTTAGTTATTCTGGATGGCGCAAGTTGGATTGCGCAGGAACTAGATTGCGCAGCATCAGACTGCGCAGGTAGTTGTCTGATCCTGGGCTGACTGTCTTGGACACATGGCATCATTTGATTGAAATGCGCATGATCGTGCATAGACGGTTGCCACGTAGTAAGGAATTGATGGCATGAATATCACGTGTACTTTTGTCAATTGTCAGGATGAAGTGCGCCACATGAATTGTGCTGACTTCGGATTACGCTGAAATAGATTGCGCAGACACTGGATTGTGCAAGCACTGGATTGCGCTGCATGTACAGCTGTCCTCGAGTGCTGTGCGGCGCAATAAACGAACAGTCTCCTCGTTCTTTGTGCTGTCAGCTGTCAGAAAGATTTGATTTTGTCAGATAATGATGACATTGCCACGTCAGCCTGCGCAGTTGAAAGTGTGCGAAGTCCGGTGTGCGCAATCGGAATGATGCGCAATCTGATATCTGCGCAGTTCATTTGAAAGTTGTATTTCTTGATTTTTTGACTTTGTTGATAGGTGCAACTTGATTTTTTAGGACCTACAAGATCCCCTTTAAAGTTTTCGAAAGTTGAATTTATTCAAAGTTTCGAAATACTTTAAATTTCAAATTTTAAAATCAAGTTGCGCATGAGCTGTCTGCGTAATCGGATGAGTCAATCCGACTTTTTTGGCGCAGTCTGAGGCAGACGTTATTCTTTGAAAAACTATAAATAGTTCTCTTCAATATTCATTTCATTCTTTACTTTGCTTTTGTGATTTAAGAGAGAAGTCTCGAGCCTATTCCTCTTTTCTTCTCCATCGAATCTCCATGGCTCCCAAGCGTTCTTTCGCCGCTGCCAAGGGCAAGGGCCCCGCCGAGCCTTCGGCTAGGATTGCACGACGTCCTTCTCGACATGAGACTACGCATCCTGCTTTGCAAGGTAGATGATTCAATCGAAAACTCTTTTTAGAGTTTTTCGACTTCACTGATCTTCAAAATCCATCTCTTTTTAGAGATGTGATCATATTGCGCTACCCTTTTCAGGGTCTTGGTTGCACGAACTAGTTATTCTTCATTTTTATGAAGAATACTTTCTTACGCAATCGGTTGAACTGCGCTGACAAAAGTCAGCGCAATCTGTTGATTTGCGCAGGATTGCCAGCGCAATCTGATGGTTGCACAATCTGATGGTTGCGCAATCTGATGGTTGCACAGTCTGATGGTTGTGCAATCTGATGGTTGCGTAGTCTGATGGTTGCATAATCTGATGGTTTGTGCAGTCTGATGGTTGCATCCTTGATTTTTCTTATGCTGAATTTTTGTTTTCTCTGTTTGATGCAGTTAATACCAGAGAAAATCCAGGGTATGAGAACTTTGTAGGAACTCTTTCAGAATCGAAATTCAAAGAGGACCTGTCCCATGTGCATTTTCTACAGTATGATCTGCCAGCTTCCCGCCAAGCTATCTTGGTAACCCAAGATAATGAAACCCTGTTATGTCTGGTGAATGGACAACCTTTGGAGTCGGCAGATGCCATCATTCACAAGAAGTCCCTATTTCTGTTTGGTGAAGCTTTTGAGAAGAGCTCTCAGCCGAGACCACGGATGGAAGAACGGATTATCCAACAGAAAGACAAGACAATCTCGATACCAGATGTCTCCCGCTGTCTCCCCTTATCTCGATATGCTCATGCAAGCTATCCGAGAAAAATGGAATGGAATCTCACACCTTTTCAGGATGCCCGTCCAGGAAAGATTTATGTAAAGAAGGGGCCTAACAAGAAAGACATGTTCTACAGTTCTTCGGAACGATACAGTGTCTTGCTCAGAGGTTTAAAGCCCGGTTGTATTCCACCGGAAAATTCTTCTTTGTTATTGCCCGTGAGAATTCCAATATTCACGAATGAGTTCGCGAAGGTCGAAGGGAGGTATCCAGATCAAGACCTCAGATTAACTGGACTGGTGAACCCAGACTATAAGAGATGGAGTTGTATAGCAAACTGGGTTTTGACTAAGTTTGAAGACAAACTTCAGCAGATTAACTTGTATCAAGCAGTGTATGCCACTGTTTACGATTTTGCCCCCAATCCGTATCTATTTTTGGCCCTAGCCGAAAGATACAATACAGGACAGGGACTTTTATGACTCCCTGCGGAGAGATCGGGTTTGCCCTTCACGAGATGCAGTACATCTCTTACCTGCCGATGGGGGATTCCCCGTTTTTAATGAAGAATCTGGGATGGAAGAGGCCAGGAGGAGAGTGATGGCATCTCGCGAAGAACGGTTACAGATTTTGAAACAACAGATTGCTAATCTGATGATGCCTCCGTCTCAGTAGAAAGAACGTCTTGTATCTTCTTGTCTTTCCTTATGATATACATGTAATGTCTTAAATTTTGATCAATAAAAGACATTTTGTTGTGGCTCTATTATTTCTTGTATATCTTATTCAGATATAAATAATAGCGATAGAAAATATATTCAGAGGTACAGGACATGATATATTTCTTGATGATTTTGTAGAAAATAATTATATTCATTATATCTGCTCAGAGGTAATATGGACGTGGCAGAATATAATTTGTTGAATATTATTATTTCAAAATAGACAACTTAATCGAAGACAACAAGTTGCTGATGTGGATAAGGAACGAAATGAATCGTCAAAATATGTGAATGAAATAAATGAACGAAATGAATCGTCAGGATGAACGGATGAACCGTCAAATGAATTGAACGAACGGGTGAATCGTCAAATGAACGGGTGAACCGTCGGATGAACAGGTGAACTGTCGGATGGTGATGAATGGATGGACCGTCAGGTGATGATGAACGGATGAACTGTCAGGTGATAATGAATGAATCGGATGAATGTGAATGAACAGATGAACCGTCTGATGAAAGGATGAACCGTCAGATGAATATAATGAATGGGCAAACCGTCAAGTGGATGTGTGAACGGACGAACCGTCAGATGATGATGAACGGATGAACCGTCGGATGAATTAATGAACGGGCGAACCGTCGGATGATGATGAACGGATGAACCGTCAGATGAATGTGTCGTTTTATTGTTTTGAGAATCTCTGCCTATAAATAGAACATAAATCTAGTAGGAATGATCATTTCCACTTTTCAACATAAAGATGTCGTCCGGAGATGCATCCAAGAAGGCTGAAATCGCCCCAAAGGTTGAAGCGGGCATTGAAGAACGTCTTGTCGAACCAGTCCAGCCAAAGCAGGCAGAAGTAGGCGAAGGTTCGTCTACACCCAAACCACCACGGGATATCCTGGACTTTCTGCTTGAACCAGGAAAGACTGAAGAGGAAGAAGCCATGAGGATGGCTGCTTGCAAGTTCCTGGTAGGCTCGAGCAAGGATGTTCTCAACTCTTTTGCTGATTATGTCTTTAATAAGGATGGTAGTGGTCCGCGTCCCAATGTTGAGAAGGACGATAGCGATCTTCCTTGATATCATGTAACATTTTTTTAAAGAAAAGGAAATATATAAAACGCAACAGGAGCCGAAGCTCAAGTGGCAGCGGGAGAGAGCCCAAACCGCCCATACAAAAGTAATAAGGAAAGGAAAAGGAGAGGGCCGGGGCTAAGCACAAAACCCCCGGCAAAGCAGAACTACAGACGAATATACAGACAGAAACCGAAAATTCGAAGATCAATGCGGATCAAAATGGTGATCCAAAGAGAGGATCCGAGCCACGTCGATCGGTATAAAAGTAGAGTGGGAGAAGATATGAGTCCCCTTGGAGGCTAGCCCCCAGACGGCCATAGCTTTTGCCACTCTATTTTCGGAATCGACCGAGAGAGAGATGCCACAAGCAGGAGGGATTAATCTCTGGACCTTCCTGAAAGTGTATATGTCGCGCCATGGAATCCGTTTGGTGCATTTGATGGCTTTGTAGAGAGCTTCTGACGTGAATTTAATGTTGCTAATAGCCATCTCCTTATCCTTGCATACCTTCAGACCATACTCCAAAGCTTCCAGGTCCTGAGTATGTGCGCCCTGGTGCTCAAAATAATGGCTGAAAGCCAATTCCATATGCCCATCCGAGTTTCTCACAATCCCGCTAATAGCTTCCTCGATCCCTGCGACACGGTGGCAACACACATTGAGTTTGAGGGCGCAGGTCAGAGGGGCCCATAATGCTGACCCGGGCGACGCCGCAGCCCGCCCCGCCCTGACAGAACTGATCCCAGGTGCCCGCTCACGGCCAGGAGGGTGGCCCCGGTCGCCACCCGCAGCAGCATCCCACTCCAGACTACCAGGTCTGATCCCAGGCCGGATGGCAAGGTTGCCACCTGCAGTGTCCGCCTCCAGACTGACAGGTCTGTACCCAGGCGGGTCCTCCTGGCCACCACCCGCAGCAGCAGCCCCCAGCGGTCCTTCAGTCGTAGAGTTAGCCTGGCCACCGGAAGATCCCTCTCCACGAACAGCGCCATCCTGCGTCCCAAGATATTATGTAACATCATTTATGATGAAATAAAAATCAAACTTTATTTATGAACTGTCTGATCTTATTTACATAATACATTTATACATAGTATTTCTTAAGGAATTTGCCATTGATAGACATCATTGCAATTCGACCGTCTAATTTTGAAAGTTGATAGGCTCCATTTGAAAAGACTTTGCTGACAACATAAGGTCCTTCCCACTTTGCATCGAACTTGCCTTTGCTCGAGTGAGTCATAGTCATAGGACGTCTTACTGTTAGAACAAGTTCTCCTTGCTGAAAGGCTCTGACTTTAACTTTGCGGTTGAAAGTCTTCGATATGCGGGCTTGATATAACTCAATATGCTGTTGAGCTAATAGCCGCTTTTCATCGAGCGCTTCTAATTCTTGAAGTCGGAGAAGATCGTTATTCTCTGTAGTGAGTTCATTAGCAATGGCAATCCTTAAAGAAGGAATTTGAAGTTCCAGAGGAAGAACTGCTTCACAACCATACACCAAAGAGAAAGGTGTAAAGCCTGTGGGATTGCGGACCGTAGTTCGGTAGGCCCAAAGACATTCACCAAGCTTTTCACTCCAGTTTCGTTTGTTAGTAGATACAAACTTTTTGAGGAGCTTGATAATGGTTTTATTGAAAGCTTCAGCTAATCCATTAGCGGCAGGATTGTAGGCTGTCGAAGCAACATTATTAATCCGATGATCATCGCAGAATCTCGTAAACTTTTGGCTGATGAACTGTGGTCCGTTGTCATGGATGATTCGTCGAGGTACACCAAATCGATAGATGACATGCTATTTGACGAAATTGACGACGCTGCTGGTCTTGACTTCAGCCAAAGGTATAGCTTCGGCCTATTTAGAGAAGTAGTCGGTTATTGCCAGGATAAACCGATGTCCTCTAGAAGAAGGAGGATTGATGGGGCCGATGATATCCATGCCCCAAGCTTCAAAAGGCCAGGAAGCAGCAGTCGAATAAAGGAATTCCGAAGGTTGATGAATGAAATCTGCGTGGATTTGACAAGCTTGACATTTTCTTGTATATTCAATGGCATCAGAAACCATAGAGGGCCAATAGTAACCCATGCGTCGGATACGATCCTGTAGCTTAGGACCGGGTTGATGTGCTCCGCAGACACCGTCGTGAGCTTCACGCAGTACTTGTTTTGCTTCATCACCAGCTAGACAGTGCAAGAGTAAGCCATCATAAGTTTGCCGATAGAGAGTTTTGGTGGTCTGATTGTAATAGAATCGGAGAGATCGCCGACGAATACTCGTAGCCTCCTTGGGATCTTCAGGGAGTATGTCATGGACCACGAAGTCAATGAAAGGAGTTCTCCAATCTTCATTGATGACATTGACTTCAGTAAAATTGCTGAACTCAATATTACGATTATTTTCGATACCGAATAGTTTCCGATTAGAGATAACCACCACCTGTTGTATTTTGATAGGAATGGCTAAGACTGCTGCAAGATTGGCCAAAGCATCTGCCTCAGTATTGCAAGCTCGGCGTACAAATTCAATGAAGAAGGCTTTGAATGACGTAGCCAAGTTGATTGCCGCTTTAAAGTAAGGCACTAGATCTTGATGACGAACTTCATAAGTCCCTCTAACTTGGTTAACAACCAGCTTAGAGTCACCATAGACTTCAAGATACTCAACGTTAAGTTGTTTGGCTAACTGAAGACCAATGAGGAGAGCATTGTATTCAGCCACATTATTGGAACAAGGTTCATCTAGAGAGTATGCTCTTTGTATAGTTGACCCGTTTGGAGAAATAAGGACAACTCCAACTCCTGCGACAATGGCACCATTGGGTCCAATCCTGGATGCACCGTCAAAGAATAGATGCCAAGTAGGAAATTCTTCGGAGACCATATTTGATTCCGATGTCTCGTCTGGAATTTCATCGTAGAGTTTGGATGTCTCTGGAACAGGATGGGCTGCTAAGAAATCCGCCAGGGCTTGACCTTTGACATATTTTTGAGGAATATATACCATGTCATATTGGGCTAGCAGAATGGCCTATGTAGCCAGCCGAGAATTGAGTGTGCTGGGCTTCTTCATGAGTACCCGAAGAGGATTAACTCGAGATATGATATGAATAGTTTGGCCAATGATATAATGCCGAGTCTTTTGAACATCAAACATAAGAGCTAGGCATTCTTTTTCGACCGGACTATAACGGTGTTCAGCACCAATCATAGTATGACTGAGATAATAGATGGCCTGTTCGTGGCCTTCCTTGTTCTTTTGGGCAAGTAAAGCACCCAATGAATGATCCATAGCACGGACATACATTAAGAATGGTATGCCAGAGATCGGTGGCACCAAGACCGATGGATTCATGAGATACCGCTTTATGTCGTCAAATGCTTGTTGACATTCTTCAGTCCAAATGAAAGATACACCCTTCTCCATTAGTTGAGTGAATGGTCTACAGCGTCCAGACAAATTCGAAATAAATCTCCTGATGTACGCAAGTCGACCTTGGAATCCTCGTAGCTCTTTTAGGTTGCGTGGAGGACGCATCTCTTGAATGGCTTTGATCTTCTCGGGATCTACGTATATACCCTTAGAGGTAATGACGAAGCCGAAAAATTTACCACTAGAGACACCCAAGAATGACTTGGTGGGATTCATTTTGAGTTGATGTTGGCGCATGAGATTGAAGATAGTTCTCAAGTCTTGGATGTGATCTTCTTTTAGACGACTTTTGACAGTAATATCGTCAACATAGCATTCAACGGTCTTGCACAGATGATCTCGAAAGATGGTACTCATGGCTCGTTGGTATGTTGCACCAGTGTTCTTGAGACCAAATGGCATGACAGTATAGCAATAGACTCCACGAGGAGTGCGGAAAGAAGTATGCTTCTCATCTTAAGGATGCATCCGAATTTGATTATATCCGGAGAATCCGTCCATGAAAGATATCCTTTCGAACCCACAAGTGTTGTCAATCATGACGTCCGTGATAGGGAGGGGAAATTCATCTTTTGGACATGCTTCATTAAGATCCCGGAAGTCGATGCAGACTCAAACTTTGCCAGTTTTCTTTAAAACTGGGACGACATTGGCTACCCAATCAGGATGCTGTTCTTCTCGAATAAAGCCACAAGCGATAAGCTTCTTGACTTCATCGTCGATTGCGTCCATCATTTCTGGCTTGAAACGTCGTTGTTGTTGTTTGACCGGTTTTGCATTCGGCAGGATGTTCAATTTGTGAGTAGCGACTTTAGGATCCAGTCCTGGCATATCTTCGTAACTCCAGGCAAAGACATCAATGTATTCTTTAATCAGAAGAATTAATTATTGCTTGTCCGCCTCTGGAAGATTCTTGCTGATGAATATTGGACGAGGTGACCCATTCTCTCCTACATCAATTTGAACTAATTGATCTTCGGTAGGAGGTTCTCTTTGTTCGAATCGGAGTTCCCATTGGGTATCCATTCGTTTAGCCCAAGGATCTGTTTCAGAACTTTCTTCAATATCCTCGTCATAGCCATCTGAAAGTTCAACAGAGACCATGTTAGAAGATACAGTCAGCCGATGGACTTGACTGATGCTGGTGTCAGAATCCTATGATCTGGAATCAGAAGAGTTAGAACGCTCCTCGCTATTAGACTCAGAGCCTGCTGGGGATAACAGCGGAGGAGAAGCATATCCGAGACCTCTTTTGGTCCTGCTGTAATACATTTCTGACTTTCCTTTCGGAACAGCCGTACGAAGAGGAGTTTTCCTACCTTTACCGTAGTTGAGGCCACTCTTGAAGTCGTAACCCATCTTTCGGATGATATCTTTTGACTGTTGACTGTAACGACGGAATTGAAGATGACCCGTGTCGTTAACTATGCTATCATCCGTATAGCTAAATTGTTGTTCCGGTCCTTTACTAAAAAGTATTGGACTCTCGCCTTTCTTACGAGCAGGAACAATACGATATGAATTCTTTGGGTGTTCCCATGAAACTTCTGTTTGAAGAGATTGCACAACTCCTATTGTAAATGACTGATAGCTATCTAACATATCCAAATAGCATTTAGCATGATAAATGACATCAGTATACTGGAAAGTAGATGCTTTTTCATTGATTTGTACATTGGTATTTACAGCAGGACTTTTAGCCTTAGCAGGCTTAGTCAGATTGATTACAAGAGGAGGAGAAGAAGAACATGGAGGAGGATTGGCTTTGTTATGACGGAGGTCGATAACAAGCGGCTCAGAGCAGGTGAGCTCCCTTTTCTCCTTGTTATGAGATAGATTGATAACAACTGGCTCAGAAGAAGTGAGCTGCTTTTTGTCCTTGTTGCGACGTAAGTCAATAACAAGCGACTCAGAAGAGGTGAGCTCCCTTTGATTTTGATCATCAATTGATTGCTTTTGGACTGGCAAGTGAATAGCCAGTGGCTTGGAGGATTGAGGACGAGAAACACGCCCTTCGACAGGAATGATAAGGGTGTCTTTAGGTACTGTTTTTTGCTCTTCTTCAGTATCCAATGACAAGACAACCTTCATGAACTCATCCTTGTACATACGAGCATCGTTGCAGTAAGCTTCGACGCCTTTGAAAGGATAGAGATCAGTAACCTCCTTCTGTACCTCTCCATTGTCATCCACATATTTAAAACATTGATGGAGAGTCGAAGGGACAATGTTATGCTCGTGCAGAAATGGTCTTCCCAGCAAAGCATTGTAGGAACAACCTAAAATTACGTGTAGGCAACTCTAGAGGGGGGTGAATAGAGTTTGTGTCGATAATCACCAAATAAAAATTAACTCTATATCACCTCCACAAAACAACTATCAAGATAGTAAATAAATCAGAGAAAAATGCGAAAGTAAGTAAAGATCAGAAAAGCATACGCAAACACAGCAGTTTTAACCTGGTTTCCCTCGTGGAGGACTAGTCCAGGCCTGAGAACTCTAGCTCAGTATTAAATCCACTATTTGTGAAATAGTAGTTACACCCCGTGCCTTTTCTTCAGAAGAGCACGTCAACTTCTTACAGATTCGCAGGTGGCGAAACTTAGAATTGTCCAAGTGACTTTTCTTTCACTCTTGCACACAACTTCTAGCTGATATCGCACTGAGCACCTTGGGCTAAGGAGAGTTGTGGCTTAGGAGATATGAAAGAATAAGGCTTTGAGGAGTAGAGCTTAGAAAGCTTGAATATTTGAAGGTAAGAGATGATTTGAAATGAAAGAATTCAAGCTCTATTTATACTACTCTGGGGAGGCAGAATTCGGCCAGAATTCTGCCCCAAGAATTCAAATTTTCGAACGTTGGACAGCTTGTAGCAAGCAGGCCCTAAAAATGAGGGTGCTTGAAATCAGGGGACAGAGTTCGGCCCGAACTCTGTGTGGAGGCAGAGTTCGGCCCGAACTCTGTCTCCAGAAGACAGAATTGGTCCATTGGGCTTTTGGGCTTTGTGGAGCTTGGCTTGGTTCTGGAATTGTACTGTTGTATGGTAGAGCTTGGAGAGATATGTCTAGGGGTTGAGATGACTCAGTGCGACTCAACGTACACATTCTCCTAGACTCAATAAAATAAAGATTACAGACTTGGAACAAATAGGAAAACCAAGAGCCCTCTGATGACGCCTTTCTTCTGATATTTGAGCAGTTCTGAAGGCGTCTTTTTCCTTGACAGCAGTCGTCCGAAGATAAACAGATCTGGAAATCTGAATACCTTTCGGGGGCTTCGCCCCCGAACCCCCGACGGGGGGCGCTGCCCCCTCGACCCCTGTCCGCTGATAGGTCGCTAGGCGGTTCGGAGAAATCTCTTTGTATGACGCCATCTTTGGTCCAACATTAATTCTTCTTTGCCTATGTCCTGTTTGATCATGTTTGATCATGCTTACTGCATGTCTACAAATACATGTTAGGCCAGCAAAATATGTTACAGTACAATACAAGCATAGCAATATAATATAGGACAATTAGGACAATGCTAAGTTTAAGTACAACATAATAGTGAGTATATGAATATTAGTGACATCATTATGTTAAACTTAACTGATTAGCCATATTCAAAAATACGATGTAATCATTGGGCCAACAATCTCCTCCTTTTTGATTATGGCAAATCGGTTAAATTTAAGTCAGATACGATAGATGCATGTATCACTAATAAACACAAATTACTAGAAGATTGTGTGCTAACTTAAACTTATCTCTCCCCCTTTGACATGATCAAAAAATAAGCTCCCCCGTAATAAGAGATAAAATGAACTCAAGCATAAGGAGGAAGGCATAGATAATCATGATCAAGATATACTAAATGAAGAACAATAGGAGAAGTGTGTAAAGACAAGTATAAAAACTGCATACCCAATGTAGAGTGCCAAATAGAAAATAGCTTTGTCAAAACACAAATAGTTGGTAAAACTAAAAGAATTTAAAAATAATCAATAGATAGTTTACCAACATGAAATCCAAAAAAGATATCCAAAAACATAGTTTGATATGAAACATTGCTCTAGTTTTGGAAGAGAAAAAAAATTACAATAAAAAACCATGGGGATTAGATAATTGTAAATAATAGATAAAAAAGAAATATACCAATTGAGATATTGAAATAGACAAACTTGATATCAATTGAAATATAAATTGAAGTATAAAAACTTGATATCAATTGAAATATAAAAACTTGAAACATTGATCAATGAAACTATGATAGTCACAATTGTCCACAGATAAATAGTGAAACAAAATAAAGGAATGATCAATGTAAAATAGAGCAATTGATATAAAATGATCTCATTATTTGCAAATCTATTTGCTTATCCAAAATTCATGCATTTGAACTCAATTACCTTATCATGCTATATGAATACCCTTTAGATAAACATGAAGGTAAAGGAGAAAACTGTTTGAGAAAGAGAAATTCAGTCGACGTAAATGCTCCCCCTCAAACTATTACCAATATAGATAAAATCATAAATTTTGGGTAAGTCCTCAACAAGGAAAGCCAAATTAAACATACAAAGAAAGCCAAATCAAAGAAAGCACAATCGTCATCAAGATAAAATACGAAAGTAAATATTAACGAAATGACCCATATAAAAGAGAGATAATATGATGAAAACAATTGCATATACTCTCATAAACCTTTCACAAAATATCAGTATCCTAATAATAAAAAAAATGGGTCAATGATGAACTACGTATACGACATATTAAAGGGTATAAATGAATTGAACCAATTTATTTGCTCCCCCTTAAAATATGCGTATCTAGTTCCAAAGCACTTATAGCAAAAAATGATACCTTCAAGATCTAGGGGTAAATCAACTATTGATTTCTCCCCCTTGCTCAATGCTATAAAAACGTCTATAAAATTATAACTTATGACATAAAAAATGATATAAGGCTATAAAAATGTCATAGAACGAAAAATATCATCTTTAGTCAAGAAGATATATCCACTAATAGTTACTAAAGATAAGAAATCAAAAGAATATTTCAATTTAGCACATGTAATCAAAAGATGACATACATTAGCCTATATAGAAAATATCATATTGAAATATGATAGATCACTGCATGTTACCTTTTGAGAAAATATCATCATGAAAGGAAGAAAGTTAATTAAATCAATCATGATGAAAGTTAAAATATAGCTCAAGAATAAAAAAATAAAACTCAAATATCATGTCCATGATTATCTAATTAAGAAATGATCAACCAATTTATTGCTTTGCATTGACTATGTATGTTTTACCACATATGTACCCATCAACGGGTAATAATCCAACCTTGCTAATACTAAATGAGAAACCAATAAAGTTCAAATAGCAAAGAGCATATACGATAATCCATGAGTAGTCAAAGTAGAGTAATAAATTAACTTGATAACCACATAATTAGATAATATAGGACTACTCAATCATTAGGATCATTCATAAAGTAAACCAATAAATAATTATGATCCGTCATAAATCCCATCTAAAGACCATATAAACAAACCAATGGAAAATATAGAAAAGAGTCAATCTTATTTAAATGATTGCAAATTTATTCCAAAGAAATGATAATATAATAAAATCATGACTCAAAAGATGAAAGAAATTTAAGAGATGCTTTCCAATGACTAGTATGGAAGGAAGTTAAAGCGATGAATCACAAACCTTAATGGAAACAAAATAAAACAATTGTCAAACTAATTTTAGAGACCAAACATATGTATCTAAAATAGAATACAAATCTTATCAAGAAAAATTATAAATCTTGTTTTTGTAAACTAGCATATCACATATAGATTGAAATTCAAGAAGATAGCTAGATGAGTGAAAGTGAACAAAAATTATGTAGCTTAATCAATACATCGTAAATAAACAAGCTACATAACTAATTAAGATTAATGAGGTAGGCCATTAACAGGATAAATGTGCTCATTAAATCTTAAATCACTAACACTAAAAACACATACTTAAGCATAGAGTTCACAATAAGGGCAATGCATTTTGAGTGATCAAAATGATTTATATACTCTTTGTTAAGCAAGAATGAGAGTATAAGATAGCAAGTAAATGAATAGACTCTCATCAAGTAAATGACAAAAGAGATGTTCATAAAAACACAATAGAGCAAATCTCTTTGCCAAAAAAAATATTGAGATTAACCCAAGATAATGAAATAATAGAATGATCTAGAGAATGCAAAATTATAACCATTATGAAAGTGTATTCTCTAGAAATAGAAAATCTCAACGTAAAAGTTCAACCCATAGTAGTTAACGATATGAGAAGTATGATTTATCAATTACATATATTCTCATGTGCTACAAAACATCATTGGGCAATAATAATAAAATATTTATAGCTCAAATAAGGCTAGATATGATGAAGTATTCTGGAACTTAGAGGTGGATCCAGAACTAGATAATGGTTGCAAGTAGACCTTAATAAATCTTAAGTCTATAAAGTGTTGATCACTTTGGGTTAGCTGTAGGGGTCGGTTCCCAGCTAGCGGTAGTCCGAAGACTAGTGCACCGTGTCACTTCAGGCTATTTACACCTGTATGACAGAAGGACCCTTTCGGCTTATTCCCAAAATGTTTTTTACTTTTAAGAACTTAGATTTAAAGGAATATACGCAGTATCATCAAGCAACATCAAAATCCAAAAACCCTAAGTATAAGAAAGGTAAATACCCAAATAATAATCAAAGAATGACCATCAAAATTTGCTAAGAATATTTTTAAAACAAATATTTTCATAATACACTTATGGAGAAAAAAATATATAGAAGATACATGCTCAAAATGTGCACTAATAAGTACGATAATTTTAACAAATAAGGTAAAGCACAAAACCAAACAATTCTTAAAAGAACTTCCATAAAAGTCATGAACAAGACGCTAATAGACATTTTCTCTCAATATCCTAACTTGAAGAAGTAAAACAAATAAATATCAGAAGTTAGGAATCATTAATATATTCATATATATCACAAGTAGGCATACATGAAAAGATCAAAAATTAATTAAAATGCATGTATCCATAAAGTCAACAAATAAAAGCCAATAAGATATCATCAAAAGAAGACTTTAAGGAAGGAGCTAATTGATTCAAGATGAGATAACACAAATTTGGTCAAAAGAATCAATAGCTAAAATATGAGGCAAGCAAAAGTATGAATAGATACTCTTCAAAATAATATGAAACTTGAGCTTAACTCATATGCCCACAAAAAGATATTTATAGAAAAATAGATATCAATATAAGAAATACATGAACTACATAAAAAAATAAATATATTCATGTATCATTAATAAATATTAAAAACCATCACAAATTAAATAAAATGTATAAATAAACTTTATTGGGCAGAGACTTAATAGATTCTCAAGAGGATAATCAAAATAAAACATGAGAATCAATAATGAATATATTATGTAAGCACAAGGTTAACAAGAAGTATAAGTATATACTTATCAAATTATAAGTAGCTTGTGCTAAACATATATATTCACAAATAGCAACTAAGATAAATATGACATATTAAATACAAATCGGCAAGAAGTAACTATCTCAAAACTTTAAAAAATGGATAGTCAAACTTTAAAACAAAATTCAAGAATCAAGATCCTATGAACTAGAGTGATATACATGCTTTATAAAGACAAAGAATAGCGAGCATGCATATTTAAATGTGTCACACTAATAGAAAATGAGTGATAAACTACATAGTGTGAACTAATCATTTAAGCTAAGTAATTAGTCATGCTAGATAAAAGAAATAATAAGAAAATTAACTAAGCATGCTAGTATTATATCTCACATTGATTTATATAATAAGCAACTAAAGGATGTCAATGTGAGGTAGTAGCAAGACATCAAGAGAAACATGCTAGATTCAACAAATATAAACTATTTAAAAAGAATCGTTTAGCATGTTACCAAAGTGGCACTAGTGGCCACACTTGTGTTGGTGCAATTGCTTGGAAGATGACCTTTGAGCTTTGCAACCACCAACACGCTTCCTCGGTGCTATGTCCTGATACAAATAGCTCCACCTACAATATTAGGCGAAGACTTTGGTATCCAAATAAACTTGGATCCACATTTGTTAGCTTTAGGGACCCATATACTATTTACTCTAGCATTGGTAGAAAAACTCCTACGAATAGGACAAGTTACACTCATGTGTCCAATGCGAGAGCAATAGAAGCACCTAATACTAGTGTGTGCGTATGTATCGGAATGAGCATGATTATGAACATGTGACATACTAGAATGATGAATATCTCTAGAGTGAGCATGCATGGATTTGGCCTTAAGACTATCATGTTCTAATAGCAAATCATTATGCACACAAGTATAAAAATCACTATGCATGGATTTGGTCTTAAGAATATTATGTTCTAATAGCAAATCATTATGCAAACAATTAAAAGAATCAAATTTAGCATTTAAAGCATAATTCTCTTTTTCAAATAAAGTAATTCTAGAAATAAAATCATCATTTTGTTTCTTTAAAGAGTCAATAGAAGAATCACGCAAATGATTTAGCTCATGTGCTTGCTTCTCAAGATCTTCTATTGATGAGGAAAGAGATTTGATTTTCAAAATTAAAGACTCATTCAAACTCTTTAAAGAAACACAAGATGAGTTTTGAGAATCAAGTCTGTCACGCCCCAGAACCAGAATACTGGAGAGCGGGGGAATGACTCAGCCAGCTACGTATTGCGGGTAGATGAATACCGTATAATACGATCAATGCTGTCTAACCAGACGAGGGGGTGCATACTACATAAAAGTCTTACTATGGTCATTACACATCTATTGTCTCAATCATTCAAATATGAAACAGAAATAGAGAACATGTAAGATAAAGCAGTAAGGCGTCCCAAACGCTCAGTCAAAATGTTCTTAAGATATGGCTTTACAAAATATAGCCAGATGATATAGCAAGTATACACAATTGTTATCAGCTGCAGTCTGACTTAATTACAATCATGTAAAAGTAAGTACAAGATAATCCGACTAACATGTCGGTGCCAAACGGCTAAGTATAAAGGTAAATAACAAAACGAGCGATGAAGTAAGGAACCCACTCGAGTCCTCCTGCAATCGTTCCCCTAGTATTGACCATCTGGGAGGTAGAAGTACGCTGGATCCTCGGGAACCGGCTCTAAATCTGGCCATGCAAAACCAGAGAGGTTAGACCTCTAATAGCAAGTACCACAAGGAAGGAAGATATGAAGGACATAAACTAGTAAGTAAAAGAATATAATAATATATCTCTGCTTGCTACTAGGATTCACATCATATCACGACACTTCGAACCAACCTCCCAACCAAACAAGGACAGAAGTTGGCCCGTCATGTCCTGATATTCTGATCATCCCAGTTAGGTAACAGAGTAGTACAGTACACAAACAAATCATCTTGAACGGCCAATCAATTCCTACGGCTTGCTATTATGAGTCCCAAGTTATCCTGGAATTATGCAATAAAGGTTCCTCAGTTCTTACTATGTGCGAGCAAGGCTAGTCTATCCAGTCAATCATGTGCGCCATGCATGAATTAGACGAGTCCTAGCAGGACGCCCGTCAATATACAATATACAATAATAATAAAAGCAGATACTGTTCCCTGCCCGTGTGGCAGATTTACAGTATCTGTGGGAACTAGCCGGCCCGTCGGGTACTACTCGTCCCAAGGGGGCTGCCATGTAAGAACTCGGGAATCCATTCTCTCCATGCAATCATTATTTTATTTAACTTAATAGTCTCTACGTTGAGTGAAATCCCATGACGTGGATCATGGTCATTCAAATGAGTACTTTCGTACGGGGTACGATATGCACAACTCTACAACGATACCAGTGCGGTTAGGTTGCAGGTCTTACATAGCGTAATGCAACAATCAAATCTAACTACGGTAATCATGCCTTGACCATAAGATACACACGCTTCTTTTGTAGAAAATAAATAAATAGATAAATAAATAAATAAATAGATTGAAGCCTACATGTGCATGTATGTCAATATTCGAGATCAGCCAGTCGATTGCAATAGTTCATAACATGAACGTGTCTCATTCATTTATTTCAATAAGACGACTAGCCAGTCTCTTAGTTCCAACTAGGAACGCATGATCAATTAGTTAAGATAAACATCGTCATTAATGGTGACAAGGCATGAAAGTCATTTAGCATTAAATAGGGTTGAGTCTATAACTCTCAAGGTCAAGTTCCAGTCTCACTGGATCTCCATAAACCAATCCAGACACTTGGCACTAATACACAACCATAGGTATTAAAAGATTAACATGCTAAGATTATCGGGTTCATGCAAAAAGGCGTAAGGATATAATAGGGAATTATCATGCCAACATTAAATGAATAAAGTATGGAACAGAATAAAAACACCCAAGCCAGGAAGTCACGCCAGCAAGTCTAAGCTAAGTCCAAAAGTCACGCAAGAAGTCTCTGCTAAGACCAACAAGTCACGCTAAGTCTAGCATGGAGGAGTGAGCGTATAACATAATACACGCTGGCAAGTGTGGGTGTGAAGAGTGAAGCGTGACAAGTGATTCACGCACGCACTCTCAACATGAGGGTGAAAAAGTCACGCACGCCAAAAGTCACGCACAATGTGATCGTAATAAGTCACGCACGCAAGCTCATGGACATGAGCGTGACTCAAAATACACGCACGCAAATGCGAGCGTGCTTGAAAATACACGCACGCAAATGCGAGCTTGACTGAAAATACACGCACGCAAATGCGAGCGTGACTGAAAATACACGCAAACACATATGGACGTGTGCGTGACTGGGCTGATGTTTACGCGAGCACGTAAGAACGTGTGCGTGAAACATCTCCCAAACTCCAAGTCCCATGGATCCTTTGCTCCAGTGCCAAAATACACGCTAAGTTGGTGGACCAAGAACCCAAGAACAGCCGAAATACTATAACTTAGATCTAGAGAAAACCAGCCGTAGAAATCAAAAACATTAAGAACTAATCTCTCTCAGAATCATGAGAGAAAGGGAAATGAACCACAAAAATGGTTCTCCAAGCAAGAAGCAAGATTGCACTTGCCTTCTCCTGCTGCTGGTAGGTGGTGGGGAGTAATGAGAGGAAGAAGAAGAAGTAATAGTGAGAATGAAATAATGAGGAGAGAGAAAGAGATGGAAGCTTTAAATAGGGGGAGTGGTGGTAGGTGGGGTGTTGGGCCAGGTTTAAGGGGACAGACCGAAACCCAAGACACTAAAGCAACAAATAAAATGCAGGTAATAAAATTGCCGAAATATAATTGCAGAAATAAAATTAACATGAAAATTTAAAGAGCAGATAATTAATTAACATGAACTAGAGAAATTTAAATACAGGATACTACATGATAAATACTAAATAAATACACGTGAGTTGTACATGTATATAAAAATACGTATTCCGGGAACGGAGAGTGACATCTCTATCCACCTTAGAAAAATTCCGTCCTCGGAATTTCAAATCCAAGCCGGATAGAAATATCAGAGCTAAACTAATACAAGCAATTTTAGTGAGCAAGCAATCATTGTTACCATATCAAAAGCAAGTACTATATATGTAAATCCATCAATCTACAATATCAATTAGTTCTACCCATAAAGTGATAAGCATGAGAAATCAAGACAATCAAGGTATACAGGAAGAGATATACCTTGTGAGTCAAACATGTGTGGATACCGTGATCGGATATCATCCTCACGTTCCCACGTTGACTCTCCCAAGGAGTGATGACCCCAAGCAACACGGACAAGACTAATTGTTCGATTCTTGAGTACCTTCTCTCTTCGGTCCAAAATGGACACAGGCTGTTCCTCGTAAGACAGGTTGGTACCAACAACCAGCTCAGAATGATCGAGGACATGGCTTGGGTCCGATACATACCTATGTAATTGAGATACATGAAATACGTCATGCACCTCTCGTAACAAAGGTGGGAGTGATAAACGATAAGCAACATCGCCTATCCGATCAAGAATAACGAATGGGCCCACGTACCGCGGACTCAATTTCCCGCAAACGCCAAATCTAATGACCCTACGAGTAGGTGAGATCCGCAAGAATACGTGGTCCCCAACAGAGAACTCTAACGGCCTACGATGCTGATCAGCCCAATGACGATGTCGGTCCTGCGCAACTCTAAGTCGCTCTCTAATTGCCTTAACTACTTCAACCGTCTGAATAATCATTTCTGGGCCTAGCATCTTCCTCTCCCCAATATCATCCCATGCAAGCGGTGACCTGCACTTCTTACCATATAATGCTTCGAATGGCGCCATCTGGATACTGGCCTGATAACTATTGTTGTATAAGAACTCGACCAAGTGCAGGTAACTTTCCCAAGACCCTCCAAAATCTAGAGTGCAAGCTCTCAACATGTCTTCTAAGGTCTGAATCGTTCTTTCTGATTGTCCATCCGTCTGCGGATGGTAAGCCGTGCTAAATCTTAACTTGGTACCCAGACTATGATGCAAGCTCTTCCAGAAATGCGATGTAAAGCGGGTATCTCAATCCGACACAATATTGACAGGGACTCCATGCTGTCTGACTATCTGTTGCATATATAACTCTGCCAACTTTTCTGTAGATTGTCCTACTCTGAAGGAAAGAAAGTGTGCTACCTTCGTAAGTCGGTCCACTATCACCCAAATAGCATTTTTACCACTTAGTGATCTCGGTAAACCGGTCACAAAGTCTATTGTAATATGCTCCCATTTCCATTCCGGAATAGGAAGTGGTTGCAATAACCCAGCTGGCCTCTGCTGTTCTGCCTTCACTTGCTGACATACCAAGCAACGGGAAACAAACCTAGCTATCTCTCTCTTCATTCCGTTCCACCAGAAATGTTGCTTGATATCTTGGTACATCTTGGTCCCACCAGGGTGAACAGAATACTGGGAACTGTGAGCTTCTGCCATGACCTCCTGTCTGATACCTCCACTAGGCACACATATACGTGATCCAAACCTAAGTGTACCATCTTCATGAATCCTCATCTCCTTCCTGAGTCCTGACTCACATTCTGTCCTAAGCTTCTGAATCCTTGGGTCTTGTGCCTGAGCTGCCTTGATCCTGTCTACTAAGTCAGATTGAACTTGCAGACTAGTTAGAACTCCTACATCACTAGGAAGTATAACTTCGATGCCCATCTCCTGAAGGTCTTCTAAGATGTGCTTCTGTGTTGTCAACATAAATGTGCCGCCTCCCCTGCTAAGAGCGTCTGCTACTACATTAGCCTTGCCTGGATGATACTGAAGCTCCACGTCATAATCCTTAATCAACTCCAACCACCTTCTCTGTCTCATGTTCAGTTCCTTCTGAGTAAAGATGTACTTCAGACTTTTATGATCTGTGTACATCTCTACTTGGTCACCATATAAGTAATGCCTCCATAGCTTCAGAGCAAACACTACTGCTGCTAACTCCAAATCATGAGTTGGGTAATTCTTCTCGTGGTCCCGAAGCTGCCTAGATGCATATGCTATCACCTTCCCATGCTGCATAAGGACACATCCAAGTCCCTTACCTGACGCATCACAATATACTGTAAAACCTCCGGGTCCAACTGGCAATGTAAGAATAGGTGCTGATATCAACTTCTGCTTCAAAGTCTCGAATGATGCCTGATATTCTGCCGACCAATCGAATGGTACATCCTTCCGGGTCAAGCGGGTCATGGGTGCTGAAAGCCTTGCAAAGTCTGACACAAACCTTCTGTAATACCCTGCCAACCCTAAGAAACTCCGTACATCTGCTACAGTCTTGGGTACTGGCCAACTCTCTACTGTTTCTACTTTCTTGGGATCTACTGCTACTCCAGCTCCTGATACGATGTGATCCAAAAATGAAATGTGATCCGACCAAAACTCACACTTGCTGAGCTTGGCATACAACTGGTTCTCTCTCAGAACCTGTAAGACTTTCCTGAGGTGGTCTTCATGCTCCTCTTCACTAGCAGAGTATACGAGAATGTTGTCAAGAAACACAACGACAAACTGGTCTAAGTATGGCATAAAGATACGATTCATCAAATCCATGAATATCGCTGGAGCATTGGTCAAACCAAACGGCATTATTAAAAATTTGTAATGCCCATACTTCGACCTGAATGCTGTCTTGGAAATATCTTCCTTCCGAACCCTCACCTGATGGTATCCTGAACGAAGATCTATCTTGGAAAAAACTCTAGCCTTGCTCAACTGATCAAATAAGTCGTCGATCCTGGGTAATGGGTACTTGTTCTTCATTGTTGCCGCGTTAAGCTTCCTGTAGTCAATGTATAATCTGGATGACCCATCCTTCTTTTCCACAAGTACCACTGGTGCTGCCCATGGTGATACGCTAGCTTGGATGAACTTCTTCTCCTTCAGTTCCTCTATATGCTGATATACCTTGGCCTGCTCTGAATCCGCCATTCTGTAAACCCGATCTGATATCGGTTTAGTTTCTGGTGCCAATTATATACTGAACTCAATATCTCTAACCGGTGGTAGACCTGGAAGTTCTTCAGGAAATACATCGAAAAATTCTTCAACTACCTTCGGAATCTGAACTTCCTCCATTGCCGTCACTACTCCCTGCTCTTGCTGAGTTGCCTCTGATCTGACTAAGGTGAACCTCTTCATGCCTGGAATATCAAAAGATACACTCCCTCTACGACAATCTATTGTCGCATGACTGTCTTTCAGCCAGTCCATGCCTAAGATAACGTCGAAATTTCCAACAGGAAATTCTATCAACCGGGCAGGTAAGGAATGCCCGCAAACTACAATGCTACACGCTAAAATAACTCTACTAACTCCTACGAGCCCATTACCAGTGAGTATATTCAACCTCCCTGGCAAAGCCTCAAACTCCATTCCTAGTCGTGTCGCAAATCGTGCAGATATAAATGAATGGGATGCTCCCGAATCAAACAATGCTACTGCGGGATATGAGGCGACGAGAATGTTACCTGCCACAACATCTCCCGATGCCAATGCCTCTTCCAAGGACAAAGTGAATACCTGCCCTCGACCTCCTTGCTGATTTTCATGCTGCGGCCTAGCCTGATGCTGCTGCTGGCCCTTGTCTTGATGATGCTGGGGTGGTCTATGCTGGTGTTGCTGCATCGGCGGTCCCTGCTGCCGAAACATCTGAGCCTGCGGTACTAACGGACGCTGTGCCAACGGCCTTACTGCCACTGCTGGTCCTCGATACTGGCCTGCCCCTGGTGCTGGCAGTGCAGGAAACTGCTGCCCTGGTCCTCCTGACCTCAAATTCATGGGACAAGTGGTAACCCGATGGTCTGGATTTCCATATATCAGACATAGTCCATTCAATGTCCGACACACATCTCTAGTGTGTCACATCTTCCCATAATAAGTGCAGCCCGCCGGGGGTTGCTGGTTCTTCCTCTGTTGCTGTTGCTGCTGCTGCCTGGGTGGTGCTGACCCTCGTATCGCCACATTGTGGATACGAATGCCAGCGGATGGTGCTGGCATTCGGGGCGCTGCTCCCCCTCCTCCTTCAATCTGACTGTGGGATCTCTTTTGACCCCCAGTTCTTGTCGCAAGCCTCTGAATGGTGAGCTCATGCCTTCGAGTTGCCGTCAATATCTCATCAAAAGTTTGGTAATTGTGCCCTTCTATCAATTGCAAGAGCTCAAGATGAAACCCTTGCTGAAACCTCAAGGCCCTCTGGCGCTCCGTTGCTACCATATCTGGGGCGAATCTACTCAATCTGCAGAACTCCGCTGCATAAGCATCTACAGTCTTGCCGGCCTGCCTGAGGTTGATAAATTTCTGTTGTAGCTCAAACTGTGCCACAACTCCATAGTACTTGGTCTTGAATCTTGCAGTGAAATCGTCCCAAGCCACAGGACGTCTGATGCCCACTTCCTCTGATTCCCACCAATCACGTGCGAGATCCTGAAGTAACAACTTTACTAGATCTACACGTTCTTCTGCCGGTACCTTAGCTGCTGTCAGAATAGCAAGCCATGCATCCGCTAAAATGGCATCCTCCGTGCCCTCGAAACGACGAGGGTTGTACTTGCAAAACCTGGCTGATGCTCCTGAATCAGCCCTCACTCCTCTTTCCAAAGCCGTCTGCAATCCTTGGTTGAGCAACACATTCTGCTCTTGTAGCTGAGTGTGCATGCGCTGCTGGGCCAACATCTGATGTTGCTGAGCAGCCATTATTCCCTCATGATCTCCAGAAGGACTGGTGTGTCCACTTCCACAGGGGTAGGTGGAACTATGGGTGGGTCTGGAATATCTGGATACTGCGGTCCAACCGCTGGTTCTACTATCACTTCTTCCTGGATAGCCTCCTGAGGTGAGACTGGCCCTGGTTGCTGACCATCCTGGTCAGGTTGTCCTTGTTGCCTTTGTTGTTGCTGCCCAGCTCTGACCGATGCGGACGAAGTGCCCCTAAGAAAGGGACAAGAGAACAATCAAACGACCGGACATGAAGGATCAATGAAGTCAAAGGATACCGGAATGTCAAGCAAGAGTTGAGAATAACGAATCATGAGATCAAGGGGGAAGACGTGTGATTGAGACATCCTATAAATCAAAACACCCCACAAGTCTGAAATCAGACCTGCATGGGCCAATAATAAAACCTTGTCACGTCCCAGAACCAGAATACTAGAGAGCGGGGGAATGACTCAGCCAGCTACGTATTGCGGGTAGATGAATACCGTATAATACGATCAATGCTGTCTAACCAGACGAGGGGGTGCATACTACATAAAGTCTTACTATGGTCATTACACATCTATTGTCTCAATCATTCAAATATGAAACAGAAATAGAGAACATGTAAGATAAAGCAGTAAGGCGTTCCAAACGCTCAGTCAAAATATTCTTGAGATCTGACTTTACAAAATATAGCCAGATGATATAGCAAGTATACACAATTGTTATCAGCTGCAGTCTGACTTAATTACAATCATGTAAAAGTAAGTACAAGACAATCCGACTAACATGTCGGTGCCAAACGGCTAAGTATAAAGGTAAATAACAAAACGAGCGGTGAAGTAAGGAACCCACTCGAGTTCTCCTGCAATCGTTCCCCTAGTATTGACCATCTGGGAGGTAGAAGTACGCTGGATCCTCGGGAACCGGCTCTAAATCTGGCCATGCAAAACCAGAGAGGTTAGACCTCTAATAGCAAGTACCACAAGGAAGGACGATATGAAGGACATAAACCAGTAAGTAAAAGAATATAATAATAGATCTCTGCTTGCTACTAGGATTCACATCATATCACGACACTTCGAACCAACCTCCCAACCAAACAAGGACAGAAGTTGGCCCGTCATGTCCTGACATTCTGATCATCCCAGTTAGGTAACAGAGTAGTACAGTACACAAACAAATCATCTTGAACGGCCAATCAATTCCTACGGCTTGCTTTTATGAGTCCCAAGTTATCCTGGAATTATGCAATAAAGGTTCCTCAGTTCTTACTATGTGCGAGCAAGGCTAGTCTATCCTGTCAATCATGTGCGCCATGCATGAATTAGACGAGTCCTAGCAGGACGCCCGTCAATATACAATATACAATAATAATAAAAGCAGATACTGTTCCCTGCCCGTGTGGCAGATTTACAGTATCTGTGGGAACTAGCCGGCCCGTCGGGTACTACTCGTCCCAAGGGGGCTGCCATGTAAGAACTCGGGAATCCATTCTCTCCATGCAATCATTATTTTATTTAACTTAATAGTCCCTACGTTGAGTGAAATCCCATGACGTGGATCATGATCATTCAAATGAGTACTTTCGTACGGGGTACGATATGCACAACTCTACAACGATACCAGTACGGTTAGGTTGCAGGTCTTACATAGCGTAATGTAACAATCAAATCTAACCACGGTAATCATACCTTGACCATAAGATACACACGCTTCTTTTGTAGAAAATAAATAAATAGATAAATAAATAAATAAATAGATTGAAGCCTGCATGTGTATGTATGTCAATATTCGAGATCAGCCAGTCGATTGCAATAGTTCATAACATGAACGTGTCTCATTCATTCATTTCAATAAGACGACTAGCCAGTCTCTTAGTTCCAACTAGGAACGCATGATCAATTAGTTAAGATAAACATCGTCATTAATGGTGACAAGGCATGAAAGTCATTTAGCATTAAATAGGGTTGAGTCTATAACTCTCAAGGTCAAGTTCCAGTCTCACTGGATCTCCATAAACCAATCCAGACACTTGGCACTAATACACAACCATAGGTATTAAAAGATTAACATGCTAAGATTATCGGGTTCATGCAAAAAGGCGTAAGGATATAATAGGGAATTATCATGCCAACATTAAATGAATAAAGTATGGAACAGAATAAAAACACCCAAGCCAGGAAGTCACGCCAGCAAGTCTAAGCTAAGTCCAAAAGTTACGCAAGAAGTCTCTGCTAAGACCAACAAGTCACGCTAAGTGTAGCATGGAGGAGTGAGCGTATAACATAATACACGCTGGCAAGTGTGGGTGTGAAGAGTGAAGCGTGACAAGTGATTCACGCACGCACTCTCAACGTGAGGGTGAAAAAGTCACGCACGCCAAAAGTCACGCACAATGTGATCGTAATAAGTCACGCACGCAAGCTCATGGACATGAGTGTGACTCAAAATACACGCACGCAAATGCGAGCGTGACTGAAAATACACTCACACAAATGCGAGCGTGACTGAAAATACACACACACAAATACGAGCGTGACTGAAAATACACGCACGCAAATGCGAGCGTGACTGAAAATACACGCACGTAAATGCGAGCGTGACTGAAAATACACGCAAACACGTATAGACGTGTGCGTGACTGGGCTGATGTTTACGCGAGCACGTAAGAACGTGTGCGTGAAACATCTCCCAAACTCCAAGTCCCATGGAGCCTTTGCTCCAGTGCCAAAATACACGCTAAGTTGGTGGACCAAGAACCCAAGAACAGCCGAAATACTATAACTTAGATCTAGAGAAAACCAGCCGTAGAAATCAAAAATGTTAAGAACTAATCTCTCTCAGAATCATGAGAGGAAGGGAAATAAACCACAAAAATGGTTCTCCAAGCAAGAAGCAAGATTGCACTTGCCTTCTCCTGCTGCTGGTAGGTGGTGGGGAGTAATGAGAGGAAGAAGAAGAAGTAATAGTGAGAATGAAATAATGAGGAGAGAGAAAGAGATGGAAGCTTTAAATAGGGGAGTGGTGGTAGGTGGGGTGTTGGGCCGGGTTTAAGGGGATAGACCAAAACCCAATACACTAAAGCAGCAAATAAAATACAGGTAATAAAATTGCCGAAATATAATTGCAGAAATAAAATTAACATAAAAATTTAAAGAGCAGATAATTAATTAACATGAACTAGAGGAATTTAAATACAGGATACTACATGATAAATACTAAATAAATACACGTGAGTTGTACATGTATATAAAAATACGTATTCCGGGAACGGGGAGTGACAAAGTCTCGATAATAAATCATTGTTTTCATTTATCAAAGACTCATTAGATTCTTCTAAATGAATAACCTTTTCCAAAAGTTCTTCATTTGTAGAATGAAAAGCCTTAGCAAACTTTAAGGATTGGTTAGCCATAGCTTTCCACCTAGAGCATTTCCTACATTTAGAAGAAACATGGTTGTCTATGCTACTAGAAGTAAAACTCTCTTCATCGGAGGAGGAAGAATACGATGCCATACACAAATAAACAAGGATCTACTCTAAGGATGTTAAGCCTAACAATAGAAACCTTGCTCTGATACCAATTGAAATTACGTGTAGGCAACTCTAGAGGAGGGTGAATAGAGTTTGTGTCGATAATCACCAAATAAAAATTAACTCTATATCACCTCCATAAAACAACTATCAAGATAGTAAATAAATCAGAGAAAAATACGGAAGTAAATAAAGATCAGAAAAGCATACGCAAACACAGCAGTTTTAACCTGGTTTCCCTCGTGGAGGACTAGTCCAGGCCTGAGAACTCTAGCTCAGGATTAAATCTACTATTTGTGAAATAGTAGTTACACCCCGTGCCTTTTCTTCAGAAGAGCATGTCAACTTCTTACAGATTTGCAGGTGGCGAAACTTGGAATTGTCCAAGTGACTTTTCTTTCACTCATGCACCCAGCTTCTAGCTGATATCGCACTGAACACCTTGGGCTAAGGAGAGTTGTGGCTTAGGAGATATGGAAGAATAAGGCTTTGAGTAGTAGAGCTTAGAAAGCTTGAATATTTGAAGGTAAGAGATGATTTGAAATGAAAGAATTCAAGCTCTATCTATACTACTCTGGGGAGGCAGAATTCGGCCAGAATTCTGCCCCAAGAATTTAAATTTTTGAACGTTGGACAGCTTGTAGCAAGCAGGCCCTAAAAATCAGGGTGCTGGAAATCAGGGGACAGAGTTCGGCCCGAACTCTGTGTGGAAGGCAGAGTTCGGCTCGAACTCTGTCTCCAGAAGACAGAATTGGTCCATTGGGCTTTTGGGCTTTGTGGAGCTTGGCTTGGTTCTGGAATTGGTCTATTGTATGGTAGAGCTTGGAGAGATATGTCTAGGGGTTGAGATGACTCAGTGCGACTCAACGTACACATTCTCCTAGACTTAATAAAATGAAGATTACAGACTTAGAACAAATAGGAAAACTAAGAGCCCTCTGATGACGCCTTTCTTCTGATATTTGAGCAGTTCTGAAGGCATCTTTTTCCTTGACAGCAGTCGTCCGAAGATAAACAGATCTGGAAATCTGAATACCTTTCGGGGGCTTCGCCCCCGAACCCCCGACGGGGGACGCTGCCCCCTCAACCCCTGTCCGCTGACCGGGCAGCGGAACCCCCGATGCGAGGCCCCGGATAGGTCGCTAGGCGGTTCAGAGAAATCTCTTTGTATGACACCGTCTTTGGTCCAACATTAATTCTTCATTGCCTATGTCCTGTTTGATCATGTTTGATCATGCTTACTGCATGTCTACAAATACATGTTAGGCCAGCAAAATATGTTACAGTACAATACAAGCATAGCAATATAATATAGGACAATTAGGACAATGCTAAGTTTAAGTAGCAACATGATAGTGAGTATATGAATATTAGTGACATCATTATGTTAAACTTAACTGATTAGCCATATTCAAAAATACGATGTAATCATTGGGCCAATACAACCGTGGTTGTCAATGATGTAGAAGGTAACCTTTGTGCGAAGATTGCCTATTTGGAGTTTTAGGCGAATCTTGCCTAGAGGTTCACTCCATCCCTGATTGAACCCAAGGATGGTGGTGATTGTACTGGAGAGACTATGCACTGGATTTTCAGCGCATCCAACATTGTCTTTGGCATAATGCTGAGAGCAGACCCTGGATCTATCAAAATATGATCGACTTTCATTGAATCGACGTATCCTGTATAGTAGAGGGGACGGTCGTGCCTGATATCTTCCAACAACATGTCATTTTGAGTGAAAGTTATGTTTGGAATTAACTCCAACACACTATGACAATGAAGGCAAGAGACTGGTTCTGATTCTGGCTTCTTAAGCAGGGCAAGACAGGTTTCTGCTTGCATAAGAGCCTCACTCAAAGTTTTCCGAGTCTCTTTAGAGAGGCGCAAGAGCTCGAAGATGGACAGCCGGACCGGTGTATTGGCTAACTGAGCTAAGATGTCAAAGTTGTAAGACTTTTCAAGTCCAGAAGGAGATGACTTCTTTAAAGGTTTGTCGAAACGGACTTGTTGTTTGCCTTTGTCAGCGACCATTGGCTTGAGAGGAATAGACACTACAACCGGTGAAGATGCAGTAGGAATATCTTCAATGGAAGCAGGCTACATTGGAGCAGGCTCAGAAGAAGAAGAAGCAGGATTCTCTTGAGTTTCAGGGTGATCCTTCAGATAGGCTTTCCCTGATCTGGTGCCTAGCAAGATTTCTTCATCAACTATGGGATCAAAAGACACCATATTGCAAATCTTTATTTTGTCCTTGGAGCGATCTTTCTTCTTGGAGGAAGAGGGAACTTCGAACTCTAAAGCAAGATCCGGATGAATCCACATACTCTCGCCATTGTCAAGAGACAAGGGGACGAGACCTTCACTTCGTGGAGGAGGAAGATTCTCAATCTCAAGAGTAGCTTTGGGGATAGGAATGACGCCATGTTGCACCATCTGGGGCGGAAAGTCACCGAATTGAACTGAGACCATATTTGCAGTAACAGTCTTCTCATCTTGTTGCAGAGTGACCACGCCAGCATTGACCAGCTCCTGGATTTTGCCTTTGAGCACATAACATGCTCGAGTAGGATGTCCGATGAACCTGTGATAGACATAGTACTTAGGATGATCAGTCTTGCCGACTTCATCGGGCTTCTTTGGATCTGGAAGTTGGATTTTATTGTTTTTGATCAAGCAATCAAAGATGCTAGCAGTGTCATTCTCATCAAAAGAATATTCTACTTTAGGACGAGGTTCCCTTGGTGGAGGTGCAGAAGGAGTAGAAGTGGACGTAGGAGAAGCTACATTGACCGCCAGAGATTCTTTGTTCTTGTTCAAATTGATGTTCAAAGTTTCTTTTGTTTTACGGTTGTTCTGGCGATTGCCACCACCTAATGTTTGATGTTCATCTCGGTCAGGGTTAGACATTTGTACCCCTAGCTGCTTGAATTTGTCGGCGCTAACTTCAGCTGCTTTAGCGTTGACAATAAAAGATGGCCAATCTTGGAATTGAGTAGACCCCGTCCACATGCTGATGATAGACAAAAGATTTGCCTTGCAAGTATCTATAGTGACAGCGGCTGGAGTTCCAGGAGGCATTTTCAAAGCTTCCCGGCAGAATCTTTCGATGAAACTCTCAGCAGTTTCATTGTGCTTTTGTTTGATTTTATTGAGGGCTGACATAGTCATGTCATTGATCCCCTCGTAAAATCGTTCTAATAAGATTTGCTTTAAGCCAGAGAAGGAGGTGATACAACCATCAGGCAAGCTTCTATACCAATCGTATACTACGTCGGCTAAACAGCCAACGAATACTCTGGTAAGAAGAGCGTCATTTGGTTGAAGTTGAACAGTCATAACCTTAAAGTGGTTGATAAACTGACTAGGAGATGTGCTGCCATCAAACAGCGAGATAGTTGGGATCTTGTATTTCGGAGGAAACGAAACTTCCTTCCATTCAACTGGGTAGGGTTGCTTGATCCCCAATCTTTGCAAGTTGTCCTTCTCCTTGAAAGCTTCGAACTGAGTTCGCAGGAGCTTCACAGCTTTATTGGCATCTTCCACTGATGTAGAAGGAGCAGGTTGAACCACAGTGTTAAGAGGAGGAACAGCATGATAAGTACTACCTCCAGCACCTGACTGACTAGGTGTAGGTTGGACTTGTACAGGAGGTGTTGGAAGAGATGCTACCTCCAGTCCAGCATTGACAGGTACGGACGATGCTATGATCTCAGGATTTGCAGGCGGTACGGTCGATGGCACTGTGTGCTGAGCCACAATGATGGAATGCATACTTGCGACCATTTCTGCCATTGTCTTCAACTTGTCTTCTAGTGCAGCTATTCTTTGTTCTTGACTAGCTGAACTGGAAGCGTCAGGATCTTCATTGACAACATAAGCTGTCACTTCCCTGGGTACAGTGGAGGACACCGTCTGTTATGAGCTTTCGCTGTATGCATCGTAGTCGGAGAAAGAATCATCTCCTGAGTGAGAAGAAAGGAAACGACCAGAATGATCTTGAAGATTCCTTTGACTGATTGTATCTCGACTTTGGGAACGGGTATGTTGGAATACTCCTTCAGAAGATTCTTGGAGTAGATCCAAATACCGTTGGCTTGGCCTGCGAGGTTTCCCGTGCTTAGAGCACTTCCTACCTCCAGTGTCTCTGGAAGTCATGTTGACGGAGGCGTACAAAACCTCGTCTTCATCCTCAGACATAGGTTCAGAGTTAGGAAAGTTCAGACGATCAAAGACAGAACGTCTTGTTGTTTGACAACAACACTTGATGACAACTTTGTGGTTACAGTGATGTCCAAGTGATTGCACTGGGGATATTGGGATGTTATCCCGTTTTTGCTTGAGATGTTCTCGGAGATCAGGAACAGCAACGGGACGAGGAAAAGTTCGAGGGATATGTTCTTTGATAACATTCGGAACATGGTTCCGGTTCTTCAAATGTTTTGTCCCTTGAGTGTACAGGGAAGTACTCACTTCATTAGCATAAGTGTCCGGATTCTTGATCCTGGAAGTTTGCTTCTGATGATGTTTGGTCTTCGGCATTGGTTGTTTACGTTTCACCGAAGTTGGTCTGTTGAGATAAGTTCTTAGATCAGCAAACTCACCCCCAGGGGTTTCTGTTTGAGACACAAGCAATTTTCCCTGTCTTGAACGGAAGATCTTGAGGGTTGGAAGATCTTGGAACTCTGCTACCGGAGTAGGCAGAATACCTCTTTGATCAGTACAAGTTCTTTTAACATGGAGAGAAGAATCCTTGTTTGAAAGAGTTTTTGTACTGACTGATGCCGAAGCACGTTCAGTGGGATCTTCTACGGTAAAGACCGAAGAAGACTGAGAAAAGACCGATCCTTTGTTTTGGAAAGAAGGGTAAGCTAAAGAGCGTTTCCCTCTGTTATCTTCCAAGTCAAGAGACGAGGAAGTTTGAGAAAAGACCAAAGGACCTTTTCCAATGTTCTGAGGAAGAGGAATAGCCAAAAGACTACCTCCAGTGGATTGTGCCGAAGCAGCAGGGTGTTGGAGAGGAGCAGCACTCTTCCCTTTGTTGTGAGAAGAAGAAAGATTAGCCAAAGGGCTATTTTTCTTAGATTGCGCAGGCACAGTTTGCGCATGAATTGATGGCACACTGGCAGGTTGTGCAGGAGAGTCTTTGGCAGATGACTTTCTGGTTCTGGCCACAGACACTGTGGTTTACGCATCAGGAGTTCTGGCCACAGAGTGTTTGGGAAGCACTCTAGTTGCTGGAGTGTTGGTTTGCACAGGAAGATTGGCAGCCAACTGCGCCAACGGCAGAGGAGTCTTATACTTTGACAAGGCAGCATAAGAAGTCTTCTGTGTACTGGCAATAGCAGATTGCGCATTTGTGACAGAGACAGATTATGCAACAGTCTTAGTGACAGCAACTGTAGACTGTGCAGCAGATTGCGCAGCAGGCTTCTTGGCAGACTGCGCAGCAATCTTGCTGGCAGAGTTAATGGACTGCGCAGCAGTCTTGGAGACCCACACTGGGCGCACTTTCCTCGTGGCAGAAGTGGATGCAGTGCGAGCAGTAGTTTTGGAATTGATCATGGCTTCATAGGCTGTCTGGTTGACCTTCACAACCAGAGTCTTCTGCGTCTTCCCGATAGACGCTACGTCACATTGAGTTGTCACTTCCTCGTCGGAGGAGAAAGTCGTCCCCAGCAGAGTTGCCATTTTGTTTGCAAAAACAAAAGTATGAAACTTTATTGATACAAACTTTGTAGAGAAGATTACAATAGAATTTTGGGAAAGTACAACTGTAGGAATCCAGTCTAGAAGACGATTGCTTTATCCCTTGGACGATGTGAACTTTGAAGACGATAGCCTCTGAAGTTGAAGTTGAAGGCAAGAGCCTCGGAAGTTGAAGGCAAAAGCCTCGGAAGAATGCAGCAGCACTTGGGCAAGAACTCCTGAACTCTCTGGTATTTCTGAACTTTATGTCTGATCTCTCTATCTGATCTGATCCCCTTGAATGAAGACTTGAAACTCTATTTATAGAGTTCTTGAAATAACTAATTTTTAGTTATTCTGGATGGCGCAAGTTGGATTACGCAGGAACTAGATTGCGCAGCATCAGACTGCGCAGGCAGTTGTCTGGTCGTGGGCTGACTGTCTTGGACACATGGCATCATTTGATTGAAATGCGCATGATCGTGCATAGACGGTTGCCACGTAGTGAGGAATTGATGGCATGAATGCCACGTGTACTTTTGTCAATTGTCAGGATGAAGTGCGCCACATGAATTGCGCTGACTTCGGATCGCGCTGAAATGGATTGCGCAGACACTGGATTGCGCAAGCACTAGATTGCGCTGCATGTACAGCTGTCCCAGAGCGCTGTACGGCACAATAAACGAACAGTCTCCTCGTTCTTTGTGCTGTCAGCTGTCAAAAAGATTTGATTTTGTCAGATAATGATGACATTGCCACGTCAGCCTGCGCAGTTGAAAGTGTGCACAGTCCGGTGTGCGCAATCGGAATGATGCGCAATCTGATGTCTGCGCAGTTCATTTGAAAGTTGTATTTCTTGATTTTCTGACTTTGTTGATAGGTGCAACTTGATTTTTTAGGACCTACAGTGTCCTGACAGTTAGGGACACGGCTTATGAAACACGACACGGTGTCTTATCTACACTCAGCACGACACGCACGAATTGATTCGGCCGTGTCCAAGCTTACCAATAGATTGTCCGTGTCCTGGCGAGTCATCTACGTGAATTCGAGACACAAATACGACACAGAGACAGTACTGATACGTACGTGTCCGAAGTTGGGTTGTTGTCGGGGTGGCGACTGGGCGGAGGAGGCGTCGTGGTCGGGGCGCTCGGGTGGCGCTGCGGTCGACTCGACGAGGCGAATCGAATGGTGGTGGTGGCGACCGACGACGATGGTCGGTGAGGCGGTGCTAGGGTACGCCGGAGTTAGGGTTTAGGACCTAGGGTTTTCGCCGGAGAAGAAGAACTACGGTGGTCGGGGTGGTGGATAGGGTTAGGGTTTGGTATGGGGTCGAAGGGGGGGTATTTATAGGTAGTTTGAGGCGGTGGCCGGCCGGGAAAAGCGGAAAATATTCGCCGGGTCGTCGGGGCCACGTGGCCGGTCGGTCGTGGGGGTGACGACTGTTTTACAAAACAGTCCCCAGATGTTTAGGTTTTGCAACTAGGCCCCTAACAGTAGCTATATACAAATAAAATTTGCATGAAACAAATAGGAAATTGCTAACCGATATTTTAACAATCTAATTAATTGCAAAACATAATTAAAACATGTTAGAAAATTACAAATTGGTATTTTTGTATTTAAAACTTATTTAAAAACCATTTAAAAATTCTAGAAAATTTTTCTAAAAATCATAATAATTATTTTAAGGCTAAAAATGACATTAACGACTAATTGACACTAATTAAATAATTTTTGAAAAACAGGGACTCACAGATTGGTTGTCGTATCATCATTGCCGAGGGATGAGGGTCGGAGGACAGTCAACTTTATCTACGGCTACATAGTTTTTGCCTCGCCATTCGAATGGCTGCAGGGACTATATGTCCTGATCACCATGTTACCAATTAACCAACCAACAAAACTGCTTGTTACAAATATCGGCACTATCGGTGCTTTCGAATCGGAGTATCACATTTTTCGGTGTCGGAAAACAAATAATTATTACTAAATTATCAGATTTTTTGCACTATCGATGCCCCTGACCAAGCCCACCCCCCCGCACCCCTCCCCTCCCTACACCACCCCTAACCCCTCCCCTCCCCACTGCTCCCCTCCCCCAGCCACCCCCAGCCCTACTGCTCCCCTCCCCCAGCCGCCCCCACCCCCGTGCTCCCCTCCCCAGCCGCCCCCACCCCCCCTGCTCCCCTCCCCCAGCCGCCCTCACCCTCCGCCCCTTACCCCCCCCCCCACACACCCACCCCTAACCCGAACCCTAACCCTAGCTCCCCTTTCCCAGCCGCCCTCACCCCTTGCCCCCCCCCCCCCCACACACACACACCCACCCCTAACTCGAACCCTAACCCTAGCTTCCCTCCCCCCAGCCCCCCTACTCACCCCCAACCGCCCTCACCCCCCTGTCCCACCCCCAGCCACCCCCCACTCATCCCCCAATCACCCGCATCCCCCCTGCCCCACCCCCGAGCCACCCACACCCCCCAACCACCAACAACCAAAATAGAGAGAGAGAGGGAGGGGGAGAGTCACGTACCGAAGAGGGAGGAGAGTCGTCGGAGAGAGTGGGAGTCGCCGGAGAGAGTGAGAGCGCCGGAGGGGGGAGGAGAGAGAGTGAGAGAGTAAAATGGGAGAAAATGAATCGATGGGGGGAATATAATTAGAATTTAGCGACGTTAATACTAACGTCGCTAAATTAGTCGCTATTAGCGACGTCATAGCGACGTTTTGCGACGACTAGTTCATGTAACTAATATACGTCGTTGTCACGTCGCTATTTTCGTCGCTAGTAGCGACTGTTAGCGACGTTTCAATTATACGTCGCTAATGTCAACAATTTAGCGACGTTGTTTGAACATCTCTAAATTTACGTCGTCAATTGAGCAGATTTTAGTAGTGTTATAGAATTTTGTTATTTATATTAGTAGCCTTTTCTGTATGAATAACTACGTACTGTAAGTCTGTAAGATGTGCAATTAATAAGATACAATTAGAAATTCAAATAGAAAGAAACGGTCTCGACTCTTACTCTGTTATAGGGTTTGTTTGGAAGGTGATGACTTGCTAAAGTGAGAATTCGAACGTGCACCCCCAAATCCAAGTGATGAAGGTAATGACTCATACATCACTACTAGTATAAGGAGACTTCAAAATGGCTCCAAATTAAGCATATCATCAACCATGTCATTTCAAAAGAAATTATGGAATAATATAATTTTAAACTTTTTCTTCTTTATTTCTCATAACCGAATACCCTCTTTTTAATCCACAAAAAATTAAGAAAAATTATAATTTTTAAACTTTCTTTCATTTCCTTTCCCATAACTCAGTACCCTCTTTTTTATCAACATATATCCATAACAAATTATAATTATAATTTAATTAATTTTTCAAAATTCTATTAAAATATAAATATATCGAAAATGATATTCTGTCCGCGGTTTATAACCACGGACATGACCGCCGACCGACATTGCGGCCGGCAATTGGCCTCTCCTGCTATCTCTGGTTTCCATCCGGACCATGGGTTCAATGGCCGGCCGCCACGTCGGCTGACGGTCGCGTCTGTTGTTACAAACCGTGGGCCATGTTGCATCTCCGTAAATATATATATATATATATATATATATATATATATATATATATATATATATATATATATATATATATATATAACAAATTTAAATTTAAATATTTAAATTATTTTTTGATAATATTAGACAGAAGGAAAAATAAATTTTAGGATGCAATGCACATACTTTTACTAGTGAATAATACTGCCAACAGGATAACTTCACCGGTTTTACTAGTGTGTCTCTTAACTTCATGTATGATTAGTTAGGTTAGTCCCTAACAATTTCTGATATTTTAACGACCGTGTATGACCATGCTTAAAATAATAATAAAATAAAAATTCTAAGTTAGTAATATATACTTAATTTAAAAAAGGGAAAATTTGGGTCTTTTAATTTTTGGGGTCATGTACAATCTCACATGTTGTACATGCTCAAAAACAATTGTGATTAGTCTCGTGCCAGCTTAGCCCGGGTTGTCAGCAAGCTGAACATATCTTAATGGGCTATTTATAAAGGCACTTTACTTTTTGATCAGGACTAGTCCGAATTGAGATTAGTCCAGATTTTTTTGTGTTTTACTTAGGATAGTCCATTTTTTGTTCTAGGGTTGTCCCAAAGTGAAATCCCCCAAAACCCAAATTTTTTCTCTCATTTGCAAAAAAATTTCTCTCTCTTCCTAAACCCTAACTCCTCTCTTCTTCTTCTTCCTCTTCTCCTCCACATTTCTCCATCTCCAAGCAAGAAGTTGATTTGAAAATTCCTAGAAATTTCTTCCACCCTAGAAATTTTCTCTTCTTCTTCCTCTTCTCTTCCAAATTTCCTTCTCAAGAAGATCGATGGCACCCAAATTCTTTCTCTATTTGTTTCCAAAATCCTAGAAATTAAATTGAAAAATTCAAGCATCCATTACATTGTTTATTTCAATTGTCTGTAGCCCATTTGAATTAAACTACATTCGGAGTAGAAAATTACCCATTTAAATTAAACACAAGTATGCACGAATGAGAAAACTCTGCGTCGACCAGGACTGTCCAATTTTCTGGCAGTCCTACAAACTGAATGGACTGCCAGAAAACTGGACAGTCCTAAGTCATAGCATGTGAAACAAAGGACTGTCCATTTTTCTGGCAGTCCTTACTGTATTCAGGACTGCCAGAAAACTGGACAGTCCTACATACAGTAAGGACTGCCAGAAAATAGGCAGTCCTTTGTTTCACATGCTGTGACTTAGGACTGTCCAGTTTTCTGGCAGTCCATTCAGTTTGTAGGACTGCCAGAAAATTGGGCAGTCCTTGTTTGCACTAGTTGAACGGCAATATTGGGGTTTCCTCCCATATTAGGGTTTGTATATTATGAGGAGCTTTTGGGTGCCATCGAAATTGGAAATGCGAAAAAAATTAGGGATAACAATATTAGGGTTTCCACCAATATTAGGATTTAACATTTTTGTTGTTGTTGTTCTTCTTCTTATTATTCTCCTTCTTCTTCTTCTTCTTCTTCTTCTTGGATGGGTTGAGGAAGAAGAAAAAAATAGAAAAAAGTGACTTTTATACCAAAGAATGGGATAGCCCTGATCAGTTTCTTCAATGATAAATTTGTAAATAATATAAAATTTAAAATAGACTTCCTGATCAAAAAGTGAAATGTCTTTGTAAATTACCATCTTAATGTCCTGTTGAACAAGAGCCAAAGTCCAAAAAAATTCGCCAAAGTTGAACACATTCTCAAGAAGGGTTCTGTTTCAATGTTTCATGGTCGGCTTCCGAAGACGAGGACATGCCCTTTTCTTAATTTTCTTTTGCTACAACGATTGTGCAATTTGCTAATAGCAACATCTTCTTCATTCTTTCTGTCATTTTTCTCCATCTTGGAATTTGAAAGGAATATAATTTATTCTCGGATTCATATGCTTAATCGGTACTCTACATGACAAATAATATAAGCTTTTAAGACCCTTTTTTTTTTCTTTCTTAAGATTAAAATGTATCTCATTCTGATAATAAGAAGTTTGAGAGTTCACAAACTGACAACTGGTTATAGTTTTTCCTAGATTCTTCTCTTGTCACTATCGACTCTTGCTTAACATGCATAGTGGTAGATATATTGGGGATGAGAGCTGCGTATTAAACTTTAATTATTTTTTAATAGCTGTTTTGGAAGTGTGATTACTTAGGTAAACAACTAATATTGTATATTTCTCCGATTACAACGCGGCTTGGAAATGGCTCAAAAGTGAGCCATCCAAGAACCGTTTGTATATCACGCACTAATTAATACAAAATATTTAAATTTTTACAATCAACTAATATCGTACGTGTCTTTTATATATATATCCTCATTTAGAAATAATTTAAAATTCTTATAAATAACACTAGAAATAACTTAAAATTCTTACAACTATTTAAACATATAACCAAAATCTTATAAATATATATAATAAATATATATTAAAATATATTCAATATTTAAAATATATTTAAACTAACTAAATGATATTATCTAAAATAGCCTCTCTTTTGTGATGCCCAAGGTAACTAAATAATATTATCTAAAATATCATCTCTCTTTTGTGATATTCGACGTAAAATGCGGGACTTTGTGCACATTGTTGCATGTTTTTGGATCCATTACTTCCATTTTTTATACACATGCACCCACATCTTTTCCGTGATCCGATCTCGCTATCTAGTCAGAATAGTGATACCTTTCCTTGCTGACCAAACTAGCCTTTATTATTGGAATTGTTATCGTTGTTACCTCCATCGATCTCTTTTTTTATTGTACTTTTATTTTATTTTATCCCCCCTCTTTAAATGAATCATATCAAATTACACCGACCACTATTTCATTATGTCTGTTTATTTTGTGTTCATTAGCTTGGCATCAATTTGTTCTTGCTGAATAAGGCTGCATTACAGTGATGCACATATATATGCGCACTTTCAAAGGATCTCTAATAGACCATGTAACTGTGAACTTGGCCATCGGGGTCCACCTCCATTCACAACATATATCCTCCCTTCCATCCTCCAAGGCCTTCTTCATTTTTTTTTTTTTTTTTGGTGGGGGGTACGATAGAAATTTATGTCAATTTCTATTATATGCGACATTGATGTAGGATCGAGAGTTTCTACAAGAATTTCTACCATTTATTCTATGACATATATGATAGAAATGAAAAATTATTGGAAAGTATTTTTTTGTGTACATAGGTGGAACTGTGTGTAGGGCTGGGGTGGGCTCCAGCCCACCAAAAAAAAAAATTGATTTATTTTTTCATATATAATTTCTTTTTGCTAATTTTTTATGAGTCCGGCTATATCTAGCCCACTCCAGTCCACTCCAGCTCTGATTACTGGTTTTGCCCTTGTTTGTATATACAATTTTAATATAGAAACTCTACCAACTAGGATAAAAGTTTCTATAGAGTACAATAACAAGTTAGGGCATAAACCCAATTTTTGAAATCCTCATTGGAGATGGCCTAAGGCCCTATAGTATTGGAAGACAAGAACTCCTTTTTTGCTAAGAGATTTGGTAATATACGACAAAAACTTGATCCCAAGTGATCATCTCTCCTTCAAGTGCGTTTGAGTGGTGCTTATGTTTTACCACCAGCCAAATTAGTGCTAATCAATCAGCAAACTCTCTTGCTTGCTGACTAAGATTCATTTTCGACGGTACTACGTTGTCCGCACGTATAGACCACGGACCACGTGTCGTCTTCTGATTGGTTGGGAGCAGATGGGCCTCGAAGTTAGCGGAGGTGGAGGGGACAATCGGTTGGCAACACGTGGCCCGTAGGCCAAGAGTCCAAGCCGGCAGGCAACAGAGCATTTTAGATTCCTTTTAGGCCTGGATGAATATAGCATGCATATACGGACAAATATTGGGAACAAGATATTTTTCAGATGTGATCACTCCGATGTTCAAGTTAGAATTGAGAGAGAACTCAATTTTGGTAAGGTTTAGCGTACAAAGTGAGTGTGTATACCTTATGAAGATGAATAAAAGATTTTATATAGCCCTTAATTTATAACTATGAGTTGTTCTCGTGTTTTCAAGTAATGCCGATCAACTTGTCTTTTAAATCGAATAACAAGTCCAGTTTATTGCATTTGGACAAGGTCATAGAGTCGATGGGTAGCACCAAGATCATTTTCGAAATTTGATCTGGTCATTTGGTTGCATGGCCGGTCCACGGGATTGCGTTGTCCTATTCGAAACTAGTTTTGGTTGTCCCTTGACCCCTATTATAGGTCGATCCTGAAGGGGCCACCCGTAATCCCGACCACTATTCGGATCATGCTGAATCTGGAGGTTGTCCTAAGTCGAGGGGGGTTGTCCAAGTCCGAAGTTTTGTCTGAATTATCCCAAGGCTGGTCCTGTTTGGTTGTATCATCTGGTTTTGAACGACGATGGTGTGGAGGAGTACCTAAGTGTCTGTCACATGAGAGTGTTCAGGTCCGGACCGATAACATGACCAGAATATAAGTAATCGCACACAAGGCGTGCACATATATAACCTGCGCCGAACAACGTCCAAGGAATGAAGGTGATTGGGATTGCGAAGGATGACATTGCGAAGAAGGAAGAGTATTGGAAGAACACCATAGTTATCTATATCATGGGATCTCGACCATACATTGGTCAGCTTAAAGGATTTGTTCTGCAGATGTGGAGACCGAAAGAAAGTATGGAGATTTTTGCGATTGACCTTTGCGAGAGTCTTCCTTGAAACCAATACGGCAGACACACTACCGGACAAGTTAAAGATTGAACTAACGACAAGAGACATTATATTTCAGAAAGTTGAATATGAATCATGAGTTCCGGTGTTCCGCCATACTGCCAAACTTGTCGGAGCTTTGGCCATATTATCTCTCAGGGTCTGCTTGGATTGAGGGAAAAATAAATAAGCAAAGTTAAGTGGGGTTAAGTGAGAAAGAGTAGAGTCAATACATATAACATTTCTTAGATTTGGGGAAGAGTTAAGTGGGATGTGTTTAATAACTCTTACTTGTATTGAAGGTTTTGAGTAAGAGTAGGATCAATAAAAATATAATAGTTACCAAAAAAATCCTTATTACATTTGTATAAATTAGTTTGACTATAATTTTAATTATAACTTATCAAAATATCTTCACAAATGAGGAAACTACGGAGCACCATGTTGAAAGCAAAAAAAATCATAATATTTTATAGGATAAATAAGGGATATATTTATGATCTTTTAAACAAAACTCCTCAATCCTCCTTGTTAATTCTCCTATTTTGGGGGTTAAAAAAACCAAAAAAATGGTTAAATAAACTTTCACTTAACCCTCTATAACCCTCTCTCCTGAACTCCCACTTTCAAATCAAGCACGATTTTATTTTTCCTTAGTTAACTTTCTCTCACTTAACTCTCTTGACCATCAACCCAAGTAGACCCTCAATGCCCAAACACGGTAGTCTCTACTAATGGTCACCAGCAAGGCCCTGGCTCTAAACAGGGAACTGAGACCCCGAATGTGATGGGGAGTATACCAACTTGAAAGCCCCTAGCAATAAATGGACATTATGAAACATACACCATTAAGCCCGACCCATCGCAATAGTTGCAACCAGGACCTTTCCTTCCACTCCTGTGAAGGTGTTGTTGCTTGTGGGAAAATCTTGCTCTCTCCGGGAAGAGTGGTGGATTAGTTGAGCTTCAGGAAAAATGTATTGTGGACTAGTTAAGGAGGATATCAATGGCCACATTGATATTGTTGAGGGCTCCAAAGGAAGGACTATGATGCTCCGGGCTGGTCCTGGGATAAGTCAGACAAGCCAACAGGTTCGAACAACCCTTCTAGTTAGGCAACCCTCCAGGCCCTTAAGTTTTCACATCTCCACCAATAGATCTTTCTTGGTCCATTCCAACTCCTCTCTTCAATTCAACTACCAATCCACTGGGTCCATATTTTGAGTTTCTAATGGAAATGTTTCGAATAGCTCAAGGAGAGGAACTCGAAATCCGAACTCCACGTCATCGCCAGAACCGGAGACGTTGACGTCGCAGCCAACCCCACCGGCCGTTAATTTTTTGATATCTTCTTTTGATGTGAAGGACAAAGGGTAACCGAATTTAGCTCCGGCTATGACAACCCATTCCCTTAGGCCGGCCCTGATGATGATATATCTTAAGACTACAAATTAAAGGCGCACACCAAGGAGCTTCTCGCCATTGTCAAGGCCAAACGCTCAAAGCCTAAGTTGATTGTGTATATCGGAGGCTGGAGATCTTGATATCATGTCTTGATGGTGATGTTGGATATGTGATATTGATAAATTTATATTAACTTTATGATATTTCCTCATTACGTATGTATGTATTGAGGGTCTCGCGGGCAGTCTCGTGTGATACTCCAAGTTTTTAGAACATATTAATGACTTATGAAACAAGAATGTATTTCTGGATTTCCTGATTATCAGTACTAGACCTCCATAGACTAGTAGAGACTCATGGCACGACCATGTACCCTGGCTAGAACCCGTACGTAAAACGATACTCCTGGATTTGGGGTTTAATTTTTCCAATTTTGGTCTCCCAGCAGTATTACGATGGTAAGGGACTTGGATTTCTCCTTATGCAATATGGTTGCAAAGTTATAGCCTATGCGTCTCGGTAACTGTTATGGTATCAAGTTGCTTAAAAACATACTTTATTATATTATATTGTAAAAATTGAAAAGTGTTGTAGTCCAAAAGACTAATGAGTTCTTCATCAACTATATATGCAGAAGGAAGAGAAGGAAGAGAAAGAGAGACACTATTTGTAGTATTTTATAAGTGGAAAGTAATCCTGGATTTTTTTTTTTGACTTTGTATACAATGGATAATCATATGATCTCTATAATATAGATATATCTATAGTTGAGACAATCATATTTAGTTAGTTATAAAAAAACTACAATTATAGGTTCAAATTAGCTTAAATTTTGGAGTCCAAAAGCTCAACTGATGGATTCCAATAGCTGTCATGTATCCAACTAAACACCCAGTTAGCCGCAAATATGTGGCATCCAAAGTATGAAATAGAATATCCTAAATTCATAGAAAAAAGAAGGTTCAATCCACTTTTGGCCTATCAATTCAGTTACATATTATGTTGAAGATTTTTTTTCTAAAGTAAACTCAAATATATTAACTAGATGAAACTTTACCTATAGTACAGAAACAGAGTTAATTTGCTCTGGGGATTCCTCAGCAATCAGCTGGACGTAGTATATATACTTCGAACACTTAGTACTCGACCAAGTAGGTGAGGCTCCACGACATTTCTGCATATTCCAAGACGAAATGTTATTTAGAAAACATTCCTCGTAGTATCTGTACCCATAGTTGGTGAGGATTCTCAAGTAACCGCAAGATAATTTTGCCAATCAGAGCTTCATTGACCCATTTTGGAAATTTATTTCTTGTCCAGACCACAAGGAGAAGGTGTTTAGTATTTCATGGAATATGACACGGATGATGTGGTTGCATTGCCAAAGATGAGCAAATCATCAGCAAATAGTAAGGACTTGTTTGGTAACAAGAATTTGGGTTTAGATTTGGATTTGGAAATTCAAATCCAAATCCAACTCCAACCAAACATAGGATTTGGTAAACTATAATTATAATTTATAATTATGATAATAAAATAATAAATAAATAAATTATTATAATTATAATTATAGTTATGATTAATAAATAATTTATTACTATAATTATGATAATAGTTATGATTAATAAATTATTAATTAAGATTATAATGATGATTAATAAATTATTAATTAAAATTTTAATAATGTATTAACTATTAAATTATTAAATAATAAATTATTAATTTTGGTGTTAAATATGATTAATATATTATTAATTTCGGTTTTAATTATGATTAATATATTATTAATTAAGATTATCATAAATAGTAATTTATAATTAAGATTATAATTAAGACTAAAAAATTATTAATTAAGATTATAATTATTTATTTATTTATAAATTGTTAATTAAAATTATAGTTATGATTAATAAATTATTATAATTTTGATTAATAAAGGTATAAATTATTAATTAAGATTATTATAAAATATTAAAATAAAATTATTAATTAATAAATTATTAATTAAGATTATAATTATAATTATAATTAATCAATTATTAATTTGATTTGATAAATTATTAATTAATAAAATTCTTTATTAATAATTAATTATTTAAGTGATGTACGTATTTATATTAATTAAGAATTAAAATTATATATAAAATAATAACTAATTATTAATTAATTATTAATTATTATTTATTTATTTATTTATTAGTATTAATTAAATATTTGATAAAACAATAAAATTATTTTAAATAAAATCTAACTTTCATTCTTCCAAATCCAAAATTTCCAAACATAGAATTCCATAAATTTGGTTCAAAATCCATAAAATCTATATCCCACCTCCAAATATGATTTACCAAACCGGCCCTAAGTGGGAGACAGGTGGAACAAATCTATTGATCCTAATTCCATGAAAAAGATCATTCCGCTCGTAGCGGTAGAATAGCCGAGATAGAACTTCACTGCAAATAATAAAAATAAATGGGGATAGAGGACATCCTTGGCGAATCCCTTTGCTCGGTTTAAACCACTACCCTTCAGGAGAGCCATTGATAAGGATAGAAAATGAAGATGATGTACTACATGCCATGATAAGGTCGTTACTGTGACCTCGGATACCCATCCCATGAAGTGTACTTTTGATGAAACTCCAAGATAGTCGATTGTATGCCTTAGACATCAACCTTAAGAGCAAACGATTGTTTCTTTTTGGATGATCTTTTCATAGAGTGTATAATCTCTTGTGCCACAATTACATTATGATCTCGTTTGGTTCGCGAAATCATCGAGTTGGAAAAAAAAAAGTGATTACTTTTCTATATTTAGATGTCAAAGAAATCGATGAGGAAAGGAAATTGATTCTCAATGGAAAAAAAAATTAGAGAAAAAAGTGATCTCATCCATCCAAGTAAGAAATTATTTTACCACATTAAAGTATTCACTTTCTTTTCAAATTCTTTGATATTTCTAAACATCAAAAAAAAAATTAATGAGAATTATAATTTCTCAAAGAAAAAGAAATGCCAAGAGATTGATTTTCTTTTCCTTTCATTCCGCGAACCAAATGAGGCCTATGAGGACGCCAAAGGCATTTTGAGTTGGGGCAGGGCCGGCCCTGGCCCAGGGCGGCCAGGGCGACCGTCCAGGGTCCCATAAAATTTGGAGGCCCAAAAAAATTAATTTAAATGTATATATATATTAGTAATCTTATATTGAATATAGAACTAATATATAATATGATCCTCTTTTATCATAAAACATTTGTGATGTAGTGGTAGTTTCTTATACTTGTACACAAAAGGTCCTAGATTCTAGCCTTTGGTTGTATCATTTTTTAGTTCAATTTTTTTATATTATATATGGGTCCCATTTTAAAAATTTGTCTAGGGTCCCATTAACTCAGGCCCGCCATGAGTTGGGGAAGTCTATAAGTAATAATTTTAGCTTGGAATCGCAAGAAAGGACAACATTTGACTGACATAGACCTACACATAGAATCCAAAGTTGACTCAGATGCAAAACAACACGCATTAATCCTCCAGAAGTTTCCTTTCAATAATGCTCCATTCACGAAGTAACCCTAACTTGATGTTCACGTATTTGTAACGTTACAATAAGAGATCAGGAACCTTCCCATTTATTTCATTCTTAATTTCCTCCATCAATCCACATCTCTCTCTCTATAAAAACGCAAACCAACCAAAAAAAACCTCTCAGAAATCACACTTCTTCTGCACTACTTAATTACTACAATGCAGGTGATCACAATGGCCAAGTCCTTCGGGGACGGGAAGATCTCCGCCGCAGAGCTCTCACATTGCACGAAGGCTGTCGGAATCGATCTCTCGGTGGACGACATCGAGCAAGTGGTGGAGCTCGACGAGGACGGGCTCGTGGACTGCGAGGAGCTCGACATGCTGTTGAACGGTACCACGGGAGGGGATGCAGACGAGGAGGAAAGGATTGGAGGGTTGAGAGAGGCGTTCGGGATGTTCGCGGCAGAAGCCGAGGGGTGCATCACCCCGAGGAGCCTGGAGAGGATGCTCGGCAGGTTGGGCAATTCGTGGGTCGACGCCGAAGATTGTCAGGCTATGATACGTAGGTTTGATCTTGATGGGGACGGCGTGATCAACTTTGATGAGTTCAAGGTTATGATGCTATGAAGATCAAGAGGTTATTTTTCGTCATCAGCATTATGTACAGTAAACTTGAATAGAGACATTCGTTGGCCTACAAATTAATCTGCAACTAGATACCATGAAGTTTTCTTATTAGCAATTATATACCTGAAGGATGTTTAGTAAATTGCTAGTCTCGTTAGTTTGCCATCAAAGTAATGACAAATTTCTTTTTCGGAAATGCTATTTGGCCGGCTGAGGGCCAACCCGTCCGCCACGTGGTCCTCCCCCATTGGTCGGTCAACAACGTGGGTCCCATGCTAACAATAGGGCTAATGGGGGAGTGCCACGTAGGCGGACGGGTTGGCCCGCCTGCGGACAAAAAAGTATTTTCGTTTCTTTTTTTAGTTAAGATTTTGGTCATGGTCATAGAAATAGATTAATTATTGTCTATTTTATATAAAAAGAAAGAAAAAGAAAACAACAACAAAATGGAAACTTGGCAGGAGTGGATGGTCAGGGTATATTTTTTTTTTCCTGCTATTTTTTTATATTTTACTTCTAATTTGTCATAAAGACAAGTTTGGTTTTACCCTAAAAAAATTAACATGAGGTTGTATGTTGCTAACTGTCTATAGTTCTGTTGATGTTGGATGGAATTTCTAACCTATGTGGAGAACACTCCGGAGTTCGACGTGCGTCATCCAGATGTCGTAGAAGCTCGGAAAGTAGAAGGCGACAAACGAGGCTTCATTTGAGTGCGTGCCAGAACATTGGAAATTAAACATTAGCTAGTATCAGCAGTATACCGTTCACTACCAAAATAAGTCATATCAGCGACGAGTTTAGCGACGCTTAATGATAACGTCGCTATTATTTTGCAGTTTAGCGACGTATAAATTTTACGCCGCTGTACGTCACTATTAGCGACGTATTGCGACAAAATTTTGTATAACAAAATTTTACGTCGCGCAAAAGTCGGTGAACATCGCTATTTTTTTACTATTAGCGACGTTTCGTGACGTTAGCGTAAGACGTCGCTAGTTTTCGCGACGTTAAGCGACGTTTTGGACGTCGCTAATTTTATAGAATATAGCGACGTTCAGCGACGCTTACTCCGACATCGGTAACTTATTTCCAAAACCCCGATCCAGTTTTTCTTTCCCCCTATTTCACTCAAAAATTTCCCCAAAAGTTCTCTTCCCCCCAAGCCGATCGACGACCCTATTTCAGCCGCCCCCCCCTCCTCCTCCACCGCACCTCCGCTCCTCCGCCTCGACCGACCTCCTCCTCCTACTCCTCCTCTGCCGACCGCCCCCTCCTCCTCCTTCAACCGAGCTCCTCCACCGACCCCCTCCTCCTCCAACCGCCTACACCGCGAGCTCCTAATCGGCCATCCTCATGAAGATCCCCTCCTCCATCGTCCTCCTCCTCTACTGCGAGCACCTCCTCCACCGACCCTCCTTCGTGCGCGAGCTCCTCCTCCTCCGGGCTCCTCCTTCACCGCGAGCTCCTCCTCCTCTCCGGGCTCCTCCTCCACCGACCCCCTCCACGAGTTCCTCGTCAACCGCCTATGCCGACCTTCTCCTCCTCTTGGCCAACCCCAATAATTGGTAAAGCCTAACCCTATATTCTATCTAAGTTTAGACACGACACAGACACAAATCTACCGACACGATACACTAAAAAGATACACAGACACAGACAAGATTGTTGCTTGAGTTGCCGACGTGCTCAGCGATAGGATCGACGATGCTCGAGTTGTTGGCGATGGGGTGGAGGGGGAGGAGGATGCCACCGACGAAGAGTTGGTCTACGGTGAGGAGGTCAGTGGGGTGGGGGAAGGGAGGGAAAAAAAGAAAGATGGTATACATATGTAAACCATTTGATTTTGATTGTGAGAGAGGGAAAGACAGTATACATATGTAAACCATTTGGTTAGTGTACATTTTTGGAAGACTAGTTAATCCAATGAGTTTTACTACAAACTAGTCATGACTTTCATATATAATCTTAAAAAGAAATTGGAACTTCTCATATTCCAACCTTGACTCATAATAACTTTTTAAACTAATTATGTCATGATTACTTGGGATTCTATTTCAATGTTTAGGAATCCATAACATGGTATTTAAAGAGATCTATGATTCTCCCTTTGAAAAAAATTCTTATTCTTAAAGAAATATTGTGTAGTTAGCAATATTGTATAGTTAGCGATGATGGTTCCTTTAGTTAGCTTGCTTATGTTACAATTATATTCTCTGTGAATATCGATCTTACCAGATGGCACCCATGACCCGAGCAGCGGTACGTCGTTTGAGGGAAACACAGATTGCTGAGGTGGCTCCTCATACTATTAAGGAGGAAGTGGCACCGGTAGCTAGTGAGACCGGGAGTTCCATTCATCCAGCATCTGCAGTGGAATGACGCTTTTCTGCCGTCGATCTCACTTTTTCGAAGATGTTGCGTGATGGTATCATTGAGCGTATGCGTGAGCTTCGTGGTCGTCATTAGTGTAGTTTTATGGATATATTTTGTGTTGGACTATTAGTACTTATTACCAGCTGTACTTGTTTTATGGAGATGAGTTTATGGACTTAATTATGGACTTATTACCAGCTGTACTTGTTTTATGGAGATTAATTATGGAGATTAATTATGGACTTATTACCTCTTATTTTATGGAGATTAATTAGGCTAAGTCTTCTGTGTGGTCAATTCTGATACACTATGGTTATATGGTTATGTCATGTGATACACTATTACCACTTGTTGTATCATGATTACTTGGGATTCTATTTCAATGTTTAGGATATGTCATGATTAATGCGTCTATTACTTTTATAAGTGTTTCAACGAGTGCATGTATCTATCTTACAAAATTATCCTCAAATGGATATGGATCTGAATTACTATCTGTGGAATCGTTCTTGGATGTACAACCGTCATCCTGATGACATGTGCGGTGTGCGGGATGAATTCATAGAGGGTGTACAGCAGTTCCTGCAGTTTGCCAAGGCGTTCCCTCAGTACATGGACGGTACCAAAATTAAGTGTCCGTGTGTGAGATATTGCAACTTGAAATATCATCCAGAAGTGGAAGTCACATATCATTTATACTCGAAGGGTTTCACGATGAATTACTATCAGTGGAGCGCGCACGGAGAACTTGTGTCTTTAGCATCGGAGTATGAGCCTTATGTGGATCTCCACAACCACGCTGCTTACGACGATGGGTTGGTGAACATATTTTTTGACGTGGCAGGGCCTATTTTCTATCCAGACAATCATGATGCACCTGAGGAGGCACCGAACACCGATGCTGCAAAGTTCATGGAGTTGCTGGAGAATGCAAGGACTCTATTATATCCTGGTTGTGAGTATCATTCACCGTTGGAGGTGGTTACAAGATTGTTGAGCATCAAGTCCTATTTTAATATGTCGCAAGATTGTTACAACCGAGTTATGGAGTTGATTATAGAAATATTGCCTGAGGGTGCTAAGTTGCCTCAAGACTTTTACCGGTCTAAGAGGATGGTGAGATCGCTCTGGATGGGATACGAGAAAATAGATGCATGTCGTAACGGGTACATGTTGTACTACAAAGACGACCAGGATGAAGACGCCTGCAGATTTTGTGGTGTTGATCGCTACAAGGGCAGTGGTAGAGAAAAGTCTGTCGGTAAAAGGAAGCCTATCGATTCGATGTACTACTTGCCGTTGACGTCGCGGTTGCAGCGGTTGTTTATGGTGAAGGAAACTGCAGAAAATATGAGTTGGCATAAGCGAGAACAGACCGAAGGAGTGTTGGATCACCCATCTGATGGAGAAGCATGGAAGCACTTTGATCGAGAGTACCCAGATTTTGCTTCTGATCCGCGTAATGTCAGATTGGGTCTCTGCTCTGACGATTTTACCCCATTTTGACTTTCGAAATCCCAGTATTCTTGTTGGCCTGTGATCGTCACTCCGTACAATCTACCGCCTTGGATGTGCATGAAGACTCCGTATATGTTTCTCACCGTTATTATCCCAAGTCCGAACAATCCGAAAAGGAACATCGATGTGTATTTACAGCCATTGATTGATGAGTTGAATCAGCTGTAGGAAGTAGGTTCCAACACGTACGATGTATCTAGAAAATAAAATTTTCAGATGCGGACAGCACTTATGTGGACCATCAATGACTTTTCGACCTATGGTATGTTATCTGGATGGAGCACGCATGGTCGTCTTTCATGTCCGTATTGCATGGACCGCACTAAGGCTTTCCATTTGAAATACGGAGGCAAACCGTGCTTCTTCGATTGTCATAGACAATTCCTGCTGAAGGATCATCCGTACCGGAAGAACATGAATGCTTTTCGTGCTGGCGTTGTGGAGAAGGCTAATCCCCCACTAAGGTGGCCCAGATACACGATATGGAAAGAGGTAAAAGATTTACCAAGAGCTATTGAAGAGCTTGCTACGGGCTACAAGTGTGACGGATTTGGTCGCACTCATAACAGGACGAAGAGGAGTATATTCTGGGATCTGTCATATTGGAGCACCGATCTGATTAGACATAACCTTGATGTCATACATATCGAAAAGAATGTATTTGACAACATAATTAATACTGTAATGGACGTAAAGGGGAAGACGAAAGACAATCCAAAGGCTAGATTGGACTTGAAAGAAATATGTAGATGTCCTGTATTGCATTTGATAGAGGAGGGAAATGGGAAGTTGAAGCAGCCTAAGGTAATTTTCTCACTGGAGAATGAGGATAAAGTCAGACTTTGTAGGTGGATTCAAGGTCTAAAATTTTCAGACGGGTATGTTTTGAACTTGAGAAGATGCGTCGACCTCAAGAAGAATAAACTGACAGGTAAGAAGAGCCATGATTATCACATATTCATGGAGAGGTTAATTCTGATTGTATTTCAGGAATTCTTACTCCAGGTTGTTTGGGATCCATTGACCGAGCTTAGCATATTTTTTAGAGATCTTTGTTCTACTAAGTTGCTCGTCGATCGTCCAGAAAAGCAGGAGAACGATATTGCGGTAATACTGTGCAAGCTCGAGAAGGTATTTCCTCCTGAATTTTTTAACTCCATGGAGCATTTGCCAATTCATCTTTCCTACGAGGCACGTGTTGGTGGGTCCGTCGGTTATCGGTGGATGTACCGGTTTGAGCGGCATTTGAACCACCTAAAGAGAAAGGTGAAAAATAAGGCTCGGGTCGAGGGTTCTATTTGTGAAGCCTATATTCTCGAGGAGATTACAAACTTCTGTTCGACGTATTTCAAACCTCATATTGCTACGAATAGAACGAGGGCTCCGAGAAACGACGACGGATATCAAGAATCTAATGATGGAATACTGAAAGTATTCAATGCGTCCGAAAAGCCTTCGGAGAAAATGAAGAAGAGATATTTAAATAACGAAGAGCTAAGGGCTGCTCAATTGTATATATTACTCAATTGCGACGAGGATGAAGTGAAGAAGCTAGAGGGGTAAGTAATTAATGATGAGTTTACGTCATCTCAATGTAATAGTATAAGCTAATATTATTGTACTAATCGGCGGTTGCTTCGTTGTTTTTCAGCACATATAATGATGAGTTGAGGTCGGTTAGACCCTACCTAACAGATGAAGCATTAGAACAAGAAATAAGACGTCATTTTTCTTCTTGGTTGAGCGAATATGTAAGCAACTTGATAATTACTGGCCTCTTCTAATGCAACTGCGCAATAAATAACTTACTATCTCTTCTTTGGTATTTGTTTGCCATTGATTGTAAAAGTACAGAATAATTATCGGAGGACTGAACTTAGACTCACAATACAAACTCGCTCGTACAAAGAAAGCCTAGGGACGAAAACCTAGGTACAGCAGTCTAAGTACGATTGTTTATTTTAGATTCTGGGGGTGACGATAGAGGCTCGGGAAAGCGACGGCCGCTCTGCCTTACTCCTTGGACGATCGGTACGCAGCCTTGACTCGGGAAAGATCTGTTTGGTCGTTGACGAAGAAATGCCTTCTTGCTCTCTCTCTGATTGCTCTCCTGGCTTCTCTCTCTCTGTGTATATTCTCTCTCTGACTATGGGGGAAGTCTCTCTGTGTATACGTATTCTTCTCTGGTTTTTTTTGTATATCTCTCTATATATTACAAGGGAATGGCACCTTGCTATTTATAATAGTGGGATGTGATCACTAGGGTTGCCAATGATTAGCTCTTGGAGATGGCGGCGGCCTGGGGATTAATCAATCCAGGCCATTCGTTTCTGATTGTGATGAATCAGAACCATTAAGGGTAGATTACACCAAATCCCCATTAGCAATTAATGCTGATTGGCATAAATCTTCCTTATAATGATTCTCTAATATCTGCGAATAAATCAAATTTATTCTCCTGCCACGTGCCCCAGATCATTGGGATTCGACCCGATCTTGGATTGCCATAAATCTGGGAGATTGATCGGCTGAGGACACGTGTCCTGAGAGCCAATGGTGAGACTGGAACCGCATACAGATTGGACCGCATGAGATTTGGGCTGCATGAATTTTGGACCGCATAAGACTTGGGATACGTGTCAAGGCTGTCTGGGCAGTGGCCCCCTCCTTCAGACTTCTGAACCATATGATGAGCCGCATGAACCGCATAATGGTGTGTCTGCTTGAGCCGCATAGGGATGATTCCACTCGAGCCGCATGGGACAGCTTCACTCTGAACCGCATGGGAAGTCTTCACTTCGAGCCGCATAAGCACACCCATGTGGCAGGGCCACGTGGCATTTTGTTGCGTGTCAGAGATTTCTTTCTCTTCCCTAGAGATTCATCATCATGACAGAGTCATAATTACCTTCTTTGGTGTCAGGTCTGTCAACTTTTCAGAGGGGTCAGCCGTCAAAGCAATTAATGCAGCATGGATCGGAGGGGAGCACTGTCACGCCACATGTCTTCTGAGCCGCATGGAATACCTCCGGCCGTATAGCTCCTTATGCCGCATGACTCCCTGAGCCGCATGTGTTTTCTGAGCCGCATGGGTCTTTCTCTAGTATTTTCTATACTTCTACAGGACCCCCTTCAAAGTTTTCAATTTGTAAAATTGAAATACTTTGAATAAGAAGCATGGCTGGATATTCTTCTGGCCGTGCATGGATATCTTGGCCGCATGGAAAGTTCTGCCGCAGGGGCGTCTCAGCCGCATGGATGGCCCAGCCGCATAGAAATTTTTGCCTCCTGACCATCTGAGTCGCATAGTTGCTATCAGCCGCATGGTCATTTGAACCGCATAAGCTCTTTGCCACGTCATTATGCCATGCGTGTGGATCTTTCTGGGACAGGATCCCAAGAGCTCAGTCTTTAAATGGCTGGTTTGGCTCAATAACCGAAGAGCTGATCGCGTTTGTACGAGGCGTCGGTCCACAGTTCTCCGTCAATAAATAGAAGGGCATTTGGACGGTCTTCTCTCTTAGACTATTCTTGACTCAGATTTTTGTCGTATTTTCTTCCTCTGATCATCAGACAACAATGGCACCCAGGGCTTCTAAGGCTGTAAAGAAGGCTGTGGCGAGGAGTAAGAAATCGGCTTCGCCGTCGACTGCCGTGCCCCCCGTTCGTTTTGATGTTCATATTGCCATCGAAGGTAAGGATTAGGTAGTCGATTTGAAACCCTAGCAGAGCCTGCTTCACTGCATGCTTCATGTACACGACTTTGACGTGAACTTCTCAAACTACATGGTTCGCATACGTGTCCCATGACTGAGCCGCATGAGACTTGTCTAAAACGAGCCGCATGAATATTTCTGACTGTTTTCATTTTCTTCGTCTTTGGTTCTCGCAGTATCTCCACCGAATGTTGAGACTGCGGTGTCAGAGGAGCCGCAGCCTCCTGTCATCAGCCAAGGATCTTCCTCTATTAAGGAGAAAGTGAAGAAAGAAGAACTTGCGCCTGAGGGGAACGACAATTCTCCAAATATCGAGACTGTTGAGGGTGGCAGCGCTGGGAACCCTGTTTCTCCTATTCTGGACGAGGATGCTCTTTACTTGCATCCTTCATATGTGAGATGGTTGAGGGAATGGTACATGCGCTCCTGTAACTAGGATGTTGGGGCTTCTCGTGGATGTTTGTCTGTAGTCTTTTATTTTGTTTCGCCTTTCTTCTTGTCTTCATGAAGAACTCTTTTGACTTGCTTGCAATCGTATGGATGTAACCGATTTCTGAATGAATGGAATATATATATTTGCTTCACTCTTTTGCTTTGTAATAATCCTCTTATTGGGACATTTTGCGTGGACCCATTATCCCTAACGTACCCTGGTTTTGGATACGGACAACAAGTTTAAAAAGAAAGGAACCAATCATACTGACTCAGAGGTGCTGAGGACATGGTGAGCATGAGGGTTTCTTTGACGGTGGGGGGTACATAGAATAATTCTGAGGTAATGAGGACATGGCAATTCTATGTAGAGGGGTGATTTGTTTTTGGCAGAAATGGGACGACTCAGAGGTGATGAGGACATGGTTGTCTTGGAAATTTGTGGATCCGTTACCTTTGTTGTGCACTGGGAGTGCAGGTATTAGATCATGAGGGAGGATCTCTTGTAGGAAGAAAGTTCAGCGGTATGATTATACATAACTTTCTTTCAAAAGAGTGACCGGGATGTAAGTTCAGGGGTACCGATGGGCACATAACTCGACAATCCATGAATGTTGGAATCAAAAGTGTAAGTTCAGAGGTACCAGCAGGTACATGACTTGGGAATTTGGGATATGAGTTCAGCGGTACAAGAGGGTACGTGACTCGATAAGTTGGAAAATTAGGGGGTTGAGTTCAGTGGTACCAGCGGGCACATAACTCGACAATCCATGAATGTTGGAATCAAAGTGTAAGTTCAGAGGTACCAGCAGGTACATGACTTGGGAATTTGGGATATGAGTTCAGCGGTACAAGAGGGTACGTGACTCGATAAGTTGGAAAATTAGGGGATTGAGTTCAGTGGTACCAGCGGGCACATAACTCGATACTCTGGAAAATGTTGTTTAAACATAGTATTTCTTCAGGAACTTGCCGTTGACGGGCAACATGAGCAAGTCTCCGTTCTGCTTAGCGAGGCGGTAAGCACCATTGGAGAACACGGCCTCGATGATAAATGGGCCTTCCCATTTTGGCTGGAACTTACCGGTGGTCTTGTGAGTCATGACCATTGGCCTCCCGACTGCCAAAACAAGATCGCCCACTTGGAATGTTCTGACTTTGACCTTTTTGTTGAAGGCTCCTGAGATGCGTGCTTGGTATAATTCGATCCTTTGCTGAGCAAGGAGGCATTTTTCATCTAAGGCCTCTAACTCTTGTAGTCGACGTCGGTAGTTATCATCCGTTGTCAATTGATAAGTGAGGGCGACTCGGAGTGAGGGAATCTGAGTCTCTAATGGGAGAACTGCCTCACTCCCGTACACCAGAGAGAATGGTGTATTCCCGGTGGCTGTTCGAACCGTGGTACGATAAGTCCATAAGCACTCGCCGAGCTTCTCGTTCCAGTCGCGTTTGTTGGAGGAGACAAATTTCTTGAGGAGTTTGATGATTGTTTTGTTGAATGCCTCTGCTAACCCATTTGTTGTCGGGTTGTATGGTGTCGAAGCGACATTCTGAATACGGTGTTTGTCGCAGAATTGGTAGAATGCGTGGCTTATAAACTGCGGACCATTATCATGGATGATCCTTCGGGGCAGTCCAAAGCGGTAGATGACGTGGTGCTTCAGGAAGCTGATTACGTTCGAAGTCTTGACTTCGACGAGTGGGACAGCTTCTGCCCACTTTGAGAAGTAATCAGTGATCGCAAGTATGAAGCGATGTCCTCGGGAGGAAGGTGGGGTGATTGGACCAATGATATCCATTCTCCATGCTTCGAATGGCCAGGACGCCACTGTCGAATGTAGAAATTCGGATGGTTGGTGAATGAAGTCTGCGTGGACTTGGCAGGCCTTGCATTTTTGGGCATAATCTATTGCATCAGCCACCATCGTGGGCCAGTAGTAGCCCATCCGGCGAAGGCGGTCTTGCAGCTTAGGGCCAGGCTGATGGGCCCCGCAGACACCGTCATGAACCTCTCGTACGGCTTCTTTGGCTTCTGCGTTCGATAAGCACCGAAGTAGTAATCCGTCGTAGGAGCGACGATACAGTATTTTCGTCTCTGTATCGTAGAAGAATCTGAGAGAACGCCGTCTGATAGAAGTAGCCTCCTTCGGGTTCTCGGGCAGGATGTCGTAGACCACGAAGTCTATGAATGGTTGTCTCCAGTCTGGCGCTTCGTCGATCATCTGAGCAGAATAACTCGCCATGGCTTGAACGTTGTTCTTGGGGCAGACCAGCTCATGGCCGATTACATCGACCGAATGATGAGAGTGGTTTGGCACTGCTAGGGAAGCAGCCAGGCCTGCTAGGGCATCAGCTTCGATATTTTGGAGTCTGGGGACGTGTTCGATGAAGAATCCCTCGAATGATGAGATAATGTTGATCGCTATTTGGTGGTAGGGTATCATGTCTTCATGGCGGACTTCGTACGTCTCCCGAATCTGGTTGACGATTAATTGCGAATCGCCGTATGCTTCAAGGTATTCTACCCCCAGTTCTCTTGCGAGTTGAAGGCCAATGACCAAAGCATTGTACTCGGCCACATTGTTAGAGCAGGGTTCCGTGAGAGAGTAGGCGCAATTGATCACTAGCCCGGTAGGAGAGACCAATACTACTCCGACTCCGACGACGATGTTTCCCTTGGGTCCGGTTCTTGAAGCGCCATCGAAGAACATCCGCCATATGTTATCGTGGGTGGTTGTATTTGAATCGGCGACCTCATCTGGGATTTCTTCGTATATTCTAGATGATTTCGATCCTGGATGGGCTGCCAAAAAGTCTGCCAGGGCTTGACCTTTGACAGCCTTCTGCGGAACGAAGATCATATGATAGGGGGACAGCAATATCGCCCATGTAGCGAGGCGGGAGCTGAGTGCCCCTGGTTTGGTCATGAGGACCCTGAGAGGGTTGATTCGTGAGATCACATGTATGGTTTGCCCCGTGACATAGTGCCGCGTCTTTTGAATGGCGAATACCAGGGCGAGGCATTCTTTCTCCACAGCGATGTATCGGTGTTCGGGCCCGACCATCATTCGGCTGAGATAGTAAATGGCCTGCTCGTGGCCTGCGTCGTTGTTTTGTGCCAGCAGGGCACCGAGGGAGTGTTCCATTGCTCGTACATAGAGCAGGAATGGTTTTCCAGGGACCGGGGCCACCAGGACTGGAGGATTTGATAAATATTCTTTGATGTCATCGAAAGCGCGCTGGCATTCCTCGTCCCATACGAATGAGACTCCCTTCTTCATGAGGTGGATGAACGGTCGGTATCGCCCGGAGTGGTTGGAAATGAACCTCCTGATATAAGCTAGCCTCCCTTGGAGGCCTCTAAGTTCACGGAGATTTCTCGGGGGACCCATCTCCATGATTGCCCTCGTTTTCTTGGGGTCTACATGGATACCCCGTGCAGTGATGATGAAGCCCAAGAACTTCCCGCTGGATACGCCCAAGAACGATTTTGTAGGGTTCATCTTCAGATTGTGGGCTCGTATTAAGTTGAACACCGTTCTCAGGTCTTGCAGATGATCTTCCTTACGGCGACTCTTGACGGCGATGTCGTCGACATAGCATTCCACTGTCTTGCATAAATGTTTTCTGAAAATGATACTCATGGCTCGCTAATATGTAGCGCCAGCATTCTTTAGACCGAATGGCATGACTGTGTAGCAGTATGTGCCAATCGGAGTTCGGAATGAGGTGTGCTTTTCGTCGTCGGGAGACATCTTGATTTGATTGTACCCCGAGAATCCATCCATGAATGACATACGTTCAAAGCCGCATGTATTGTCGATCATGATGTCTGTGATAGGAAGGGAAAATTTATCTTTGGGGCATGCCTCGTTCAGGTTGTCGATGCAGATTCGAATCTTCCCATTCTTCTTGAGGACGGGTACTATATTGGCGACCCAATCAGGATGTTGCTCTTCACGAATGAAGCCGCTGGCTATTAGCTTGTTGACTTCAGCTTCGATCACGTCCATGACGCCTGGGCGGAAGCGTCGTTGTTGCTACTTGACTGGCTTTGCATCTGACCGTATATTGAGTTTGTGGAGAGCGATGTCAGAATTTAACCCCGGCATGTCTTCATAGCTCCAGGCGAACACATCAATGTATTCTCTGACAAGTTCTAACAGCGACTCTCGTTCTTCGTCAGTTAGGCTTTTACTGATAAAGATCGGTTTTGGAGAAGATTCGCTGCCGAGATCCACTTGTATGACCTCATCTTCAGTAGGAGGTTCTCTCAGTTCGAACCGCTTTTCCTATTGTGCGTCTAATTGTTGGGCCCATGGCTCTAGCTCAAGGATTTCGGGGATGTCTTCGTCTTCCTCGTAAGCGTCGGTGAATGCCATGTTGACTGACATGACTTGTCTGAACACATCTCCGATGCTGGTATCTGAGTCGGAAGTCGGTGATCCGGTTGAATGTGACTGCCAGTCGCATTCTTCATCTGAGCTTTCAGGGGTCGTAGTAGGCGTTACATACCCTAAACCGCATCGGGTTTTGTTATAGTAGTTCCGTGGTTTGCCCGCCGGGGCTGGCATCTTCAAAGGTAATCGTCGTCCAGTGCCGTAGTTCAGTCCTGGCGTTGTCTCTAGATCATACCCCTATTTCTGCATGAGATATTTGGATTGAGGGCTATAGAGATACAGAGGCAGTCTTCCAGCATCTGACCCGAAGTCGACTTCTTCCATGGCGAGGGGATGCGGGTTGTTCGTCCGACCGAAGATGATTGGGTGGTCCCCTCCCTCGATTATTCGGTAAGCGTCTTCTACTGGAGTAAGTTGGATAGCGGTGTACACATTTGTCACCTGTGTATGTAGGTGAGTGCCTATACCGTGTTCCATAGCATACATTGTACATAGCTTATTGAGCTCGGTGTAGTTCAAAGATAACCCTTTATTGATAAAGTAAGGTATCTTTTTTAGAGGGATTACATCATCTGCGGAGGGAGCATCAGTGTGGGCAGCCATATACTTGGCTAGCTCTGGTTCCTCTTCGGCTACCCCCTGTGTGAATGAAGATTGAGAGGGCGTCCTAGTCAGCTTGATCTTCAGAGGTTCAACTGCGGAGCGGAGCGTGGGGTTGTCGGTAGACTAGCAACCCCCAGTCTGGCACTTGATGTGGAGCGAGGGGTGGCTGGTTCGCTTGAAGTGTCAGACCTCGCATCGGGGTGACGACCTTTCTTAGGCAGGCGTATCGTCAGAGGTCTATCAGAGGGATTGAGCTTCTCTGTTTGGGATTGACCGACTCTCGGTAATCTGATGGTAAGTGGCCCTGTCGTGGGTCTCGGTACCTGGCCGGACCTTGGCAGCCGGATTCTCAACTGCTCTTCCTGTGCCGAGAGGCTGATCGCGTCCTTACGCAGCGTGGCCGTAAGGGGTTTGGAATTGCCTGGTTTGCGAGCCTGGAGGTGGATTGTCAGAGGTTCTTCTGATCCCGTGGTTGCTTCAACATCAGTTTGTTTATTTCCTCCTTCAAGGTGCCTCTTCGACTTTTCGTATAGGCAGGAGTCCGAGTAATAAGATTCGACCCCTTTGAAGGGATCGATGTCAGCAAATTCTGTCCTCACGAAGCCGTGCTTGTCGACATATTTAAAGCATTGGTGTAGCGTGGAAGGCACGATCATGTAATCGTGTATCCAAGGGCGCCCCAAAAGGATGTTGTATGAAGTGTCGGCATCTATGACGTAGCAAGTGACTTCTGATTGGAGATCGCCAATCTGACATTTCAGACGGATCTTCCCGATTGGGTAGCTTCTGCCCGAATTGAACCCGCTGATGGCGGTATTTGTAGGGGTCAGGCGATGCATCGGGATGCGAAGATGATACAGTAGTCCTTTTGGAATGATGCTTATGGAAGATCCAGGGTCAATGTGCATCCGGTCCACCTTTATGTCGCCGATGTAGCCTGTGTAGTATAATGGGCGATCGTGTAGATTAGTTTTGATGAGCATGTCTTGTGGAGTAAAGACGATGTTGGGCATTGCTCCCGTACAGGCACTGTCTTGGAGGTCTGCGGGCTGATTTTCTCCCGTGAGGTTGACCTGAGCCAGGTACGCGTCGGCATTTTGAAGTGCATCGCTCAAAGCTGTACGGACATCCTTCGAGAGCCTCAGGAGTTCATATAAGGACAATTTGGCCGGTGTATTGGCCAATTGCGCCAAGATGTCGAAGTTGTAGGGCCTCTCCAGCCCCTGAGATATTTCCTTTCGGAGGGATTTGTCGAAGCGAGTCTCCTTCGGCCTAGGCTTGTCGGTCGTCGAAGGCTGAGCCGGTCCCAGAGCATCCGTGGTAGTGGGCGGATGATCATCAGTCGAGTTTTCAGCCACAGGTTGAGATTGTACTCCGGATCGAGTAACAACGACCGTGACTTCCTCTTCATCTGCTGAGGTGGTACGGTAGGATCTGACTTTTCCACTTTTCTTTTTAGAAGATGGAGTGGACTGAGTTACCTCGTGGACTAGGTCCGGATGGACCCACATAATTTTCCCTCGTGATGTGGTGAGGGGTACTAGACCAGCAGCTTGAGCAGGCGGGAGATTAGCAATCTTTATCGTTGCCAGAGGGATGGGTATAACCCCGTCCTGGGTCTCTGTTGGAGGGAAGCTGCCGAATTGTACGGACACCATGTTGGCTGCCACGGTTACCTCCTCGAAATCGATGGCCAGAGCGTTCGAATCGATGAGGTTTTGGATATATCGTTTCAGTTGGTAGCAGTCGTGCGTAGCATGGTGGACGTAGCGGTGGTAATGGCAGAACTTTGGGTTCTCCAGATCAGTCGGCCGAGGCTCCCGTCTTAGTGGAGGAAGCTGAATCCTATCTCCTTGTATGAGCATGTCCAAGATAGGCTTAACGTGACCGTCTTCAAAAGAGTAAGTGATTTGAGGCCATTGTTTGTCCGCAGGTTGCGACTCAGGCTTCTGGGCTGTATCGGCCACCATAGCCTGCTTGCCTCTGTTGTCCCGGTTGTTGGAGGGGCTACCCCCATTGTCGTTGGTGGTGCTGGGACGCTTGCCCTTGTTCTCTCCCTCTGAGATATGTAATCCTAGTTGGCGAGCCTTCTTTAATCGTTCTTCGGCACTTGTAGTACTAATGATAAAAGCCTTCCAGTCCTTAAATTGACTCTCGCCCATCCAGAGACTGATTGTTGGGAGTAGTCTCTTTTGGCAAATTTCGATCAAGGAAGAGTCCGGGTTGCCAGATGGTAGCTTCATTACGGTTTGACGAAACCGCTCAATGTAATTCCTCGTCAGCTCTTTCTCTCCTTGAATGACGTCCATGAGGGTAGACATCGTGACGTCCTGCCCTACCTCATAGAACCTCTCCAAGAACAGGCATTTGAAGCCAGCGAAGGAATGGATGTAATTGTCCGGCAGGTTGCGGTACCAATCGAAGGCGACTCCTTCCAATGCCCCAATGAATAACCGCGTGAGGATAGCGTCATCATGGGGCAGATGGTCGGTAGTAACCTCAAAGTAAGTGATGTACCGACTTGCTGAAGTCTTGCCATCATATGGGTTGATATTGAACGGCTTATATCTTGGTGGAAAGGGAACATCCCTCCATTCAGCAGGATATGGTTGCCGTATCCTGAGGTCTTGCAAGTTTTCTCGGGCATTGAACATTGCTCGGAGCTCCTAAACCTCTCTTCTTACTTCTCGGGCCTCATCTATCGCGGTAGGGGCCGTTATCTCGGGAGGATTGTTGCCCGGGTTCGGTGCCGCTGAATTTGAATCTACGTTGATTGCGGGACCCGTGCTTGTCTGGCCAGGTGTCACCCCCTGCAGATTAGGAAGCGCCGCTTTGATCTCGTCTACAGACTTGACCAAGGCGTGCAATATGGCCTCCAAAGTGTCGATGTGCTGGCGATCATCGGAACCGCCTTGATTGCTGTCTGTCATGAACACCGTCTTCACATGAGGAGTGACGGAAGGAGTGGTGGAGGATGTACCCTCCGAGTCGTACCCATGCATCGAGAAATCATCAGGATATGTAGGGATGTTCTCTTCAGGTTCGGACTCGGAAGGAACACTACCCCCAGCTTCGGAGCTTGCTTTGTCTAGGATGTCCTTGGGGACGTCGGTATCTGTTGTATCCGTCGGAGGATTTGCTTTCTCCAGTCCGTATTCCTGGAATGTCGGATTGTCGTGGATGTTTGGAGGAGTGCTACCCCCAGTTCCGACGACCCCCAATGTTGCAGACGACGAACTTCCTACTGCAGCAGTTTTCGTCTTCGAACGGGTGTGTTGAAATACTCCAGTGGAGTATAACCCTTTAGACGATGGTTTCTTAGCTGCAGTAGCTGACACCTTTGGGCTGGAGATGCTTGTCTTCTTCCCTCTTCCCTTGGCGAGAACTTTCTGCGCGGACTTGCAGGAGACAACAGGAGGTGCCTCGTCTTCTGAGCTCGGGTGATGTAGTCTTTGGAAGACGGATGGCCGGTCTTCTGTCACCGTCGCGTTGCTGCAACAGCAGTTGACGATGATCTGGGTGCATTGATGTCCGTGTGAGGGCTCTTTACACTCCGAAGCTCCTTCTCTTTCCTTGCGTTTGTGGAGGATAACCTCACGCAGGTCAGAGGAACCACTTTGTCTGTTTGCCGCCGGGGGTTGGACTTGAGTGGTTTTAGACAACTTTCCATCAGAGGCCCGCGTGATAATCAGCGGGACGCCCCGATAGTCAGAGGTTGGGGCAGTCGTCTGGACTTGATGAGCCCGCGCTGCCCTAGTCTTCCTCCTTTTAGCACTTGTGGGTGCGTAATAGGAGGAGTCTAAGTCGAATACCACAGAGTCTAGATTATCATCCAGAGAATGATCAGAGTCAGGACCGCATGAAAGCCGGTCGAAGACTGATCGAGAGAAGCGTGAGACGGACGCTATGCGGCTAGCATTGGGTACCGTGTAGGCTGTCTGCATGCGGCTGTCTTTTGTTGTAGGATGAGTCTTTATGCGGCTAGGAGTCACGACCGTGCAGGCTGACCGCATGCGGTTGGCATCTGTGGCCGCATGGGTTTTCTGCAAGCGATTGACTTTAATAGCCGCATGAGTCTCATCCGTGCGGTTGGCAACTGTAGCCGCATAAGTTATGCGGCTGACAGATGTGGCCGCATGAGTTTTCTTTATGCGGTCGGCGGTTGTAGCCGCATGGGCTTTCTCCCTGCGGCTAATACTCTTCTGCGGCTCGGATCGCGTAGAGTTCCTCTTCGCCCCTGCAAGTCCAGCATCATAGTGTTTTCTTCTGCCGGACTTGGGGACAGCAGAGTTGTCTACGGTCTGAAGTGGGGCCACAGGGGAGTCTTTCTCGCCATCTTGAGCAATAGAGAGTACCCCATCAAGGGCTTGCGGAGGAGCAAATGATTTTGGCCTCCACTCTTTGTGAGCCTTTATGGTGCGGGTGTGCTTCTGGACCGGGCCAGTGCTACCTTCAGAGAGCATCTCTTCGAACGCCTGTTGGTCGAAGCGTACGACCATCTTCTGTTGTATAGAGCCAAGTTTGGCTGCGTCCGATTGCGTCACCAACTCCTCAGCCGTGGAGAAGTTAGTTCCCAGCAGAGTCGCCATCGTGTTTGCCATTGATTGTAAAAGTACAGAACAATTATCGGAGGACTGAACTTAGACTCACAATACAAACTCGCTCGTACAAAGAAAGCCTAGGGACGAAAACCTAGGTACAGTAGTCTAAGTACGATTGTTTATTTTAGATTCTGGGAGATGACGATAGAGGCTCGGAAAAGCGACGGCCGCTCTGCCTTACTCCTTGGACGATCGGTACGCAGCCTTGACTCGGGAAAGATCTGCTTGGTCGTTGACGAAGAAATGCCTTCTTGCTCTCTCTCTGATTGCTCTCCTGGCTTCTCTCTCTCTGTGTATATTCTCTCTCTGACTATGGAGGAAGTCTCTCTGTGTATACGTATTCTTCTCTGGGTTTTTTTTTGTATATCTCTCTATATATTACAAGGGAATGGCACCTTGCTATTTATAATAGTGGGATGTGATCACTAGGGTTGCCAATGATTAGCTCTTGGAGATGGCGACGGCCTGGGGATTGATCAATCCAGGCCGTTCGTTTCTGATTGTGACGAATCAGAACCATTAAGGGTAGATTACACCAAATCCCCATTAGCAATTAATGCTGATTGGCATAAATCTTCCTTATAATGATTCTCTAATATCTGCGAATAAATCAAATTTATTCTCCTGCCACGTGCCCCAGATCATTGGGATTCGACCCGATCTTGGATTGCCATAAATCTGGGAGATTGATCGGCTGAGGACACGTGTCCTGAGAGCCAATGGTGAGACTGGAACTGCATGTAGATTGGGCCGCATGAGATTTGGGCCGCATAAATTTTGGGCCGCATAAGACTTGGGACACGTGTCAGGGCTGTCTGGGCAGTGGCCCCCTCCTTCAGACTTCTGAACCATATGATGAGCCGCATGAACCGCATAATGGTGTGTCTGCTTGAGCCGCATGGGCATGATCTTCTTGAGCCGCATAGGGATGATTCCACTCGAGCCGCATGGGACAACTTTACTCTGAACCGCATGGGAAGTCTTCACTTCGAGCCGCATAAGCACACCCATGTGGCAGGGCCACGTGGCATTTTGTTGCTCTCGGGAGATCGTGTCAGAGATTTCTTTCTCTTTCCTAGATATTCATCATCATGACAGAGTCATAATTACCTGCTTTGGTGTCAGGTCTGTCAACTTTTCAGAGGGGTCAGCCGTCAAAGCAATTAATGCAGCATGGATCGGAGGGGAGCACTGTCACGCCACATGTCTTCTGAGCCGCATGGAATACCTCCGGCCGCATAGCTCCTTATGCCGCATGACTCCCTGAGCCGCATGCATTTTCTGAGCCGCATGGGTCTTTCTCTAGTATTTTTCATGCTTCTACAGTATTCAGGTCGATCGTCTAATTTCTCCAGAGATTGAATTAATTAGAACTCTTGCCAAGGGACCAATTATATTTGTTAAAATATGGCCAAGTTACTGTGTCAATGGCTTTAGGTTCAAGTTGACAAATGCTCCGATCAGAGATAGCTTCCTGGATCTTGATTCCACAAAAAATAGTTGTTTGTGTATCAAATCTTCGAACTACAAAGACGTCGATCCAGGAAATGATTTATTTGGCATATCTTGTGAGAGATTATGGAGTTGACATATAATTATGGCAGAGAACCAGCAAAGATCGTGTTGTTCAAGTGTGAATGGTTCGATCCGATTGAAAATCAAGGTTGGAAAATTGACAAGCATGATCTTGTGGATATAAACTACAAGCGTAGATATCAAGGCTACGAACAATTTGTCCTATCAACTCAGGCTCAGCTCGTGTACTTCACAGCTTATCCGAGATGGGGAGTAACGAAGTCTAACTGGTGGGCAGTATGCAAGACTAAAGCTAGATATACTTTTAATGTTGACGAAAAAGCTTATCAGGAGGACGAGCTACCTCTTGTAACCAATATTGTTGATGTGGACTCAACGAAAGTTACGTACTACATGACTAATGTAGAAGATGTAGAATTTTCTGAAGAGGAAGTCGAAGCCGACGAAGGCAAAGATGAAACTGAAGATGAGGAGGAGGAGGAAGAGGAAGATGAGGTCGAGGAAGACGAACAAGATGAATATTCTGAAGATGGTTGAGAGAGATGTACTTTCATTTTTTAGATGTTTCTTTTAGAATGTACTATCTGGACTTAGATGTTTCTTGTAGAATGTACTATCTGAACTTAGATATTTCTTGTAGAATATACTATCTAGACTTAGATGTTTCTTGTAGAATATACTATCTGGACTTAGATATTTCTTGTAAAATATATCATCATATGTTATCTTGGTTATTATCTTGTCTTTGTTGTACTTTCATATTTCTAATGTACTATTATTTGTTGTATCTCATCATATGTTGTTATCAGGTATGACAGGTAGTTGCGGATTGTTCCACATGTTCCGACATGGGGCACGGGGTACTGGTACTGGCAGAGGACATGGTACTCTTTCGGTACCTCCTACTGGTACCGGCTCTGGATCCTCGTCGCCCAGTACTCCTGTGTATCGGACAGTACCTCTGCCTGCCCCGACGCTACGTAGCATATTTCCTGGGACGAGTAGTTCCATGCCTGAGACTGCTCCGTCGTCTAGCGTTCCTCCTGTTGTTACGACGATGGAGACAGATGAGCAGATGGAGGAGGCTGAGCCGACGACCGACCAGTATCAGACAGATGATGCATGCGCACCTTCGGAGGAGACGAGGACGGAGATCTGGGCCGACGGTACAAAGTAAGTATTTTGGTTTATTATTTTTTTTCTGTGTTTATCATAAATTAACTTTTCTCATGAATATAATATGTCTGTATAGATATCGTCTCTTGTCGGTATAGAGATGCCTAGGCCACTTCTTGAGGACTAATTATGGTGGTCCTTGGATAAACTACTCTGATGCTCCGGACGAGAGGAAGGCCTACTGGTTTGCGCGCTTCAAGGCTAAAATATATTTGCTTTTAACATGAATCATATAATTTTTGCATATTATATATAACTGATAAATATTTGGTTTGTACTCTTCTAGGATATGTTTTTCTATCCACCGTACCGGACCGAGATGATCGAGGAGATATTTCCTGCCGTTGCTGCTAAGCTGATCCGCGACGCTATTAATGATCAGAAGACTCGTGATCGTGCCGGAAAGCCGATCTAAGATTGGATCACCCCTGAGCACTGGACTGCGATGAAGGCTCGATTCGACGAGCCAAGGTACAAGAAAAAGTCTGAGAAGGCCAAGGCGGCTAGGAAGTATGGATCAAAGTGGTGCGGTGGATCGATTCCAATGACGGAACATTTCCGTTGTTTGGTATGTCTTTTTATTTCAGAAATATTATTTTAATGTAAGTCCGATAAATTAGTAAAAGATGATATATTTAATTACAAGCAAGGAAAGGTGATGATGCCAATATGGTGACTGTCTTTCTGGCCACACATCGGAAGGGCGAGAAGCTTATTGACGAGAGGGCGGAGCAGGCCTATGTACGAAATACAATTCTATTTATTAATTTTAATACTTCGTGTTAGTTTTGATATAACTTAGTAAATATGCATGCAAATAGATATTCATGTAGTTAGTAATAATAAGTACATTAGACATTAGAAGTTTGTCACTTCCCATTCCCAGAATACGTATTTTTAGAATGCATGTACTGTTTAAATGTAAATATTTTGTATTTATCATGTATTGCTCTGTATTTAAATCCCTTTTAAATTTCATGTTAATTAATTTCCTGCAATTTTATTCCTACACTTTACTTTCTGCTTTTATACTCTGCTTTAGCTTTGCTATGGGTTCGGCTCAGATTGGTTTAATTATGTTGGTCCATCATGAACCGAAATAAACCCTCACCTACCACCATTCCTTCATTTAAAAGCCCATCCCCTTTCTCTCTCTTCATTACTCTTCTTCTTCCTCATAACTCTCCCACCAACCTAGAAGAGATAGGCAAGTGCCAACTTGCTTCTTGATGGATCTCCATTTTCGTTGTTCCATTGTCTTCTTCTCAATATTCTAAGACACTTTAGTGCTTGGCATTTTCAATTTCTATGGCTAAATTCTTCTAGATCTAAGTTTATAGTATTTTCGGATTTCTTGGATTTTGATCTATTAAACATTGTTATTTCCAAGTTTTGATGGTTCCATGTTGTAGAGAATTTCGTTCTACCCCATTTTGACCTATGGAAGTCCAAATTTGGACTTACGGTGAAAGTTTTATGGAGCTTGGAAGCCAAGGGTTCCATGACCATCCTTCTCAGGTTTTCTGAGAAGATGGATCTCTCATTTCTCAGCCGCATGGATTAATTATTTCTCAATCTCATTTCTCAGCCGCATGGATTATTTATTTCCCAATCTCATTTCACGGCCGCATGAGAATCTCATTTCTCAGCCGCATGGATTAATTATTTTCCAATCTTATTTCTCAACCGCATGGATTAATTATTTTCTAATCTCATTCCTCAGCCGCATGGATTATTTATTTCCCAATCTCATTTCACAGCCGCATGAGAATCTCATTTCTCACCCGCATGGATTAATTATTTCCCAATCTCATTTCTCAGCCGCATAAGAATCTCATTTCTCAGCCGCATGGATTAATTATTTCCCAATCTCATTTCTCAGCCGCATGGATTAATTATTTTCCAATTCATTTCACAGCCGCATGAGAATCCCATTTCTCAGCCGCATGAATTAATTATTTTCTAATCTCATTTCTCAGCCGCATGGATTAATTATTTTCCAATCTCATTCCTCAGCCGCATGGATTATTTATTTCCCAATCTTATTTCACGGCCGCATGAGAATCTCATTTCTCAGCCGCATGGATTAATTATTTTTCAATCTCATTTCTCAGCCGCATGGATTAATTATTTCCCAATCTCATTCCTCAGCCGCATGGATTATTTATTTCTCAATCTCATTTTACAGCCGCATGAGAATCTCATTTCTCACCCGCATGGATTAATTATTTCCCAATCTTATTTCTCAGCCGCATGTATTAATTATTTCTCAATCTCATTCCTCAGCCGCATGGATTAATTATTTCCCAATCTCATTTCTCAGCCGCGTGGATTATTTATTTTTCAACCACATTTCTCAGCCGCATGAGATTTTTATTTCCCAATCGCATGAGATGGATTTTATTTCCCGAATTTGGCATTAATTAACATTGATTGTTATCTTGATTTATAATTGACATGCGTTCCTAGTTGGAACTAAGAGACTGGCTAGTCGTCTTATTGAATTGAATGGAATAAGACACGTTCATATCAACTATGAACTATTGAAATCGATTGGCCAATCCCGAATATTGACATATAGATACATGCAGGCTATAATTTATTTATTTATTTTACGAAAGCAGCATGTGTACTTTATGGTCAAGGCATAATTATTCTGTGGTTAGTTTTAATTGTTGCATTACGCTATGTAAGACCTACAACCTAACTGCACGGGTATCGTTGTAGAGTTGAGCATATCGTACTTTGTACGGAAGTACTCATTCTGAAATGACCATGATCCACGGCATGGGATTTCACTTAACATAGAGGCTACTAAGTTAAATAAAATAATGATTGCATGGAGAGAATGGATTCCCGAGTTCTTACATGGCAGCCCTCTTTGGGACTATTAGTGCCCAACAGGCCGGCTGGTTCCTACAGATACTGTAAATCTGCCACATGGGTAGGGAGCGGTATCTGCTTATATTATTGTATATTGTATATTGATGACGGGCGTCCCGCTGGGACTCGTCTAATTCATGATTGGCGCAATTGATTGATTGGATAGACTAGCCTTGCTTGCCCATAGTAAGAACTGAGAAATCCTTATTGCATAATTCCAGGATAACTTGGGACTCACAGTAGTAAGCCGTAGGAGTTGGATGGCCGTTTAAGTTGATTTGTTTGTGTACTGTACCTACTCTGTTACCTAACTGAGATGATCAGAGCATCAGGACATGACGGGCCAACTTCTGTCCTTGTTTGGTTGGGAAGTTGGTTCGAAGTGTCGTGATGTTACGTGAATTCCAGTAGCAAGCAGAGATCTATTATTATATTCTCTTATTTACTGGTTTAATGCCTCATATCGTTCTTCCTTGCGGTACTTGCTATTAGAGGTCTAACCTCTCTGGTTTTACATGGCCAAATTTAGAGCCGGTCCCCGAGGACTCAGCTTACTTCTACCTCCAAGATGGTCAATACTAGAGGGATGATCGCAGGAGGACTCGAGTGGGTTCCTTACTTCCTTGCTCATTTTGTTAATTACTTTATATTTTGCCGCTTGACACCGACATGTTAGTCGGATAGTCTTGTACTTACTTTTACATAATTATAATTAAGTCAGACTGCAGCTGATAACAATTGTGTATATGTTGCTATATCATCTGGCTATGTTTTGAAAAGCCAGATCTCAAGAACATTTTGACTAAGCGTTTGGGACGCCTTATTGCTTTATCTTAAATGTTCTCTGTTATTGCTTCTTGTTTGAATGATTTAGACAATAGATGTGAAGTGACCATAGCGAGACTTTCATGTAGTATGCACCCCCTTGTCTTTTAGACAGCATTGATCGTATTATACGGTATTTATCTACCCGTAATACGTAGCTGGCTGAGTCATTTCCCCGCTTTCCAGTATTCTGGTTCTGGGGCGTGACAAGGTTTTAGTGGTGGCCCATGCAGGTCTGATTTCAGACTTGTAGGGTGTTTTAATTTGTAGGATGTCTCAATCACACATGTTCCCCCTTGATCTCATGATTCGTTACTCTCGACTCTAACTTGACATTCCGGTATCCTTTGACTTCATTGATCTTTCCTGTCCGATCGTTTGATTGTTCTTTTGTCCTTTTCTTAGGGGCACTTCGTCCGCATCTGCCAGGACTGGACAACAACAACAAGGGCAACACGGACAACCTGACCATGTTGGTCAGCAACAAGGGCCGGTACTAACTCAAGAGACCATCCAAGAAGAAGTAATAGTAGAAGCAGCAGCTGGACCGCAGTATCCGGATGTTCCACCACCACCAACAGTTCTACCTACCCCTGTGGAAGTAGACATACCAGTCCTTCTGGAGATCATGAGAGGGATGATGGCTACTCAGCAACATCAGATGTTAGCCCGGCAGCGCATGCACGCTCAGTTACAAGAGCAGAATATACTACTTAACCAAGGATTGCAGACAACTTTAGAAAGGGGGGCAAGGACAGATTCAGGAGCGTCAGCCAGGTTTTGCAAGTACAACCCCCGTCGTTTCGAAGGCACGGAGGATGCCATCTCAGCAGATGCATGGCTTAAGGATATTGAGGCCATTTTGACAGCCGCTAAGGTGCCGGCAGAAGAACGTGTGGATCAGGTGAAGTTGTTACTTCAGCATCTCGCACGTGATTGGTGGGAATCAGAGGAGGTAGGCATCAGACGTCCTGTGGCTTGGGATGATTTTACAGTAAGATTCAAGACAAAGTACTATGGAGTTGTGTCGCAGTTTGAGCTACAACAGAAGTTTATCAATCTTAGACAGGCTGGCAAGACTGTAGATGCTTATGCAGCAGAGTTCTGCAGATTGAGTAGGTTCGCCCCAGAAATGGTAGCAACAGAGAGCCAGAGGGCTATGAGGTTCCAGCAGGGATTTCATCTTGAGCTCTTGCAATTGATAGAGGGGCACAATTACCAGACTTTTGATAAAGTATTGACGGCGACTCGAAGGCATGAGATAACCGTTCAGAGGATTACGGCCAGGACTGGGAGTCAGAAGAGATCCCACAGTCAGATTGAAGGAGGAGGGGGAGTAGCGCCCCGAACAACAGCATCATCCCCTGGCATTCGTATCCACGATGTAGCACTGCGAGGACCAGCACCACCACCCAGGCAGCAGCAACAGCAACAGAGGAAGAACCAGCAGCCCCCAGCGGGCTGCACTTATTGCGAGAAGATAGGACACACTAGAGATGTGTGTCGGACATTGAACGGGCAGTGTTTGATATGTGAAAATCCAAATCATCGGGTTACCACATGTCCCATGAATTCGATGTCAGGAGGACCAGTGCAACAATTTCCTGCTCTGCCAGCACCAGGGACAGGACAGTATCGAGGACCAGCGGTAGCCGTAAGACCGTTGGCACAGCGCCCGTTCATGACACATGCTCAAATGTTTCGACAGCAGAGACCGTCGATGCAGAAGCAGCAGCATAGACCACCCCAGCATCATCAAGGAAGGGGCCAGCAGCAGCACCAGGCTAGGCTGCAGCATGGGAACCAACAAGGAGGTCGAGGGCAGCCATTCACTCTGTCCTTGGAAGAGGCATTGGCATCGGGAGATGTTGTGGCAGGTAACATTCTCATCGCCTCTTATCCCGCAGTAGCATTATTTGATTCGGGAGCATCGCACTCATTTATATCTGCACAATTTGCAACACGGCTAGGAATAGAATTCGAGGCATTGCCAGGGAGGTTAAATATACTCACTGGTAATAGGCTCGTAGGAGTTAGTAGAGTTATTCTAGCATGTAGCGTTGTAGTTTGCGGGCATTCCTTACCCGCCCGTTTGATAGAATTTCTTGTTGGAAATTTCGACGTTATCTTAGGCATGGACTGGCTGAAAGACAGTCATGCGACAATAGATTATCGTAGAGGGAGTGTATCTTTTGATATTCCAGGCATGAAGCGGTTCACCTTAGTCAGATCAGTGGCAACTCAACAAGAGCAGGGGGTAGTGACGGCAATGGAAGAAGTTCAAGTCCCGAAGGTAGTTGAAGAGTTTCTAGACGTATTTTCTGAAGAACTTCCAGGTCTACCACCGGTTAGAGATATTGAGTTCAGTATAGAATTGGCACCTGGAACTAAACCGATATCAGATCGAGTTTATAGAATGGCGGATTCCGAGCAGGCCAAGGTATATCAGCATATAGAGGAACTGAAGGAGAAGAAGTTCATCCAAGCTAGCATATCACCATGGGCAGCACCAGTGGTACTTGTGGGGAAGAAGGATGGATCATCCAGATTGTGCATCGATTACAGGAAGCTTAACGCGGCAACAGTGAAGAACAAGTACCCACTACCCAGGATCGACGACTTATTTGATCAGTTGAACAAAGCTAGAGTTTTCTCCAAGATAGATCTTCGTTCAGGGTATCATCAAGTGAGGGTTCGGAAGGAGGACATTCCCAAGACAGCATTCAGGTCGAAGTATGGGCATTATGAATTCTTAGTAATGCCGTTTGGTTTGACCAATGCTCCAGCAATCTTTATGGATTTAATGAATCGCATCTTTATGCCGTACTTGGATCAATTTGTCGTTGTATTTCTCGGCGACATTCTTGTATATTCAACTAGTGAAGAGGAGCATGAAGATCACCTCCGGAAAGTGTTGCAGGTTCTGAGAGAGAACCAGTTGTACGCCAAGCTCAGCAAGTGCGAGTTCTGGACGGATCGCATTTTATTTTTGGGTCACATCATATCAGGAGCTGGAGTAGCAGTGGATCCCAAGAAGGTAGAAGCCGTAGAGAGTTGGCCAGTACCCAAGACCGTAGCCGATGTACGGAGTTTCTTGGGATTGGCAGGATATTACAGAAGGTTTGTATCAGATTTTGCAAGACTTTCAGCGCCCATGACACGCTTGACACGGAAGGATGTGCCATTCGTCTGGTCGGCAGAATGCCAGACATCATTTGAGAATTTGAAGCAGAAGTTGATATCAGCGCCTATTCTTACATTGCCAGTTGGACCCGGAGGTTTTACAGTATATTGTAATGCGTCAGGAAAAGGACTTGGATGTGTCCTTATGCAGCATGGGAAGGTGATAGCGTACGCATCTAGACAACTTCGGGACCACGAGAAGAATTATCCAACTCATGACTTGGAGTTGGCAGCAGTAGTATTTGCTTTGAAGCTATGGAGGCATTACTTATATGGTGATCGAGTGGACATGTACACAGACCACAAAAGTCTGAAGTACATCTTTACCAGAAGGAACTGAACATGAGACAGAGAAGATGGTTAGAGTTGATAAAGGATTACGACGTGGAGCTTCAGTATCATCCAGGCAAAGCTGATGTGGTAGCAGATGCTCTCAGCAGGAGAGGCGGCGCATTTATGTTAACAACACAGAGGCATATCTTAGAAGACCTTCAGGAGATGGGCATCGAGGTTATACTTCCTAGTGATATATGAGTTCTAGCGAGTCTACAAGTTCAATCCGACTTGGTAGACAGGATCAAGGCAGCTCAGGCACAAGACCCAAGGATTCAGAAGCTTAGGGCAGAATGTGAGTCAGGACTCAGGAAGGAGATACAGATTCATGAGGATGGTACACTTAGGTTTGGGTCACGTCTATGTGTGCCTATTGGAGATATCAGACAGGAGGTTATGACAGAAGCTCACAGTTCTTAGTATTCTGTACACCCTGGAGGGACCAAGATGTACCAAGATATCAAGCAGCACTTCTGGTGGAACGGGATGAAGAGGGAGATAGCTAGATTTGTTTTCTGTTGCTTGGTATGTCAGCAAGTGAAGGCAGAACAGCAGAGGCCAGCTGGGTTATTGCAACCGTTTCCTATCCCGGAATGAAAGTGGGAACACATCACAATGGACTTTGTGACCGGTTTACCGAGATCACCAAGTGGTAAAGATGCTATTTGGGTGATAGTGGACCGACTTACAAAGGTAGCACACTTTCTTCCTTTCAGAGTAGGGCAATCTACAGAAAAGTTGGCAAAGTTGTATATGCAACAGATAGTCAGGCAGCATGGGGTCCCAGTCAGTATTGTTTCAGACAGAGATACCCATTTTATATCACATTTTTGGAAGAGCTTACATCATAGTCTGGGTACCAAGTTAAGATTTAGCACGGCTTACCATCCCCAGACAGACGGACAATCAGAAAGAACAATTCAGACTTTGGAAGACATGTTGCGAGCTTGCACCCTAGATTTTGGAGGATCTTGGGAGAGCCACCTACACTTGGTCGAGTTCTCATATAATAACAGTTATCAAGCCAGTATCCAGATGGCGCCATTTGAAGCTCTATATGGTAAGAAGTGTAGGTCGCCACTAGCATGGGATGATATCGGGGAGAGGAAGATGCTAGGCCCAAAAATAATTGTCCAGACCGTTGAAGTGGTTAAGGGAGTTAGAGAACGACTTTGAGTTGCGCAGGATCGGCATCGTCATTGGGCGGACCAGCATCGTAGGTCGCTAAAGTTTTCTGTTGGGGACCACGTGTTCTTGCGGATCTCACCTACCCGTGGGGTCATTAGGTTTGGCGTTCGCGGGAAGTTGAGTCCGCGGTACGTGGGCCCATTTATTATTCTTGATAGGATAGGCGATGTTGCTTATCGTTTATCCCTTCCACCTTCATTACAAGAGGTGCATGACGTATTTCATGTATCTCAGTTACGAAGGTATGTGTCGGACCCAAGCCATATCCTTGATCATTCTGAGCTGGTTGTTGGTACCAACCTGTCTTACGAGGAACAGCCTGTGTCTATTTTGGACCGAAGAGAGAAGATACTCAAGAACCGAACAATTAGCCTTGTCCGGATTGCTTGGGGTCATCACTCTTTAGGGGAGTCAACGTGGGAACGTGAGGATGATATCCGATCACGATATCCGTACCTGTTTGACTCACAAGGTATATCTCTTTCTGTATACCTTGATTTTCTTAAACTCCTCATGCTTGTCACCTTATGAGTAGAATTGCTTGATGTCGTAGATTGTTAAACATAGATACGCTACTTGCTGTTATCATTGTAGAATAATTGCTTACTCAATTTACTTGTATTTAGATTAGTTTAGCTTTGACATTTCTATCCTGCTTGGATCTGAAATTCCGAGGACGGAATTTTTCTAAGGAGGGTAGAGATGTCACTTTCCATTCCCAGAATACGTATTTTTAGAATGCATGTACTGTTTAAATGTAAATATTTTGTATTTATCATGTACTGCTCTGTATTTAAATCCCTTTAAATTTCATGTTAATTAATTTCCTGCAATTTTATTTCTACACTTTACTTTCTGCTTTTATACTCTGCTTTAGCTTTGCTATGGGTTCGGCTCAGATTGGTTTAATTATGTTGATCCATCATGAACCGAAATAAACCCCCACCTACCACCATTCCTTCATTTAAAAGCCCATCCCCTTTCTCTCTCTTCATTACTCTTCTTCTTCCTCATAACTCTCCCACCAACCTAGAAGAGATAGGCAAGTGCCAACTTGCTTCTTGATGGATCTCCATTTTCGTTGTTCCATTGTCTTCCTTTCAATATTCTAAGACACTTTAGTGCTTGGCATTTTCAATTTCTATGGCTAAATTCATCTAGATCTAAGTTTATAGTATTTTCGGATTTTTTGGGTTTTGATCTATTAAACATTGTTATTTCCAAGTTTTGATGGTTCCATGTTGTAGAGAATTTTGTTCTACCCCATTTTGACCTATGAAAGTCCAAATTTGGACTTACGGTGAAGGTTTTATGGAGCTTGGAAGCCAAGGGTTCCATGACCATCCTTCTCAGGTTTTCTGAGAAGATGGGTCTCTCATTTCTCAGCCGCATGGATTAATTATTTCTCAATCTCATTCCTCAGCCGCATGGATTATTTATTTTCTAATCTCATTTCACGGCCGCATGAGAATCTCATTTCTCAGCCGCATGGATTAATTATTTCCCAATCTCATTTCTCAGCCGCATGGATTAATTATTTCCCAATCTCATTCCTCAGCCGCATGGATTATTTATTTTCCAATCTCATTTCACAGCCGCATGAGAATCTCATTTCTCACCCGCATGGATTAATTATTTTCCAATCTCATTTCTCACTCACATGAGAATCTCATTTCTCAGCCGCATGGATTAATTATTTCCCAATCTCATTTTTCAGCCGCATGGATTAATTATTTTCCAATCTCATTTCACAGCCGCATGAGAATCTCATTTCTCAGCCGCATGGATTAATTATTTTCCAATCTCATTTTTCAGCCGCATGGATTAATTATTTCCCAATCTCATTCCTCAGCCGCATGGATTATTTATTTTCCAATCTCATTTCACGGTCGCATGAGAATCTCATTTCTCATCCGCATGGATTAATTATTTCCCAATCTCATTTCTCAGCCGCATGGATTAATTATTTCCCAATCTCATTCCTCAGCCGCATGGATTATTTATTTCCCAATCTCATTTCACAGCCGCATGAGAATCTCATTTCTCACCCACATGGATTAATTATTTTCCAATCTCATTTCTCAGCCGCATGAGAATCTCATTTCTCAGCCGCATGGATTAATTATTTCCCAATCTCATTCCTCAGCCGCATGGATTAATTATTTTCCAATCTCATTTCTCAGCCACATGGATTATTTATTTCTCAACCATATTTCTCAGCCGTATGAGATTTTTATTTCCCAATCACATGAGATGGATTTTATTTCCCGAATTTGGTATTAATTAACATTGATTGTTATCTTGATTTATAATTGACATGCGTTCCTAGTTGGAACTAAGAGACTGGCTAGTCGTCTTATTGAATTGAATGGAATAAGACACGTTCATATCAACTATGAACTATTGAAATCGATTGGCCAATTCCGAATATTGACATATAGATACATGCAGGCTATAATTTATTTATTTATTTTACGAAAGCAGCATGTGTACTTTATGGTCAAGGCATAATTATTCTGTGGTTAGTTTTAATTGTTGCATTACGCTATGTAAGACCTACAACCTAACTGTACGGGTATCGTTGTAGAGTTGAGCATATCGTACTTTGTACGGAAGTACTCATTCTGAAATGACCATGATCCACGGCATGGGATTTTACTTAACATAGAGGCTACTAAGTTAAATAAAATAATGATTGCATGGAGAGAATGGATTCACGAGTTCTTACATGACAGCCCTCTTTGGGACTATTAGTGCCCAACAGGCCGGCTGGTTCCCACAGATACTGCAAATCTGCCACACGGGCAGGGAACGGTATCTGCTTATATTATTGTATATTGTATATTGATGACGGGCGTCCCGCTGGGACTCATCTAATTCATGATTGGCGCAATTGATTGATTGGATAGACTAGCCTTGCTTGCCCATAGTAAGAACTGAGAAATCCTTATTGCATAATCCAGGATAACTTGGGACTCACAGTAGTAAGCCGTAGGAGTTGGATGGCCGTTTAAGTTGATTTGTTTGTGTACTGTACCTACTCTGTTACCTAACTGAGATGATCAGAGCATCAGGACATGACGGGCCAACTTCTGTCCTTGTTTGGTTGGGAAGTTCGTTCGAAGTGTCGTGATGTTACGTGAATTCCAGTAGCAAGCAGATATCTATTATTATTGTCACGACCCGCACCCTAGAAATAGGGCACGTGACGTGGGTACGTCCAGCCTACGCCGCAGCATCGGCGGTAGAACGCTGTCCTAGGTCATAACATCTAACAAATAAGGGTAATATGCAGTTATACTCCCGAATGGGGGTGACATAACACAATATAACTCAACCACATCTAGGATAGAACAGGAATGAGATAGAAAGATAAAGATAGATAACATCCAGGAATGTAACATCACAGAGATACAAATCCAGAATTTAAGTGACTAAGATAAATACATCTCATAATATCTCAAGTCTAAAACAGTAATCCCAATAGTAAGGCAATCCTAAACTAAAGGAAGTAACATCAACTGCCAGCAGGTCCAAGTCACTAGTGATGTCTAATGCTGCACCAAAAGGGATAGACACCAGAGCCTCATCATTCACTGTAAAATTTTCAACAGGTCCAGTCAGGACGGGAACGAGCACATATCTCTCAAAACAGTTCATAGCAGGTTAGGAGTATAAATCATGCAATAGAGTAAAATACAGGAAGTGCTGAATAGGAAGTACGAGTAAACAGGAGATATTTTGTAACTGAAAGTAAATACATGATAGTAGAGACTGTAAGTGGCTACGTGATTTAGAGCATAATGGTTATGTAAACGGCTTGGGGGCACATGAATACAAATAAAGAGGCACATTTATACAGCTACTGGGGATAGTGTTCACATAACCAATTCTACTCACCCCGCCCCAACCAGTACACAAGGATCCATTCAAGTTACGTTATAAGCACATGAATACAACTAAGGTACGTGAACTCATGTAATGAGTAGTACATGAGGCACGTGAAAGCACATGAGAACATGTAAAAACATGAACTAGTACGAGTACAAGGAGTACCTGATGCACATGATAAAGTACATGAACATGAAATACCCGATGCACCCGTAAAGGGATAACATCTCAGGAAAGGATCCATATAGTACTAATCCGTGAAGATACGTGTCAGCATCAAATAGAGTAATCTAGAGCAAGAATATAATCCAGATAAGTATGAAAAGATCAGAGAATGTACTCGCCTGCTAACTGAAAGTCCGAGATGAAAATACTGTCCGAGGAGTGGTGTCTGGCTCCTATTAGAACAGCACAAGTCACTATGAGTCTACAAGATAATATGATGCAATCTAATGCAGTCTACATGAAAACTAGGTCAATCTAGACCAAAGTCAACTCTTGGTCAACTCTGGTCAACCTAGAGTCAAACGTAGTCAATAGTCAATCTAGGTCTCACCAAACCTACTCTAGGTTCTAACAAGTCTCCTCTAGATTTTACCATGGCTATTAGCCTATTTAGGATGCCTCTAACTAACACCTTAGCCCACAACACTACATTATTATCTACACTATAAAGCCTTATGATATCCCTACTCTATGACACCACAAGACAACCCACACACATTGCCCATAGATACACTACACAATATCAAAACACCACATATACCATATACCTTAACTTACACATATACATATACAGGAAACATGCATATATATCTAGAATGTATGTACACAAACCTATATAGGAACTATATGTATAACAAACTCAATGTAATGCATTACATGAAAGGAGGGGCAACATCTACTAGTGTGTGTGTAGCAATACAAAGTGTGTGCCAATACAAATGTGTGTGTGCAGCTAGAGAGGCTAACTGTGAGAACCATGTGTGAACAAACATTCCCACAACCAATTACAATTGCTAGTTATCAATTAAAGCTCAGATTTATCATTGAACCCAAAACAGTTAACAAGAAATTCTTCATTTCAGTTTAGCAGGAACTAACAGTGAACACTTGAACTAACATTCTAGTTTTGCAGTGAGTTAATACAGGAAAAGAAATCAGCTACACTAATCATCATCTCAGGTTTGTATGAAAGTACAGGAAATCAATTGTCAATAGTTCAAGGAACTATAACTCAGGCCACACACATAATTTCCAGATTTTGTCTAAGTCAGTGATCAAATACACAGGGTTCAACATACTCAGGTTTTGAAGATTATCAAGGGCTAACAGTGGTAATGGCTGCAAAACCAATCCCAGGTTTGAGTTCAATAACTCAGATTTCTCATAACCTTAACATGCCCCATATGAATCTCATATTACAGTTTAGCAGGTAAAATATCAGTGAACAATTGAATTAACATTCCAGTTTGTAAATGAAGTTAAATGCAGGAAGAAAAGGGGGTGATCATGCACACTAGTGTAGCAGGGCATTTCCAGGTTACTTTAACAGTTGACATTAATCTAGCAATCAATGAGAGAGCAACCAATACTTTGACAGTTCATAAGAGTAAAAAGAAAACTGGAAATACTCTCTTCCCAGGTTTAAAACTGAAACACACCCCTCCAATCTACTAACTAACTAAATCACAAAATTGTCAACAGTTCAAGAGAAAAGGGAAAAAACTGGGACTTAGCATTCATGAGGTGGTTAACAGTGAATCATACAATCAAACTTAGTTTAATAGGTAATGACAGTTTCAATTGAACTTAACATCAATTTTACAGTTTAAATATTCAGTTCATGACTAACAAGTAAGGAAAGAAAACAATGCACATATAGTTAACTGAGCTAACTGGGAATACTAGTTCCTCCCAGGTTTACACAGAACCCCCACTGCATTCCCAGGTTTACTTACACATTGCAAGTACAAATCTCAGTGCAACAGACCACCATATCAAGACAATCAGTTTTTAAGAGTAGACTGGAAACACAATGTAAATGAATGGAATTTGAATCCTAGGTTCAATGAAAAGGAAGAAAACTGGAAATCAGTATCAGACAAGTATCAGAAAAATCTCATTTCGAAACCCATTTCACTTTAAAGCCTAAACAACATGTAATTTAATTTAACAGAGGTTATATAGCACATTTAGGATCTAATAATCATTAAAACATAAATTAAAAACATTTAGAATCGATTAAAATCAGAACACAAGTCACAGAACACACACGCACATACATCAGCCCAGTGCACACAAAATAACGTGTCCGACACGACATGAGGGCTCGTGAAACTTTGCGAGCCTCGTGTCAGTCACTGCCCCAATATGTGTGCCAAAAATCAGGTGTTGAAGTGGCGTGTGCACTGCACAGCAAGCCCCGAGTAGCAGGGCACGCACAGTGCCGCGCGCGCGCACACGCACCCGCGTGTTCACGTGTCCCCCGTGGCCCAATACGACACAAAAATCACAACAAGAGACTAGAAACCTATAAGCAAGACCAAAAAACTAATTTCTATTCAAATAGATTTCAAAATCTCACACGAAATGCCCATTGGGGCATTTCAACAAACACTCAGTGATACACACTGATACGTGTCCAGAATAGACACGAAACGACACAAAAACTTGGGAAACCCTATTCCTGTAGTTTGGCTAGGGTTAGGGCAACCTAGAAATGATTTTTACAGAATTTATAATGATTTAGAGAGGATTATACCTATAGGTGTTCAAACTCCCAAAAGCTTCAAAGAGAAGGATTTCTCAACCCACCAAAACTCTTCCAAATTGTTCCTTTCCTGTCAAAAATTATTTCCAACAGCAAGGACATAATATTTAGAGCCTATAGGAATTTGTTTGAAGGAAAAAGGACCTAATTTGGATTTAATATGAATTTATGAAGATGGAACATTACCTCTTTCTAAAACTTGGTGAAATTTCCTAATGGAGGCTAGCCCTAACTTTGGGAGGGGATTAAATAGGATGGGGAGGATCATTTGTCCAGCCATGGGCTGATTAGAATTACGGTTAGCTACTTGGTGGGCCTATGGGCTTTAAGCCTATTAGTCATAAAATGACTTGTGACTTCACAAGCCATTTCCATATGAAACTAACTCCTAATTTCACCAAATTAACCCCAATGGGTTCATCCTCATGAACTTAAGTCATCCTAGGTTTTCAAATCCTAATCACAAAGTCAAGACCTAGGTTAGCCACTAGGTTAGTTTACAAGGTCAACTCAAGTCAAAGTCTCTAAACACCAAAAACAATTATTCTAAAAATCACTCAAAAATCACAATAATTATAAATAATCATAATAATTCAATTTAAATTCTAAAATTTTAAAAATGACCAAAATACCTTCATTTAGAAAATTGGGTGTTACAATCCTACCTACCTTAGAAAAATTTCGTCCTCGAAATTAAGATGATCGTACCCATTCTAGGTCAAACCCCCACAATCAAAATCTCAGAACCTATTTAATCATTCAGTTGGAAAATGTAACCTATGGGGTCATGGCATGTAGTATCAGTCTGGGGTCTCATCTAGTTACACCAACATGCTACAGTACTAGGCAATCACAAGGTATCAAAACATACAACAATATGGTAGAGTGTATCAATTTCAAAGACTGGCTAAGATATAGGTCAAAGACTCACCTCCAACTAGGTCTGGTGGCTGGAACTCCCTCCCGAAGGCGGAGTCTTGGCCGAGATAAGTGCAGCAGGACAGTCTCGCAGTCTGTGTGCAGCTGACTCACACAACAGGCACACTCCTCTTCTCTTCCTACAGATGTCCCACACATGTCCAGGCTTCTTATAGAAGGCGCAGGTAGGAACTCTCTCAGCTGGCCTCTGCTGAACAGGAGTCTGAACTGGGTAGGCTGGTCTAGGCTGATAGTCTGGGTGCTCACGGGGCTCTGGGTATACACTGCTCCTCGGCCTCTTAGAACTAGGCTTCCCTCCTGAATGCACTAAATCCCACAGCAGTTGGATTCCACGACCCTGCTCATTTAGGATCTCAGTCTGAACTCTCTGTGTCTCCAACACATCCTAGAGAAGTCTGGATATCTGAGCTCCGTCAGGAAATAAACCTGCCGAGGGTATGGTATGGGGTACTGCTCCTGGAGGCAGAGGAGGAGATGGGGAAGAACTCTTGGTCTCAGATGAGACTGCCACTCTCTCATGAGTAACAGGTGGTGGAGGGGATTTCTCTGGTGAGGATGCTAACACCTCCTCGATGGCGGGAGGTGCCACTACCCTTGGGTCAGCCTGAGGGGTTACTACCTCCTGAGCAATAGGAGGTGGAAGCACACTATCAGTAGCTGCAGCTGCTCTCAGGCGACAGGCTCGGGTCATGGGTGCCATACTGGAAGGGATAAAACACAACAATCATTAAGGCTGCACAGCAGTCTACCATCCTATCTGTAAAACTGGTATTTATCAAGAAAATAAATTAAGACAACTACCAATCATCTATAAAGGGTACTATTTAAGAAAAATCAAAACCAAAAGTTTAAGGAACGAAAGTCAAAGTATTGAATTCAATCACAATCTAATATATATAGAAGTGAGAGTGTTAGAGGAAAAGCTAACATTAAGCAAGGGTCATGTGGTTTGTGGCATATACATGAAGGGGTTATAGGAGGATTTGGGTCTCAACTATAGTTATCAAGTTACACTATTCATGGCATATTGGTTAAGCAGTCTACAAGGTACAAGCTATTTATTCATAACATGCATGGCTAACCATATATATAAGTATACCTATATGGCTACATGAACATAACATAGAGATGAAGGGTTAGGTTTTCATGGCAGCTGTGAACATTAGTGTAGAGTGTTAAGTGTACATGGGTTAAAACTTGAAATAAAGGGGTTCAGTCATTCAGTTTAGCTCATTATTACAAATTAGATCTGAAATTGAACTACACATATTGAAGCAGTGTAAAAATGTAATCATGAATTCAGTTTTCAAAATTTTGGAGAATTCGAACATCAAAACCAACTCAAAGTTCACCACAACCACAACCTAACATGTAAGAGTATGAACCTAACATTATATACCTGCACACAACCATGTATACGGCTTAAAACATTACAATTTAAAACTGCAATTTGAACTAAACTCTTAGAATCCAAGGTTAAGGGTTTACTATGTACGCAATCTCAGATTTGACAATTCAACACAAAACTTAACCAAAAAATTTTTTTTTTGAAATAAAGCCCTGTATATAATATACATGTGTAGTGATGTAAGCAACTAATAACATAAAATTTAAATTTAAATTATGAATTTAATATGAAGAGCATAGAACTATTCACTGATACTGCACTATATTGGAATACTAGGATTTGAGAACTTAACATTAATCATGTTAACATGCATTTAGATAGGTTGGTAAACAAGTGTAGTATGCATACGTGTCAGACAAGTATCTGTGTCCACTATATATTAGGGTAATACCAGAATCAATGGCAAGAAGAAAATAATGATAAAATCTGTTCTGCCTATCTGTTTAAAGAATGAACTATTTGAAACCAGAGCTATAACATCAATCTAAGTTAAGGTCTAGCAGAAACACCAATTCATTGTATTAGGAAGAATTTATTGTAAGAAGTTACACAATCTTATAATAATAGCTAAGCTACTCCTACTCAATACTCCTACTCCTAAGTTATTTGATGATGGGGTGCAATTTATACAACAGAATGGTACGATAGAGATGATATGTTTAAAACCTTCTCAAGATACAATCTGATAATCATATGCGTCTATCCAAAATCATGTTACTCAGAGTCCTCGCCATGCCAGTAAGCAAGGCTGCGAATAACGATAGATTCCATAACTAGGGTATGCACCTCTACAATCATGTCGTCTGGAAATCTCGCTATGCCGACTAGTATAGCTGCGAGAAATTCCAAATCTCATAACCAAGATACGTACATCCGAAGCCAGGTCTCCATGTTTCCGCCACGCCAGCTAATATGGTTGCGATAAACTACAGGTTCCATAACCATGTAGACGTTTTACCATCCCTGTATTCCCGTCAATATATGTTATCAGAAAGTATCGTAACTCAGGCTATAAAATTCATCTCGATAGGAAAAAAAATCAAAAATCAACAACGATCCAACAAAATCAAATTCAATAATCAAGGAGTGAGAGCGAACGAAACAAGGGAAAGGACTTTAAATTGAAGTTAAATAAGATTCTCAAGGGTCGTCCCAGGAATCTTTCAAGGAATCCTAACTGTGATTGAGTACCCTTTAAAAAATATATCCTAATCCTACTGCAGGCTGTAGTGATACTCTAGTTCGAATACCACTACATATCTCGACCTGCATGGGCCACCACTAAAAACGTGTCACGACCCGCACCCTAGAAATAGGGCACGTGACGTGGGTACGTCCAGCCTACGCCGCAGCATCGGCGGTAGAACGCTGTCCTAGGTCATAACATCTAACAAATAAGGGTAATATACAGTTATACTCCCGAATGGGGGTGACATAACACAATATAACTCAACCACATCTAGGATAGAACAGGAATGAGATAGAAAGATAAAGATAGATAACATCCAGGAATGTAACATCACAGAGATACAAATCCAGAATCTAAGTGACTAAGATAAATACATCTCATAATATCTCAAGTCTAAAACAGTAATCCCAATAGTAAGGCAATCCTAAACTAAAGGAAGTAACATCAACTGCCAGCAGGTCCAAGTCACTAGTGATGTCTAATGCTGCACCAAAAGGGATAGACACCAGAGCCTCATCATTCACTGTAAAATTTTCAACAGGTCCAGTCAGGACGGGAACGAGCACATATCTCTCAAAACAGTTCATAGCAGGTTAGGAGTATAAATCATGCAATAGAGTAAAATACAGGAAGTGCTGAATAGGAAGTACGAGTAAACAGGAGATATTTTGTAACTGAAAGTAAATACATGATAGTAGAGACTGTAAGTGGCTACGTGATTTAGAGCATAATGGTTATGTAAACGGCTTGGGGGCACATGAATACAAATAAAGAGGCACATTTATACAGCTACTGGGGATAGTGTTCACATAACCAATTCTACTCACCCCGCCCCAACCAGTACACAAGGATCCATTCAAGTTACGTTATAAGCACATGAATACAACTAAGGTACGTGAACTCATGTAATGAGTAGTACATGAGGCACGTGAAAGCACATGAGAACATGTAAAAACATGAACTAGTACGAGTACAAGGAGTACCTGATGCACATGATAAAGTACATGAACATGAAATACCCGATGCACCCGTAAAGGGATAACATCTCAGGAAAGGATCCATATAGTACTAATCCGTGAAGATACGTGTCAGCATCAAGTAGAGTAATCTAGAGCAAGAATATAATCCAGATAAGTATGAAAAGATCAGAGAATGTACTCGCCTGCTAACTGAAAGTCCGAGATAAAAATACTGTCCGAGGAGTAGTGTCTGGCTCCTATTAGAACAGCACAAGTCACTATGAGTCTACAAGATAATATGATGCAATCTAATGCAGTCTACATGAAAACTAGGTCAATCTAGACCAAAGTCAACTCTTGGTCAACTCTGGTCAACCTAGAGTCAAACCTAGTCAATAGTCAATCTAGGTCTCACCAAACCTACTCTAGGTTCTAACAAGTCTCCTCTAGATTTTACCATGGCTATTAGCCTATTTAGGATGCCTCTAACTAACACCTTAGCCCACAACACTACATTATTATCTACACTATAAAGCCTTATGATATCCCTACTCTATGACACCACAAGACAACCCACACACATTGCCCATAGATACACTACACAATATCAAAACACCACATATACCATATACCTTAACTTACACATATACATATACAGGAAACATGCATATATATCTAGAATGTATGTACACAAACCTATATAGGAACTATATGTATAACAAACTCAATGTAATGCATTACATGAAAGGAGGGGCAACATCTACTAGTGTGTGTGTAGCAATACAAAGTGTGTGCCAATACAAATGTGTGTGTGCAGCTAGAGAGGCTAACTGTGAGAACCATGTGTGAACAAACATTCCCACAACCAATTACAATTGCCAGTTATCAATTAAAGCTCAGATTTATCATTGAACCTAAAACAGTTAACAAGAAATTCTTTATTTCAGTTTAGCAGGAACTAACAGTGAACACTTGAACTAACATTCTAGTTTTGCAGTGAGTTAATACAGGAAAAGAAATCAGCTACACTAATCATCATCTCAGGTTTGTATGAAAGTACAGGAAATCAATTGTCAATAGTTCAAGGAACTATAACTCAGGCCACACACATAATTTCCAGATTTTGTCTAAGTCAGTGATCAAATACACAGGGTTCAACATACTCAGGTTTTGAAGATTATCAAGGGCTAACAGTGGTAATGGCTATAAAACCAATCCCAGGTTTGAGTTCAATAACTCAGATTTCTCATAACCTTAACATGCCCCATATGAATCTCATATTACAGTTTAGCAGGTAAAATATCAGTGAACAATTGAATTAACATTCCAGTTTGTAAATGAAGTTAAATGCAGGAAGGAAAGGGGGTGATCATGCACACTAACATTAATCAAGCAATCAATGAGAGAGCAACCAATACTTTGACAGTTCATAAGAGTAAGAAGAAAGCTGGAAATACTTTCTTCCCAGGTTTAAAACTGAAACACACCCCTCCAATCTACTAACTAACTAAATCACAAAATTGTCAACAGTTCAAGAGAAAAGGGAAAAAACTGGGACTTAGCATTCATGAGGTGGTTAACAGTGAATCATACAATCAAACTTAGTTTAATAGGTAATGACAGTTTCAATTGAACTTAACATCAATTTTACAGTTTAAATATTCAGTTCATGACTAACAAGTAAGGAAAGAAAACAATGCACATATAGTTAACTGAGCTAACTGGGAATACTAGTTCCTCCCAGGTTTACACAGAACCCCCACTGCATTCCCAGGTTTACTTACACATTGCAAGTACAAATCTCAGTGCAACAGACCACCATATCAAGACAATAAGTTTTTAAGAGTAGACTGGAAACACAATGTAAATGAATGGAATTTGAATCCTAGGTTCAATGAAAAGGAAGAAAACTGGAAATCAGTATCAGACAAGTATCAGAAAAATCTCATTTCGAAACCTATTTCACTTTAAAGCCTAAACAACATGTAATTTAATTTAACAGAGGTTATATAGCACATTTAGGATCTAATAATCATTAAAACATAAATTAAAAACATTTAGAATCGATTAAAATCAGAACACAAGTCACAGAACACACACGCACATACATCAGCCCAGTGCACACGAAATAACGTGTCCGACACGACACGAGGGCTCGTGAAACTTTGCGAGCCTCGTGTCAGTCACTGCCCCAATATGTGTGCCAAAAATCAGGTGTTGAAGTGGCATGTACACTGCACAGCAAGCCCCGAGTAGCAGGGCACGCACAGTGCCGCGCGCGCGCACACGCACCCGCGTGTTCACGTGTCCCCCGTGGCCCGATACGACACGAAAATCACAACAAGAGACTAGAAACCTATAAGCAAGACCAAAAACCTAATTTCTATTCAAATAGATTTCAAAATCTCACACGAAATGCCCATTGGGGCATTTCAACAAACACTCAGTGATACACACTGATACATGTCCAGAATGGACACGAAATGACACAAAAACTTGGGAAACCCTATTCCTGTAGTTTGGCTAGGGTTAGGGCAACCTAGAAATGATTTTTACAGAATTTATAATGAATTAGAGAGGATTATACCTATAGGTGTTCAAACTCCCAAAAGCTTCAAAGAGAAGGATTTCTCAACCCACCAAAACTCTTCCAAATTGTTCCTTTCCTGTCAAAAATTATTTCCAACAGCAAGGACATAATATTTAGAGCCTATAGGAATTTGTTTAAAGGAAAAAGGACCTAATTTGGATTTAGCTACTTGGTGGGCCTATGGGCTTTAAGCCTATTAGTCATAAAATGACTTGTGACTTCACAAGCCATTTCCATATGAAACTAACTCCTAATTTCACCAAATTAACCCCAATGGGTTCATCCTCATGAACTTAAGTCATCCTAGGTTTTCAAATCCTAATCACAAAGTCAAGACCTAGGTTAGCCACTAGGTTAGTTTACAAGGTAAACTCAAGTCAAAGTCTCTAAACACCAAAAACAATTATTCTAAAAATTACTCAAAAATCACAATAATTATAAATAATCATAATAATTCAATTTAAATTCTAAAATTTTTAAAATGACCAAAATACCCTCATTTGGAAAACTGGGTGTTACAATTATATTCTCTTATTTACTGGTTTAATGCCTCATATCGTGCTTCCTTGCGGTACTTGCTATTAGAGGTCTAACCTCTCTGGTTTTGCATGGCCAGATTTAGAGCCGGTCTCCGAGGACTCAGCTTACTTCTACCTCCAAGATGGTCAATACTAGAGGGATGATCGCAGGAGGACTCGAGTGGGTTCCTTACTTCCTCGCTCGTTTTGTTAATTACTTTATATTTTGCCGCTTGGCACCGACATGTTAGTCGGATAGTCTTGCACTTACTTTTACATAATTGTAATTAAGTCAGACTGTAGCTGATAACAATTGTGTATATGTTGCTATATCATCTGGCTATGTTTTGAAAAGCCATATCTCAAGAACATTTTGACTAAGCGTTTGGGATGCCTTATTGCTTTATCTTAAATGTTCTCTGTTATTGCTTCTTGTTTGAATGATTGAGACAATAGATGTGAAGTGACCATAGCGAGACTTTCATGTAGTATGCACCCCCTTGTCTTTTAGATAGCATTGATCGTATTATACGGTATTCATCTACCCGTAATACGTAGCTGGCTGAGTCATTCCCCCGCTCTCCAGTATTCTGGTTCTGGGGCGTGACAAAGTTATAGAGTATCCATGCTTTCTAGGCCGAGTTTCAACGGTTTAAGGAGCGAGCGGCTGCTAGTGCACCTACTGCGGGAGAGGCCGGTACTTCCTCGCAGCCCGCTCCAGCTCCGTCGGAGGACGAGCTGTGGGTGACCGCCGCTGGTGGTCTCCAGAGGGGTACGTTCTACGGTACAGGATCCTATGGCGCCCTAGTTGCGACACAGTCCTCTAGGGCCTTCCATGCTAGTGTGCATGGCCCATAGCCCTTCTAAGAGTCTGTCCAAGTCCAGCAAACGGTGGAGTCTGTCCGTGACGAGCTGCTACGACGGATCCAGGAGCAGTACCAGACGGACGATGCTGCGCTCATAGCACGATTGGATACGTTCGACCGCAACATTATGGAGCTCAAGGATGTGACTGAGAGGACAGAGCGTGGCGTCACTGATCTTAGAGCGTCGACAGAGCGCAGCGTGACGGATCTGCATGAATCACAGCTGTCCATGGACGAGAGGCTCACGTTGATGCAGGATTCGATGGTTGATAGCAGTACGAGGCTATTATCTACCATGGATTCCTACCACCAGCGACTAGCAGCGTTGGAGCGTTATTGTCCTTCGGGTGCGCCTTCATCATCGTTGACTCCGCCGGCGTCACTACCTCCGACTCCACCGACGTCACTACCTTCTTCATCGGTGACGATTTCACGGGAGGAGTACGAGATGTTCCTATCCTTGAGACGCGGCGGTGCCCCTCCTCCTCCAGATCCGCAATAGTCCAAGTTAGGACTGTTTTACGAGATTGTAGTATTTTTTTAGTGTTTGTTTATGTTGTTTCAGTATTGGTTGTGGATTCATGTGGATATTGGTTGTATACTTTGGATATTCGTTTACCGACTTTGGATATTTTAGTGTTCGTTGTGTTCATTTTTTGTCATATTGGTTGTAGACTTTTACTCTTGTTTGCGTTGATACATATGTATATTGTGATATACCGGTGTTGAGTGTTCCACCGAAGGGGTCGACGAACCCAGGAAGAAAATGTGCTTGTGATTTTATATTTATTTATTGAACTGCAGGTAGAAAATGTGATTCTGTGAACATTCTGTAATTTATTTTTATTTTATTTTTTTTGTAAATTAGCGACGTTTACCGACGTTTAGCTGCGTCGCTAAACGTCGGTAAACGTCGCTACATCACCTGGTATACAGACGTTTAGCGACGTTTACCGACGTTTAGCGTCCCAGTATTTCCCTCGTCTACAGAGTCGGTGAACGTCGGTAACAACTAGCAAATGTCGCTAAATTCACCGACGTTTGAGACGTCGCCATATTTTCGACGTGGCGTCGTTGAACGTCGGTTAATTACCGACGTTTATTGACATCGGTAAGCGTCGGTAATGGCGACGATTACCGACGTTCTGCCTATTAGCGACATGGCTTTCCGCGACCACAGAAAAATGTCGCTAAATACGTCGATAAACCGTTGTAGCGACGTTTTTTTGTCATTTTAGCGACGTTTTCTGGCGTCGCTAATATGACTTGTTCTGGTAGTGGTTGGTACATCGCACGTGTACCATCAGTACACTAAAAATGGTGCTATTTATTCCAGAAATGTTTTGTGACACAGTACCGATTTTTCGGTATATATTCCGCAATATATCGCCGTTATACCGGTGTCGGGGCTGAAGCCAAAAATTGGTATTTTATTAACATCGTTGGATCTAAATCAACGCTCCAAATGATTGCAAGATTATGGGCTGTAAATAGGTTATTACTAATCCTAATCCCATATCAATCAGATCATTATTGTGAGATTGGTCTATTTCGAAGGGAGATCATTTCATGTGATTGTTCTCATCATCTCCGTTCTTCGAACGTCTTATAATCCACTTTTATTATTTTGAGTAGTTGCGGTGATCCGGTTGGATTGGTGGAAACTTTGTAAAGGGGGTATATTTGTAACTATCGCGATTTCGAATTTCTGGCTTTTGAAAATTTGGTAGTAATTTTTGAGTTATAAATTCTTCTCCTGAATTTAAAATTTATTTTTTTAAATCGATATTTTAATTTTTGGAAGCTTATAAAAACATTTTCGAATTATTTTTAAATTATTCCTAAACTTGATTTTATTTAATTATTTAATTTAAATTTAGGATTATTTAAATCTTTTAATTATTGGGAGCCTACCAAGTTAGACTTGAATTGTGGGCTAACTTAGCCTATTGCCTATCAAGCTTGGGCTTTGATAGTGGGCCTATGATTTTGGGTTAGTGAAGGATTATTTTAGTTTAGCTAATTGATTTGCTTAGTCTTAATTAATTGATTATTTACTAATTAATGGATTAGTTAGAAGTTAGCTCATAATTAGTTATGGGTTAGTTTGAGGTTAGTTAGTTAGTTAGCACTCCTCCATTTTTCACTAGTATTGTGGGCTACCTCTATTTACTAGTATTGTCACTATACTTGTGGAGCACTCCTCCATTTTTCATTACAAATAACTACTCTCTCTCAGCCAGTACTCTTTCCCAACCCGACTAGGCTCCAGACCCAGTTAGCCTTGCTCCGCCGGCCAACTCCAGCTTCACCACCGCGCCGCTCCACCCTCCTACTCTTCTCCTCCTCCTTAGCCTGTTTCCTGCTTCACCACATTCACCCCGGCTCTCTGTCCAACTGGCCGGACCACCTCTCCGCCAGCCACTCCCGGCGAACCCCGACTGGGATCCTCCATCGTCTCTGCTCCTCACCCCGATCACCGGTCGACCCCGTCTTCATCCTGAACCACCCCCAACAGTTCATCACAGCCACCTCCGTCGGTCAATTTCCCAAAGCTCGCCACCATCACTGACTCCGGCATCTCCACCACGATCACCCAGTGCAGCCTTACAAATCACCGCCTCCACAAGTATCTCCTCCACCAAACCACCATCACCGTGGCCATCACCAAAAATTTCTCGTCCACCACCGACCCTTTCACCATCACCACCAGATTCACATCAACACCACAGATCACCACCACCCGAGAGTTAGAAGAACTCACCAGCTCCGACCGCATCGCCGGAGTCGCCAGCCTCCTGAAACCCTCTCCATGCCGAGATGCCACCCTCCGCCGACCAGATCTGTCGGCCTCGACCAGATCTGGCCGTTCCAGTGTCATCGCCATAGATCCGCTGCCTCTCTGACGACACAATCCCAGATCTGGACAGCCGACCATCACCTCTGTCAGCATCCGCCTATACGTCTCCCTCGCCTGGGGCAGCGCCTAGATATCTGCACCGCCGCGTCTCGACGTGGCTAGCAGGAGCGCCGCCGTCCACGGCCTTGTCCTCGAGCCACGCGTGGCGCAACGTATGACCGGACCCCTTCGTTTCCTCGCCGAGCTCTGGCACCGCCGACTGAGTCTCAAGTGAGCTGCTACTCTCCTTCTCGTCCTCGTCTTCTTCTCTCCTCCGTCGTCTCCTCTTCTGCTGATATTTTGGGAAGCTGCCATTCGTTTTCCCTCTCCACGGAGGCACGGAGAGAGGAAAACGTAGGGATTTAAACCTTAACAGGTTGGGCTTCCAGCCGAATGGGCTGTATATTTATTTGAATTGTTAGCTAATATTTTCCCTTTGAGTTTTGGGCTGGACCTGGGTAATGAGTTTTTTTAGAATGAGAAAATGAAAGTATCATGGGACAGGGCCGGGTTCTCGGGCCTGCAACACTGGGCTGACCCAGGGAGCTATTGGGCTGGGTTGGTAACCAATTGATATTATTATTATTATTATTATTATTATTATTATTATTATTATTATTATTATTATTATTATTATTATTATTATAAATATATTTTCAATGATTTCAAAATCTAGTTATTAATATCAATAATTAAAATAAAAACTACTTTTTTCTAAATCTGTATACTGATAAATTATGGTATATATATTAAATATTTTTCTAATGAATAATGTTATAAGTTGATTTTAGATCTAGTTAGCTTCGAAATCTTGATTAAGAAGGTTATAACTTATAAATTTATATAGTATTTTATCTAACTGGATATATACAATTTATGTTTACCCAAAATTATGGTTTAAGCTTAATGATATTTCAAGTATTATTTCGAATACTATTACTAATAAACTTAGTTTCCAACATTATTTTGCTATTTAGTTGCTAACTTTCCTTGTTAGTCAGTAAATATACATATTTAATTAGTAATATTATATTGCTAGCCTCTATATAGATAATTAAGGGTATTATATATATAGCTAGTTTATAGATACTTAAATAATAGATAGATAAATAATGTCATTGTTAGAATCTAACTTATTCCTGTCCAACTCTAGGTGGAGACATTAAGACTCATTAATATTGCAAGGACAAAGGCAAGTACACTATGATTGAATTTTACTTTGTATTTCTGCATTGCATTGATCTCATATTAGACACATTGTACTCACGATTGATCATGTGCTTCTGGTTCTGGTACCTGTCATGTTCTTGTTCTTTACTTGTACAGTGGGGGGGAAGAAATACTACAAATATGTGACCAAAGTCCAACCTAGGATTTATGTGAATAGCTTAGGTCTCACATCGTGCACGTGGGACTCTAAGCCGTACCATTATTCATGTACTATGTTGTCACGTCCCAGAACCAGAATACTGAGAGCGGGAGACAGACACAGCCAACTACGTAAATTGAAGTGAATCCTACCTCGCAATACGGTCACGGCTGTCTAGATACATGAGGGTTTACTACAAGTCATTAGTCTCTTAAGGTCAAGAACAAGCCTAGTGTCTCAATCTCAAGCAAGCAAGTAAATGTAACAAGATGGTAGATCATCAGACATACAAAGTAAGACGTCCCATACATTACATATTCAGATGATCATGAAGCTAGTCATACAAAATACGAAGACTAGCAAGAGTTTAAGTCATACATGATCAACCCTAGGATTTGTCAATCATGTTACAACCCTTAGGCAGACAGGAATATAAATTCAACACGAGCTAACACTTGCTCGGCGGCTAAATGCCTCAAAAGAATAATTTACAATAGAGTGGGAGAACAAAATAAAATCCACTCGTTATCAGGGTTGCGTCTAGTATTCACCATCTGGCTGGAAGGCTGGAAGATCTTCGAAAGCTACTCCAAAATTTGGCCATACAAAATCAGCTGGGTCAGACCCCAGAAAGAGCAAGTGCCACAAGGAAGGTTTCACTTAAGAACAAAAACCAGCATATTAGCACATAAAGACATAAATAATAACGAAAGACATGAGTTAGAGAAAATAAGGTGATAAACGATAAGATAACTGAGAGACTATTTCGGTAACCAAGTTACAACCCGTAAACCAAACAAGGACCGGGGTTGTAACTGTCACGCCCCGATTCCGCAGAGTCCTTTCATCCTCGTTTCGGACTCTTTCAGACCGATCGTCCTCGCTGAGGCATGATGCCGTGCAAGCCTAAGTTGCGTTTGCACAAGGCCAATGTAATACCCCAGAACCAGAATACTGGAGAGCGGGGGCGTACATAGCCAGCTACGTATATTGAAGTGCAACCCACCTCGCTATACGGTCACGGCTGTCTAGATACATGAGGGTTTAACTACAAACCATCAGTCACCTATGGTCATGAACAAGCCTATTGTCTCAATCTCAAGCAAGCAATATCAGTCACAAGATGTCAGAACACCAAATACACAATAGTAAGGCATCCCATACATTATATATTCGGATGATCATGAAGCTAGTCGTACAAAATGTCAAGACTAGCAAGAGTTTCAGTCATACATGATCAATCCTAGGATTTTCCAATCATGTTGCAGCCCGTAGACAGACAGTAAATAAAGGTGCAACCGAGCTAACACGTGCTCGTCGGCTAAACGCCTCAAAAGAATAATTTTACAATAAAGTGGGAGGACAAAGAAACCCACTCGTTGTCAGGGTTACGCCTGGTGGTCACCATCTGGCTGGAAGACAGGTAGATCCTCTGGTGCTGCTCCAATATCTGGCCATACAAAACCAGCTGGATCAGATCCCAGAAAGAGCAAGTGCCACAAAGGAGGCTTCACTTAGGAACTAAAAACCAGCATATCATAAATAAATAATAATTATAAAGATACTGTTAATAACAGAATAACAACAGTGGACTGAGTACGAGAAAACCATTCAAGTAGCTAAATTGCAACCCTTAAACCAAACAAGGACCGGGGTTGCAGCCCTTCACTTGAATAGAAATCCGTCTCAAATACTGTTGATAAAGTAAAACATGATAAGTTCGACATAGGAAAAATAAGACAATAAACGAAGAGAGGACACAGAACTGCTCCGGGAGCCAGGTTACAACCCTTAAACCAAATAAGGACCGGGGTTGTAACCCTTCGCCTGAACAGAACTGGACACCTGATCTTTATTGTTAAGACAAGCACAATTAATCATGTCATGTCACAATCTTGTACAGGATCAGGACAAGACTAAGCTGGGCTAGATTTCATCCAATCAATCACGGCCAAGCAAAGAGTACGGCTTGATACTTTAACTAACTAGGGTTATCACAGGCCTAGTTACTAGCAAGATGCAGTGAGATTATTCTACAGCAACAAGCCCTGCAGACTATCCGGTTATCCGGGTCGAATGTTCGTTCATGAAGGGTGCAACACATGACTGCGTGCTGGAATTGTGCCCTACTCGTCGGTAGGCTACAAGTCCACTTAGTGCACCCAGATAACGAGATTGTCTGTAGCTGGGAAGTCTCTTCATGACTATTAAATTATTCTAGTTTATTAGCCTTATTCAATTACAGTAGGTATCCCTGACCGTGGTACTCAGGGATCCCATCCTAGACATGATGCAAGGCAGTACTGGTTTATTTGTACAAACACAATCGCCTACGGTGTCCAGGTTATTCATACTTGTCATGTCAGACTAGCTGTCGTAACAGCATGTCGGGTATAACATGTCAGGTTTATTTGTCAACAGTGCGCCACGGCGGGCCACTATTGTATTCATGGAACATAACAAAATTTACATGGCATAAGCATAAACGTGACATTTCAATTTAATAATAATAATGATAATAATATAATAATAAAGAGAACAAGACTGTGGAAGGAGCCATGCGGCTATGGAGAAGTAGTACCATGCGGCTCGAGAAGGAATGGGGCGCATGCGGCTGGAAGGTGATACGGGGCTCATACGGCAGCGGGGAACACAGGCGCATGCGGCCGAAGGCAACAAGTATATGCGGCTGGAACTGCGCGCATATGCGGCTCAGGAGATGCGGTAACATGCGGTTGGAAACATACGGGCTTATGCGGCTCAGGATGCTGGTGCTCATGCGGAACAGTTAAGCCTATGCGGCTGCGGGTATTTGAGTTCATGCGGCTGGATTGTGCCGAGGCCATATGCAGCTGCAGGAAATGAGTATATGCGGCTGGAAGGAATCAGTCACATGCGGCTATGTTCAAGTGAGTCTTATGCAGCTTGGGGGGATTGACTTCATGCGGCTATAAAGCGCAGTGCCATGCGGCCAAGGCCTTATGCGGCTCGGAAAGGAGATGGGCTATATGCGGCTGAAAGTGATTGAGTTCATGCGGCTCGTATTGCCATGCGGCTGGAAGACTTGCCGCATGAAATTTCATACGGTCAAGTACTGCCATGCGGCTGAGAAGTTCATGCTGCTGGGCCATGCAAGCCATGCGGCTCGGCACTGTTCTTCTTCTCCACTTGTCCGAGAAGAAGAACCATGGAGTCCATGGCTTCAAGGCTCATAAATCCTTCATCCGATGTCGGAATCCAGATTTCTATAGGCCAAAATGGGGCAGAATGAAATTTTCTACAACATGGAACCATCAGAACTTGGAAATAACAATGTTAAGTAGATCAAAATCCAATAAATCCGAAAATACAATAAACTTAGATCTACAACAAATAAGCCATGGAAATTAGAAATATTAAGTATTAAAGTGTGTTAGAATCTCATAAGAAAGAGAATGGAACAATAAAAACAGAGTTCCTCCATGAAGCAAGCTGCACTTGCCTAAGCTCTCTCTCTCTTCCTGGTAGGTGAAGAAGTAATGGTGAAGAAGAAGAAGTAATGGAGAGAATTAATGAAGAGAGAGAGTTGGGCGGCTATAAATGGAAAGGAGTGGGGGTAGGTGGGGGTTGGTTCATATAAAACTAATCCAAATCGAACCAAACTGAACCATCAAGTTGAACCGAACCAATCAATCATGCAATGAGACATGTAATATACGTATACGTATACCAAAATACGTAATACGAACCATGGTCATTACAGCCAAGACCTAAAACAAGACAAGATAGACGAGATTGACAATACGCAGCAGAACATATTACAGACAATTGAAGCGGCAGCGGATATATTTCAGAATTGTAACACCCGTAGTTCGTATTACGTATTTTGGTATACGTGTACGTATTTTAACTCATATTACATGTCTCATTTTATGATTTATTTTGGCATTTCGGTTGCTTGGTTCGGCTTGGTTCGGTTTTTGCATGTGGACCAACCCCTACCTACCACCATCCCCTCCATTTATTAACCCACCAATCCATTCTCTCTCTTCATTTACTCTTCTCCTTCCTCCATTAACTCTCTCCACCGACCAGAAAGAGAGGCTTAGGCAAGTGCAACTTGCTTCATGGAGGAACTCAGATTTTGTTGTTCCATTGTCTTCCTCATGAGATTCTAAGTCACTTTCGTATTTAGTATTTTCGAATTACATGACTCATTTCATGTAGATCTAAGTTTTAGCTTTTTTATCCTCATGGTTTTGATCTTCTAAAACTTGGTTGTTTCCGAAATGGATAGTTCCATGTAGTAGGGATTTCGATTTCACGCAAGTTTGACTCTGGAATGGTTGGATTTCATCGAGACTTGACCGAGATGGGGCTTGCTTGAGTTCGTGAGCTTTTACGCCTACTTGTCTTGGCCATGGGGAGAAGATGAAGTTTTACGCACACGTTCTAACGTGTTAGCATAGTGTTTAGCCTTTACGTCCACATTTTACGTGACAGCGTATTATTCAGCCTTTTACGCACACGTATTTGCGTGCCAGCGTACTCCGTTCTACGCCGAGTTTATTCGAATTTTACGCTCGGGGCCCTCCCGCTCGCGTAGAATCGTGCTCGCGTAGACTCTGGCTCGAGCAGACTCTCGCATGCGTAGAGTCTTGCTCGAGTGTTTCCTCGCGTAGAGCTTGCTCGCGTAGAGTTTCACTCGCGTAGAGCCTCGCTTGCCTACGGCTTGCTAGCGTAAAGCCCTGGCTCACGTAAAACCCCACCCGTATGCATCTTTGCTCGCGTAGAGCTATCTCACCTTGCTCTTGCTAGCGTAAGCCACTTTACGCTTGAGGCCCCTTGGCCTAGCGTAGAGGTACGCGCATAGAGACTTTGAGTCCCTATTGAAATGATAATTGTACACGGCATGGTATGAAATAAACATGACATGACATGAGATGACAAGCAAGCATGATGGGAACTATTGAAAGCTGTTGCGACAGCTAGCATGACATGACAAGAATGACATGACAAGAATGAATGGCCTGGACACCGTGGACGATTGTGTTTGTACAAGTAAACCAGCATGGTCTTGCATCATGTCTAGGGCAGGGACCCCTGAGTACCACGGTCAGGGGTACCTACTTAAACTGATTAAGGCTAATAACTAGAATAATCCAGTAGTCATAAAGAGATTTTCCAGCTACAGGCAATCTCGTTATCTGGGCGCCCCATTATGGGATCCGTAGTCTGCCGTCGAGTAGGGCACATTTCCAGCACACTGTCATGTGTTGTACCCTTCAAGATACTTAAGGGTACATGTATTCTTTGGATAATGTACCCATTTGAATTCAATCCCTAATTTGCGTCCGGATAGCCTGGATGGTCTGCAGGGCTTGTGGCTGTTGGAACATCTCATTGCATTTTATTAGTAACTAGGCCTGTGATAATCCTAGTTAGTTAAAGTATCAAATCTTACTCATTGCTTAGCCGTAATTTGATTGGATGGAGTCTAGTCTTGTCCTGATCCTGTACAAGATTGTTACTTGACCTGAAGGGTTACAACCCCGGTCCTTGTTTGGTTTAAGGGTTGTAACTTGGTTATCTGAATAGTCTCATGGTTATCTTATCGTATATCATCATGATTGACCATATCTCCAGTTTTCTTTTATTATATTAATATGTTTTTTGCTAATTGCTGGTTTTAGTTCTTAAGTAAAGCCTCCTTTGTGGCACTTGCTCTTTCTGGGATCTGACCCAGCTGATTTTGTATGGCCAGATACCGGAGTAGCTCCAGAGGATCTCCCTGTCTTCCAGCCAGATGGTGACCACCAGGCGTAACCCTGGCAACGAGTGGGTTTTATTTTGCTCTCCCATTCTATTGTAAAAATATTCTTTTGAGACGTTTAGCCAACGAGCACGTGTTAGCTCGATTGTACCTTTACTTACTGTCTGCCTACGGGCTGTAGCATGATTAAAAAATCCTAGGGTTGATCATGTATGACTGAACTCTTGCTAGTCTTCATATTTTGTATGACTAGCTTCATGATCATCCAAATATGTAATATATGGGACGCCTTACTATTGTATATTTGGTGCTCTGACATCTTGTAACTGCTATTACTTGCTTGAGATTGAGACAATAGGCTTGTTCATGACCATAAGAGACCGATGGCATGTAGTTAAACCCTCATGTATCTAGACAGTCGTGACCGTATAGCGAGGTGGGTTGCACTTCAATATACGTAGCTGGCTATGTCCGCCCCTGCTCTTCTGTATTCTGGATCTGGGGCGTTACATGTTTTTAGTGGTAGCCCATGCAGGTCTTAAAAATTAAGATATGTGAGGGTTTACCGAATAGATGTCTCAATCAGCACTCGTCCTTGATCTCTGCTCGTATCCTCTAAATCCCTGAAAATCTTGACCTGATCACATGCTTGTATCTTTGATCTGTCCTGGTCCTTCCTTATTACTCCCTATGTCGTCTTCTTCAGCGGCATTGTTCCTGGTCCTGCCAATCCGTCGGAAGAAGCTCCGCGAGTACCCCCGCAACAAGAAGATCAAGCTCAGCACTTAGGGGTAGCTTCCTGAGTCATGCTTCCCGGAGGTCCAGAGCCCCCAGTACAGCCAGCCCAGCCTGCAAGACAGGATGATGGAGTCTCGGTTGGACTCATCCGAGAGTTGATTGCATCACAGGATCGACGGGGTGATGCATTGCACCAGACAGTACAAGATGCTCTGAACAGAGGTGGTCATCCAGGTAACAGTGCGGCCAACAGCTTCAAGCGCTTGAACCCTTCCTTCTTCGATGGTAGCAAAGATGCTCTTGCCACAGACGCTTGGTTGTAGGATATTGAGGTCATTCTAGAAGCAGCCATGACCCCAGAGAACGAGAAGGTGGCCGTGGTGCGCCTACAGTTACTGGATCTAGTCTGCAGCTGGTGGGCATCGCAGGTCGATGGATTAGTGGCACCTATTGCTTAGACAGTATTCCGTGAGAGATTTCGGACCAAGTACTTTGACGCTGTAGTTCGGTATGATCTACAGACGAGGTTCACGAATTTGAAGCAGATTGGCAGGACGGTCGATGGGTATGCGGCCGAGTTTTCCAGACTTAGTCGGTTTGCTCCCACCTTGTAACTCCACTTCCCGGTTTTGAGAAAATGAATTTGATTTCTAATAATTACAATTGTTATTATTAAGTTTCAAATAATAAGTTTTTGATTTTAAAATAATAAATATGGTGATTGATATTTTTGGAGGGAAATTAGTTGGACAGAAATTATTTTTTTTTAAATTTTAAAAGTTGTTGTAACAAACTTTGGGGCCACCATGTGACTCTCTAACTGATTTTTAAACCTATTTCTGAATTATGAAAAGGAGAGGGGTTTTTCTGAAATTTTTTCTTAACAAAAAGGACTTAAACAAAATATCTACGGAGCGGGGGGGGGGGGGGGTTGTGCATAATGCACATTCTTTTGTTTTAAATCTGAAATGAGGAAGAGAGAGAGAGAGAGTCTTCAGTTTTTTTTTTTCTCTCGATTCTTTCTGTTCTCCTCCAGAGAGCAAGCCCTAACCCATCTCGGTGGTTTCATTCGACGGCGACGGTGGTAGTTTCCTTCGACGGCGACAACAGTGATGACCACGACGACGACGGTGACGACCACTCCAACCACAACGGCTGCGTCGACGGCGAGTTGTTCTTCATGACGGCGTCCGATCCTTTTCGGCGATAAGCTCCGTAGCGGCGCTTCATCCTTCACCGTGAAGATCGACCAACGTCCTTCTTTTCCGATGATGGTGAGGCTTCTTCCTTACATCTAGGCGTTCTCTCCAGCGGTGTCGCAACGACGACAACTACGTACGATTCGCCTTCAACGAGCGGATCTGCGTGTCTTTCATCCTTTTATCAAATTTAGAAGCTCTGTTCCGATCGCCTTCCTCGGAGGACACTCGACGCGGTGAGTCTCTAATTTAATCTGGATCTGGAGATTTTTATTATGTTCTTTATTGGTGATTGGTTCTCTTTTCCCTGATTTGAGGAAGTGATCGAAAGAATTTGGAAGTTCTTGATTAGATCTGATCAAGGATTCCTGGAGCATGAAGCTGGGTTGATCCGAGTGGTCGAATTTGGTCTTAACCAAGAGCTCGAGTTAGCAGTCGGACACGAAGGAACGTGTCTAACTTCTCGATAACACTTGGATCAATTCTTCTCAGGTATTAATTACACTTCTTGATTATTAAGCATACCATTATAGATTTTGATGGAGTAAAGTATTGGACAGGTTCGGTCTTGAAATTGTGTGTTCAACATTAGCTCGTGTTCGGTATTAGCCGTGTCCAGCAGGTGCTCGTGTCCAAGTGTTGACTGCATCCAGGTGTTGGTCATGCCAGCTTATTTCGAGTCTTGCAGAGTTTAGTGTACCAGGATGGTGTGGTTCATGTCCAACCTTGTCCATGACCTGTATCAGTTCGTGACCAGTCTCGTCTTGTGTCAGTGTCATGAGCAGGGAACCAATTGGGACTGGGTTTGCTATGGCGCAAGCTGGAATTCAAATTAAAGGGCAGGGTCGGTTGGACATGTGTGGCTGATGAGGAAGTCTAGTAGCCGTGGTTTAAAATTTGAGTTCAATTGAGTTTGGCTCAGTTTTATGTATTAATTTTTACTGAGGATTTGTAGTAGACTAGTAGCTCTAATTTGTATAATGTTTAACTGGGCGGTTGGGTCGTTGATTCTTGTTTTGTGCTGCATAGTTGAACAACTAATATGAGTTGACTTTTCCTTGTGTGTTTGGTTTTATTCAGGTTAGCTATAGGTACTTGGTTGTTGGTAAATAGAGGAGATGTAGCAGTTAGCTTCAAGGGTGTACTGCCTGGTTGATACAATTTTTAGTGTATTGGTTACATCCTGCAGAATATGGTAGGTATATATATGTTGCCATTTGAAATATTTCTGGGGGAAGAAGATTTATCTGTTTGGTGGGAAAAAGGCTTGTGGTTGTTTAAATTGAATGAACATATTAATGGTTGGGTTAGAGGGAATTGCTAAAGTTGTAGCTATTTGATTGAATTATTATAGCAATGGTCTGATTAGTGGTACCTCACGTTTAGCTCCAAGTTAATGTCAACAATTATAATCTTGTCTTCATGGTTTGGAGATTTACATTAGAGTTAATGGTAGGAATTGCTCAACTGGTGTTGCGGTATATGACTCTTTAGTGCAAAAGGATGGTTAAAAGAAATATTTTAGTAGTCAGAATACATTAGTAAACACAATAATGGAATTGTGTATAACTGGATTCCATTGGAGATGGGTTGTATGTTTTAGCACTTTTAGTTTCTCTTGTAGTATTGGAGAGGTATACATATTTATCTTGTTTGCATAAAGGTATTAGTTTCCAATTTCATTGAGTAAATTTAGTTAAGGATTTTTTTAAGTAAAATTATTATACTATGAGTTATACCACAAGTTTTCTGCTAAGATTGATAAGGCCATTTTAGAATTATATGGACTCCTTGATTAGACTGCATCTATAAATAGCCTAGTGATGGCTAATTAGTTAAAAGGTTTTAGTATTAGCAACAAATATTTAGCTAATAACTAATGTTTATAACTTAACCAACTTGTACCTAATTTAAACAGGCATACATCCAGCTCTATTGTCTACCCGTACTTTCCCGGAGCAAGGCAAGTACTTTTCTATGGTTTTGTGCATTTACATTCTTGTACTCTTGCTTGTGACACGTCATGACACGATATCATGTACCCTGTACTCCTGTACTCCTGTTCTTGTACTTACTTGTGTCGGGTGGGGAAATACACTAGCTATGTGACCAATCCCGGTTACTATACTCATGTGCCTAGCTTAGGCCTCGTATCGTGCACGCGGGCCCTAAGTCGTACCATTCATGTACTTTCATGTTCTTACCTCCAACCGGTCACATGAGCTAGTTGTATTTCAAATATAGTACACTTGTCATGTCTTGTACTTCAGGTTCATAGTTACATTCCTGTACTTTACATTCCTGTACTTTATTTCCTGTACTTACCTTCATGTTCTTTTCCTGTACTTTATAGTTCATGTTCTCTTGTACTCATTTTCATATCATGTTCTTGTTCATTACCTAGAACTGTACTTTGCTCCGCTCCTGACTGGATATGTTGCAGGTATACTTGCAGGATATCATTTCACCTTATAGGGCCAGAGCCCAGGATTTTAGCTGAGCAGGATGGAGACATGATTTAGCTAGAGGCTTCAGGTTTAGACTGTTAGCTTACTCTTAGATATTATTTTAGAGTTCATAGTACATTTCATTTCTGATGACTAGTACATTTATGATATCTAGATTTGTGGATTATGGTGATCATTCTGGGATACGTGTATAGATGCTGTGATTATATACATTTATGATTATCTGGTTAGATTTTCTCTAGTTTGGTACAGCTTACTTCGTCGTGTCTAACGACGAAGGCTGGGCGTGTCTGACTCGTGTCCGATTATTCGGGAGCGGGTCGTGACATGTTTTTAGTGGTAGCCCATGCAGGTCTGTCCTAATAGTACCTAGGTATTAGTGTACTATTGGGGGACTTGATTTAAACTAGGGAAACTTGAATCGCAACATAGGAAATCGGGTACATCGAGTATTTTGATATTCTATAAACACTTGTTGTATTTAGGTCTAGGTTATTTTAACAGTTTTCTGTTTTTCAGATAGTTCAAAAGTACGCAACATCGGAACAGTCAATCCACCTACACTTGAGAGTTTCGAGCTTCCACTACCTTTTATCACTCTACTATCCCCATAGGTAGTACGCAGTTGACGGAGACGTTTCAAGAGTTCCTTGACACCAGCAGGCCGTCCTTTCCCACTCTTGGATCTTTGGACTTCTCCGACACCGAGCACATATCTTGCACCAAGGAGCAGATCGAGCACCTGGAGCCGCCACTGAAGAACATCCAAGCCTCTGAGGATCCGACTCCTCTGATCCCGAACACAGCATAGACAATGGAACGAGACGGTAAGCTGAAGCACATAAGAGACATGAAGACTTATGACGAAGACATCAACTACCCTGGACCCGCAAAGCGTTGCCATACTCAGATATTGCTTCTTCAGCTGTATCATTGGATTCAGACTCAAATCCAGCCAACAACCAATTACAATTTCTGCCACCGCTCGAGACACCACTACGACGAATGCCACAAAAGACGGAGACTACGCTTGTACTGCGAATCGCCTACTCACCAAGTCAAAGATTGTTCGGAGACCATTGGTCGCACTGCCCAAGAACAAGCACGAGGAGCATCGGACTACAGCAAAGGGACCCACCTTTTCAGAATCAGCAACCACATGGAGCACTACCGCAAGGACCAGCCTACGACAGGACAGTTGAAGAAATTGAAGTGATTCCAGAGTAATACTGAAGACGGATTGAAGACAGAAGATTTCTTTTGCATGGTTGGGAAAACCATGTATCTGATTAGCAATCCAGTCTCTCCTTAAAATCCTCTTAGCACCTAGATCATTTCTTGAAACTTCTCGTTTTCTTGTTTGAAATCCTGATTGATATTCGAAACTTATTTCAAGATATTGTTTCCTATTCGGTAAACTTGTTCCAGATCCACAATTCGATAATTGTTTGGAATCCACTATTCGATACCCTGTTTCATTATTCATTATTTATAGCTTTGTTTTTGCTTCTATTTAAAATTTCCTATTCGAACCAAGTGCTATTTGAGATTTTAATTCTATCCGAAATTTCATTTTGAAACTTGTCCCCAATCAAAACATTGTTTGAATCTTTACTCCTATCTTGACACTTGCTTAAGATTCAGCCCCTATTCGAGACATCGTTTGAAGATTTTGTTTTCTATTTTGAAACTTTGGCTTATTCCCTATGAGATTTTGTTTACTATTTGAGACTTGTTCCTATTCAAGAAATTATTTCTGTTCACAACGTTGTTCGACCTTGTTTCCTATTGAAGTTCTAATCGTTTCATAATCAGGGTTCGATACCTGTTTCTTGTTCGCTATTTGATACCCTGTTTTCTAAATCACTGTTCGTAACCTTGCTTCATGTTCGAGATTCTGTTCAAGATTTCACTTCTTATTCGCGACTTTGTTGATATTGATTTTCTATTTTCACTGTGTACTTTATTGGAGAATTTATTTTCAATTCAAGTTTTGATCGAGATTTCATTGATTATTCGAGATTTTGTTGAAACTTGTTTCCAGTACGGGATTTATTTCTTATTTTGAAACTTGTCTCCTATCTGATACCTTGCTTCAGTTCATCCTTCGGGACTCTGTTATCCTTTCGGGATAATATCCCATATATGGAATCTCGTTACCATTCCAGATATCAGTTGAAATTTCGTTATAATTTAAAACTTCGCTCCCTGTCTGAAATTTTAAATCTCCCTGATTGCCCTTTTGTACTCACTGATAGGATCCCTTGTCGTCTCTTAGTACCTAATAAACCCTTGTATTCTAATAGTCAGATAACCTCACCATCTTCTTGACTTGGACTATTGAAACTCATTTTGGTTCCTTAAAATTTTCTATGGATAAAGTTGAAAGACTATTCGATGACCTACTAGGGCGTGACAGTTGCGCACTGCAGCCGTTATCTGGATTACGGAGACCGAAAGTTCACTGCAGCCAACAGCGCACTGGCGGGGCAGGAACTCTAAGTTGAAGTAATTTCAGACATTCATAGGTTTCGGGTATTATGGAGACTTGTCCTAAATTCTTCATGTCGTGATCTCTTGGGTTGCTTCGTTGATGATTGTTGGAAAATGGATATAGTGCACAGAATATTCGATGACATATTGTTATTTGAGTCACAGAGCCGAAAGTCCACTGCAGTCAGATATATACTAGCGGGGTAGGGATCTAAGCAAAGTGATTTCAAATACCTATATGTTCTCGGGTATCATGGAAATTATATTTCCTTTTCCATATGATTATTGGTTTTCGAGAATCATAAATCCTGGCATGTTTATAGTGATTTAATACGGTATCTTCTGAGTATCTCGTACGTTTCCTCAATCAACCCTTGCTAACTTTCCTTTAGCATTTTATCGTTAGATCATTGAATTCCTCAAAATTATACATTGCCCGAGTTTGATTCCATACTTCGTTTGTGTCTTGTCTAAACTTCGACCTTAAATCATGACTATCTGACCATGATTTTCCTATCTTGTCCTAGGCCACTTGTGTTAAATATCGATTTTTGATCGTACTTAATAGTTGTCTTCATGATTTGTTCCTCTAAGATGTAATTGAACTTCATTCCATTCGTGCCTATTTAATCATTGAACATTGTTAGATCGTATTATTTTTCTTGTGTGTAATTATCGTATTTGATCTCAAAGGCTCAGGGCGTCTCAGAGTTGCACAGGAACGACAGAAGTACTGGGCGGACAGCAGCAGACGGCCACTGGAGTTCGCAGTTGGAGATAGAGTATTCCTGAAGATCTTGCTGACTAAGGGCGTCATTCGTTTCGGTAGAGACGGGAAGCTCAGTCCGAGATTCATCGGGCCTTTCGACGTGACGGCACAAATTGGCGAGGTGGCGTATCGACTAGCGCTTCCAGCCAGCTTGGAGGGAGTGCACGACGTTTCCACGTGTCCCAGCTTCGACGCTACATTCCAGATCCGAGCCATGTAGTGGACTATTCAGAGCTAGAGGTGGGTCCGAGCTAGACCTATGAGGAGCAGCCAGTGGAGATCCTTGATCGGAAGGAGAAGCGCTTGCGGAAGCAAACTATTCCACTTGTCCGCGTCATGTGGAGACACCACTCTCCGGGAGAGTCCACATGGGAGCGCGAGGATGAGATGCGGGAGCGCTATTCCAGTTTGTTTGTTTGAGTGTACCTTGATATTGAGAATTTTAAATACAATAAAATGAATTGTGTTTGAACCTTCTTGAGATTTTGCTTTGAGATTGTTTTGTTTGTCTCTCGAATTTCAAGGACGAAATTATTTTAGGGGGGAGATTTGTAACTCCACTTCTCAATTTTAAGAAAATGAATTTGATTTCTAATAATTACAATTGTTATTATTAAGTTTCAAATAATAAGTTTTTGATTTTAAAATAATAAATATGGTAATTGATATTTTTGGAGGGAAATTAGTTTGGCAGAAATTATTTTTTTTTAAAATTTTAAAAGTTGTTATAACAAACTTTGGGGCCACCATGTGACTCTCTAACTGATTTTTAAACCTATTTCTGAATTATGAAAAGGAGAGGGATTTTTCTGAAATTTTTCCTTAACAAAAAGGACTTAAACAAAATATCTACGGAGCGGGAGGGGGGGGGAGTTTTGTGCATAATGCACATTCTTTTGTTTTAAGTCTAAAATGAGGAAGAGAGAGAGAGTCTTCAGTTATTTATTTTTTTTCTCTCGATTCTTTCTGTTCTCCTCCAGAGAGCAAGCCCTAACCCATCTCGGTGGTTTCCTTCGACGGCGACGGCGGTGGTTTCCTTCGACGGCGACGGCGGTGGTTTCTTTCGATGGCGACGACGGTGGTTTCCTTCGACGGCGACAGCAGTGATGACCACGACGACGACAGTGACGACCACTCCGACCACAACGGCTGCGTCGACGGCGAGTTGTTCTTCATGACGGCGTCCGATCCTTTTCGTCGACAAGCTCCGTAGCGGCGCTTCATCCTTCACTGTGAAGATCGACCAACGTCCTTCTTCTCCGATGATGGTGAGGCTTCTTCCTTACATCTAGGCGTTCTCTCCAGCGGTGTCGCAACGACGGCAACTACGCACGATTCGCCTTCAACGAGCGGATCTGCGTGTCTTTCATCCTTTTATTAAATTTAGAAGCTCTGTTTCGATCGCCTTCCTCGGAGGACACTCGACGCGGTGAGTCTCTAATTTAATCTGGATCTGGAGATTTTTATTATGTTCTTGATTGGTGATTGGTTCTCTTTTCCCTGGTTTGAGGAAGTGATCGGAAGAATTTGGAAGTTCTTGATTAGATCTGATCAAGGATTCCTGGAGCATGAAGCTGGGTTGATTAGAGTGGTCAAATTTGGTCTTAACCAAGATCTCGAGTTAGCAGTCGGACACGAAGGAACGTGTCTAACTTCTCGATAACACTTGGATCGATTCTTCTCAGGTATTAATTACACTTCTTGATTATTAAGCATACCATTATAGATTTTGATGGAGTAAAGTATTGGACAGGTTCGATCTTGAAATTGTGTGTTCAACGTTAGCTCGTGTTCGGTATTAGCCGTGTCCAGCAGGTGCTCGTGTCCAAGTGTTGACTGCATCATGCCAGCTTAGTTCGAGTCTTGCAGAGTTTAGTGTACCAGGATGGTGTGGTTTATGTCCAACCTTGTCCATGACCTGTATCGGTTTGTGACCAGTCTCGTCTCGTGTCAGTGTCATGAGCAGGGAACCAATTGGGACTGGGTTTGCTATGGCGCAAGCTGGAATTCAAATTGAAGGGCAGGGTCGGTTGGACATGTGTGGCTGATGAGGAAGTCTAGTAGCCGTGGTTTAAAATTTGAGTTCAATTGAGTTTGGCTCAATTTTATGTATTAATTTTTACTGAGGATTTGTAGTAGACTAGTAGCTCTAATTTGTATAATATTTAACTGGGCGGTTGGGTCGTTGATTCTTGTTTTGTGCTGTATAGTTGAACAACTAATATGAGTTGAGTTTTCCTTGTGTGTTTGGTTTTATTCAGGTTAGCTATAGGTACTTGGTTGTTGGTAAATAGAGGAGATGTAGCAGTTAGCTTCAAGGGTGTAGTGCCTGGTTGATACAATTTTCAGTGTATTGGTTATATCCTGCAAAATATGGTAGGTATATGTATGTTGCCATTTGAAATATTTCTGGGGGAAGAAGATTTATCTGTTTGGTGGGAAAAAGGCTTGTGGTTGTTTAAATTGAATGAACATATTAATGGTTGGGTTAGAGAGAATTGCTAAAGTTGTAGCTATTTGATTGAATTATTATAGCAATGGTCTGATTAGTGGTAACTCACGTTTAGCTCCAAGTTAAAGTCAACAATTGTAGTTCGTATTACGTATTTTGGTATACGTGTACGTATTTTGACTCATATTGTATTTCTCATTTCATGGTTTATTTTGGCATTTCGGTTGCTTGGTTCGGCTTGGTTCGGTTTTTGCATGTGGACCAACTCCTACCTACCACCATCCCCTCCATTTATTAACCCACCAACCCATTCTCTCTCTTCATTTACTCTTCTCCTTCCTCCATTAACTCTCTCCACCGACCAGAGAGAGAGGCTTAGGCAAGTGCAACTTGCTTCATGGAGGAACTCAGATTTTGTTGTTCCATTGTCTTCCTCATGAGATTTTAAGTCACTTTAGTATTTAGCATTTTCGAATTGCATGGCTCATTTCATGTAGATCTAAGTTTTAGCATTTTTGATCTTCATGGTTTTGATCTTCTAAAACTTGGTTGTTTCCGAAATAGAGAGTTCCATGTAGTAGGGATTTCGATTTCATGCATGTTTGGCTCTGGAATGGTTGAATTTCATCGAGACTTGACCGAGATGGGGCTTGCTTGAGTTCGTGAGCTTTTACGCCTACTTGTCTTGGCCATGGGGAGAAGATGAAGTTTTACGCACACGTTCTAACGTGTTAGCATAGTATTTAGCCTTTACGCTCACGTTTTACGTGACAGTGTATTATTCAGCCTCTTACGCACACGCATTTGCGTGCCAGCGTACTCCGTTCTACGCCGAGTTCATTCGAATTTTACGCTCGGGGCCCTCCCGCTCGCGTAGAATCGTGCTCGCGTAGACTCTGGCTCGAGCAGACTCTCGCATGCGTAGAGTCTTGCTCGAGTGTTTCCTCGCGTAGAGCTTGCTCGCGTAGAGTTTCACTCGCGTAGAGCCTCGCTTGCCTACGGCTTGCTAGCGTAAAGCCCTGGCTCGCGTAAAACCCCACCCGCATGCACCCTTGCTCGCGTAGAGCTATCTCACCTTGCTCTTGCTAGCGTAAGTCACTTTACGCTTGAGGACCCTTGGCCTAGCGTAGAGGTACGCGTGTAGAGACTTTGAGTCCCTATGGTGTACACCTTTACCCTTTTATATCCTTACGCCTTTTGTCATGAACTTGATAATCACAAATTTATTTAATATGTTTGAAATGATAATTGTACACGGCATGGTATGAAGTAAACATGACATGACATGAGATGACAAGCAAGCATGATAGGAACTATTGAAAGCTGTTGCGACGGCTAGCATGACATGACAAGAATGACATGACAAGAATGAATGGCCTGGACACTATGGACGATTGTGTTTGTACAAGTAAACCAGCATGGTCTTGCATCATGTCTAGGGCGGGGATCCCTAAGTACCACGGTCAGGGGTACCTACTTAAACTGATTAAGGCTAATAACTAGAATAATCCAGTAGTCATAAAGAGATTTCCCAGCTACAGGCAATCCCGTTATCTGGGCACCCCATCATGGGATCTGTAGCCTGCCGTCAAGTAGGGCACATTTCCAGTACACTGTCATGTGTTGCACCCTTCAAGATACTTAAGGGTACATGTATTCTTTGGACAATGTACCCACATGAATTCAACCCCTAATTTGCGTCCGGATAGCCTGGATGGTCTGCAAGACTTGTGGCTGTTGGAATATCTAATTGCATTTTGTTAGTAACTAGGCCTGTGATAACCCTAGTTAGTTAAAGTATCAAGCCGTACTCATTGCTTAGCCGTGATTTGATTGGATGGAGTCTAGTCTTGTCCTGATCCTGTACAAGATTGTTACATAACCTGAATGCTTATGTTTTACTTTACCGATAAATGGTGGGAAACCAAGTTCCGTTCAGATGAAGGGTTACAACCCCGGTCCTTGTTTGGTTTAAGGGTTGTAACTTGGTTATCTGAATAGTCCCATGGTTATCTTATCGTATATCATCATGATTGACCATATCTCCAGTTTTCTTTTATTATATTAATATGTTTTGTGCTAATTGCTGGTTTTAGTTCTTAAGTGAAGCCTCCTTTGTGACACTTGCTCTTTCTGGGATCTGACCCAGCTGGTTTTGTATGGCCAGATACCGGAGTAGCTCCAGAGGATCTCCCTGTCTTCCAGCCAGATGGTGACCACCAGGCGTAACCCTGGCAACGAGTGGGTTTTATTTTGCTCTCCCATTCTATTGTAAAAATATTCTTTTGAGGCATTTAGCCGACGAGCACGTGTTAGCTCGATTGCACCTTTACTTACTGTCTGCCTACGGGCTGTAGCATGATTAACAAATCCTAGGGTTGATCATGTATGACTGAACTCTTGCTAGTCTTCATATTTTGTATGACTAGCTTCATGATCATCCAAATATGTAATGTATGGGATGCCTTACTATTGTATATTTGGTGCTCTGACATCTTGTAACTGCTATTACTTGCTTGAGATTGAGACAATAGGTTTGTTCATGACCATAAGAGACCGATGGCTTGTAGTTAAACCCTCATGTATCTAGACAGCCGTAACCGTATAGCGAGGTGGGTTGCACTTCAATATACGTAGCTGGCTATGTCCTCCTCCGCTCTCCAGTATTCTGGATCTGGGGCGTTACAAGAATACATGCATTTAACACAAAGGTAACAAGAAATAATTCTCTTTATTGATTTCATTTGAACATATTACAAGCTCTCATTTCTCTCTGATACAATGTTACATTCTCTCAGAACTTTACAGATTACAATGATCCCGTTCCCATACATTACATCCCTTTATATACAAAACCAATTCTTGCAATAGATGTCCATCTCTTGGCATCTCTTCTGATTTCTGGCTCCTGAGGATGAGGCTCGGGCTATCGCTTCTCGATGCATATTGCACCTGCATGCAGACTGATGGTGGGTTAGTATATCAGCATACTGGTGATTATGAATAAAGAGCTACATTTGTCTGAAACGATCACTGTTCATTTAGTGAGAAAAATATTTCTTGTGATGTGATCTTGCTACTTTTACCTATGTTCATTCCATGCATACAGAGTCAGTTTATATCTCTTTTGAAAAACATCTTTGAAAAGCCACAATTCATTTCATTCCATTTGAAGCATACAAGGGACTATTCAATTCAAGCACGATGACTATTCATTTCTGTGGAGTGCGCAGCGTGTTTCAGGAGCATATTCATTTCTGTGTTCAAGCAACTCTTAAGGACAATTATAAGCACGATGTCATATCTTTTCTTTAGTGGAACATAACATTTCTTTGCAACAGATTAATCTTTTCAATCAATTCTTATAGAGAACTTAAGCAACACACATATATCACTTTTCAGTGACTCTTACCATAGTCGACCGTCCATCCCTGCACAAGACAAGGATTAGCATAAACATGATAAAACCAATATTTTTCCCTGTTCGTCTCTGCATTGTTAGCTCTCAACAAAACATTCTTCTGTCGACTCATGCAACTCGATTGGCAGTTGTGACGCAAGGCTTAGCTCTGCACTAATATATACGTAGACCAGTAGTTGTGATGCTCCGGGTCAGCTTGTACTGATAACGCACATACTAGCAACTGTGCGCATGGTTCAGCTCTTCACCAACCGACACTTATCTATTTGATGGTCCATGGGAAACCCATGATTTAGCCGCTGTGACTCTTGGGTTCAGTTCGTCACTAGTGGACACTCTATACACCCCTTGGTCTTTTTACCGCAGGGTGTTACTCTATCCCCCTAGGCCGAACGGCTCCGACGCCCCGGAACCGGTCGGGAGGATCTATACTTGTGCACAAGTTGTCCAAGACCAATGCAAATGCAGCTATCAGATAAAACTATCATGCATCAATCGAGCAACTTGTAAACATTTTCATCTTCTTCTTTTTCATGTATCGAGCCAATAGCTCTACTCTTTTCTCTATACGGACAAGTCGTATCATCTCTTTAAACAGCACAATGTGCCTTCTCTGTACATCTCTTTCTTTATAGCAACAATCGGGGGACAATAAACAATCTCTGATTAAGCAAGCACGATAACAACAAGCATGAACTCTACTCTTGATAATCATACTCTATTCAGGGACATGTAAACATTCTCTTTTCTTTTCTTATTAAGCATGGCAACAGTCCATTCATTCGAGGCACATCTCCAATTTAGCACAGCATCATCTTATTGATTTTAACATGGCAATACTTATCGATCAAGGCAACATTCATTTCTTAACAAGGCATCATGTCGTTTCTTATTAGCATACAACAATTCTTCTTCTTAGCATACAGGTTAACTCTTTTCTTGTTCATAGCATAGCAACATATGAAATCTCTTACAAGCATACTCCAATGATTACCATCTTGTTATTAGCAACAACATTCATTCTAAAACTTCGATTCTTATTAGGCGCAAGCAAATCATAAAATGAGTCTTTGTCCACTCACCCAGATTAATTGTCTTCTGTTGCAGAGCCAGCAATCCGATCTCTCTGTTTATCTAGTGCCTTCGCGGAGCGGGGCACTACAGTAACCCTTTACCTGAACAGAGCTTAGTCTCCAATTATTTATCGACAAGAGTAAAACATAAACAATAAATGCACTGAAGTAATCATAGACTGGTACTGTCTAGACAAGACTAGACTGGACTCCATTCATCAATCACGGCCAAGCAATGAGTACGGCTTGATACTTTAACTAACTAGGGTTATCACAAGCCTAGTTACTAACAAGATGTATTGAGATGTTCCAACAGCCACAAGTCCTGCAGACTTAATCCAGGTTATCCAGTTGCAAGTTGAGATAGTTGTATTAGGTGACTTGGGGGTGCAACACATGACAGCGTGCTGGAAATGTGCCCTACTCGACGGTAGGCTACAAGTCCAATTAAAGTGCCCAGATAACGGGACTGCCTGTAGCTGGAAAATCTCTTCATGAACTACTTGATCAATCTAGTCATTATTCTAGTCAGATTCAGTATGAATCCCTGGCCGTGGAAAATCAGGTATTCATGTCCTAGACATGATAAGATGAGACATGTAGCTTGTACGGGCACAACCATCCACGGTGTCAAGATAAGATTTACTTAGCAAGCAGAGATAGCTGTCGCAACAGCATCAAGATTACATGTCATGTTACTTATCAAGATTACTTGTCAAGAGTGCGCCTCGGCGGGCCACTATCAAGTTTATCATGTCATGTTACTTGTCAAGAGTGCACCACGACGGGTCATTATTTATCATGTCATATCACATTATCATGTCGTGTTCATGTTAAGTGCACTTGTATGCCAAGAACTTACTGGTCAAGAGTGCGCCACGACGGGCCACTGAAGGAGTTATCACAGAGTGTACGTGCCATACCAAGATCGTGTTTAAAGCTCAGAGTACATGTGCAACATGGAAAATAACATTATAGGACCAGTCAAGTAAAGAGTACAAGCAAAGTCACAACTCACACTAAGGACCATGGGGACAAACATGGATAATTACAAGAGATGGCACAAGGGGTCAATGGGGTGGCATGGAGAGCATGCGCCCAGGGCTATGCGCCCAAGGCTAAATGCATCATGTAGAGCATATGCTATGGAAGGTATGCACCAAAGAGTGCATGCGCCCATGGTCTATGCGCCCACATGAGTGAGGCAGGGTGCATTTGGAAGAAAGTCAGGAGGCTATCTTTCATAGCAAGTGGGCGCATAAGGAAAACTATACACCCAAGCAGGGAACACAGGGTGCACTTGGCCGCATATAAAGGCTATGCGCCCAAGCAGGGAAGTCCTTGGGCGCATATATAGGGCTATGCACCCAAGCAGGGAGAATGGGGCCTTGGGCGCATACAAATGGCTATGCGCCTAAAGAAAAGCAGCTGTGGGTGCATACAAATGCTATGCACCCAGCACTGTTCTTCTTTCCCAATCCGAGAACTTGTGTTCATGGAACCCATGAACTTCCCAAGTTCATAAATCACTCAAAACAAATCAAAATTTGGGTTTTCAAAAGTTTATTTTGAGTAAAATCAAATTCTCTACAACATAGAACAATCAAAACTTAAAAATAATGAAGTTTGAGAGATCAAAACCCAAGAAAATCAAGATTTGAGAAAAACTTAGATCTACAAGATTTAATCCACCAAAACCAAAAGTGCTTAGTACTAAAGAGTCATAAAACTAAGTAATGAAGACATTGGAGCCATAAAACATGAGATCTCTCATGAAGCAAGATTACACTTGCCTAAGGTGGGTGGAGAGAATTAATGGAGGAAGAAGAAGAAAAAGTTAATGAAAGTAATGAGGAGAGAGAGTGGGAAGTTGATATTTATATCACCCTTTCCATCTCCAACCAAAACCAAAATAAACCAAGCCAAGTTAAACCAAGACCAAACCAAGCCATGCTAGACAAGTCAAAATACGGATCGGAAATCCGTACACGTATACTGGAACTACGTATAACGGAAAACGGGAGTGACACATGTGCTACCCCAGCCGGTCACATATTATAGTAGCTATTTCAAATCACTATTGCATGGTCATGTTCTTCATGGATTTCAGTCATTGTGATATTGTTCATCATTGCAGGTTAGCCATGTATTATCGTTGCATTACAGTTTTATATTGTACATGTTCATTTCGTAGGATTGTACTTTGCTCCTTTCCTGACTGGATACGTTGCAGGTGTCGATCTATTCTACCTTATCATTATGGCTTACAGGCATAGATGATAGTTAGCTAGCAGGGAGGCTACGAGGAGATCAGTGATGGGTTAGGACTTTGATGTACAGGTTTGCTTTTAAATTTGATGAGGTTGTACTAAAAGAATATGGTGTATGTAATATTATTTTTAGTACGTGATTAGATGTTGTGATGTGACTTCATGATATGACTTGAGTTATTAGATACTTAGTACAGCTTACTACGTTGTCTCTACCAACGTAGGCTGGACGTGTCCGACTCGTATATGATTATTCGGAAGGGGGTTGTGACAGTAATATTCTAATTCATTATTGAAAGCTTTTTTCGGTTTGGACTCCAATCGTCCCGTGAATTTTTTGCAAGAATTTTTCACATCTAAATTGTCTGTTTGGCTTTTCTGTGTAATTTTTGCAAGTTGATTTTGTGCGTCTTTTTCGGTTCTCTCACATTCTCTTGGTTTGGGGGAAGATTTTCATGTTTCGCTCCCAATAGAGTGGTATCAGAGCCAAGTTGCAGAGCAATATTAAGGCAGAGGTTGTCAGGTGTCAGAGTTGACAGTCAAACCAAATAGTAGAGATGATGTGACCCCTGTCAAATACCCCCTCTCCCTGGCAGCCATCATTTATCTCCCACTTTCATCCTTTAAAAAAATCATTATCTCCTCTTCTCTATCCAAAGCCATCTCCTCCAGACTTCATCTTCCTCCTCACCATCATCTCGTCATCATTGACATTTTTACTGGAAGCAACGTCATTAGGAGCGGCAGTAGGAGTATACAGAGAAATAGCATCAGCTCCCTCCATCGCCATTACTGCGAGCTTGCACACCACTGACTTGCCCCTTCTCCTATCGTAATCCTCGTTGGCAGAAAAGCAAACCCTGCCTATGGCAGAAGCAGTAGCAAAAGTCACAACAGCAATTTAGCAGTGATAATGGTTCCCTAACCATCGCTCGTTGGGAAGCATCAATACCGTGCTCGGATCCCATATGTCAGAAACTGACTGCAGCAAAAACTAGGCAAAATTACCTGAAATAACCAACTGTCGTCTAATCAGAACGCCAAGATAAATAAAATACAGTAATTTCGGTGGCTTTGTTACCTGGACAAATTCCAAACTTTATAATTTCATGTGAAGATACAAGATTGAATAGAACTATGTTGAATTATTTGTCCAAAGATTCTACCCCCTTACCAAACTCAAGAAGACGCAGAAGAATACAACTTGAAATCATTTACCCTATCCGTAGTGATCTTCCATAACAAAGACGACGACACCCCAAAAAGATCTTCTCTTCCAACTATCTTGACGAGCCCTAAGAGCAAAGTACGACATTTCTCTTAGATTTTATGTGGACTTGCTCCCTCGAATCTCCCGTATTTCTCCAGTATTGAGCTTCTGCTAGCAATCCCCCCTCAACACACACACACACACACATAGATTATATATATATATATATATATATATATATATATATATATATATATATATATATATATATATAAGGGAGGTGAGATGCCACCTTATGGTGAGGTGGCTATGTGTCACCCCCATGATATCATCATGCACTTGTACACTTTTCGAAACATGATAATAGCATGGGGGTGACACATAGCCACCACCCATAAGGTGGCACCTCACCTCCCTTATTATATATATATATATAGAGAGAGAGAGAGAGAGAGGAGGAGGAATCCGCATCCCCTCACTTTTGCATCCCCCATGCATCCCTATGTATGGAACCAATGGTGCTGATTAAAATCTGAAACTGGCCGAATTCGGTTGGTCACGTACCCATAAGTTCTGTTTGAAACTGGCTGAGTTCGAACTAAATTCGGACCGAACTCGGTCAAGTCTTCACAGAACTCATCCAGACTGGAACTCCAACACCGTTGCCACGGTCAAAGATCCCCGACTCCCCTGGCCGACCACCCTCAACCCTCTGCCAGAGCCCCCTATCATCAACCAGTATATCGGCGTACGGTCTGAGAAGAAACAGAGGAGGAAGGAGAAAACAAAGAACATGCACAACTAGAAAAACTCAGAGCAAATAAACTTAGTTTGAGCAAGCATAACTCCACAATCGCAGCTCCGAATCCTACGATGAACCTTGTTCATTGATCTTAGTAAACTTTTCTCCCTTCCAAGTTGAATTTTGTTGAAATCCGACATCATTTGATCAGTCTTCCTGAGGCTCGAAGTTAGCTACTTAAACATTTCTATTTTAATTAAAAATAATGTTGATCCAGGCGATCCTGGCACTAACCTACTGCACTGATGGCGTGTATGATCATTGTCCTCATGTGAAAATTGACGAAAATCGAATCCGTCGACTGTGCACTACGAATTTGGTCAGTATTTGTCAAATTTCACTACATCGATATTTTTCAGAAATTTGTAATTATTCTTCATGCGCTCTTCGGAACACGACGAGATTTGCATCATTGGATACGCAACATCAAATTTGCCCTAAGGCGTAAGTTTTATCCAATTCTGAGATTATTGACCGGATCGTCATTTTGTACCGTGTCCCTAGATGAAAATTCTGACTACGTCATTGTTCATAGTTGCATGTTTATTTCTTTTGGCCATACAAATGATTTGAAATTCTTAACTATTGTAGTGTAAAAAAGTATTTGTAACTATGAGCGAGAGATTCAATTTGAAAAGTTGAGACCACTAGGTACTCCAGAATCATCCATGTTATTGGTCTTTATCTTAATATTTCAAAAACCTATGTCACCTAATATTTCACAAGATAAACATTTTGACAGAAGACAACCAATGCAATGGGAACTGATGATGAATTGCTAGGGTTACTCGAATCCAAAGCGAAGCTGCAAAGTTATTTGAAACTCTCACAATTCCAAAGGATGATCGAATCCATAAACTATGTAACTTTCTTCAAATTCGAAAGGGTGTTCAGATTCATAAACTATGGAAGTTTCTTCAAATCCACAAGGGCGTTCAAAACCACAAACTATATAATCCACAAGAAAAAAAAATCTCTTAGTTTTAATAACTTCAATTGATTGAAACAGAATAAAAATTGTTTGGATTAGCTTTCTAGATGAAGAAAGAAAAGAAAAATATAATCTAACTTGATTTATTCAAAATAAATATTCTAAAAGATATGATAAGACTTTATCTTAAAACCTAATTAAATATACTACATAAATAGAACTAAGCAACTAAATCCACTGCAAAAATAGAACTAAGAGCATCCACAGTGGGAGAGATTTCAAGTGCTACATTTTAACTTTAGCCAAATTTTGTAGCACTTGAAGACTACAGTGGACACTTATCCATACTTGAAAATTGTTAGAAAGCTAAGTGACACTCCAGATTTGGAGCATGTGCTAGCCCCACTACATTAATTTCTAACTTTTACCAAACATTGAAGAAAAATAAAGAAAAAAAAAATGGAGGAAAAATCTTACCAAACATGGAAGAAAAATAAAAAAGAAAAGATAGAATATGTTAATTTGGAATATTTGTTTGGAGTGTACCATTATGTGCCAAGACGAAAGAGACACTCCAAAAATAATAATTTACACAATTTCTAATAATTTCGAGTACGTGTTTGGAGTGTCTCCACTGTGGATGCTCTAAGAGATTTCAAGTGCTACATTTTAATTTTAGTCAAATTTTGTAGCACTTGAAGGCTGCAATGGGCACTTGTCCATACTTGAAAATTGCTAGAAAACTAAGAGACACTCCAGATTTGAAACGTGTTGTAACTCCTCTACATTAATTTATGGGCCCACAAATATTAACCATTTTTACCAAATAAAGAAGAAAAATAAAGAGAAAAAGAGGAGACGGCTAATTTGGAGTATTTGTTTGGAGTGTACCATTATGTGTCAGTATCAAGGAGATACTCCAAAACTAATAATTTACATAATTTCTAATAATTTGGAGTATGCGTTTGGAGCGTCTCCACCTAAAGGATAGATTTTCTGACTGCAGTATTTTCTAATTATATATAGATACAACTTGTACAGACAATAAAAAAATATATCAGAGAAATACCCGAGTTAACTTGAGAAGTAAAAAAAAAATAGTAACCAGAAACACCCACACAAACACTCATACGTACAACAGAAAGCAAGGCAATCAATCTATAGCAAGGAAAAGGGGGGAAATGCGAAAAAAAGAATTGCATCAATAGATTGGGGTTTGATACTGCATGATAGGTGTCGATGATTAGAGTCAACAAAGTCTTGCTCTTTCACAAATTAATCCATCTTCTCTTGCTTGATTTTCCTTTGGCATGAGAACACAACCCCTGGCCAACTACAGTGGAAGATGTAATTTTCATACCCAATATTTTCATATCATTATAGAATGCAAGAATGAAGAGAATAAGAACTGGCATTTCAAGAGCTATCTGAGAAACTCTCATATGTATACATCACACAGACCACAAGGACAATAGGGATACAAATTAAAACAAAAAACAAAAACAAAAAGCCCGTCGAAATGAATTGTAATGCAAATGTTCGGTTCTATAAAAACTCCTGAAATACCCAACCCAAATGAATACCGGCCATTGATTAGGGAAAGAAGTTGATGACAATTTCGTCTAATTTCACAATTAATACTTCCTTTGCATATATTTCCTAGCAGGAAATATACTCTCTTTTTTTTTCCCTATTTGTCTTTTATCCTCCAAGAGGAAACTAGCAGATATCTCTGAAGAGCAAGTAACGCCACCCAAGTGAACTTTGAAATCTTCTCCTTTATCATGAGTAGTAAGGCAGAGCTCAGAACGGTCTTCAAGATTTGAGCATGTAAACCTTTGAAGAACCCCGGAATGCCTTCTTTTCCCCAGATTGCGTGCAAAGCACCGAGCATCGTCTTGGGAGCTTTAGTTTGGCCCGTCTTGGATTCCTCTTCATGATCGGCAGCCTGAATCATGACCTTACACCTGTTGCATATTCCAAAAGTCTCCTTACGTCATAAAAACCAGGATGCCGTTATTGACACTCGTAAAATGTCATCCTGCACTCCTCTTTAATTTTCTAACATTCAAATTTCAAATCTGTCCATGTATTAACACTATTGGCACTCCTGCAATGTCATCATGCACTCCCCCCTCCATACATGCACAAATTAATGTCATATTTAATGCATGGGTATATTTGGAATTAAAATGATAGAAAATTAAAGAGGAGTGTATGATGACATTTTAGGAGTATCAATAACAGCACCCAAAACTATACTTACAAATTGCACAAGACAACAATGAACACAGATATTTTTAGAATAATCCGTTATGACAATTACTAAAAGCAAAGATATACTTGTATAGGAGCATCGATGTAGAATATCTAGATACCTGATCGCCGGATAGGTCAAGACCGTTGCTATACTCTTTGATACAGCACCTAATACAAAAGCTGATAAGGCTGACAATGCTTCTGAAGATCCTCCAGATCCAGAATTACCTCCCATCAGAGCTCGTTGTTTCAACTGATCGAACACTGTGTACTGCAAATATTTTCAAGATATAAAGAGTAAGGTCAAGGTTCAAAACTATAGTTCTCATATCAGTAAATATAATGAACTATTTTGCTAAGTTAACTTTTGCCGTATCAGATTTGCCAAGGATTCAGTCCTCAACTAGGCCAACTTCACAAAATGTTTAATTGCAGACTGCTCTCATTGACAAAAATCACCGACTACAACAAGTATACCAAAAAGGCACTGTAAAGTTCTTTTAGTGTCCATGGTCAAAATAAAGGATATTGATATCAACCCCACTGCTTTTATGGTGACAGGCCATTTTTATGAGTTTGAAACATGACAAATACCCAATAACTTGAAGTTGTAGATCTTACTAACTTAATATAGATACAAAACAAGGGGATAGGAACATTAGTCTTTTTCCTTTATCCTCTCGATTTCCTTCCCTTTTGTCAAGAGTGGAGACATAAGACCCAAGTAGGCCGTGTTCGAATCCCGCGGGGAGCAATCATGACTTGTTACCAAGTTCATATATATATATATATATATATATATATATATATATATATATATATATATATAGAGAGAGAGAGAGAGAGAGAGGGGGGGGGGGGAGAGAGAGAGAGGGAGAGAGATGTAGAGGGAGAATGAGAGATGTCTAGGCAGCCGATTAAGACGGCAAAAATGTGGATGCCTTTAATTTCCTCAGGAGGAGTAATAAGTAACAAAGGGACGGTAAAAGTGAAACGTCTCCTAAAGTTGTAACATGTTAAAAGAGAAAAGATATTCCAGGAGCTAGAAAAAGAAAAGATATTCCAGGTGCATCTTAGAACATACTGAATCCAATAGTTTAAGCACATTCTTTAGACTATTTTTTACAACTAGGATTTCATTCATTTGGAAAGAATAGAAACAAGCTATTCATGTTACCTTTTGATCCTCAAAATTTATTTACTAGAGCCTTTTATTTCATAAAATCCAACAACGAGCACTTCAGATCTCAAACATAGCAACATGTGATGGAAGCACAGTTCAGACACTGGATCCTATTCAAATTTGAGTACAATTGGGACTAGTTTAATTATTTGATTTTCTTTCAACTTTTGGTATGGATTATTTACACGATTAGGACTTCTTATATTTGGTGATAATTAGGATTATAATTGCTTTCTTGATGGCCAAGATTTCTGAAGGTCTATATAAACAATGTATGCACAAGGTTTTTTTTTAATTATTAAAGAGAGAACTATTTATTTAAGATTGTGGTGTGCTGCCTATTCCTAAATAAAACTCTCTTCTTCACTACATGTGTCACCTATGCTGCACGAATACGGACAGACACGGAACACCATACGGACACAAGACATTTTCAAGAAGTACATACGTAATCTCTTGCATGATATGGACATGGATACAGACACAATATTGATACAAAGACCACCTTCTCATGTCCATGCAACATAGCCTGTCACCAACCCCATAAACCCATCCACAATCTGATCCCATTTTTTATATTTTAGCAATAGAAAATACCCTTCAAACACCACACGAATACCACATAAACTGTCCTAGACCTTGCTGACGTTAAGTTCCATCAAAACCAAACCCTAGACCCTTAGGTTTTGTCCCAAATTTCACTTTTTTTCATATACAAACGTCCAAGTTAACAGTTCTGTCCAGAAACCCTTTTTTCATTAGAAAACCCAAAAAATAGCCACTTAGTCAATTATCTCTAAATTTTAACCCTATTATACATAATAATATAATATCCATATTTGAATTCCTAACATTTCCAATATTCATCTTTCAAAATCAAACCCAATTCAGAACTCAGGTTGTCATTGATTGTTGGGGGAAGGCTGACATGTGGATTCTTCCATGAAGCAAGATTCGAATCATTACGAGAACATGGTACTTATTCCATAACTTGATTCAATTAGGATTCTTTGTTGGTGGGTTATGAGTAACATTTGCTTATTCATTAGACTTTCATGAATTTCAATTGTTTTATTCATGAATCAACCTATCTAGATTGTCCTCTAAGTCCTGTCCTGCGTCAACATGCCTATCAAAGTATGAACATTGTACATTGGTGGTGCATTCACAAACAATAGTAGGCCAAACCACCAAAATGATAAACAAGGTATATGACAGAAAATAAATTAGATAACAAGAGCAGAAAAGAGAATATCAACCATACTGGAACCTGAAGTTACTTCTAATTGCAATGCATGAAGTTTTAGTGTTAGAGATTACAAAATAATACCTGGATAGCAGGATTGGATGTCAATAGAAGAGAGACGCCCAGGCCATCAAATGCTTCTTTCCACGAGCGTTGTGAAAGAGTTTCCCACAATCCCTTGCTTTCCCCAAAGGCACTTGTTTGCATTCTGGATGACGCTGTATCCAATGGCTATGATGAGAGAAATCAGCAAATTCAAGATACTATTAAGTTTCACATGGTATCCTTTACAAGATGAAAAAAAATACTCACCTGTATGATAACAGCAGTGCAGGCGCCGGCAGCAGCAGCAAGAACCAAGTTAGCTTTTGTTCCAATGGATTTTGCTCCACTCTTCTTCAGGTAAAGCCTTTTGACATAGCTATACCCATAAAAATAGACAAACTGTGATATGAATGATTGCATATTCTTAGTTCCAAGCCCCTGGTAGAGTGAAAGAACTTGGCCAGTAGAAACAGCTTCCCACAGGACATCTGAGAGGTTCCTACATGAGCCAGTTCAGAAGAATTTAATTATTACAAGCAACCAACAGTCTGGTGTATAATAGATACAGAAATCTCGAATACATATGATTCTGTGAAAATAGGTAGTTAAGGCAACCACGTAACTCGACCATTATGCAGTTTCCGACAATTGCCAGCGTAAGCATCTTGACAAATATGCTATTAACATCAAACATTCTGTTTCCATGAAAACATAGATCGTGTGATGTGCTTTCTAATTTGGTATGGTCCATCCATAGTTGTAAAGCGCACCTAGAAGAGAAGCGAACGGAAGCACAGCAAGCACCTCACTTCACCCAAAGCTCGATGCAGTATCAAAGGAACGCCTAGAGGCAAGGGGCAAGATGCAAGGCTCTAGGTGCACGCATGGAAACGGAAAGGCTGTTTTGGGGTTTTTAGAATTTGACCCAAACTCAATTCTAATCCGAGTCATATGGGTTCTTTTAGAAGTCTACAGACATCAAGTCTAACCTAATCCAGATTCAACCTGTTACCTAACTAAATAACCTTAACTTTCAGAAATCTCTCTCTCTCTCTCTCTCTCTCTCTCTCTCTCTCTCTCTCTCTCTCTCTCTCGTGGATCTCCCCAAAGCCAGATCCTCGACGCGGACTCCGCGCTTCCACCAGCTGCGTCTCCAATAATAGTCTCAAGCACTTGTCGCCTATAGCAGTCATCTCCTCCCAGCATCCATTATCTTCTCCTCGACATCTCACAGCAACTAACACCTCCTTATAGTTGCCAACATCTCCTCGAAGAAGCCACCTCCTTCTCGACGTCCCGCCTCATTGTTTTGTCCTTGCATCAACCACCTCCCTATCCAACTCGTTGATGCCTTTTATTGGTACTGCACTGGCTCGTCCTCAGTAATTTTTTATTAACATATTGTGTTTTGACTATTTACTATTATGAAATAGGTATATTTATGACAAACATCTTTCTATATTATGCATGTGCCTTTTTACTCAGGCACATTCCTTGTCTTTGCCCTTTATACTGGCCTCTAGAGGACCTTGGCACCAGAGCGCTTTTCGCCTCTGACAATGTCCATCTCCAGGTTCACGCTGATCGATTAAGCAGCATAGGGCATCAAGAATATACATGTATTGTCAACAACAATATATTTGCACAATTATATGCATGATATAGTATTGTCAAGTTTGTGACACGTCTAAAGAAATGTGCATCATCTAAGTGTGTATGCATCTCCCTTAATCAGAAATAGCCATGGAGTAAAAGGTTTATCACTTACAAGGTGAGGATGCTCATTGGTTGCGTGAGCTATCAACAAGCCTTCTAGGTTTATGACAAGCCCTCTCTTACTGACGGCTACATAGGCGAATAAAGCATGTGTGCATATTATAAGTAAAAGTAACTTTGTTACTCCTAGAAGATATGTCTGCATGTACTACACCTTTAGTATAGAAAATACCATGTTAAAAAATGCTTTGTGAAATAACCGTAAACTTTGAGAGAGACTTTTCCATTCAGAACATTAGTGTATAAATTTTGATCTTACGACTCATCCCATCAATCAGTAGTACATCATCTTCAAATACCACACAATAATAATGGTTATTAGCTGCAAGTACTGCTACAATAAGCATAAATAAATACTTGTCTCTGTCAAAATCAGGAGAGTATCATGATTGTTTCTCTCTAGCCGAGATGTCAACTAATCAATCTGCTTAGTTGACTTATTTGGTTTTGAATATTAGCTCCCATTTTCTAGGCTTTCTATTAGGGAAGTTGTTTTCTTTTTATTGTTCCCTATTTTAAGGGATTTTATCTTTTCTTTCCTTTCCTTACCTTTAGTTCTTAAATAAACCTTTAATTCTCTCTTAAGAGGTATATAGGAATAAGAGATGAATTCTCCAGTGCTCTTTTTTTTTTCCTTTCCATACTTGGTTTCATGGTATCAGAGCCGGGATATTGTTGAGGGGAAAAACACTATGGACGGCTACAGAGAGTCCCTCACAGGGGTAAGCAAGGACAATGGCAAAGAGACTTCAGCGGAAGCTTCTTCGCCCAGCCTTACAATTACCCCCATTACTCAAGTAGATAATTCTTCTCTCCAAATACTTCTCATAAACTCAATGCCTCAATGGAAAAAAAATTATTTCATGATCCACTCTACTAACCATGGGATACTCAATGTTATGGTCATGTCATGGCTTATAAATTCCATGGAAGATCATATTGGAGGCTTGTATCTTGTCCATACCTCTGCCAAGATGCTATGGGACAAAGTCACGCTCGCTTATTAGATCTGGACAACTCAACGCAACTGTTTGAATTAAGAGACCAAGCCCAGAACCTGAAGCTGGGAGGATCCGATGTCACCACCTACTATACGGCTCTTACAAAAATCTGGCAGGAACTGGGTTTATTTGATTCTTGTGATTGGTGCAGCAATTGTAGAGACAAGTATTACAAGCTTGTTGAAAAAACAACATGCCTATGATTTTTTGGCAGGTCTAAATAAAGATCTTGATGATGTTAAAGGATGCCTATTTAGAATAAAACCTCTACCCTCCATTGAAGAAAACTTTGTTGAAATCAGGAGATGAGAGCCGAAAAAGAGCCATATTGGGTGATTCAAAGAGATCTGTCATAACAGATCTTCTGTCCTTGTTGTTCGCGGATTCGATAATACCCTTGGACAAAACTCACCCCAAGGTGACTCATGGGTGCCAGGAGAGGCAATCTCTAGCGTGATCATTGTCAAAGGACAAATCACACCCGAGACATTGGAAGCTCCACGGAAGGCCAGCAAATTAGAAAGACAATCGAAACAATAGGCGTGATTCCAGGTCTCTCCAAACCACCTCTGACCAGCCACACCTGAGACATGGAGAGAGCAGTAGCGGAATTTCGCTCAACAATAGCGGCATTTCACTCAATAAGGAACAACTAGAACAGCTTTACAAGTTAACTCCACAGAAACAACCTAGTAATTCTTTGTTGGCTCAGAAAGGTAATTTTCTATCCGCTCTTAGTTGCACCACTAAAGGACAGGAACCATGGATTATAGACTCCGACGCATCTGATCATATGACGGGTTGTTCTCAACTATTTACTTCCTGTGTTCCAAATTCAGGAAGGCTCTAATTAGAATTGTTGATGGGTCTTTATCAGCTATTGCAGGAATTGGAACAATAGAAATAAGTCAAAATCTTATTCTTAAATTTGTGTTACATGTTCCAAAATTATCATGCAATCTCCTTTCTGTTAGTAAGATAACTCAAGATATTGATTGCTTTGTCAACTTCTCACAATCCACTTATGAATTTCAGGACCAGAATTCTGGGAGAAGATTGGCAGTGCTAGAGAGGTCGGGGGAATATACTATGAGAAGGATGATGGCATGAATAAACAAGTTCTCGCTGTTAGTTGTGATTATTCAGAAAATTCATTTCCCTCTTTGTTAAGAAATAAAAACGTTTTCTATTGTGTGAAGTTTGTAAGTTAGCTAACATCAAAGAGCTGTTTTTTGTTATGAACCTTGTTTTTCATTCTAAACCATATAACACTTCTATGCCTTTCGTTTTGGTTCATAGTAATATTTAGGGACTTTCGAGAACTCAAAACTTTTATTGCAAAAATTGGTTATTACCTTTATTGATGATCACACTCGGGTTTGTTGGGTGTATTTACTAGAAGAAAAATCTGATGTTGAACAAGTGTTTAAAAAAATTCATTCCATGGTGAAAATCTGTATAACAGAAATACCCAAATATTACATACCGATAATGGAAAAGAGTTCTTTAATTCTATCCTTGGGGGTATCTCTCACATGGAACTATCAATTATCCACCAAAACACGTATACAAATACACCACAACAAGATGGAATTGTTGGGGAAAAAAACGTCAACTTCTTGAGGTAGCCAAATCAATAGTGTTCACTGACCATACACCAAAACATTACTGGAGGAAGCAGCAAGTAAAGCATGTGTTATCTTATTAACAGTTTGCCCACAAATGTCCTCCAATTTCAAACACCTTTGAATACCTTCTCAAAAATATTTCCCCACACTCGATCTTTTACATCTCTCCTTCTTAAATTATTTGGCTGCAGCTCATTTGTGCATGTGCATGGTCATAACAGAAAAAAAACTTGAACCACCCTTAAATGTATCTTTCTTGGTTATTCTGCAACTCAAAAAGGGCATAAATGTTATTCTCCAGAAAAAAGGAAATATTTTGTATCCATGGATGCAACTTTCTTTGAAAATAAACCATTTTATGCCAAAAATTCACTTCAAGGGGAGACAACTAATGAAGAAGCTAATTTTTGGTCTCTACCTATGAACCTAGATGTTGCCTCATCACCACCCAAGCCTTTCCAACCAGATTATCCTTCCCCAACAATACCCAAGTCACTCGTGATACCTACACGCAACAATGAACACTCCATGCAAGGGAGAGAATCACAATCACAGCATGAACTTCATGATTCACGTCGGAATTTGTCTCAAAGGGTATAAACCATGTACTTATTCAACGCAATCATGAAACTTCTCTGAATTCAGGTATGCTGCTTAATTCTCCTCCTGAAATTAGTGATCTTGATTTGCGTATAGCTCTAAGGAATGGTGTTAGAGCGTGTACACAACATCCAATAACTCACTTGTGGCTTACAGCCATTTGTATCCATCTCTACAAGCACTTGCTGCTAATCTTGCAGATAATGAGATACCTAAAACAATCGAAGAAGCAATGAAGCATCCTAAATGGTGAGAGGTGGTGAGAGGTAGTAGAAGACGAAATAAGAGCGCTAGACAAGAATGAGACTTGGGTTGTTGTTGTAAAACCACGAGAGGTATTTCCAGTTGGTTGCAAGTGGGTGTCATCATAATATATCAATTTGATGGGTCTATTGAGCGGTACAAAACAAGACTGGTGGCCAAAGGTTTTACACAGAAGTATTGATTATCAAGAGACATTTGCACCAGTGGCCAAGTTGAGCATAGTTCGAGTTCTTTTATAATTCTCTCACTGCAAATTTAGATTGGCAGTTCAACAATTAGATGTTAATAATGAATTTCTTAACGGTGAAGTTACATAGAAATATATATAGACTTACCGCTGGGATTTGATGAGAAAAGAAAATATGGATTTGATGATAAAAGAAAATATGATCGAGTGTGCAAGAAGAAAAAATTACTTTACAGGCTCAAGCAGTCCCCTAGAGCTTGGTTTGACAGAATTTACCAAGGCGATTATTTAGTAACGGTACTCACAAGCACATTCAAATCATACGATGTTCTACAAACACATAAATGCCTAAATGGTAAGATAACTATCCTTAATTGTCTATGTTGATGATATTATCCTGACTGGTAATATAATTTATCAGAGATTGTAAAACCTGAGCCTGTCCGCTTTAAGGATTTGGGGTATCTAAGATATTTTCTTGGTATGGAGGTGGGAAGAAATAGAACAGGTATATCTGTTTCTCAAAGAAAATATACTCTGGACTTGTTGAAAGCAACTGTTTTTTAGGCTGCAGACCAATCGATACACCAATGGATCCAAATGTGAAGCTGGGAGATACAAAATACAGATGCACCTATGGACAAGGGAAGATATCAACGTATGGTCGGGGAACTCATTTATCTTTCGCATACCCGACCATATATTGCTTTCGCAGTCAATGTAGTGAGTCAATTCATGCATGCACCATATGAAAAACATATGGAGGCAGTTTATCGAATTTGAAGTATCTAAGGGGTGTCCATGCAAAGGTCTGTTCTTCAAGAAAGGAGAAATAAGGGGCATTTAAGCTTTATACAGATCCGGACTTGGCTGGTTTAGTTGTGGTTAGAAGGTCCATATCAGGCTTGGCCAATGGAGTGAGTGACTTGATATGGTTGAAGTTGCTTTTGGAAGAACTCTGAATACCAAGAAGTCAGCCTATGAAACTTTATTGTGACAAGAAGGCAGCAATCAGTATATCGCATAATCCACTGCACCACAATTGAACCAAACATGTTGAAGTAGATCGTCATTTCCTCGAAGAGAAGATTGAAGATGGAACAATTTGTGTCCTATGCTACCTCTTCTGAACAGACTGCAGATCTCCTTACTAAAAACCTACGAAGACCATTGTTTGACAAGATGATTGACAAGCTGAGGATGTTCGATGTTTATCACTCTGGCTTGAGGGGGAGTGTTAAAATCAAGAGAGTATCTTGGTTGTTTCACTCCAGCCGAGATCTCAACTAATCAATCTGATTAGTTGACTTATTTTGTTTTGAATATTAGTTCCTATTTTCTAGGCTTTCAATTAGGGAAGTTATTTTCTGTTTTATTGTTCCCTATTTTAAGGGATTTTATCTTTCCTTTCCTTTAGTCTTTAAATAAGCTGTAATTTTCTTCTGAGAGGTATATACGAATAAGAGAAGAATTCTGCAGTGCTCTTTTTTTCTCATTTCCATACTCAGTTTCAGTTTCAATACTGACCCTTCATGTAGTCTGCATCTTAACTGGAAATAATGTTGCCCAGTAAATGCATGTCAAATTTCCATCATCAATCATGGCATTATGATATTCACATTAGGTTCTGTTTCCCACATCTATATGGGTACAACCAGGTCCAATCGTGGTATAGTTAGGGAATTGTGTAAGTTTGACCCCACCTTGAAAAGTTGGTAGAAGAATGATGGATTCATATGTGATCGGCCCAAGACTTAGTGAGGTTAATCCATGGGTGAAAGTGGGCCCCGACCCATTGTCAAGCTCCCTAAGGTATGTTCTTCCACGCACGAATCCGAGTATCAAGTTTTGGGATTAAATCTCGCTACCGGGGCCACCATCAAAAGCAGCAACAAAGCCTTTATCCAAAAAAGAAAAAGAAAAATAGAACGGCTACATGAATCCTTATCCCAAATCTCGCTAACAACATATTCATAACCCTCATATAGTTCTGCCTTTCATGTGTCATCTTTCAATTAATGGCTTGTCTACATGCACATTTCCAGCCATAAAATCATATTTTAGAATGACCCTAACTCAGGATCACCTGAGCCAAAAACAACCAAGATATTAACCCAACATATTTAATCATGCCTTGAAAATCAAAGAGTGTTAAGTTGCATGATACATTCTAGCTCAAAAATACCAATTCAATCTTTAGATGAAGTGCTCAGAGAACACAATTGTCCCAATCAGAATGTGTCATCTAATGAGGCTTGACGATGGGTTAGGGACCACTTTGACCCAAAAGGTTAACCTTACGAAGACCTTGAGCTCAACTCATATATGAATACATTATTTTCCCACTAACAATCCATTAGAGCCTACATTCACAAAATACTCTCTAACCGCATAGTCCATATAGATGCAAGACACAAATCTAAATCTTCAAACCTATGTTGTCACATCGCGATACATATCATGTATCAGTTTGCTTGATTATCGTGTCGTGTATACATAAGATACATAATCCCATTGATCATACATTAAAAAATTAATATAACATATAAGGAGGAGTTGAACACATTAAGCAACAATAAACTAAGAATATCATTAAGCATCTAACTTACAATCACTATAGAGTTGACAAGTAAAGGTGTAACTAAAATACAAGTTACACACAAATGTCATAAGTTCTTACATCCATAAATTTATCCACTAAACACCATAAGGTAATAATGGACACAATGGTCAACGAAACACCGAAAAGAAAAGAAAGAAAATCAATAAAGAAAGGAGAAGAAAAATCTCAATAAATAGACCTAAACTAGAAAAGGTAACAAAATTGAAATAAAAGCAAAAAAATGTATCGTATAGGACGTATTGTATCGGACGATACAAAAATGTATCACACAGTTTTTGTCCCATCCGATACACATATACGATCCGTATCGAAAAACTTGCATATTGTATTGTACGATATGTATCGTGTATTGTACAAGATTGACAACATAGCTCCAAGCTAGCTAACCTGTACAACCTACAACTCAACAAAGCATCTAAGCGTGCACAACAAAATTGCAACACCACAAGATAAGAACCGCACACAGAGATCCATCTTGGTCTAAATTCTAAGAGCATGATGTTCTACCTTGGTCCAGATACCTGAAACACTTCTAGTGACAAAAATATAATCATGGTCCACCTTAGGGTTATTATATGAATCACATGCCAACACTTATCTCAATGAAACTTCAGCTCCCAACACGAATGTCAAATATGGGCTCATATATACATGTCATGGCTCCACCAGCCACCGCAATAATATAATAATATGTACACCTCACAAGGATTTCATATATAAGTTTGATAACCACTTTTCACAAAAGCTCAAGCCAAAGTATAGGTAGGCCAAAAATGTAACTAAACTCAACTTCATATGTCCTATACACATTCATTCCCACCAAAAATTATCTCAATAATCACGTACCTAATTATGCTTTCTCCATAACAGTAAAGATCATGTTAAGGTTCTCACTTTTTTCTCTAAATATTTTGACCTATTGTCTAAAAATTTGTTTTTGTAACTGTTTTCCTTACCATAGGTTTTGCTTCCCACTTACAAGATGCCCATGTCCTTTTGCTAACTATACTCCTACCTAATAGCTATGTTAATGGGTGTTAACAAGATGACAATGGCATAACTGTATAGAAAGAACTTTTAAATAGTAACTAGCACTAACAAAAAGATTCTGTTATAATAGTGAAATCAATAAAATAAGGAATAAACGAAAAAAATAGATTATCAAGGTATGATAATTCGAATATTGTACTAATGAAATTACCTCTTGGAGATACAAAATAAGTTATATTATGGGCTGACCTTATCAAAGGTTTCACACATGATAGCACCAGGAAAAAGGAAATTATAAGATGATTCTCAATATTAACAAAATTGTACAGCTACTAATAATTGGACATGTGATAGATGAACATCACTATGTCCCTTGGAATAATAAATGAAAAAAGGATTAACATAATATGCTATTTGAAATACCCACAATAGGATTGCTATTCAAGTATACAAGTTGTGCTAGTTTTTGTCCCTGGCAAATTTTTATTGCCACTTCATTATGCATTATTGAGTACATCTTGACCCTCCTCAGACCCTGCGTAAGTGGGAGCCTCATGGAACTGTAACACCCACTTCTTTATGCATTAGATATATTTACAATACTGGGGATACATGCACCAAGAATTTGTGATATTGATGAGACCTGGTTGCTCATGTATTTGGTTCTCATTCGCTCTATTATTCACCAATTCATCACTACACTCTAGGACAAGGTTTCAAAGCGGACTAAAGAGCAGAACGAACAAATAAGAACAATATACCACTTATAGGGCTGTCGATGGTAACCCATAACCTGACCCAGTCATCAAGAATCATAAGGTTTCAATTTCAAGCATAAATACTTAATGGTTAGGAGACTAGTAACCGAACCCGAATCCTTACAAATCAAGGTTGTTACATACATTTGATTGAAAAGTTGGAATGCTCTAACAATTAGATAAATTTCATATGTATTGCAAGTGAAAACCATATATATCTTTATGACAACTAATAAATCATCATATACTTCCAAGTAAATCATAGTTTGAACTTTAAACCTCTTAAACTTAAATATATGACAAAATACTTCCATCTAGCTTAGTATACAACTACATAAAATCCGAAACCAGCCCCAAATACAATTAGGAAGGAAATAGCTATGTTGTATTGGGCGCTAGGCGAGGCGAGACGAGACCATGCCCGCCTCGCCTAGGCGCACCTAGGCGGCGCCTAGGCGCCCGCCCAGATTTCTGGGTCTCTAAACCTGTGTAAACATTGTAGGCAGCAGCAGTAGCAAAAGTCAGCAGCAACAGTAGCATAAGGCCGCAACAGTAGTAGCAGAAGGCTGCAGCAGCAGTAGCAGATTGCAATAAGAGGGAGAAAACAATAGTAGCAGTAGCAAAAGGCAACAATAGCAGTAGCAGAAGGCAGCAAACAACAGCAATTTTTACAATAGCACCTGTTTTAGCAACAATAATAACCCTAAAGCCCAAAAAAAAATATTAGTAAAAAGTCCATAGCCCATCCTGAGATCCACCGCCTAGGCGCCCGCAGTTGTCTCCCCTGGGCGAACCTGGGCGTCCGTCTAGGCGCGCCTAGGCGGCCCTCGCCTTACACTGCAATAAAATATGCAGGTCGAGACGACCTGTTCAAATCGGACGCGCCTAGGCGTCGTCCGTAACAACATAGGGAAATAGACCTGAACCTAGATGTGACCTAAAAAACTTATAAGATTCGACTTTGGATAGTACATAAAGCCAACCCAAATTCAGTGTTCTAAAAATCAGCCTAGGCGGCCGCCTAGGCACTAGGCGGATGCATCGAAAAGCCCGTGTTCAGTTGTGATAGGCGCTTGTTCATCCCTATTCGGCGCCTAGGCGGGCATGTTCGGCGTTGTACGACTGTTAGGTTTTTGAATTTTATTAAATTTTTTTTTATGCTTAGTTAAATTGTGGATATAATGTTTGGGTTTTAAGATTGGATTTGGATTTTAGAATTTTAAAATTTCAAATTTCAAAATTTTCAAGTTTGAAATTTCAAAAAAAAAAAAAAGAATTGTATTATGGATTTAGAAGCTAGAACATTTTGGATTTAGAATTTGTATTATGGATTTCAAATTTATATATATAAAGCATATCTTCTTCGAGTGCACTCTGGCATGGCAGATCTGGACGGAGCAGAGTCGTGTATTGGGTGTGTGCGCCTCCGGGAAAAGTGTTGGGGACATCATCACGGTGATCCGAGATAGCAGGGGTAGAGGGCAGGACTGGTTCCGAACAGCCAGAGTTCGTCTGGCTGCTGCGGTTTGGCATGTATGGCGGGAGCGAAACCGTCGGATCTTTGAGGGGCTGGTCACCCCTCCAGTTGGCATTCTCCATAACATCGAGTTTGATGTAAATGCTATGGAGAATTGATGAGTGATGAGTGGGAGTCCCACTCTGTTTGTATGTTGTACGATTATGGCTTTTCATTTGGAATAAAATTCACCTTTTTTCTAATATATATATATATATATATATATATATATATATATATATATATATATGTTCGGCCGCCTAGGCGCTAGGCGGTCCTCCGCCCCGAATCCGCTTAGCGAAATTTAGAACACTGTCCAAACAACTTGACATGTTCACAGCCGTAACCGCATATAGACATATAGATCAATACGCGTTACTTTGCATGGCTTATTTGCAACTACCTCTGGCATAAGGAAGTGATTTGCTATAATGCTATACCAATCATGAATAGTACGCTTAGCCCCAAATCAGGCCTACATATGGAGTGACTTGCATGATAAAGCTCAACAAGGAATCAACAACTATATCTAGATCAACATTTGTTTGTACAATGTAAACTTCTAAAGAGATACTCAATGTTTCATTAACTATATATTCCTAGCAAAATCAAACTAGGATAAAGAAAGATGCCGTATTCATTTCTTATGGAAAAATCTCAATTGACTTAACCTAAAAACGACCTAAACTAAGTTGGCACCTGGTCTACTAATTAGCCACAGTTCTATATTGATCCCAGGTGCTAACAAAAGTTTGATATTGTAGAATTATTTAGTTTTCCTATCTAACTCTAAAAGAGTAGAACAATTTTGCCGCGTTGTATATGAGTACATCGTCAACTTAACTTATGGACACCTATACTAGAGTGTGTTTATGTTAATGGTGATGACTGCAACCACATAAAAAAGGTACCTCTCACTTTATAACTGTATGCTGACATGTGACTTTGCACGGTAAAGTAAAGCTCCCTTGCCTCCCTGATATTAATTATACTTGGTTTAGTTTCAGAAGTTACAGAGTTTTCTAATTTCTTGGTTTCATAGAAGGACAACATGGTTGCATATGTTTTTTCTTGTAAATGTACACAAATTCCATGATGATTGGTACTTGGTATAGAATATATTGAGCTTTTCTTGTGTTTACATATGAAGGAACTTAAATAAATACAGAGGTTGTAAAACATGCATATTGAAATTTTACATGATTTGCTAAGGAGGCTTTTACAATATCTCCGGATTTTTTAAAGAACATTTCAGCATCATTTTTATTTCGGGCCATACCCGTATATATATATGGAGAGGCTGTTTCCGTGATCAGGCTATCGGGCTATGTTTAGCTAGGTTAGGTAATGTTAGGTTAGGTTGAGATGGATGATAGAGAGCCAATGGAAACAATTATGCTATTCGTCTCCTAAAAATTTTGGGTGATGATATCTCCCATTGTATGACATCTGACATGGCAGATGACATGACAAATTTTAACCCAAAAAAATAATTACCCAAAATTTTTTAAGGTTAATGTTCATGTTAATGTTAATTTTATTATTAGTATTAATTTTAATTTTAATATTAAGTTTCGCAATGTCAGCTTTCATGTCAGCAGCCATAAGTCATATGCCACGTAACGAGAGATGACATCACCCAAAAAAATTCGGGAGACAAGTAGCAATTTTGCCATGGAAAACAAGAAAGCTAACCGTGATCTACAAAATTTCAACAATTCTCTGTGGGCGAAGGAAAAAGAAGCAGAAGCAGATGAAGAAGTGGTGAAGGGAGCGGTGGGTACGTGTAGGCGTACCTGTACTTGGCCTGGCCGTGGGATCTGATCTCGGCCTGGTACTTGGTCTTGCAGGTGTCGAGGGGGTAGAACACGGTGGTGCTCACCAGCGCCCCCACCGCTCCCGACGTAGCCTCCGATATTGATTCCATTCTTTATTATGCAAAGCTTCTTCTTGCTGATAATAAATATTTATATTAATAGTAATAGAGAGGGACGGAAAATAAGAACACCAGGGGACGCGGGAAGAAGAAGAAGTGGTGAAAAAAAAGGAGGAATTATTTTTACTTCATTGGGAAGTGTGTGCGTTGATCGGAAAGACTTTGTCCGTCACGCAACTTGCCATGTCGGCTGACGGCATCATTTTTTTTTTAGGGTGTTTATAAAGACACTTCAAAATTTAGTCAGGGCTAACCCGGATTGGAAACTAGCTCAAATTTTTGTGTGTTTTATTCAGGACAGTCTATTTTTTTTATCTAGGACTGTTCCAAAGTGAAATCTCTCCAAACCCAAATTTTTTCTTTTATTTGCAAAAAATTTTCTCTCTATTCCTAAACCCTAACTCCTCTCTTCTTCTTCTTCCTCTTCTCCTCCACAATTTTTCCATCTCCAAACAAGAAGTTAATTTAAAAATTCCTAGAAATTTCTTCCACCCTAGAAATTTTCTCTTCTTCTTCCTCTTCTCTTCCAAATTTCCTTTTCAAGAAGATTTGCACCCAAATTTTTTCTTCATTTGTTTCCAAAAACCCTAGAAATTAAATTGAAAAATTCAAGCATACATTACATTGTTTATTTCAATTGTCTGTAGCCCATTTGAATTAAACTACATTCGGAGTGAAAAATTACTCATTTAAATTAAACATAAGTATGCACGAACGAGAAAACTCTGCGTCGACCAGGACTGCCCAGTAAAGACTGCCAGAAAAATGGTCAGTCATTTGTTTCACATGTTGTGACTTAGGACTGTCCAGTTTTCTGGCAATCCATTTAGTTTGTAGGACTGCAAGAAAATTGGACAGTCCTTGTTTGCACTAGTTGAACAGCAATATTGGGGTTTCCTCCCATATTAGGGTTTGTATATTATGTGGAGCCTTTGGGTGTCATTGAAATGAGAAAAAAATTAGGAATATTAGGGTTTCCACCGGTTTAACATTTTTGTTGTTGTTGATGTTGTTCTTTCTTTTCTTCTTGTTGTTCTTCTTCTTTTTCTTCTTCTTCTTGGATGGGTTGAGGAAGAAGAAGAGGAAAAAAATAGAAAAAAAAAATGACTTTTATACTAAAGAGTATGATAGCCCTGATCAATTTCTTCAATGGCAAACTTGTAAATAATACAAAGTTTAAAATGGACTAGTCCTGAATAAAAGTTGAAGTGCCTTTATAAACAATTTTTTTTTTTTTATCGAGAGGAGGAGGATTAGATCGCGGGGGCGCAGAAGGAAATCCAATGGCGAACTGCCCAGCGTGGGCGATTTACTTACTCTCTCACGTATGTTTAGTGATGCACGTGCCGAGAGGTTCCGTTGCGTGCGGGATTTCCCTTATATATTGGCTCGCGAGCTAATCGGAAATAATCTCATCTTCGTTAACGGCAGCTAACGTCCGTTGAGTAGTAGTTCGGGGGAGAAGGTTTTGGGTGATGAAAAAGTAAACTCAACTTGTGGAAGTTTTTCTGATATATTTTTTAATAATGACATATTACAACCTGCAACTATATATAGGGAGTGTTGAAACAAACTTCAATCACTGCCTAAATTCCTCAACAGCTCTCTCTTAAATTAAGGAACAAGCCATGAGTTGAAACTTACTCTATCACATCTTACTTACTCTATCACATCTTATGCACAAAGTATGGTACACATTGAACAAGCTGGATCAAGAGGATTCATTGAGCCAAGCTTGCCCAAGATACGCTGGAACTCATCAGTAGAAAGCGATTTGGTGAAAATATCAGCCGGCTGATCATGACTTTGAGTGTAGTGAGTATCAATAATTTTGGACTGAACTTGTTCTCTAACATAGTGACAATCGACCTCTATGTGCTTGGTTCTTTCATGTAAGACTGGATTAGAGGCAATGTGCCTTGCAGCTTGATTGTTCAAAAGAGAGACAATATTGGTTGACCGCTAGGAAACCCTAAATCAGATAGAAGCCCTTTCAGCAAAATAAGTTCACAAGCAGTAGAAGCCATAGCTCTATATTCGGCTTCTGCACTAGAGCGAGCAACCACAGTTTTTTTCTTGCTCTTCCAAGTAACCGAGTTACCACCAACAAAGGTACAAAAACCAGTAGTGGATTTTCGATCAAGTGAATTGCCTGCCTAATCAGCATCTGTGTAACCCATGATTTCAGTGTTGCTATTGTTTTTCATCATGATTCCTCTTTTTGGTACTCTTAGGGTGGGCTGTTATAGGCATGATCTTAGAGGCATATGGGTTCATTGGAGTAAAACTTTGATATTTGATACAGCCACTGTATGACAAGGCTTGCACAATTTAGAAAAGAGAGAGAGGCCCCACTTGTCATACAGTCTGTATCAAAGTTTTATTGGGGGTTCATTGTACTATCCAGGTGTGGATACTTTTATTAACTTGTGCAATGAAAGGGACTAGGTTCCAAGGTTCCTTGAAGTGTGGTCTGGTCTTCAAGCCAGTAGTCAAAGAGCTCACCACGGGAGAACAACTCATCTCCGAGTAGTTTGTATTTGTATTTGAGAGTTTACAATGTGAGCCTTGAAGTGTGGTGTGGTCTTCAACCTGTGTTAAATTAGAAACAACTCTTGTCCCTTTATTATTATCAGTATCAGTCATTGATTAGAGAAGGTTGTGCAATAGTATTACTGTTTTTCTGCATCTTTTGATTTCTAAGTTTTTTTTTTTTCTTTTTTCTTTTTTCCTGTTATTGGACAGTGGCTTTTGGCCTACTCTGGCAGTTTTCTTGCAGAGGATTCCTGTTACTTCTTGGCTAGGGGTGCAACTCGGGCGGGTTGGGTCGGGTTTGAGGTCAATCCGAGCCCAACCCGACAGATCATAAGCCTAGCCCAAGCCCAAGCCCGACCCGACTTCGGGTTCAACATATGAAGCCCAAGACCAAGCCCGGAGGATCGGGTTGGACTCGGGTTGGTTCGGGTTTATCGGACTCTAATATGATATTTGAAATAATTTTAAACAAGAGTAATATTAAATGCATAATCAAATAGCAATCAAGCCTCAATCATTACAAAATAAAACTGAAATGAGATTTAGGACAAGGAATTGAAGAGTTCGGGTAAAAAAAATTATAGTTTAAACTTTTTATTTAAGTAGTATGAAACAATATATATATATATATATATATATATATATATATATATATATATTATATGTATGTCGGGTTTCGGGTTCTTCGGGTTACCCAATACATGAACCCAACCAACCCGATTTTTGATCGGGTTCAAATATTTTAACCCGAGCCCAAGCCCGAATCCGAATATCTTCAACCCGAACCCAACCCATTAACGGGTTTACCCGATCGGGTTCGGGTTTAGCCCGCCCGAGTTGCACCCCTATTCTTGGCTGGTTGATCCATGCAGCAACCATTTGTGACCTCGGTTTGAAACATTGGTAGCCGAGCGTGTTTCCATTGATTTGTTCTGATATATCCTCCATCCACGTTTATTAGCTAATTTGTTGTTTATCTTGTTTTGTTTGCAGTTCTTCGATCGCAACAGAGGGCAGACGATGTAAGCAGTTCCAATGCAACACGATCCAAAATTTGCTAGAGAATCACACATCAGGAGAGAGAAGTTTCAATACAACACGATCTAAATTTGGTAAAGAATCACACCAAAAGACGATACAACTCAACAACAGAAATTAAACACCCAAAAAATAATAGTAACTTTGACATAGAAACATTCAAATTTTTATTAGACTAACGTTCATTTTTACAAACCCACACAACAATCCCACATCAAACAACTAAAATCTAGATCAACAACTAAGGAACAAAGAATAGTGACATAATCACTCAACTCGAGCCCTCCGTGGATCCAACGAGCAACTTGGATGTCCTTGGAGCTCGGTACTTATCTGGTACTTTTATATCTTGCGGAGGGCTTTGGTGTCGAAAGGAAAGCAGTGGGACTTCTTCACGTTGTCGGTCGCCGGAGCGGACTTTCGAGCGACTTTGGTGACTAATTGCTTGCACGGGATCTTGTCGTCTTGTCGCCTATAGACTTGTGGGTGTTTGCTTGGTTCGCGCCATTAGTGGGAAATATGGTTAGGGTTTGGTGGAGAAATAAGAATTTCTTTTTTTGAACAAATGTTGATTTTTTTATAGTAGAGGAAGAGGCCCAAGAACATCAATAGATAAGAGGAGGTTTCGTACGTTTTATATTAGTTTTCAAATAAGAACATGAGGAGATAAGAGGATGTTAAGAACATTTTTAGATTAGTTTTCAAATTTGAATTAGTACATGAGGAGATAAGATGAGGTTACCGAACTCGAATGACTCTTGTGGTTACCGAGGAGAGATGTAAGGTGTAAGATCTTGATTGGATGACAAAAGATAAGTAAATCGAGCCACGGGGACTTATTATTCCTTTCATTTATAATAATGGTTGGAAATTGGACGTTATGGGCCCAAAAGGCATGCAATACAGCGTACGTAAAGTCTCGTGCGTATCATCGGACATCTCAAAAAAAAAAGTTTTTAAATTTGAATTAGTAGATGAGATTAGTTTTTAGATTTGAATTAGTAGAAGTGTAAATTACTTTTTTATCCATACATAATATATTTTTAGGTGAGAAAATATTACATAAAAAATAGTAATACCCTTGGTATTTTGGTTATATAATAGTATAGATAGTATATACATAGATTACAAGTGACTTGGAGGACTTGCTTCATACTCTGAATCTCTGATAAAATAAAATCCTTATCTGATGATATGCCTAAATAGTGTATGCAGTTGATGAACCACCAAAATTACTAAGTTAGCAGAAGTACATAAATTTAGCTTTGTTCTTGGAAGATCTTAGCAAGGAAACAGAGAAATTCTGGGACAAGTGGAAATAATAAGTGATTAATAAGATTTCTAGTACACGCCAACTTGCAACCAAACAATGGAACAAGTAGAGTACCTCCCACACCTGATCAACATTTCTTCCAATCAAACAGGCACTTAGTGCAGCTGAGAATCTGATACCAGCAAAGCTAGCAGTAAAGCTTCAAAACAAGCACCCCAGCAGCGATATACAGTCAAACTTTTACATAGTTACAGACATCAAGTTAAGAGTATCAACTAGCAACACTGTTTCGCACGAGAAACCAAGACCAAAGACATGACATTATCGTAGTAAAGCATAAAAATCGAGTTGGTGTACAAAACTATCACAATACCTACTCTTAAGTTACTGGATCCATACTCAAGCTGGCCTACAGCTACCTTTACAATCGCTCTATACAACATAACCACTCCTACACTCTGCGAAGCCGTGAAACTATTGCGAGCTGCTCCTCATCTTTCCATGTTCGGGTACAAAATGCTTCACTAACTCCAGTAAAGCTCCCACATATTGACAAAAGCCCTTGTAGTTAAAAACCCTTCAATACTCGACTCTCCCAAATTTGTCTTAGAATGTGTAGACTGGTATGGGTAATCCTTTACTCAGCTTTGGCAAGGACAGGATGGTAGCACATAATCTCCCAAAAGAACCAATCCCACCATCAGTTATGATAAGTGAGCTGTAATGTGAGGAAGAGAAGCTGGCCACCAAAACCTGCTTTCTTCTGCACTGCACAGATGATGGATGATGCATAATGGCGCAACCATGTTGCTGGATGCAAAGAATATAGCCCATCACAATCAACTTATCCCAACGATGCCTAACCATTGTAGTGAAGCTTCTGCGTCTTTGAGCTCTGGCTCTGCTGCTGTGGAGGCTGCATATTCATGGGTTGTGAATTGTATTGAGTGAACGGTTGCGAGTAGAGAGGGTTTATTGGGCCCTGTGCACAACTTCTACAAGTTAGTTCTTCCATTAGGCAAAACAAAGAAGGAAGCATACAATTAACCTGTGATTGAAGATGGCCAGGTCCGTTCAGACCAAAATGACTCTGAGAAGATTCATCCTGTGAAGGTCCACTGAACCCTGCTTGCGTAAATAGACCTTGTGATCCATGAGACATGTAATCCTAAGTAAAATTGGTCTTTAGCTTTAGACAGATGAAATTAGAAATAAAACCTACCACAAAAAATATGAATCAAGAAACATGCAGAAAGATGGGCACTTTTAGAAACGACCTACCTGAGAAATGAAATCATTTCCGGTGCCCAAATGGGAATACCCTGGATGTGAGTTCTGATTTAGGTAATTTCCTGGATATCCAGCTTGAGGTCCGTGAGGGCTATAATCAACACCATATCCACCTTGAGAAGCCTATTGTGTCATTAGCAAACTTTTGTAGTCAGTTCACAGGATGATAAACATAGGTTGCTGCAACACAGAAATCAAAGTAAAAGAAAGCTTGCACTCGCTCTCAAAAGTGACTGAAGGTCCATTACAAGGATCTATAGTTTTTAGAAGGCCTAAAACGACCAGGAACATGTCAAAGGCAACTCTGAGCATACAACACCACCACCAAAGTTTTTATTCCAAATTTACGAGGTCGGTTGTTTGAATCTTAGAAGCCGGACGCGGAAATGGGAACGGAAGCGGGAGCGGGGGACGCGACTACTTAGAAGAGTCTAAAGTTGGGAGCGTGATGGGAGCATGCACTAATTAAAAAAAAGTATGTTTATTAATTAGTGTTATCAAAACTTATAAATATCTTAATATTTATTAGAATTTATAAAGTTCAGTTCAAAGTTACAAAAAGATAATTCACATGTTGATTTTTTTATGATGTCAAGATAAATAATCTTTAGTTTCCTGGTACTTTGGTAAACGTATGTTAAAAGTCTTCTTTCTTTCCAAAATTTATGTCCTCTTTTAAAATTATGGTCATATTATGGAAAGCACTCATGTAGTCAGATAAACGTGCTCCCGTCATCGGAGAAACGAGCACTCGTCATCGGGGAAACAAGCTCCCAAGTAAAAACTGCCAAATCAAGGTTCTTACTGAGATTTGTTGACTTTCTAATAGTTTCTGACTTCTAAAGTTTGAATCCTCTCTTTTCCATTCGGCTCTTATATACAGTGGAGTGTAAGCCTCTCACTTATGTATCTACCTAATGTGAGACTAAACATAAGATTAAACATAATACTTAACACCCTCCCTCAAATTGGATCATAAATGTCAATCAAGCCTAGCTTGTTACAAAGAAAATGAACTCGAAGCCCAAAAGGAACTTTGTAAATATATTCGCAATCTGATCTCCGGTTCTCACATGGTGAAATGTTAGCACCCCCTTCTGACATTCATCACGGATAAAATGAATATCAATCTCAATGTGTTTCATCCGTCCATGGAATACGAGATTTGTAGCAATGTGTTGGCACATTTTATTTTGATATATTAACAGCATGTTCGTAGTTTAGTTTTCTATGTCTTCAGATTCATATCTTCTCAGAAGCTCTACTACATAAAGTATATCCTTTCAAGTGCTACCATCCATTGCATTGAAGACTGAAGCAGATACCGGCGCTCCTTGCATAGACGGCTTCCGACACTGCTTAAAGTTTTCGAGTCTGTACAAGGTCTAGGTATATCTGTAAACACTTAAGGTTGGATGACGAACTAAAAGCATAAGTCAAAAATCAATATCTTACAGAGCGGCATACCGGCGGTATGCTCCGGCATACCGGCGGTATGCTCCGGCATACCGGCGGTATACCGTTTTCATCGTCCACAAACATTCTGTGAAATATTGTCGGCATACCGACGGTATGCTCCGGCATACCGGCGGTATACCGTTTTGTGGACCACAAAACGTTCTGTGACAAAACGTCGGCATACCGACGGTATGCTCCGGCATACCGACGGTATACCGTTTTGTTTGCCTAAAAACGTTCTGTGACAAAACGTCGGTATACCGACGGTATGACGCGGCATACCGACGGTATACCGGATTACAAATATTTGATTTTTGAATTGCTTTGACTAGCATTAATGGCAGCATTAAATGCTCCCAACGGATATTAATATGACCGTTACTGGGTGACCGGTATCGGTGCATACCGACGGTATGCCGTTCAGGCTGTATCCAGGAGCATTAAATGCCACCTACTCTTGGTTTCTTTATAAATGAAAGTCTTCTCTCTCTTGAAGCTTTCACCAACTCTTGCCATAAATTTTCCAAACAACCAAGAGCTCCACCATTAATACTCTACCAAGCTTTTAATTGTCATCCTCTCCCAAAGTGTTAGAGTATTTAAGCGTTATAATTTTCGATCTTCACGTGTTAGAAGATCAACAAGTTCTCTTCTCATTTGTTTGAAGTTGGCGAGCCTTCGTAAGAAAACTCGTGTGTTGAAGTTGGCGAGTCTTCGGATCCAAACTCGTGTTGAAGTTGGCGAGTTCTTCGGATCCAAACTCGTGTGTACTATTTGATTAAATAGTGGATTTAAGCCGCAGAGAGTTCCGGGACTGGATTGCCTCAAGCGAGGATACCAGGATACATCTTGTGTTTGATCTTCTTACTCTTTTCTTTTATTTGTCATATATTGCTTCTTGTGCTCTAGTTATTTTTTATTTCCCTATTCACCCCCCTCCCTCCCTCTAGGGTTCTACAATTGGTATCAGAGCTTTGTTCTCTTGATTTGGATTTACACCCTTTGAGTGATCCATGGCCACTAACCCTAGTATCAACACCTTCCACAATGAAGGACACTCCACAAATAGGCCTCCCCTATTTGATGGAACCAACTATAACTACTGGAAGATTAGGATGAGCATTTATCTGAAGTCCATAGATTTCGATTTATGGGATTGTGTGATAAATGGTCTTCCTACTCCTTCCAGAGTTATTGAGGATATTGCTTCTGACACCCTTAGGGACACACTTACTGAAAACACCAAGAAGTTTGCTAATCGAGATGCCAAGGCTATGAACGCTCTTTATTGTGCTCTCGACAGTAGTGAATTCAACAGAATCTCTACTTCCAAGACTTCCAATGAGATTTGGAAGTTACTTGAAGTCACACACGAGGGTACTTCACAAGTGAAGGAATCCAAGATTAGTAGACTCACGCAAGAATATGAGTCCTTTAAAATGAAGCATGATGAATCTATTACTTGCATGTTTACTCGTTTTGGTGATATTATTAATCATCTCTCTTCTCTTGGTAAGGAATATTCTGCTCATGAAAAGATCAGAAAAATTCTTAGAGGATTGACAAAAGTTTGGAGTCCTAAAGCTACCGCAATCATTGAGGGGAACGACCTGACAGTCATGAACCTTGAGACCCTCGTGGGTAAGCTAATGACTCATGAACTCGATATGAAGGATCAAGAGGAATCCTCCATACAAGAGAAGGAGAAGGAGAAGACCAAAGAGAATGAGAAGTCTCTTGCTCTCAAAGTTACAAAGTCCTACTCCAAGGATAGCTCCGACGACAATGAGTCGGACGACGATGAAGAAATAGCTCTCACAACTAAGCACTTCCGGAAGTTCCTCAAATTTAACAAAGCCAACCGCTTCAGACGGGACATGAGGAAGATCCGACGTGTTATCAATGCAGAAGACCCGGACACATCAAGAGGGACTGTCCGATGATAAGAAAAGACTCAAGCAAGTACGAGAAGCCTAGCAAGGGAAGCTCGTCCTCCAGGAAATTCGCCAACACAAGCATTTGGTGTGAGAGTGACGCAAGCGACTCCAACAACGACAAAGAGTGCAAACACAATGCCAACGTTTGTCTCATGGCAACCGATCAGGTACTTGATGATCTCTCCTTAAATACTCTTACTTATGATGACTTGGAGAAAGCTATCCTTGAATTGCATGAAGAGCACAAAGGTGTTAGAAATAAATATAAGAAATCTCTAAAAGAGGTTGATGCTCTTCAACTTGAAGTAGAAAGACTCTCAAGCATCATTATTGATGTGAAGGGAAAATCTCCTGCTTCTGATACGGATGAGATAGTCTTTGCGACTCAAGTTTCAAGAATCTCTTGTCACCATCAAGAAAAAGGATGATGAGATTCAATCCATGAGAAGAGCTTATGAATTTGCTATGCATAAGGTTCAAGATGCAAATAGGAGAGAATATGATACTTCTATTAAGTATAATGATCTTCTTGTACAGAGTAAGAAACTAGGTAATAAGAACACTACTCACATGCATACTCCAAGACACCTCCACACTCATCACAATGCTAGACATACTTCTTACATGAACACTACACACAAATCCTTTTCTAACACAAGGAAAGGACCATTTGTTAAGAAAAATACTTCGCATCATGCTTTTTATTATCATCATCATAATACTAATGTTAAAACTCCTCGCACTAGAGATTCACATATGCATGATTCTCACCCATCTTCTAAATCCTCTATGATTTGCAACTACTGTGGCTTGCTTAGACATACAACCAATTATTGTCATACAAGGAAACTTGTTGATAAGAAAGTTTTTAAGTGGGTTCCTAAGACTAACACTCAAGGACCCATACGATCATGGGTACCAAAATGTTCATCTTTAACTTATGTTGTAGGTGAAGAGTCCTTCTCATGCTAGAAGCAAGTGGATTCTCGATAGCGGTTGTTCACGGCACATGACCGGGGATGCTTCACTATTTACAACGCTATCGATGAAGAAGGAAGGACACGTCTCTTTTGGTAACAATCTCAAGGGTCACATTATAGGAAATGGTAATATCGGTTCCCCTCCTTATCCTTGTATTAAGAATATGTGTCTTGTTATTAATCTTAAACACAATCTTCTTAGTATTAGTCATCTTACCGATAATGATTATGATATCAAGTTTGTTAAGCTCAAATGTTTCATTACCGATAGTTCAAGTGGATCTATTGTTTATGAAGGCATTAGAGAAAATAATATCTATGTTTTATATCTTGTCGAAGACACTAACAATGGCAGGTGCTTAGTTGCTAAGAACGATGAAAGTTGGCTTTGGCACATGAGGCTCGGACACGCCAACATGGATACCATCTCTCGTCTTGCTACCAAGAAGCTCGTAAGAGGACTCCCAAGTATCCCGTTCAAAAAGGATATGGTATGTGAAGAATGCGAGAAGAGTAAGTTGACCAAGTCATCCTTCAAATCCATCAACTCTGTGAGTACCTCTAGACCTCTTCAACTTATTCATATGGATCTTTTTGGTCCTAGTAGAGTTGCCAGTCTTGAAGGCAAGCTTTATGCTTTTGTTTTGGTTGATGATTTTTCGAGATTTACTTGGATTATTTTTCTTGCTTGCAAAAGTGATACTTTTCGTGAATTTGTTGCTTTTTGTAAACGTGTTCAAAATGAGAAAGGTTTTTCTATTAATAAGATTAGAAGTGATCATGGAGGAGAATTTGACAATGCCGATTTCAAAAGATTTTGTGAAAAGAATGGTTTTGGACATGATTTTGCTTGTCCACGTACTCCTCAACAAAATGGTGTTGTGGAGAGAAAGAATAGAACCCTTGGCGATATGGCCCGGGTTATGTTAAACCAATATAAGCTCCCCCAATATTTTTGGGCGGAAGCCGTTAACACGGCATGTCATGTAATAAATAGGGTCTTGATTAGACCTATTTCTAAGAAGACTCCTTATGAGCTTTGGTTTGACAAAATTCCCTCTATTGAATATTTTAAAGTTTTTGGTTGTAATTGTTTTATTTTGAATACCAAGGATAACCTAGGCAAGTTTGAAGAAAAAGCCTATGAAGGAATATTCCTTGGATACTCTACGCATAGTAAAGGCTTTCGTGTTTTTAATAAAAGAAGTCTTGTTGTCGAAGAGTCAATTAATGTCTCTTTTAATGAACTTAATTCTTCTACATTCTCTTCTTCCGATGATGTTGATGACATCTCGTTTGGGTTGGAGAACTCCTCTATTGGAGATCGTCCTTCTTCATCTAACAATGAAGTTGTGACTCCTCCAACAAAAGAGTCTCCACCTCTCGAGCCTCCTCAAAAGGATCTCCCAAAAGAATGGAGATTTGTCACCAACCATCCTAAGGAACTTATCATTGGGGATCCTTCCTCCAGTGTTAGCACTAGATCCTCAACTCGTGATCTTTGTGCGAACGTGGCTTTTATCTCTCAAATAGAGCCTAAAAATGTTAATGATGCTTTTCTTGATGAATTTTGGATGATAGCGATACAAGAAGAGCTAAATCAATTTGAGCGAAACAAGGTTTGGGAACTTGTCCCAAAACCTAGCAATCACCCCATTATTGGAACTAAATGGGTGTTTCGAAACAAACTTAATGAAGATGGGTTAGTGACTCGTAACAAAGTCCGATTGGTTGCTCAAGGCTATAACCAAGAGGAAGGCATTGACTACGACGAAACCTATGCTCCGGTTGCTCGTCTTGAATCCATTCGTATGCTTTGTGCCTTTGCTTGCTTTAATGATTTTAAACTCTTTCAAATGGATGTTAAGAGTGCTTTTCTTAATGGTATTATTAAAGAGGAGGTTTATGTAAAACAACCTCCTGGCTTTGAAGATTTTCAATTTTCTAATCACGTGTTCAAACTCCACAAAGCCCTTTATGGCCTCAAACAAGCTCCCCGTGCTTGGTATGAGCGCCTTAGCTCCTTTCTTGTTTCTCACAATTTTTCTAAGGGCAAGGTTGACACAACACTTTTTATCAAATCCCATAATAGCACTCTTTTGTTGGTTCAAATTTATGTCGATGACATTATTTTTTGTTCTACTAACAATACACTTTGTGTAGAATTTGCTAAAGTTATGCAGGAAAAATTTGAAATGAATATGATGGGTGAGCTATCATTCTTTTTGGGATTACAAATCAAACAAGGACCCAAAGGAACCTTCATCAATCAAGCAAAATATACAAAGGATCTTCTCAAGCGTTTCGAACTTGACTCATCCAAATCAATGAGGACTCCTATGGCAACAACGACAAAGCTTGACAATGATGAAGATGGCACATCGGTTGACATCCGTAAGTATCGAGGTATGATTGGTAGTTTACTTTATCTAACTGCTAGCCGTCCTGATATCATGTTTAGTGTATGTCTTTGTGCACGTTATCAAGCAAATCCAAAGGAATCGCACTTATGTGCCGTAAAGCGTATTTTTCGGTATCTCAAAGGCACCGTGAACATGGGCCTTTGGTATCCAAAATCTTCATCCTTTGAGCTTCACGGCTTCTCGGATGCAGATTTTGCCGGATGCAAGATTGACCGAAAAAGCACTAGCGGTACATGCCAATTCCTTGGGAAATCCTTGGTATCGTGGTTCAGTAAGAAACAAAATTATGTTGCTCTTTCAACCATTGAGGCCGAGTATATTGCGGCCGGTTGTTGTGCACAAATTCTTTGGATGTCACAAACACTTATAGATTATGACATTTCTCATACTTGCACCCCTATTAAATGTGATAACACTAGCTCGATCAATCTCACGAAAAATCCGATTTGTCACTCACGCACGAAGCACATTGAAATTAGACACCATTTTCTTCGTGTCCATCAACAAAAGGGGGATATTCGTCTTGAATTTATTGACACTACTTATCAGTTAGCCGATATCTTCACCAAACCGCTCCCGGAAGATCGCTTCGTTTTTCTTTGCCAAGAACTAGGCATTTTAAATTTTGACTCATAGTTCTCCTCGGCCGGCACACCGACGGTATACTTCTGTATACCGACGGCATGTCATTTTTGGCTCAGAATTAGGTTCTATGCCAAACTTCGGTATACCATCGGCATACACCGACATACCGGCGGTATACCGGTGCGCGGCGGACTGCTGAGTCACATCCTGCACGGGACCCACCTTTTCTTCCATTCTCTCTTTTCTTCATCCCTCTCATTTATTTCCCTTTCACGTCAATCTATTCCCCATTTATTAACCACCTCCTCCTCTCCTCTTCCCCATATCATAATTTACAATCACATTAACTACCCATCCCTTCCACTTCCCCATTACTCCTCCTTTATCTCCATCATTTCCAACCCACCCTTCCCATTCCCAACTCCATAACCGTTCACTTCCCTCCTTCCTCTTTAAAACCCTATTTTTTTTCTTCTTCTCCCTACACTTCTCACACAACCCTACTTCCTTCTCCACCTATCTTTTTCTCCCAATGGCGGCCCCCAAGCGTGCTCGTTCCTCCTCCGTCGCTTCGAATCCCTTCACCCCGGTGGCTCTCCCCCTGGCTACGATCAGCGGGTCTTTACCTCTCCCCTGGCTGCCGAGTCTTGGTTTCACCACTTCGTGCACTATAACGTGTACAAAGGCCGCGCCATTAACTGGAATCTCTTCCCCGGCCATGTTTCTCTCTTCGACGCGGCTGGACTATCCTCTCTTCTTCGACGTCAGGTGCCTGTCTACCCCGCCGCTGTTCGTCTCTTCTACTGCAACATGATCCCGGACATGGAGAACGGAGCCATTGAGACGATGGTCAACGACCGTCGTTTCCGCCTGACGGCTCGTGATCTTTCTAGCATTCTTGGTGTCCCGGACAGAGGCGAAGCTCTACCGAACTTGGCTGCTATTCATTCTTCGTCAGTGGTCCCCTTTGACGAATTCTGTGCCATTATTTGCAAGGGCCCCAACCCTCCTGCTATCCCTGCTCTTTCCGCTCAACTGGAGCCGTTTTACTACGAGCTCCATAGGATTGTGTGCCACACACTCTATCCTAAGGGCGGAAACTATGACGCCATCACTGGGGACGCCTTGGTATGCATGTACTACTTGTACTCGAGGAAGCCCTTCTCCTTCCCCAAGACTCTTCTCCATGCTTTCTTCGGCGTCCTGCCAGCCGGGAAGCAGAATCTCTATTATGGCTCCTTCATCACTCTCATTTTGGAAGCCAAGCAAGTCGACCTCACCCAATGCTACTCGGACGGGGTCCCATCCTTCCTCGCTGTTTCTCGCTCTATCGGTGGTGCCTCCACATCCCGTGCCTCCTCCTCCCAAGAGCCGCCACCTTCCACTCCTGCCGCACCCGCCTCTACTCCTCCTACCTCTGGCCGCTACATGCCGCTGACTCAGCAGCACTTCGACATGCGTATGGCTCAGGCGGAGGAGCAGATGCGCGCCAACACTCGTGGCCTTGGCACTCTGATTCAGTCCCGCTTCCACGACCAGGCCTATTTCATTCAGCGCACTCTTCAGGACCGGGACGCTTTTCTGGATCTGAATCTTCAGGATCCAATGTACCAGGCCTCCCGCTTTTCCGATCCCAATGCCTACGGTTTCATATACCCGGATGGCATTGATCCTTTTGGCGCTTTTCACCAGGCTCAGGATGGTGGGGATGACCCGGCTGACGAGTAGGGGTGGCTTCCTTTTGATGGTGGTGTCGAATAAATGAGTGTCTTAGTTTCTTGTGTTTGTCTTTATTATGTCTTTTGCGGTCCTTCGGGGACCTATGTTTGGTTGGTTCTAGTAGTTTGCAGTCCTACGGGGACTTGATATTTGTCTTCTTATGTTGCTAAACTCTCGTAGAGGAGTCTTTTTAATATGTCTTATGTAGTATGGGTGTCCTGCATGTATCACTGTTTCAACTTTTATCTAAATACATGCTTTTATCTATGATACTGTGCTCCACATTTATGACTATTTTTTTTATCATCATTTTTTTTCCCATCTTTGACTAAGTGACAAAGGGGGAGAAAACGTATTGAGGGGGAGTTGTCTACCTACGGGGGAGTTACTCCCTGAAGATGCTATCTCTCTATTTTGTCAATTATCAAAATGGGGAAGATTGTTGGCACATTTTATTTTGATATATTAACGGCATCTTCGTAGTTTAGTTTTCTATGTCTTCAGATTCATATCTTCTCAGAAGCTCTACTACATAAAGTATATCCTTTCAAGTGCTACCATCCATTGCATTGAAGACTGAAGCAGATACCGGCGCTCCTTGCATAGACGGCTTCCTACACTGCTTAAAGTTTTCAAGTCTGTACAAGGTCTAGGTATATCTGTAAACACTTAAGGTTGGATGACGAACTAAAAGCATAAGTCAAAAATCAATATCTTACAGAACGGCATACCGGCGGTATGCTCCGGCATACCGGCGATATACCGTTTTCATCGTCCACAAACTTTCTGTAAAATATTGTCGGCATACCGACGGTATACCGTTTTGTGGACCACAAAACGTTCTGTGACAAAACGTCGGCATACCGACGGTATGCTCCGGCATACCGACGGTATACCGTTTTGTTTGCCTAAAAACGTTCTGTGACAAAACGTCGGTATACCGACGGTATGACGCGGCATACCGACGGTATACCGGATTACAAATATTTGATTTTTGAATTGCTTTGACTAGCATTAATGGCAGCATTAAATGCTCCCAACGGATATTAATATGACCGTTACTGGGTGACCGGTATACCGACGGTATGCCGTTCAGGCTGTATCCAGGAGCGTTAAATGCCACCTACTCTTGGTTTCTCTATAAATGAAAGTCTTCTCTCTCTTGAAGCTTTCACCAACTCTTGCCATAAATTTTCCAAACAACCAAGAGCTCCACCATTAATACTCTACCAAGCTTTTAATTGTCATCCTCTCCCAAAGTGCTAGAGTATTTAAGAGTTGTAATTTTCGATCTTCACGTGTTAGAAGATCAACAAGTTCTCTTCTCATTTGTTTGAAGTTGGCGAGCCTTCGTAAGAAAACTCGTGTGTTAAAGTTGGCGAGTCTTCGGATCCAAACTCGTGTTGAAGTTGGCGAGTTCTTCGGATCCAAACTCGTGTGTACTATTTGATTAAATAGTGGATTTAAGCAGGAGAGAGTTCCGGGACTGGATTGCCTCAAGCGAGGATACCAGGATACATCTTGTGTTTGATCTTCTTACTCTTTCCTTTTATTTGTCATATATTGCTTCTTGTGCTCTAGTTATTTTTTATTTTCCTATTCACCCCCCCCCCTTAGGGTTCTACAATATGTATAGCTGACTAGTTGTCACACCATATATCAGCTGCTTCCGATCCTGCTTCTTCTCCCAGTTTTATAAAAGATGCTGCAGATATAACACTTTTGCAGTGCCATGAGCAATGGCTCGGTATACCGCTTTTGAACTTAATCGTGAGACCTTAATATGCTTCTTGCTCTTCCACGACACTAAATTTCCATCAATAAATACTGAGTATCCGGATGTAGAACGTCGATCTGTACCCAGCATCTGTAAAACGCTCAAGACGAGTATGCCCTTGATTTTCTATCGGAATTTTTTTCTCGGGATTCTAAGCTAGATAACGAAAGATCCTGAAAACTGCCTGTCAATGTAGAACCCATGGAGAAACCATAAATCTACTCGTGACACTTACAACAAAAAAATGTCGGGACGAGTCATGACTGCCAAGAAGTTGAGTTTCCAACCACTCACGATACTAGTCAGGATTGGCCGTCAATATCCCTTCATCAGGAAGTAACTTTACCCCTGGATCTATGGGTAAGGTTGCTCCCTTAGTTTGCACCATTCATGCTTCAGTTAGGAATGTCAAGTACGTATTTCTGCTGAGACATGACAATATCGTACTTTTCTCTCGTGACTTCAATGTCCAAGAAGTAGTTCAATGCGTCCATATATTTGGTCTAAAACGGTTCACTAAGAAACTTATTCGGTCCTACAATCCCCTTGTCGGACATCTCCCGTAATCACAATGTCATCAACATAGACATCAAGTAATATCCTTCGAGTTGATGTATGTCGGTAAAATACCAAATGATCATTCTTCGATTGACACGTGCCAAACTGAGTAACGTGTAAATCGACCAAACCAAGCACGAGATGATTGTTTGAGACCGTCGAGGACCTTCCGCAAATAGCATACTTTACCATCCCTTGCAACGAACCCAGGAGGTTGCACCATACACTTCCTCCTCAAGACCTCCATGAAGAAATGCATTCTTCACATCCAACTGAATAGGGGCCGGTCATCGCGAACAACTAAGGCTAAGAGTACATGCACCAAAGTCATCATGGCAAGTGGGATGAATGTTTCAAAATAATATTCACCATACGTCTGAGAATATCCTTTGGCCACAAGACAAGCTTTCAGACGATCAAGAGCGGCATCCGGTTTCACCTTAATTGTGAACACCCATTTGTATGCTACTGCCTTCTTACCAGGAGACAAATCCACCAGATCTTATGTATGATTCTCCCGAAGCGCTCGCATTTCCTTTTTCATAGCGGCACGCCAACCAGCATGTTTGAGACCCAGCTCTGCAGAATTGGAAATCTTAATCCCATCAAGTCACCGAGGACTGAGTGTGATATGCTAGTCCTTTGTAGTTCTCAACATACAAAGGATTGTCGTGACATGCACGACGGGGACGAGTGTATATCAAGTGGTGGTAAAGCAATGGAGCTGGAGGAGGACCCTGATGACGACACCAGCTCTTCAGTTGTAGGTACTATTGGTGATGTCTATTCTAACAGAAATGGTGTTTGAAAACCAAGGGACGGTGAGACTGGTACTGTCAGTTCCGACTGAGTTCATGTTTGCGGACCACCAGACGACAAGATTGGCTCGGTATGTGAGGGCACCCTTACAGAGGTTGCTGGGTCTGAACTGGATACAACATAAAATTCTCATTTGGATAAACTTTTGGAACAAATCGATGGTTAGAGGGAGTTGGGGAAAACTAAGATTCAACAAATGTAACATCCCAAGACATAAAATACCTCTTCAAAGTTGGAGAAAAACAACAATACCCTTATCTTTCGGATACCCAAGAAAAATATATTTGATTGCCTTCGAATCCAACTTAGAAAGAGTAGGTCTAGTATCCTGAACATAATACAAGCAACCAAAAACTTTGAGAGGAAGAGGAAACGACACACGATTGAGATATAACCGAGACAAGGGAGTCTTGTCATTGAAAACAGAAGATGGCATTCTATTGATCTGATAGCAAGATGTAAGGATCGCATCCGACCAAAAAAATTTGGAGGTACGTGCATGAAACATAAGAGCACGTATTGTTTCCAAAGGGTGACGATTCTTGCATTCGGCCACACCATTTATTGTGGTGTGCAAGGACAAGGAGTTTGGTGGATGATTCCATGTTTAGGTAGATGAGAATTGAACTCTCGAGATATATACTTGTGACCATTATTACTTCGAAGGCACTTAATAGGAACCCCAAATTGGGTTTTGGTTCCAGCATAAAAAGTGCACCAAATATTAAATAGTTCAGAACGATTGTTTTATCATGTAAACAAAGGTGAAAGGAGACAAAATACTTGAACCCTATTACAGATTCAATAGGACATGGCCCCATAAATATGTATGCACTAACTCAAAAGACGCTGAGACAGCTTTATTTAGACTCGTCGAATAGGGTACCCGGTGATATTTTGTCAAACTATATGATTCATAATGAAAAGGAACTAAAAATTCTAAAAATGACACATTTTTTTAAGAGCTTGGATAGATGGATGATCTAACCGACAATACTACTCAAGTGGATCAAATTTCACGTTGGCACAGGCAACAGAAGAATTCATGTCAAACAGGTACATGCCTTCAGCAACATATCCCTTACCGATAGTCTTTTCAGTCTTCAGGTCCTGAAAAACACAACCATCAGGAAAAAAAATATTATCGAACATTGCAAGTCACGAGTAATTTTACTAATGGACAAGAGACTGAATGGATTGTCAAATGTATGTAAAATTGATTTGAGTGACAGGCCGGGAGAAAGACAGGTGCTTCATTTTCCACGAACTATCAGGGGAACTGATATCTGATACACAACCGGCAGATAATGTAATCACACAACATACCTTCATCACTTGTCATGTGATCGGACGCACCCGAGTCGATCACCCACTGCTTCGACCTTATCACACATGTCGAGTACACGTCTGTGGATTCAGATGTGGAGGCTTCACCAAGACGCCAAACTTAGAAGTTAGTGAATTCGACATAGGTCTTTGTCGTCATATGCCATTGACATCCCGCTATTGTTAGGATTATTTGATGCAACATTGGCAACATGAGCTTTAAGACACTGCCATTGGAAACGGCTTTGTTGACCACAGTTGAAGCATGTTCGCGTTTTTTTTTCCATTACGACCGCTATTGTCTTGTCCACTATCAGTGCCAGCATACCGACCACCACGTCGACCGCCACGGAATCTACCACGAACAACACCCAGGACAAATCGATCAACAAAGGCATAACCTGTAGTAGTCTCAACGACTTTCGCTGTCCGTAGAACACGAAAGTGAGCTTCCATCAAAGGTAGAACCACAGGTCCGGTAATGATCTAAGACCGTACAGAGTATGCATCAGGACGAAGAGGCAAGATATGTCATGACATAAAGCTACTGACGCTGAGCTCTCACCTCATTTATATCTGTCGTTAGAGGCAACACACGATCAACCTCATCAGTTAGTGTCTTAAAGGCACGGAAGTGATCCTTATATGACTTGTCTCCTTGACCACCTCGGTAGACGCCAACGATCGAGTCATAGATGCGAGACAAATCGTGTTTGTCACCAAAAACAGTCGCAAGAACCTCCTATAACTCCTTTACTGAATCCGCGTTATGAACCATATCCTCAACCGATGGTTCCATCAAAGCCATTAACTGTGTAAACGGTCGACTATCATCTGTCTCTCACGCTCGTATGTGGGATCATTCACTGCTGGCGGGGTTGTCCGTCAGATGCTTTGACAACCTCGTGCACCGAAGCATTTTTTCAACCTACTTTCGCCATGTAGAGTAACTATCTGGACCGTCCAGCCGTCAATTGGCAAGCCGAATCGATGCAATCGTTGTGCCAGTGCCTGGTGTCCCCGCCACTACGTTCCTGGCACTGATGTTGTCAGCATTACTACTTATCCCAGTGTTCGTCATCCTTTAATATTCTCGATTCGATTTGTCATTGATCGTCCCGACCTAATATTCACATCAACTCTATCAATGCACATTAAACGTAGCCAAATCTGGCTTGCACAATGTAAGCAAAGTTCGAATGTGGATCACACAAGCCATGACAGAGATGCAACTCAGGTTGCTTTCTGTTAGATCCCAGTGTAGATATTGGACCAGGAACAGAGATTCACGTAAACCAAATTTGTTCTCCGTTAACTCTTGATGTCGTTATCGAGGTTCACGCAAACAAACCATTTTTTACCCTTTGAAGAATCTCAACGCCGACTTTTTTTTTTGAATGGGAAGATAGGGTTAGGTTTGGACGACGGCAAGCTAAAGAACTAGGGTTAGGGTTTGGGGGCATTGGAAAGGGGGGGGGGGACTCGAGCCGGGGAGCAGAAGCCATCAGGGGTGGGGGAAGCCGTTGGAGGGAAGCCGCCGGGGGTGGAAGGGCGGGGGACTGTTGTTGGAGGGGTAGGAAAAAAAATATAATAGAATTATGGCTCTGATACCATGTCAAGCGGAATAATTGGATGATTCTTTATTGATAAATGGGTTACATATATATAGTGGAGGTAAGCCTCTCACTTATGTATCTACCTGATGTGGGGCTAAACATAATACTTAACAAAGGGCAATGTCCGTTGTAACGTTAACAAAATCCAAACTCTGACCATTTACTATATAATATATATTACATCACCAGCAGAAGGCATGGTAAGGATGCCTGTTAATTTATTATCGCATGGACATATGGAGAACTACCAGCGATCTTCCTTCCACATGGATCTGTCTGCCTAAAAAGTACTAAACATAATCCAGTTGAAAATCAAATCCAACGGACTTGCATTTCAAAGTTGGCTTGCATATAGATTGATATGAAAAAAAAAATAAGATGGTGCTGTCGTGAGTTGCTAAGAGTTAACAATAAGCTAATCAGCCTAGATAGACATGACTTCCTCAGGAAAGCTGCATAGAACCGTTAGATACGAAAATGATCGAGATAACTGATCTAGGTGCATAATATGGTTTCAATGTCGTTCTTCGCTATAATTGATTTAAAAGCATTCAAAAGGCTTCAGGATTCCAAGCCATGAGACCTGGAGACACACCATCAGACCTAACTTCTAACCTGACAATGCTGAGAGTTCATGGTACGTTTCGTGGCATTGAATCTAACTCTTGATTTTCTATGGTTCTCTAAAATGGCAGCCTATTTAATAAACTAATTCATCAGAGGCTCTCGAATTGACTTTGGGCAGGATCATGAGACTAGACTGTACATCAGCTTTGCAACTATGCAGAAGAGCCAACTGCATGGAAATCATATACCTACCAATTCCCAAGGAAGATCCAGTGTCTTTCTTTAGTTGAATTTTTTTGAAACAGCTTGCTTAGCGAATATATAGCAAAAATGAAATTGGATAATTTATCATTCACAAAATAAACCAGAGTGTATAAAAGGAGTAGAAACTGCCATCTTTAGGATAGGGAGCAGGATAAACTACTTATTTGAGCTTCTTCGAGCATTAAATTGTTCAGAATATTCCTAGTAATTTTACTAACAAGCTACTCAGTATGACGTCACACTAGAAAAAAAAAAAGAGAGAATACTCATATCAATGGAGAGAGAACTATGTATGCTTCTTGCAGGAGACAATATTTCAAATCAAGAATACTCTCCATAAAGTGCATCCAAGATGCATATGCTGCCGGGGTAGAAAAATGAAGTTAAAAAAAAAGGGAAAAAGAAAGATGACATACGCACCTGTGTACAAAAATCTGCAACATTATATGCAACATGTGATCCTTGACTTTTAAAATCATCAACAAGAAAATCCTGGAAAATCAAAGAGATTATCTTTACACAATACCAAAAGCCAGAGCTAAAAAAAGACTAAGAAAAAAAGGGAAAGAACTACATAACCAACCCTGCATAGATACCTGAGACATGCCACGAACAGAAAATCCTTCAGGGAATGTCTGACTATGACCTTGAACTGGTACCTATGTACAAAGAAGAAGAAAAGTAAGCAGATATCATGATACTTACGATCTGAGAGATACTGAAACCATAGCAACGAACCGGACTCATAAATCCAGTTTGGCTTAATGGACCACCTACAGTGGGCTGGTTATTAGGCTGTCCTGAAGCAGGGAGGTTATAAGTAGAACCAGTGCTACCAACAGGTTGCTGGGAGCTCTGCTGATACGCAAGATGACCACCAATTGTACCACCAGCATTGCCACGACCGGTCCCGAAACCCCTACTACCACTCTGAGGAACCTGTGAAATGGCTCCAATAGGTCCATGCACGGCGCGTGTTGGAATTGCATATGGTTGAGAGTGGGGACCCCCAGGAAAAGGAGGGAGAGGTATTTGGGATAATGGATATCCTGACGGATGCACAGCAGGGTTGTGTGTACCATTTTGTGGACCAAAAGGCACATAAGAGTTACCTGGTTTTGGGTAAAAGGTAAAAATTAGCAGTGCAATTAAGGATATGGGTAGTATTTAAATATAATTCAAATATGAATTGAACCGCTATAACTGATGTTGTACTTACATACATACATATGAGATGCAAGCATTAAATTAAACATCTAAACTTATGTAACATACAATATACTGATAGAAACCAAGTTAAGCTGGCTTTAAAGTCTACTCAGAAAGCACACCTTTGATGCGTCCGCCTCTCTTATCAGAATTTGGGTTTGACGAATTGGCAAGCCCATAACCATCACTAGGAACCAATCCGGGGCCAGCACCAAAGAACAGTCTGCGATCACTGTAAGTCTGCTCAATTTACAAAGACAATTCATGAGGATGCTACTGTCAACAAGAAGAACCTTGCATTACCTAAAACATTCCTGGTATTGCATAGGCGAAGAACACAAAACCAACATAAAGGGGAAGGAGAAAAAAAGTCAGCATTGCACCTTTTTCGGCTTTTGAAATTGTACCATACTCTGCTTCAAGTTATTCAAAGGTCCTTCTACAAGGCACTCATGCTCCTGACAAAAAACAATAAGCAAGATAAGCTAACAGACATTAACATTTAAACATCACAATGTGTCATGCCAATGACTGCGATATTTTGAATTCAGTGGAAAGAAGTCATACGCTCATTGAAGAAGAGCACTCAAGACAAAAGAGTGAAGAACAAATGAGTAAAAGTTGCATAGTGGATTCTGTTATTTATTCTGATTTCAAATCTTTACACATTGCCTCGAAGACGAAATGCATTTCTGTATCAGAATAACCGTTCCCATACTTTATGTATGACGTTCTAGTACGAATCAAATGTGAATATGCCTCCGATAAGCAGGCCATATCTGGCGGACGAAAACAACCCATTGGACCATTGGTGTCGTGTTCCCCCAAAAAGAATTGCAGTTGAAATAGGTGTTGTCATCAATGTTGTTGGAGTCATACCCGTTATTGTCGATGGAGTTGGGGCCGTTGATGAAGTGGGACAAAGGAGATGCGAAGAAAGAGAAGAGGGGCTGGGAACTGTGGAAAACTAACAAGACCCGGTCCGTAACCAACCCATCATCTTAAGGGTTGGTGATTATCTTCCCTTGAGCTGCTCCTGTTCTATTATTTCCTTTACTTAATCAATGGCGATGATGGCCACAATTTCATTGATCTACAAATGCTTATATATATATATATATATATATATATATATATATATATATATATATATATATATATATATATATATATATTTTTTTTTTTTTATATATATATATATAGGGGGGAGGGGCTTTGGCAGGGCTCCACGGGCGGAGCTTTTGATCCGGATTTTATATATACATATATATATATAAAAAAAAAATTTAAAAAAAAAATATATATATGGGTCCCGCACGGGGCCCCCGATCCGATGGTACAGGAGGGGCGGGGCTTTTGATCCGCGCACTATATATATATATATATATACTAGTAAATGTACGTGCTTTGCACATATAATAATGTATAATAAGTATATTCCAATTATAGTCAAATATCTCTTCCAACTCATGTGGTTAAGGTGGGAGGTATTTTTCTTGTTAAGTTGAGTTTGATTTCCCATTTTGAATATATATAACAAATTTAAACTTTTTTCAACAATTTTTTACATAATTAATTTTTTTTAAAATAAAATGGACCATGATATACTTACGGCTTAGACGGCTCATTTTTTAGCCGTTTTGAAGCCTCATTATATAGTGGAAGATATATATATAATGACATAGCCTCTCGCTCTACCAAATTAAAGTTCCAACATAGTTAGCTTCACCTTAGGCTTCTTCAAAGCTTCTAATATGAATTAAAATTTCATCAAAACTAGGTTGCTCAATTATGAAACCCAAAAGAAATATTTATTGAATAAAAAGAAAGGTTTGGGTTTGACCACCAATACAGTGGCTGCAAACTGGCTTATAAGTTATAACTATGTTATAGCATGCTTTTTGAGGTATTGATCATCAAATCAAGTAGATTAGCAAACTATATCGCAAAATATAATCAATTTCTTCAAACGGAAATGAATTCGATCAAGTGAGGAAGAGATGTAGTGAAGAGGAGAGAAGTTAAGATCTTTGAAAGAGGCAAAATAAATAGGTTTAAAAAAAGGTTTCAAATGCTAGGAAGGTCCTCCATAACTTACACTAGTTTTTTAGTAAAAAAAAAAAAAAAAAGATACCCCATACCCAAATCTGGCCTGCATGTTGCGGATCCTATGATCTGGGTCGGATTGTGCGATCCACAATCCAGATCCGATCTGGTCAATCCTTGGCCGGTGCAATTTTTCTTGCGACCCGGATCGGATAGGATCCAATCCAACCCAGATTGTGCAATTTTGATAACATGGATCTTACATATAAGTATAGATGAAAAGAATCTATATGAATTATTTCGAATATTCTAGCAAAAAAATATATATATATATATAAGTATTTATCAATTCCACTGGACAATCTTATTGTACGAAGGCATATTGAAGATATAGAATGAAAATCTTATTGGATGTAATAAGTAATAACCTAAAAGATCAACAAGGACGTGATTTAGTCAATATAGAAGGATGAAGGAAGAACATGATTAGATGTATAAATGAAAGAAAAATGATAAAATAGAATGGCAAGGAAAAAATTACATAATGACACTGGTTCCAGTTGCTTGTGCCCTTGCTGGCCGCCAGAGAATTCTATGAGCTTGTTATCGTGTTTGGTGGTGGTTGTTACGGGCGTCTGATTGTTGCTGATGAGACGAGAGAAAAGGGAGGAAAGGGAAGATGTTGCCATGAAGGTGTCGTCAAAGAACACGAGACAGGAGAGAGGATGGTGTCATCATTGGCCGTCAAAGATGCATGTGACAATTGCAGTTGACGAGATAGCTTTATCTAGAAGATGAGTGGAGAAATAAAGAAGCTAGAGCTTTTGATGTGTTATTTAGGGATTTACTAATTTTATGATGGGTCAACAGCATACAGGTTCTGATGTGTGGACGTGTTATGGTCGTTGAACCCACTAAGTCTACTTTTGTAAAAGTTTGACAACATTTTACTATATCGGACATAGGTCGATATTGTGGCCAAAGCCTGATATTCGACTGATATATTCAAAGACAATGGATAAAAGGCGCATTGAGGTGTCATTTTCCACTCAAAAAACATGTCAGGGATACTTAAAACAGAAAGAGCAAGAGTACCAAAAGAAAAGGTATGAGAGCGTTATACATTGTTAATAAGACATTCCTTATATACCTCTCGCTTAGGACTTGCAGGTTGTCAAAGAAAAAAAACAATGCCATACAGAGCTCCAGTAGTTTCAAAAATATTTCAACACATCAGCTTAAGTGAAAATATCACACGAGACATGGGCACAAGGAAAATAATTCTAATAAAGGATAGCACAAAATCAGATGGGATTCATTCCTAGTTGCAGGGTAACAAACTAAAGGGTAAAAACTAGAAAATTTTGAGAACCTTGTAATGTGTTAGTAAACCATTCCATAGTGGCTGCTTGCTTAGGACTTTCGGGTTGCCCAAAACAACGATCCCGTACCGAGCTCGAGTGAGTGCAACATTCAGCCTACGTGGATCATTAAGGAATCCAATGCCCTGAAAGTAAACAGCAAGTAACATTTTAATGACAAAATTCTAGAACATCAATCTTGAACCACAGAATAGTAGAAATTCGAGAAATAATTGTCTCCCATTCACATCTGCCAGTCATTACGTTTAAAACAAAACCAGCCTTTTGCCAATACAGTTACAATAACATGCCACGACAACAAGGCACTTCCAGGAAATCAAAGGAATCATCAAAAAGAGAGAAGAAAAAAATTTATTAACATCATTGAACCTAATCTCATTCTAATTTAAAACGTTTGTCACTGAGAATGTTTAAACCAACGGTTTACCAATAGAAGAATGCCACTGCAAGAAGGCAGTTCCAAAATGGTACCTGAAGCATGCATGATAATATCTTAATAAAAACAAATATAGAAAGCAAAAGCAATTATGGATGATATCTAGATTGGGCAAACTGTCACTTAGAATACTAAACTAGAGACTGCAATTAGAGGCAAACATTAAATCTAATGAAGTTTTAAAAAAGACTGCAAATGTCATTTTATATCACTGATGTGATGCACCAGACCACCCACATGCCGTTACTACCAGATCGAGTTGCCTTTTGAATGATCCACTACCACAATGTCAACCCCCATCAACCACTTTGCTTCTTGGGATACAACGAAGAAACAATGCATCCTTTTGAGAGCCATCAGATGCCAGATCCATCAATCCATCTCATGGAACAGTCAATCGTGCTCCACATCACACCACTGGATTGAGCTTCTCCACAAGACCCTACCCACTAAATTAATCTCCACCGTTCTTTACTGACTACCAGTGACAGCTTAAAAATCATGCTGAAATATGCATTTGTCTTTCCATCATTTTTTGCAGTATAGGTATTGGAATCGGTTTCGGACCCTTCTATGAGTTTCAATATGGTGGCTTCGGCAATTTCGGAGGTTTTGGATCGGAGTTCCGGGTTCTTCGTTTGGTAAAAAAGAATTTTTTTTTCATGTTTTTAGGCATAATTCTATGAATTATTTGTTATTTCTTGTTAGCTTTGAGTGGAATAATACTAACATTGACAGATATTGTGAATTTATAAATACACAACTTCGAAAAACAGAATGGTTACAGTGTGTCGATAATAAATCTTATTGACAAGTTGTAGGATGTAGATCTTTGACAAACCGAATCAATGCGTCGACGCCGTTTTCCCCATATTTATCATTTTTTGTAGTTTTTCTTCATTGAATTGATGAGGGAAGAGTCCTAGTGTCAGTATCGACTAGTATCCTTAGTGGTCCCTGGTCAGAGTATCGGATCCGGACAGACCAAAAACTATACGATAAAACCTTGCTTATGACTATACTGTGAACCTTGCTTTCTTTTGTACATGCTAAAACCATCTTGCTCGTTGTTGTCTTGTATTCAATGAAACAACCTCCAACTTCTCAGCTTTTATCCTTGCCATCTCAATCCATGCATGACTTCCTCAAAACCATCTTGCTCGTTGTCGTCTTGTATTCAATGAAACAACCTCCAACTTCTCAGCTTTTATCTTTACCATCTCAATCCATGTATGACTTCCTCAAAAATACTCAGCAAAAAGGATACTAGAGAGAGAAAGTATAATCATGTGGTTTAGCTTATGAAGAACATTGTAAATCAAAAGGCTCGTGTAAGGCCAAAACAGCTACCAATATCTGAAGTTTTCACAATAGGAAAGCGCAGCATATCCAAGAAAGCCTTAAAATGATGGGTACAATCAATATACGTACTAACAACTAATGAACTCGGGATCACATGACTCCTTTTATTAAGTTAAATACCTATTGCAAAGATTGGAGCCATGTGCTTCCCAAACAAAGTTGAACCATCTAAAAAAATCCTTAAAAACAGTGTAGAAAATTTTGCAACTAGGATGCATAGTCCAAAGCATATAAAGAGCAAACTAAAGGTTTAGTACAAAGGTGGAAGTGTCAATATTCCTAACAGGTTAGAAGGTGAATGTCTGTGAATATCGCCGGAGTCCTCTGGAGCAAAAAAGAGGTGTAATTAGAGATGCACAGAACCAGCAAACTAAAGGTTTAGTACAAAGGTGGAAGTGTCAATATTCCTAACAGGTTAGAAGGTGAATGTCTGTGAATATTGCCCCCGTCCTCTGGAGCAAAAACGAGATGTGTAATTAGAGATGCACAGAACCCCCTATAACAGTAACACTACCAAACTGGCATGAATCATGCTCTTAACTGGGTAGTTAAGCACTAGGTGACAAACATCAAACCAAATGGAGCAGACATCTATTTTAAATGAGCATGCATCTGTTCTTCATTCTTACAATATGCTACTCATGTAAATTGTTGTGGAAACCACACCAAACTTATAATGAAAATAGTCTAAATTGTGCAAAAATGTTCACCGTCAAAGAAAGGAATAAGCAAGACATTGACCAAAAAATTAATCAACAAAACTATTTAAGATAGTGAGCATCTAATACCTGGTGTTCATTGCTCCTTACACAAGATAAGATGATGTAATCTTTCTCTCTTCCCTGGAATGAATCAACACTTGCAACCTGTGACAAAAAGATACAAATCTTGCAGCTGATATATCTAGCAAAAGTGGAAGAAAGTATCTAAGCTCGAGGCCAACCTCAATTTCCTTATACAGCTGTTGTCTAAGAGAGCCATTTCTTGACATGTAATTGACAATATAAGCCCTTTGACCTTCATATGGTGTTATAACTCCAATCTGCATTACCAAAAGTTAGAAGAAACTGGGTACATACGATACAAGCAGCAAATGTATGCCAGAATGAGACCGTGCACCTGGCCAGGTAAGACACCACTCCTTAAGAATGTAGTGACAATCTTTTCAACATTTGCAGCTTCAGTTCTATTCAGGTATGATGTTCCGCTTGCACTTATCTCCTCTTGCCCCATCTTAACAAGTATGATAATAAAGCATTAAAAATGTAAAACATTTAGAATCAAAAGAATGAATAATCAAGTAGATAACGAATAAGAGTATGATAGGAGCGTATACCACAAAACCTTCTGATTGAATTATACGGGATAAAAGATTTGTTGTTGTTTTCCTTTTCAAAGAAGAAGAAATAATAAGGTTAAAGATGTTAGATACCTGGACATAGAAGAACATAGGACGATTAGGAACCGGCCAAGGAAAATCAATACCAGATGCCTGTCTCTCATTTATTGTCACTCCATTTTGGAGAGTACCTTCATAGAAGCTATTAGAAGGAAATTCAGAAAGGCAAGGATGCATACGATATTGAACCTGCAAATTATGACATATCAGAAAATTTGTTAATCAAGTCAAACTACCAGATACATAGATGGACAATATCTGCTGAAATAGAAAACAGACATCAATGGAAACTCAAAAAAGAAAATATCAGTATGCTCAAAAGGAAAACACTAATTGGATGATACATTCATAATAAAAACATGATATCCAGCTTACTCGAATGTATATTTAAAACACGTCTGAAAGAACAAAACGTGTTAACTTCTTTGTCTATAAGGTGTTTAGTTCCCAGCAGCAGGCCAACTTCAAATTCTAAACCTAATATATCTCTCTCAATGCGCGCACACAAGGGCGACACAAGTGCCTAAGCAAGCACAATGACCAATCCCCTAAGCAGAGAAATATCAAATAAAAGTACAGCCATTAGCTTTTCTAAAAAGCACAACCACTACCTGAAGCCTGATTGGTTTCAATCCCAGAAGGACAAGGCGCTCAAAAAGAGACTGTGCTAGACCAGCACGAGCTGCTTTCTTGCACATTATGACTGGACCAAGTTGGCAGTGGTCCCCAACAAGAACAACCTGATTCGAGAATAGATTCTTGATCAAAAAACAAGTAGCAATGAAAGAAACAACATAATACTTCAAAGGTTTCTGGTACCACCTACCTGTTTGACGCCAAGAACTAATGGAATAAGGCACTCAGGCTCTGTGGCCTGCGTTGACTCGTCAATAAGAACCTGAAAATATAAATTAACTCCAGTGAAATCACAACAAAAAATTTATTTGGACATGCAGCTAACATGCATAAAAAGTATAGGCTTTTGTCCACCTGGCGGAAGCGGAAGTTTGACAATCGAGGGTCACCAGCACCAACGCAGGTACAGCAGATAACATCAGCACTCTGTAATATTTCCCTCTCAGTGGCCCTTTTCAGTGCCTTGAACTTCTTCTCATCACTGCTTGAAAGTTCACCTGGATAAAAGTTTACACTATTTTTTTCATAACAAAAGCATTAATTGTGTTTCATAATTGGTAAAACATAAGCAATGCCACAGTTTGAGACAGATGAAACCTCAATACTTTCCATCATTTATTAAATGTCAGTACTTAATAACCTTACCGAGAATCTCATGCACAGGACTTGAACATAAATGTATAGATTATAAAATGAAAAGTGTGTGTGTGTATGTCTCCGGCGGTAAGGCAAAGAGAAAGAGAATGCATGGTTGGTTCGTGAACTGTTTGCGGCTCCAATTCTCCATAAGTGGCCGTTTCAAAAAGAGAGAAATTCATGGGTCCATCTAATTCAAAACGTTATTCTGTTTTGCCAATATAAAAGTAAACTTTGAATGAGAATGATACAAGCAAAACAGTTGTAAATGCACAACTGATAAGGGAATGAGCATCTAGAGCAGGGTGATTACTAAAAGATAAAACTCCAATGTTAAAAAAATCAAGAATACCCTGTTCATCTTTCAATTGCTGAAGTTTATGAAGTTCACTTTTTTCAGATGTATCAAGATGCCGCACCTGCAAAAGCTCATACACAGAATTAATGTATATGCAAACCTTACATAGGGCCCACAGAAAAGGACAAGAAATATCACAGCGGGTCATCAAACCTGATAGTGAAGCGTTAAATGCTCAACAGGAGAGCTGACAGCTTCTCTTGATTTGGCACAAAGCCTAACGACCTAACACAATTGAATGATGCCAGAAGTATATAAGTCCAAGATGCGAAAATGCCAAATTATGTATATGCAAAGAGTATGCTATACAACCATTATCTATGTTTGCAGTCGAAAGATATCCTAATGAGAGTGCCACTGCAATATACGCAATTTTCTGCAGTTCATTACGTTCATGAATGCAGTCCACATGTTATGCGGCCCTAAAGATATTTAGACTAAGAAAGAATAACCTTACTGCTGATGCAATATATGCAATTTTCTGCAGTTCATTATGCTTTATGAGTGCACTCCATATGTTATAGCCATCATCAGGAAGATATTTACAAATTAAAAATGTTTACCATATCAAACATTTAAAACGAAATCAAATTTATCAAATTTACGTAAAATCATGAGGTAATTCGTTTATGAATTTTTCTGCAGATCTTTACCTGCCATGAATGCGGTCCAAGATGCTACGCTGGTTTGTTTTTTATTTTGTTTTTTTTTTCCCTATGGTATTGTGAGATTTCACATTGCTGAAATGTAAGGATAAAAAAAAAGATGCTACACTGATCATAGAGGATATTTAACTGAGGAAGAGTTATCTATCAGATCCACCAATGCAACATATGCAATTTTCTGCAAGATGAATGCAGTCAACTCCACTTGCTATACCCGGCATCAAAGACATTCAGGAAAAAGGATTACCATATCAAACATTAAAAATACTTCATGAATCACTAGTGGTTCATGTACGTTTTCAAAAAAAATTGAAAAAAAAAACTTTACGTTCAACTTGATATCGCTTCGTATAACATTATATTGCTTTTAAAATATATACCATAAGTGGTGTCACACTGTCGATAGAACAACACAATTAGTACACATCCTTAATAGCCCATGTCTATCTACGATGCAAACTAGCATATACATCTGCAGGTAATCATTGGTGAAAAGGTAAATTATCCTTAGGGCACTATTTTAACATCATATAAAAGTTCTTCTCACGTAATAATATCTATTCTACTATATAATAGGAAAACTTGGTGGTGAAACTTTTGAATTCCTAAAATACCCTTGAGTATTTTATAAACATGATGTTATTATGTCAACTTGCATGTCATTTATGTTTAAGAGTCAAAGCAATAATATTTGCATGTTATGAAGTTCCCTTTTTCCATACAACTCTTCATGTTCCAATGGTAATAAATTTTTCTGTCCCTACCATCTTCCAAAGGTTTTTATTCTCAATAGAAAATTAAAAAAGAACAAAATTCGTACTTCGAATCTCTTGGCATTGTAAAAAAAGTGCACACACATAAGTAGTCATCGGGAAAAGACGAAAAAACGACAGCTAATCTTATGATATTCTAATTAAAATACGTGCAAAGCACGTACATGTAGACTAGTATTGCATAATAGGACATGTTTAGATTATTATTTTTCATTCTCATGTATATATCTTAATAACGTTGTGTCATTGCTTTTAGTTGCAACGGTACAAGCTTCCCAGAAAGTAGAAGTCACCCGCATACAATCCAAAATCATTCCTTAAATCACAAATTACCCTTGGGACCTGTTTGGGAGATGGAAAGGTAGAAGGGAAACTAGGAAGGTAGTGAAAATTGTAGTACCCCGTTCCTAGCAGGTGGCATTGTGTGGGCTTGTTGCTTGAACAGCCAGTCAAAATGAAAATAATTGCAGAAAAATTATTTCGGTAACGATTGATCAGGACGGTAAATTGAGACCATCTCCCATCAATGAATTGACTTTTTGGAATTGAGTCCTAAATGAAGTGAATCGTATCTTGAAGAATGAACTCTATATAAGAGTATCTTCCTTAAACATTTTCATTGTTCGTTTTCGTTAGATGATTTTCGTTGTTGGCTTTGTTGAATGTGTTTTCGTTGTTGTTTTCAATGGATGATTTTAATTGTTTGCCTTCATCGATTTTCACATTGATATCGAATTATGAGAGAAATAGAGAGGAAAAAACAAAGAAGAGTGTTGAAGCTCTGCCGGTGTAAATGCACGCGAATGCGTAGGCGAGGCTTGATCAACGCGTAGGAATTTCTCTCGGTAATTCTCCAATAGTGAGTGGCATTGATCCTTCTCTCATTTATCTCTACGTCTTAACAAAAGAATCTCCTTTATTTTTTTTTCGTTATGACTCTACGATCAACGATACCTTACAAGAGAACAAAGATAAAAGATAACAGCCCTATTGTTGTTAGCTTGTTATCCAGAAATGTGGAATGTTACATTTTTGTCACAAAATAAATGAATTGATGATACATGTTGCTAAGAAAGTGTGGTTAACATAAAAGTTATATTCTGATCAGTTATAATGAAATGGAATTGTGTTAAAAGTTTCGGATCGTTAGCTCGCCAGTTGAGGTAGTCCTGGATGGGGATGTATGGAATTACGAGGGATGGGGATGTATGGAATTACGAGCAATGGCTCGAAGAATGTGGAATACACATAGTTTATTTCAAGTTTCTATTATCATGAATGTTATGTTTTATAGTTAAGTTGTATATGCATATATGGTCATGGATAACTTGTGCACAAAGTTTTGTTTGCTCGAACGATATCGGTGGCCGCAGAACCGATTCGGTCTAGGAAGAAAAGGGATAATTGGTGATGATGTACAATGCACAGGAATTGCGGGACCTTCAGTGAGGCTAGCTACTTACACTGGAAGGGAGGTTGTAATTCCCAATGAATAATCCAAAATGGGGTGTTCACCAGTGACCTTCATATAAACATGCTACATCACTAATTATGTGTTTTACAGGAAAGAGTAACATAATCCTTGTATTTTAGGGAAGGACAATCGATAGTAGGTAAGAACTATGTTGTACTGGGCGCTAGGCGAGGCGAGACCATGCCCACCTCGTCTAGGTGCGCCTAGGCGCCCGTCCAGAATTTCTAGGTTCTGTAAATGTTCTGGGTTTTGTAAGTATGTGTAAACATTGTAGAAGACAGCAGCAGTAGCAGAAGGCAGTGGCAACAGTAGCAGAAGGCAGTAGCAGTAGCAGAAGGCGGTAGCAGAAGGCGGTAGCAGAAGCAGAAGGCAGCAGCAGTAGCAGAAGGCAGTAGCAGCAGTAGCAGAAGGCAGCAGTAGCAGTAGTAGAAGGCAGCAGTAGCAAATATTGTGTCAAAGAAAATTATTGGTAAAAAGCCCATAGCCCATCCTAAGATCCCACCGCCTAGGCGGCCACATTGCCTCCCCCGGTCGAACCAAGACGTCCGCCTAGGCGGCCCTCGCCTTCCACTGCAAAAAACTCCCCTGGTCGAGGCGGCCAGTTCAAAAACAGAACGCCTAGGCGTCGCCCGTAACAACATAGGGTAAGAATCACCATATGGTGTGGTGATTTATACTATGCTACATTCATGTCTTATGAATTGTTAATTGACCCTAGAAAATTAGAAAAATTCACTTAATAATATCGTATGCTTTCACATGAATATTGTGTTAATTTGGGTGAGTCGGATTGATACCGCTCACTAGTGCATTCCCCAATGTACTGACCCATATCTCTAAAGGTGTCGAGAATCAAGTGGACGATCAGAGACATTAAAAGCTCGTCTAACTCCCTTGAAGTCAAGGTAGTCAAAGGCGCAAGGCGCACTTGAGGCACAAAGGGTCCATATCGCCCGAGGCGCAAGGCGCACTTAAGGCGTGCGCCCGCAATATATATATATATATATATATATATATATATATATATATATATATATATATTGGATTGATAAACATGTGTGCTTCCAATTTCTCCCTTGTGTAGGTTAACATGCAATCACTTTAAATTGAATTTTTAGGATATCCTTGAAGTGGAAAATTCAAATTAACATGACTTGATCTTATAAGATGGAAATTTTATATATATATATATATATATATATATATATATATATATATATATATATATATATATATAATTTCCATCTTATAAGATATAATATTGTTTTATTACTTTACATTAGTAATTTTGTTTATATATATATATATATATATATATATATATATATATATATATTACTAATGTAAAGTAATAAAACAATATTATATCTTATAAGATGGAAATTATATATATATATATATATATATATATATATATATATATATATAAACAAAATTACAAATGTAAAGTAATAAAACAAACATATTAAATGAAGATAAAAAACAATATTATGAAGTCTGGAAAAAAATAACAAAAAATGATGTTAGAAAACAGTATACATACTAAACAAGTTAAAAAACAGTATTCAAAGTAAAAAAAGTCAAAAAAACTAGAGAAAAAAAAAGTAAAAAAATAACAAACAACAGTTCAAAAAAATAGTAGCTTAAATAACAGTCAAAACACTCCGCCTGGAGGGCCCTGAGGTCAAGGCGCGCCTAGGCACGCCTTAGCTATTCCAAGGCGCTCGGGAAAGGCGTGCCTAAGGCGCGCCTTAAGAACTGTGCCTCGCCTTGAGTGTCTTGAGGCGCTACCCCTGCGCCTAGGAGCAAGGCGCGCCTTAGGCGCGCCCGAGTCGCGCCTTTGACTACACTGCTTGAAGCTCTTATGGCGCTTAAAGCTTTTCAGTTCAGTCAGAATATTTGAGTTGAAGATCGTGTTTTATTTCAATAAAGGAATAAGATATATGGAACAATGTATCTCATTGTATGTTTCAAAGTTGTAAGTCAAGTTTAGCACTTCTCCACACGGTTGTTTGAGAGCCTATGTTTTCATTGTAAATCATCAATAATTATTTCTTATACATGATGTCATGATTCAATATTTTTGTTTATTCGCTGCAAAAGAAATTCTATAAAGAACTATTTTTACAAAATGTGCACGAACACGCCTTGTACAAGCACAATTTAGGATTGTACGGCATAACGCCCAATGGCAACTCGATTCGGCAGAATCGGATGGCCACTTACCATTTCTATTTCACATTTAATAATGGAAAGTAAGTTAAGAAAATTGCAGGATGACCACCAATGTGGAAACTACTCTCCATTATATTTTCCATCCAAATAGAAGGAAACTCATGGGAAGCAATTATGACCCATTTATTTACTATTGTTTACTTTTGAGAACCAAACAAACACTTTTAAACACTATATGTTAACTATATTTTTTATCACCATGAATAATCATTACTACAAGTTTTTACCTTTTAATTTTCTTAGGTTTCTAGAAACAATAAAAACTAAGTTTCATAGTTTCCAAAAGTTTACATTTGCCAAACAGACCCTTTTGCTTCATTTCAAGTTCATTTCAGTCAAAACATATGCACAATTCCTAAGGCTGTATCTCTCTGATCCATATATATGGGGTAAGGCTGCATATATCTTGACCCTCCCCAGACCTTGCGTAAGCGGGAGCCTCTATGCTCTGGACTGCCCTTTTTACGTCTAGTGACAATTAATCTAGAATGTTCTAGTTTCAAGTAAGTTTGTTGTAAAACATTTCAATTAACTAGATTGGGTTCCTTTATAAAATTATCCTTCAGAGTGCTTGAGGTTTATATACCAAAGCTTCAGATGTTCTCACAACTAAATCCTGAAAACACTCCACTTTTTTATTGTTTCGCCAAATTATGAAGTTATCCACACAAAGGACAAATGACCAATCAGCATACACATATTTTAATAAGGATATTTCTATTGCGTAAGAAAGAGTAGAATATCTAACGGTTCTCACCAATTCCCCAAAAGGTGACATAGCTAATATTTACTGGCAAATTAGATAAGTTCACCATATGGTGGATAGAGCATAAGTTGTAGTTGATACCGTATCGAGAACTTGAGGCACCCTCTTGATTTCAAATTAGTGTTTTATTAGTAGCTAAAAAAAATTACCTACTCCAGTAGCATCTCTTCACTTTTGAAGTTTTCTATATAATCAGTAAAGTTTGTAGAATAAGATGCAATCCTTTCTATCAGAAAACCTCGCCATGCTTCACGGCCAAAAAAGTAACCCCCTTAAAGTCAAATTTTGATCCATTTGCCCCCTGTCAACGTGGCCAGTTAAATCAATATATGGACTGAAAAAAAAAAACTAAAATCAAAGATGGAGGGAACGGAGGAGACAAGAAGAGGGGAGGCTGCAGCTAGCCAGAGTTTGGGACGGAGGGGTGGCAGGAAGTTGAGGAGGGAGGAAGCGAAAGAAATAAGGGGAGGGAGGAAGGCAGGCAATTGTAGGCAGAGTATTAAATGTCAGACAACATACCAGATTCGTAGACAGAAATGTCACTGACACATGAAATATGTACAGCGTTTTTAAATGCCAGCCAACATTTGCAAATATTGGCTATTGGGTTAAACACTATACATTAACCCAGATCAATACCATAACCAACCAACCACCAAATCCTGACCCCCTCTCTTGAATTGTTCTCCCTGAAACCCTAAAGGTGACCATCACCTCCGGTACAACTACCGTCCATCTCGAGCACTATTTCACCCGTCCAGAGATCCTCCAGCAACCCATCCAACTCTCTTCAGTGCTCCACCTCCACCATTCCTCCAATAGTGCCTAAAGCAGGCATGCCAATTATTTACAGAATATGCAATAAAATCAATTATTTTTACACTCCTACAGAATAGATACACTTATTAGTGTTATCTTGGGCTAGTTAGGTTCCCATTTGAAATATCAAACATTCCATTTCAAGCATCACTGTCATCCAGTGCCCCCCACCCACCCACCCACCCCACCCCCACACGGATTTTGTGTTTGCCGTTATAACTATATCTTGTTAGTTTCGGGACATTCACTAAAATTGATTATATATAATGCATAATTTATTATTTAAATAGCCTGATGTGGATGTCGACATTTTAATTTATCACGACAGACCCTCAATATTTCCAAACCCACTCCAACATGAACCCAACATCGACATTTAATACCTCAGCTGTAGGATCCCCTCACTATTTGTCAATATGGACAAATTGGACGAGATGGAGGAGTTTCAAAAGAATTATTTTATTCATTTTTTGTCATTTTATTTTAGTCAGAAGGGAACTTTAGCTATTATCTTGTACTTGAATGGTCAAGTTGATGTTAAATGGGCAAATGGATCAAAAACTATAGGGGTTTACTGCTGATGGCCATGAAAGGTGAGGAGCTACATGATTGGCAAACAAAGATGTCAGAGATAGGTGGACATCATAGCAAAAAGAATTACTTTCATTAGGCAAAGAGCTACATGATTGGCAAACAATACCTAAGTTTTAACTTGAAAGATAAAAGGACAGAACTTTTAAATTAACAAATCCACAAAAGTCAAAGACAAGCATGCCATACTTTGATTCTAAAACACTAAAATGACAAAATTTGAATCAATAATATTCCACAGATATACATATAAAATTGTACTTTATGATAAGAATCATAGAGTTACATTTATCAACTAAATTACATAAGTGTAATAAAAGAAAGAACTCCTGGTGGCAGTAAATAAATGAGAAAGGAAAACAGAAATTGCTTTTTAAGTGCAGTGCCAGGAACCAGAAAATAGAGACAAGCAAACAACAAAGATCAAAAAGCACCGGGAAACAAAAAGGGAATGGAGACCAACTTGGATAAATGTTTACCTTTAGTCCTGTTGAGCTTATCTTCTCAGCCAGTTGGTCAACAGCCACATTGCTTGGAGCACACACCAAAACCTATAAGGGTGCGTTTGATTACAAGGTGGAAAATATGTGGAAAATAAATTAATTCCACGGAATTATTTTACTAGGAAAAAAAATTCCACGGAATTAATTTGGGTGTTTGATTGTCATTATTTTCCACGGAAAATAGTCATTTTTCATGTAACTTGATATTTTTCTATGGGCTGGGCCAGTTTTATTTTCCACCATTTTGGAGGAAAATATGGAAAATGATATATTTTTGGAAAATAATTCCATGGAAAATATACGCTATCAAACACTGCAATTGGTGGAAAATTTGTGATGGAAATATTTTTCATGGAAAAAAAAAAAGCTCAATCAAACACAGCCTAAGTAATTCATATGTTGAGTATGGCAAGCATGACTGTCTTTAAAATGGTTCCTAATCATTCCCAGTAAAAAAGAACTTTTACCTGCCCTTGACCTTGTTTAGCCATGTGATATATAATTGCTGCAGAAGTAACAGTTTTTCCTGTACCAGGAGGGCCTTGTATTAAACTAATTGGTTTCTGAAGAACACTCTTAACTGCAAAAACCTGCACATAAGACAAAAAATACTCAGAACATAGCAGGAATTATAACCAAACAGCTTTCACGCTTGCCAGGTATATAATAAAAATTTGAAACTACCGACGAAAGATGTGGACTACTGATGAAATCTAGGAAGCACGCCAAAATTAGTGATGTGTCCATGCGTGACACGGCACAGACAAGTATACATCAAAAAAATTATGACACGCCAAAATCAATGTCTTGCCCAATTATGTGGTGCCCTATTTGTGCTCGTGAAAGACAAGGTAAACTTCTTAGTTCTTACTAAATAACATTCAAGTAAACATTATGAAGAGAAACATGCGAAAATAGGAAGAAGATGCAGATAAAGTTCTTGGAGCATTTCATGCTATATTTTAATAAATGGAAACTAATTAAAAGCTAAAGGAGAGTGCGAGTTAAATGAGTAAAGAAATTTTGAGGCGGGATCTCAATTAAGGTTGTGTTTGGTTTGCGATAAAATGGAAGAAAGAAAAGAAAAGTGAAAATGTATGTCATGTTTGCTTAGGCCATCTCCAATGTGGGTTTCTATCTCCCCTATTTCTATGGTAGAAACCCACTTTAGGAAAAAAAAAACCTCCCAATGGAGATTTCTATAACAATTTATATCCTATATGGCGGTGATGTAGGATGAAGAGTTCCTATGATGGTTTCTATATGTAGAAACTCTTCATCTCTCATACCAATTAATATTGGGTCTCACGCCATTAAATTGATCATTTCATTTGTTGCCACGTAGGATAGAAATGGAGAACCATTGGAGAGTATTTTTTTTGTGTGTGCAATTTCTATATAGAAACTCTACCAACTAGGATAAAAATTTCCATAAAGTACAATGACAAGTAGGATAGAAACCCAATTTTAGAAATCCCCATTGCAGAAGGCCTTAGGAAGGAAAGTGAAAAAGAAAGTGGAAGAAAATGAGAGAATCCTAACAAATATGGATTTTCCTAATATTTTCCCTACAAAATAGGTGTAATTCTATAATCTATTCTCCCTTTCTCATCTCTCTCTCTCTCTCTCTCCTCAATTTTCATTTTCTTTCACTTTTTCTTCCCAACCATACAAGCCAAAAACTTTCTTTTTCTTTTTTCTTTTCTTTTTTCTCTTTCCTTCTCATTTCCTTTTCCTTTCATCCCCTCTCTCTCTCTCTCAAACCAAAACAGCTAAGGGACTTAATAGACAAGTCTCTTTGGGATGGAAAAGATACATTCAAACGAATACAATACAAGCATTTAACTCTATCTAGATCCTTTTTAAGATGATGCCATTGCAGAAGATGTAATCCAGATCCAAACCGAGTATCCTCATTCAACAAACTTATTTGTATATAGCGATAACTTCCAAACCATAGCTATTATAGCATTTACACAGAAAATAATAGGCTATTGTTGCATTAAACGTGAATGACCATGTGGTATTTGTTTCTTTTTGCTAAATTCAAATTGAATGCTCTAGATTGTACTAAAAATCCATCAATCTTCAAGATGATAATATACAACTACATGTGTTTAGGTAAGAGAATATTGAGCAACCTGTCTCTTTTAATCAGGAATACTCATAATATATTTCGGAAATTATTCTTAATACACAAAACTATGATTGATCTTAATGTTAACTGTTCAGTTTTATCTGCTTGTCTCAGAACATACAAGGTCAGACTTTACCAAATATATATATCCCAAAGCAGAAAATGTTCAAGATAATTTTACCTGGGATACATTTAGCTCAGGAAGGCCTGGGGCACCAAAGCGACGTGGTAGTGCATTGCGGACCATTTGAAGTTCAACTTCATGACCCAATAGATGATGGTAAATATATCTGTGAACAAAGAAGAAAGATATCTACAGAAGAACTCCATACTAGCAATCAAGCTATAATACTAACTAGAAAACACAACATTTATTGCATAGTGATTCAATTGAGCATGTAGGCAATAGCTAAATGGGCCATGAAATAGTCTTTTAGATTGGTTGCTAAGGCATTTGATTTAGAATGTACTAAATGCACATTCCACTTTCATTCTGTAAGTCAAATGACATAAATCTAATATTTCAACTTAGGACATATTGTTAAGTCTAGGCAAATACTGATGACTGAAGTCAGAGAGAAAGCTCACCCGCTAACACTCGTTTCATCCACTGCAAAAGTTTTCATCGCTCCTTGCATTCGATCAAAGCTAGTACTCTTCCAAACAAAATCAACATTGAATCCATGGTTCACATCAACTGGAACTCCCTGATGATGAGGTATAAACAGTGAGCATGCAACGTTACCGAGACAGGTACATACTGCCAACTAATGATCTTATTACTAGGACCCACCAGACTTGCACGGAGTTCAAGTGCAACTTCCTCCTGAGCAGTTAGTTTAATCTGAATACAAATTTAATACAAAAGATCACGTCGTTAAAAATGGCATGGTAATTACTTCAAAAAAAAAAAAAAAAAAAATTGCTCCCGATATCCCTATAAACTTGGAAAACAAAAAGAGGCATTTAATGTTAGTAAATCTGTTTCTAAAATTGTTATGTATAACAAGCATACCACGTGTCCCACTGACTGCCATGCAGGATGAGCAGCATCTCCTGAATAACGCAAACGCAACTCATCTCCAGGAACAAGCCTTAGTTCATTATCTTCCTGCAAAAAATCATATACTCCAGTTATATGCAAGTCTCAAATGTAAGGATGTGCTATACTAGCAAAAAAGTTTAACAAGCCAAATTTGATAATATGATTGCTACATAAGCAGATGCAATAATAATTTAACAACCTTGGGAAAGATAAAATACGCTACGCGCTTCTTGTTAAGGCCAATATCCCATCGTATTGTCAGATTATCTTTGCTTTGCGACTCCTTCATCATCTACAACATAAATCCAATAAAAAAATATTTCAGTAAATTAATTGTTCTAATCCAAGATTAATGACACATTAGATGTTTGAATAATCAATCAACCAAATATATTGAGAGTACTATTACAATTTACAGCAGTAACATGCATACCTTATCATAATCAGCTTCAAGCTTGATGAGTGGTGCAAATACATTTTGATACTGCCATGAAAAAGAAAACATTCTTCATCATGCACTTTGAGAAAACACAAGATGCTAAAAGGACATCTTTCACAAAGCTTCCATTATAAGTAAATGAACATCCGTTATAAATTGCATAGAATCACTGCATATGTAGAATACAGAACCTGATAAGCATCTTCATACTTCAAGGCTACAGGCTGAGGCTCATCATCAATTCCAGGCTTTTCAAGGTCTTCTAGTGATGCATCAGGGTTTGTTTTCCAGAGCTCCTCCACTTTGTTGATTTGTTGGGCACTAATTTGGCGGGCTCGCAGTTGCTCCTGTTCAGACGGGATCTGAGAAAGGGAAGGGAAAGAGAACCTATCAGTATGGTGTAAGGGGTGTCAACAGGGAAAAAAAAATCCAGATCAACATGACCAAACCTTGACAAGCCACTGAAGGAAGCATCTATCATCAATTAAGGGACACCATTGGCTGAGATCCCAGTTCATGTCTTTTAGAGCATTGACATTCAGACAAGGCTCTCTGCACAGCAGAACAACTATACTCTCTGTTTTTGCAGAGATAAAGCCCAGAAGGAAAACATTCCTACAACCACAATTATAGCACTCAAGTATAGTTTCGCCTAGTGGGCTATCTTTGTGAAGACAAACTTCCTTGTGTTTTGCTCGTACCTGGAGAGAGATTGTTATTCTTGTCAATATAAATAATTAAATAATAATGATCATCAGGGAAAGATGTCGCTTACATGAGACTGGCAATTGTAAGATCAATACAAATGCAACCAGCAGATATCAAGAGCTTCGCCAGCAAAAGCTTTATATATAACAGTTGTGATTTCTTATGCATTCTTTTGAGACAGTAAAATAGTGTAGAGAGGACTGTATTTTAAAAGCTAGGAAGAAAATACTCGAACAATCAATATTTTGTGTGATTGTGTCTCTGTTGCATCGTATCAGAAACATACATTTCAGATATACGACACAGACACTCCAAACTACACTAGGACACGCCAAAATTGTTTTCATGGCTGTATATGTATTTCATATTCATGTCCATGCAACATAGCTTAGGAGGTTCACTTAGAAAGAAATCTCAAACTGAGATATTAAATTGCTTAAACATAAAGCAAGATACAATACCAGCAGGTAACTCATTGCAAGAGTTCACCCTAATCTTAGAACCATTACAATAATGTATATTCTACAGAATATTGCTACTCTGTTTACTAAGTAATTTAATATAATCCTCCATCTACACAATATAATTGCACAAAAATCTCAAATATCATCTTTCTTTCAAGGCATTCATACTCTCAAGAATTTGAATAGAATATTATAAAATAGCACTTGGCAAAAATAGCTAAAGGCATACTCTAGAATATAACCGGCTCACTGATATTCCTCGTTTTACAAATCAGCAAAATCAGTTTTCTAAAGAGAAATTTTGAGTTGCACCCCACTTTTTACCGTAATTCAAAGTGCACCGCACCGAATTGCCATAATGTATAACACCTCCCACTTTTGACAGAAACTGTCAATAACTAACATCCAACTAAAATTTATGACCAAAATATCCTCCCCCTTTCTCTCTCCTCCCCCCTCTTTCACCAGCGCCTCCCGCTGCCACCCCCCAAACCGCGCGCGCTCCTCCCGCTGCCCCCTCCCAGCCGCTTTTTCCCCATCCCCCGCTGCTTTGCCCCCCCCCCACCCCCCCCCCCACCCCCACCCCGTTGCTAGCTGTTACTTCAGGTGTCGTTGTTGTTGTGCGCCTCCTCCCCCCTCTTTCTCCGGCGCCCTCCACTGCCCCCCTCCTCGCCGCGATGTCCCCTCCCAGCCGCGCTGTCACGACCCGCTCCCGAATAATCGGATACGAGTCGGACACGACGAAGTAAGTTGTACAATACTAAGAAAAACTCTAAGTCACAATGTAATGTAAACAATCACAGAATCTATAAACGTCCCAGAAAGATCACCAATATCCATCAAGTCAATTTTTAGTACAAAGTCATCCGGAGACAAATCCGGTCAAATAAAATATACAATGATGAAATCATGAAAATACAATCTCCAGAAAAACAAATAAATAAATCCTACAATATCCAATGCAATCACATGCTCCATGTGGTTTCAAGCTCACCTGCAACGTATCCTGTCAGGAAAAGAGTAAAGTACAACCCCGACAAGAACAATATACAATGTAATCTGTAGTACAGAATACAAGGTGAAACTAGAGTACGAGAACTGAAAATGAAACTATGGTACCAGAAATGAAATGTGAAACTGCAGGCAATGGACGCAACAATCAATATGCAAGACTGAACACGGCTATCAATGAACAATACGATGAACACGACAATCAATGCAAGTGTGACATTTTTGAAATATTAACCTAATGTGTGACCGGCTTCGGACCACAATCCACAATCAATCAATTCTACCAGGTGCGGCTTAATCGTACGTGTGGTGTACGATTAGGCTATCCACAATACCTATGTTGGGTATGGTCACACAAAAGTTAATATTTCCCCCAATTCCCGCAATAACAATGACTCACAATGCAATGAACAAGGTACAAGACAATCGTGTGTATCTCGTGTCCGATATGAGAACATTGCACATGAATGTAAGACAGAAATACAAAGTACAAGATCGAGTCGGTGTACTTGCCTCGCCTTAGAAGCACGGGAGTAATACTGCATGGATGAATGTCACCTGTTATATTTGGGTACAAGTTGTTAGGGTTTTTAAAATAAAGATCATTGGCAAACTAGATAACTAACAATATTTTAGAAAAATATTTATATAAATACTAGTGAAAGTATTTTAAACTATTTTTAGCAAAGGAACCTTTTTAGAAAATACTAGAATATTTTGCTAGCAAAATAATATTAGTTAGATAAAATCTTTTTTGACATAATTTGCAAAGTAATAATAATTACTAATAAAATATGAATTTGTTTTAGTAAGATCTTTATGGCAACATAATATTTAAGACAATAAATTTATATACTAGGATTTGACTAATAACTAAATATTGTTGCTAACAATATTAACTTATAGACTTTAAACATTTGAGAAAATTACCATGAAGTTCCTAAGAATTATTTATTTATATACAATACTATCAAATAAAGGACTTTGAATTTACTAGTAAAATAATATTATAAATTCTAGCAAAATATTAATGAAATAGTTTTATCTATAAAACATGTTTAGAGTAAAACCAATATAGCTAAACTATTCAAAACATTTAGTAAATATAACCAATCACTATATGTGTTAAAAATTATTGCTAACTAAATACTTAAATAAATACTACTCTGAAAGCTTATACACTAGCAACTAATAGAACAACCATCCTATTACTCTTGGCCCAACAAACTAAAATATATCTATAATTATTTACATACTGGCTCAACCTTCAGGCCCACACTGCTACTGCTGTAAATAATACTAACACATATATACAGATTTAGGTTATATGGCTCTGAGCCCAACTAACATCCCTACAATCCAGCCCAACCCAAAATCGAGCCTACACATCAAGCCCAGCCCAGACACACATCTGCCATCCCACACAACTATACTAAAATTTCATTTTAAAAAATAAAGGATTCAGAACCAGCCCATTTATATCTTCCAAACCCGGCCCACTACTGATCTCTTAATATATAACCTATTTTCTTCTCTCTCCTCTTCTCATTCTTCACACTCAGCAGCCCGTTCCTTTCTTCACTCGGAAACCCTAACCCTAACCAACTTCTTCTTCAACCTCTTCTTCTCCTACTTCTTCTTCAACCGAGTGAAACCCTAACCCTGGGTTCTTCTCTTCAGCCCCCCTCTCCTTACTCTACGGTCGTTCGAAACCCTAATCCCCCATTTACTTCACTCCCATGGCTCAGCCTCCATACACAACCCACACAAAACCCTAAGTGAAACCCTAGATCCGAGCCTTCTTCCTCCTCAAATGCTCACAATCGGAACCCTAACCTTAATTTTTTGTCGTATTCTTCCCAAAATCCGACATCAAACCCTAAACCCTTAATTACTTCATCAGCCCGAAACCCTAAAATGAAGAAAACAAGGAGAAGAAGAAACACAGCAGGAGGTCGAGAGGATCGAGGCGAGATTCACCTTCGTCGTGATGGAGATGTCGATCCACGGCTAGATCTGGCTGTCTGTGGTGGAGGTCCGACGAGCGGTGGTGGCAGATGCCTCGGGTGGCTCGAGCTGCAAGAACTCCGGCGCTCGATTTGTCTCCAAGCGGCTGAGGATGGCGGCACGGCTTCGTCGGCGAGGCTCTGACGAAGTCAGTAGCTCTGCGCACGAGGGGTGGCGCAGACTTCTATGCGACTCCTCGGTTCCCGAAGGGGCAGCACACAGATCGAAGAGGCGCACACGGTCTCCGAGGATGGTGTGGTCTTCAAGGCGGTGCACACGTCCCGAAGTGACTCGAGCTCCGATGGCGACTCACTGCTCGAGGAAATAGCGCGACGGTCGAGGAAGCGCTCGAGTCTCGAGAGTGCATCAGTCGAGGCGAGGCTTCTGCTGACTAAGGCGGCGGGGGGTGGCTCCCCGTCGAGTCGTCGTGACAATCGGTGTCCGATCTGGACACAGCGGGCGGGGTGATAACGAGAACTCAGATGGTGGTGGCTCGGCGGTCGATCAGAACAACAGTGGTAGTGCAGAGCTCCGATAGCGGCGACTGGTGGTGATCGGCAGAGCTCGGCCGGGATCGGCCAGGAGAGAGAAATATAGAGAGAGAGATTGTAGAGAGAAAGTAGAGAGAGAACAGTGTGTACTGACTGTGCTCTGACATGTGTCAGTGATGGATAATTTATATAATAAAATATTTGGATGGCAAAGCTGTAATAAAAAGTAGATATGGGGGTGTTCTCCACAGGATAGTGGTAGTAGCAGTGTGTGTAATTAAATGTAGATCTGGGGCTTGGAATATAAATTTGTAACAGAATTTTAAATATTTCAAATATTAACAGATTTCGAAAATTCAAATATTTCATCCAACAATTTTCAAAAGATTTCACTATAAATTCTAACAGATTCCTAACTACTTAACAAATTCAGTTATTCCTAACTTATAACTACTAATTAATTACCTGCTTAGCAAATAAATGATCAGAATTAACTTTAATAAAAGTAATTCGAAATTATCAGAATTAATAAAATTAGTCACCCACATTCTATGGTTAATAAGTTCATAAAACATAACAGACTTTAGAAAATAACTAAAATTTAATCACTATAACTATAATTACTTACCAATGATACTAATCCAGATTCAAAATTATAAAGAAAATTTCTTTACAACTACAACTTGCTTAACCCAATAGTAATCCTAATTAATCTCATACAATATTATTTTAAAATTGCAAACATTATCAGATTTAAATATTTATTACCATTATCAATAATCAATATAGGAATATCAATAGAAAACAATAATATATATATTCAATAGCACAAAATAGAATTGATATTGTAAACTTATCTTTATTTAAGAATTAATATTATACTCTTGAATAGAATTATAGAAAAAATTTCTAATTTCACCAAAATCGATTATAGGGAGTTACACGCGCCCCCACCCAACCGTGTTGACCCCACTGCCCCATCACGCGCCCTCCACTGCTTTTGATCCGTTGCTCGTTGTTGCGCGCCTCCTTCCCCCTCTTTCTCCGGTGCCCCCCCGCTGCCCTCCTCCCCGCCGCGTTGTCCCCCTCCCAGCCGTGAGCCCCTCGCTGCTCCCCTCTCCCGCTGCTAGTTGTCGTTGCTACTGCGCACCCCCCTCCGGTTGCCGACGCCGGAGAAAGAGGGGAGGGGGGTTGTCAGAGAAAGGGGGGAGGAGAGAGAAGGGGGTGAGGGTATATTGGTCATAAATTTTAGTTGATCGTTAGTCATTGACGGTTTCCATCAAAAGTGGGACGTGTCATGCATTATGGTTCGGTGGGGTACACCTTGAATTGTGGTAAAAAAAAAGTGAGGTGGAACTCAAAATTTCTCTTCTCTAAATAACCAAAAGGCAAAGATAACATGCCGAAAAGGGATGAGGCCCTAATCAATTATGCCAATATGATTCTGGTATATATGTTCAACAAACAGTTAGAGAAACAAACTTATACAAGGTGGGTATTAGAGGTTCAGAGTCTGCCAACTCCATACAAGATCATAGAGACTAAAAAAAATGTCTGAAGCCCATTCAACAGGATATTATATAGCACATGTTAAAAGATTTCTCAGCCACCTCTCCCTATACACAAAGAAGCATATGACCCAGGTCATGCAAGTTTGAGGTAACCGGAAAGACACCATTTCTTCAAAGGAATCTCGAAAAGAGAAAAAAATACATAAGAACATCATCCCACATGTTAGTGCTTGTTGCCAAGTGACGACGATTCTAAGAATGTACTCCCAAAACAAGGAAATCTAAGGAACCATTTACTCCCAAGAATGCCGGCATAACACCTTAGAGTATGAGACATAATCATCCAGAACCAATAAAGAGAATGAAGGAATAGGTTTCGAGAGGGGATAAAGACAATCAGCCGCAATTTTCTTTCTTCATAAGAGTGTCGGTTACAACGAAATATATTCCTAAAACAAACTCTGGTTTGCTAAAAAAGTATATTTATCATCGTTATACAAGAATATTACCACTAGAATAGGGTCAACTCATAGTAACGTTGCTAAAAAGACCAATCAACAAGGGTATAAAAGCATAGTTATGTTGTAAAAACATGTAAATGAAAAGAAGAAAAAAAAAATTATTTATCGCAGGCAAACAATCAGCAAATGTCTATTGTTTCATTCAATTTCAAAACTACTAAGAAACAACACAGAAAATACTTAAAATTATGCCTAAATGTAAAAAAATATTTTTCTAAATTTTAATAACTTATTAATAATTATTTGCTTTCCGATACCATAACTGTCAATACTACAGATACTGCCGATCCCGATACTCATAGAAAGGGTCCGATACAGATTCCGATACTGCAAACCTTGTCAACTACGGACTATGGTTGCAAAGAGGATCCATAAAGAATTGATGAAGTGATAATGAGTAGTAAAAAATTGATTAAGTGTAATGAGTAGTTGTCAACCTAACGTTAATCGTCTATATTGCTGCCATAACAAAGGCAGCTATCAGCAAGAGAGGGCCTAGCCACAAATTAAGAGGCAGTTGGCATGTCGGTAGACTATCAAATCGTGCATTATAAGCTCGTGAAATAAAGGAGCATCCTCCAGGACCTCCACAGTCCCAGGATTACGAAGGAGTCTAGAGAGTTAGACGATATGATAACGCCTCTATTAACGGAACATGCATCAATATCACATAAAAGTAGAAGGATTTCTCTGGAACATTTGATGTGTTCCCTTATTCTATTAAATCTCTACATCTGAACATAATGTCTTCATTCGCTTTCGTCATCATATGCGGTGGAGTCCGGAAACCTGGGATCTAAGCAATCTCCATCGGTACTTCGGGAATAAAGAGAATAGTAGAGCATACCATGATTAGAAGACTATCCTTATTTGCATCTAAAGAGACATGATGTGTCCTTCCTCTCCCTCCACTGTCAGTCGAACCAAGCAAAAAAGAGAAGAAGGGCGTGCCTAACGCATTATAAAAGACGGTTCCTTTACCAGCCCGAGGCTGTGTTAGTCCCTTAAAAATCATTATTCAAAATATTGCCATACTTGCCGTGGGATAGCATCAGTGAGGTTTAGTGTGGCCAAGCCATAGCAAAGTTGTGTGGCCAGGCAAGTCCATATTGGCCTAGGTTGCAAAGCGGACAACTAGAAATCACAGTAAGAAGACACCCCTTTCGCCACTATTTTACATTTTACAATCAAATTTCTCAATAAAGGCATATGTAAACCGGTAATTGATGATATATTTCGAAGTCGAAACAATATTTATGATCTCTCCTTTCAATATATATCCTTATTGAATCTCTTGCACTCGCAAAGGTGTTAACTTTAAGCATGGAAACCAAGAAAACAACAAAGAACACATAAATTCTTTATTATTATATATCTTTTTCCCACTCATTTCCTAAATAAAAACCAAGCACCAAGCCTAACACCAACTTTATGTTCAAGAGAAAACTGAAAATATCTAAAGCCAGTGTCTTAACAAGGGGAGACTATTACTAAGTGGCTAGGAGGGGGCCTGGCACCTAGAGGCCAATGTGGGGATTACGGATGGTTAAGGCCAGGGCCGTGGCAACCCCTAGGCCACTGATGCGGTCGCCTAGGGCCCCACAAAAAGAGAAGGCCCCAAATTTTTAGAAATTTTATTAGTAATAAAAATATTAAATAATATTTTAAACCAATCAAAATTTAATAAATTTATGGAAATTCCTACTTCTTCTCCAAATCTCACATAATAGACCTTTGACCTTCCTACTTTAAATCTATTTATAGTACATGTCATAATTAACTCATATTTAATGCATTAGTTATTGATTTTTTAATTATATTTATTGTCAAACGTCTACCTGCCTTCTTTCCTTTGTCTCCTTTCTCGGTCTCTTTTCTCTCTCTTTCTCAAATGTCTACATATTTTCTTTCTCTCTTTTTGCCCAGTAGTTTGAGGTTGACTTGAAGTGGGTGGTCAAAATTCAAATTGTTGTTTGTGGAAAAAAAAAATTAGTAGTAGATAATTGGCAACTTGTGCAATTCTTACCCACAGGTTCTATCCTACCATAACCTTCATTTTTTTAGTTTTTTATAATGTTTTATTTATGTTGGTTACTTGGCTTTAGTATTTTGTTGTTTATTTAAAAACTAAACTTATATCGTTAGATAGTGTAGTTGTCTATTTTTCAACTTTGTAGTAAAGAATATGTCAAATAGAAACGAATGTGGTTATGTAAAATTGAAGAGAAAGAAAAGAGGATTCAATGTTGTGAAAAGCGCTAGGCGCTAGTCGGGCGGGCACCCGCCGCCTAGCGCCTAGCCTGCCTAGGCGGCCGGCGGTTCAAAAATAAATAAATAATCCAAAAGATCTACAGAAAATTGCAAAAAAAAGACCGTAAAATCCCAAAACATGCATAGTCGGACGTCGGGGGGTTTGGGCGGACATCGGGCAGGCACCAGGGGCCTAGCGCCTAGGCGGCCGCCTAGACCGCCTTTTAGAACAGTGAGGAGTTAAAAAATTATTTCAATCTCAACGTGTTGCTCTTGATAACTTTGTTACTAGCAATAAAAAAGATGTTATAATAAGTTCAATTGGTGAAAAAAGTAGAACAATCGCCCATAGAGAACGAATTACAAAATAATATTGAATTATTAGGACAAGATAATATTGATAATAACATTCAAGAAGAAGAAAATGTTGAAAATGTTAGTAGTTCTAATTTTAATCAAGGTTGTAAAAGGCGCTAGGCGTTAGACGGGCGGCCACCCACCGCCTAGCGTCTAGGCCACCTAGGCGCCCGCCTAATTCTAGATGGTCGATGCAAAAATAAATAAATATAGTAATTAGAAGTTCACTCACTGTGTTAGGCGGGCTGTGTTTGTTTCAGCAGAAGAAAAACACAAAGAAAAGAAGACAGAAAAGAAGAAAAAGAAAACTCTCCTAGTCTCAATCATTGTCTTTTACTTCACTGTGCCAACAGCTGGCCTCATTGTTTAAACTCTCTCACTTACTTTAGTCAGTCTGACATCTTATTATATAATATGTTTTCAAAAAGTGACATCTTTTTTATATTTTCTTCTAAATTTTTTTAAGTGACATCTGTTAGTCACTGTCTTCACTGTCTTTAAATGTTTCAGTCAAGTCTAGGCATCTTTCAAGAAGAAGAAGAAGAAGGATGAGAAGCAGCAGCATGAGAAGGAGATGGAGAAGAAGAAGAAGAAGCATGAGAAGCAGCAGCATGAGAAGAAGAAGAAGAAGAATACCTACACTTGCTGCTGCGCTGCTGGATGCCTCACGCAGGCGGCTGCAAGTTTGGTTTTTATATTTTTTTTTTTACTTGTGGGTTATCGGGTTTTAGGTCAGTCGGCGAACGAAAAAAAATTCTAAAAAGGCCTAGGCAGCCGCCTCTCCCTCCGACCGCCTGCGCTTAGGCGGCCGCCTCTCCGCCTAGAGTCGCCTAGGCGGGCGCCTAAACCCGCCTTTCCTCTCTAGCCGCCTGGAGGCCGATTCCGACTGAATATTGGGCGGTCAATGGCCGCCCAGCTCCCAGGCGCCGTCTAGATCCGCTTTTTAGAACACTGGTTTTAATCAAGAAGATAAGGAAAATTTACATGAAGATAGTTTATTAGAAGAGAATGTTGAACATAATAGTACATCTAATGAAGTTTCTAAAAATATTTATGATTCGAAACAATGAAAAATTATTGATGCAAAGTTTGCAGATTTAATCATAGAAAGGGGTCCAATTAGATATAATGATTTACAATTTCCAAAGGATGGAAATTATAGACATTTTTCTTCATTATTTTACCAACAACATTGTCAAATGGAGAAAAATATGGTAGAAGATGGCTAGTTTATTCCAATGACTTGGATAGAGTTTACAGTTTTTGTTGTAAGTTGTTTGATTCATAATGTAGTGCTAATCAATTACTTAATTAAGGGACTAGACATTCGAAAATCTTGGTTAAAGTCATGAACATATTAGTATTCAGTAATATGGTAAATCGGATTTAACTAGTAATATGGGCAATTGGTTTGAGTTAGAAACAAGATTACAAAAAATAGGACAAATGATAAAAAAAATACAAGAACAAATAAATAAAGAAAAGGAACAATGGGTAAAGGTTTTACTAAGACTTATTGCTAGAGTGAAACATCTTATTGAATGTAACCTTGTTTTTCGTGGGACAAAAGAAAAGATACATGAAAAAATAATGGCATTTTTTTAAGTTTAATTGAAACAATAGTGGAATTTGATTCAATTATGGAAGAACATGTTAGACACATTAAAGATGGTGAACTTCCTACTCGTTGCCTGGGTAATACTATACAAAATGAATTAATAGAATTTTGTTAGCTTCTCAAATAAAAAAATATAATAATTAAAAAAATAAAGTAAAATATTTTTTGGTTATTCTAGATTGTACCTCCGATGCAAGTCACCAAGAACAAATGATTCTTATTTTAAGATGTTTTAATAATTTAACTAGTCCAATAAAAATTGAAGAGTACTTTGTTGAATTTTTAAAAGTTGATAACACATCTGGAAAAGGTCTTTTTGATGAACTTATGAATGTATTCAAAAAACATGAGCTTGATGTTAATGATATAAGGGGACAAGGTTATGATAATGGATCTAATATGAAGGTAAACATGAAGGAGTGCAAAAAAGATTATTGGATAAATAATCCTAAAGCATTTCATACACCATGTTGTTGTCATCATTTGAACTCAGTTATTTGCGATATGGCTAATTCATGTCATAGAGCATTTATTCTTATTTGCTCTTCCACTAAACAATGGAAAAATTTGCAAGATAATGTATGTTAATGTTGTAATAATCATGTTTAATTGTGATAGTCGGGTGGGGGAATGAAATTAGTATCCATATGGTACGTAATGAATAAAGACACCCGTAATGCCTATTCAGACACGTACACATGATTGTTTGATCAATTATAATTCAGTCAATGCACTTCACGTGTTGACTGTCTGAGACACTACCAAAATAAGTCATATTAGCGACTCCTTGGTATTAATGTAACTAGCGATGTGTTTAAAAGGAATCGTTAATAATGATGTTTAACGACGTTTCAGCTAGCTCCCCTCTCCCTCTCCTTCTTCGACCTCAACCAGGCGTCTACGAGGTCGGGGACGACCAACCAGGCGACTACAGGGTCGGGGCCGAAGTACTATGGTATGGGCAAAGAACCCCCGACGCAGGACGGGGGTGGAAGACAGGCGCTACAAAAAAGAGAAGATGAAAGAAAATTAGGACTTCTCAGTCTGTTAGTTTAATATATATAAACATTACCAACGTTTAACGACGTCTGGCGACGCCGCGACACGATAGTTTAACCTGGAATTAGCGATGCCTAGCGACTCTTTAAGATAACGGAGTCGCTAACTTGCTGACATTAGCGATAGCAACGTACGTGTAATAGTATGTCGCTATATTAACCAAACAAACAAAAAACTCCATTTCTTTTATCCTCTCTCTCTTTCATTTTCTTTTCCTCGTCCTTTTCCATTCCCGCCAACCAAAGGCACCTAAATGATTTAGACTGAACATTAAGTAACTTCAAGTTAGACAACTAAAAAGTAGTTAACGAAAGTACACAACTATATAAATAAACCAATCTCTATTCAGTAACTATTCGCGTAATTATCTAGAATCCACCCCCCCCCCCCCCCGGGACGTTTGCTCACCTTCTCATCAAACCTCCCTATTGTATTCTTTCATCATGGAGCCCTCTTCGCTCTTAGGGAGCAAAGAATCATGTTAAGTTATGCCATCCATTTTATACTTTGTGGACAAAAATTGTCCTTCTTTTAACCATGTGAACATTGAGACTCTCTTCTCCATGAACTCAAACAATTTACTAAACCCTAAATTTTTATTTTGTAACTCTAAATCCATACCAAAAAGCTTTCTTCTACCAAATCTGCAACTCAAATAGATTTTCTTTCGTGATTTTGTCATAAGATTGTTGTATTATGCCCCCAAACAATCACAATATTGCTAACTTTAATCCTATGTTCTCTCCAAATTTTGACATTTGTGAAATTTGTTATGTTGCTCCCCCAAGTATTTATGCAATTTAACTATATTTTTCTTTTTGTTGAACAACAACATGTATACTTGGAAGATTCACTCAAGTTTGGACCAAAGTTCAAAGTATCGGTATCGAACCATTCCTATGAGTATCGGAATCGGCGGTATTATCGGAGGTTTCGGATCAGAGTATCGGATTTTTTGCTATCGGAAAGCAAATAATTATCAATAAATTATTAACATTTTAACAAATATATTTTATACATTTAGGCATAATTTTAATATTTTCAGTGTTGTTTCTTAGTAGTTTTAAAATAGAATAAAGTTGCAGTTATCCTTACCGATTGATTTACATACGATAGTTAACTTTTCTTCTTTTACATGCTTTTATAACATTTCTATGCTTTTACACCCTTGTTGATTGGTCTTTTTCGTTCATTTTTTTTTTTTGCCGAATTGACCGGAAAAGAGACCCCAATATCGGTATCGGTCAGTATCGAGTATCAGATCAAGACAGCCAAACCGTATCGGTATCAGCCGTATCGGATAGGTATCGGCCGATACTGCGAACTATGGACCAAAGATTAAGAAACTTTGGAGATTCAAAGCTCAAGTTTAAAGGAGAAACGGAGAATTAAAAGCTTCAAAGCTCAAATTTGGGCTAATTCATACAACAACATGTGTATATCTCTCTATTCAAACTCCCAACACATTTATTGACGAAGATTGAAGAATACAAGACTCAAAGTTCAAGTTTGTAGAGAAATTGATATCCATTTGAATAAAACTATATATTGACAATAACAGCCATACATTCTAACGAGGATTGTAAAGTGAATTAGATTCAGTTACATTTAATTAAATCAACATAGAAACAACATAGACTAATGAAATATGAGCTAATTCCTTCATCTTCTTTGAAAATCCAGTCTGCCACATATAAAAATCTGGGAAGAACAGGTTCAAATTTTGGGAAGAAAAAGAAGAACGCTCAAACGAGTTTAAATTTGGGAAAGTACAAGAGCAATATTTACTAAAAACAAATTCGGGTTAAAAGAAGGACAATTTCGTCCATTTAGTATAAATTTACTCTACAGGTACAAGACTCGACTTAATGGGACTTCGGGGTTTCAACGGCGGAAGGGGGGCTCCATCGTAAAAATAAAACGTCATGGGAGTTTGATGATAAGTAGGCAAACATGAGAGGGGCTTCCAGATAATTACCGTAACTATTTACTTACTTTGGTACAGAGTAGGCAACTTAACAAATGAACCAACATTACTCAATACTGCAAGACCTAGACTAAGAGGGCTAATAGGCAGGCTTAAACAGGTGTAGGCGGAAACCTAGTTTTCAAAACCGATCAGGCCGTCCAAGACAGCACTACTCAGTAGGCAATACAAATTCTGTTTTCGAATGGGCTTAAGCTAAACCTAGGAGCCCTATGTTCTGTTCTTTTACAAGAACCGAGGCACTAGGCGACACAAATTCTTTTCGAATGAGCTTAAGCTAGACCTAGGAGCCCCACGTTTCGTTCTTTTACAACTATCGAGTAAATTGACGAGGAGCAATCTCGTTTGTGTTCGTTAGCCAGAGTTCCCCAACCCCTCTCTCTACTCTTTCCTTGTAAAGACGTCAACACAATGTAGTCAAAACCGTACACTTTAATAATACAACTTTTCCAGTTTGCATCCAAAATTCTCCGCTTACCAGGTGATTGACAATGTGCGAGCCCGAAGTATTCCCCCTAGAGTTACAGAACCACTTCCGGCACGACGGGACGTTGCATCGGACGACGCAGGCCGGGTTCTGGACGCCGCAGTACCGGCAGGCGTGCTCCACGAACCTCCCTTCCCCGAAACCGTCGTCCTCCCCGGTCTCGTCGAAGCTGAGCCCCCCGATCCCCGCCGCGAGGGATTCGGCGGCCTTGTCGGAGGACGAGGGGGCGGGGCCGGCCTCGGCGGGAGGGAGATCAGATGCAACGGCGGCGGGGTCCTCCGGCAGGGGAGGAGGGGGAGGAGGAGGCTGCCACGGGGAGGAGGATCGGGCGGGCTGGGAGAGCTCGCGGAAGCCGGGGTAGTCGAAGTCGTCGACGTCTTCCCCCTGGGTGTTGAACTCGATGAAGGTGTAGGCGTCGCCGGCGGTGTCGGGCTGGGAGGCGGTGTCGAGGGACTCCATGGCTAGGGTTAGGGTTTTAGTCGAGGCGGACGGACGGGGTAATTTGGGATCGGAGGAGGAGCGGTGGCGATAGTGGGTTAACCGCGGTTAAATGAAGTACGTTGGGAACGGGGATCGAATCCACACTCGAAAACTAGAGATGGACTCGAAAGATGTTGGATCGGGTGAGGAATGTGGACCTGGATCCGAACTGAAGATTGACGTCTTGGACGGTCTTTGAGTCCTGTTTGGATTGAGTGAATATATATATGGGTCCGGCTATACACACCCCAAACTTACTTAGCACATTCCATTTTTTTTTTAAAAAAAAAATTCATATTCGACCATGCTGAGCACACCCCATGCTCCCCTCCCCTCCCCATAAACTGTTGTTGAAACAAAAAAAAAATTAAAAAAAAATTGGGTGTATTCACGGGTAGGTTCGCCTCTGGTTTGTCGACCTCACAGAAGAATATTCAACCCACGATAGTCGAACTATAGTGTGTACGTTCGACC